>CM042009.1:106129554-106847054 GCA_023525715.1 Cichorium intybus
GAAGAAATTATGTTTTGGTATAACTAGAGTGTATTTAAATGTATATTACCTTATACGGATTCAAGTGACTATTTGAATTATGAATATATTATTAAGATTGTTGGTTATTGTTTTGAGCTTGGTATACGTGTATTGTGTTATTTTCTCGATTTCTGGTTTATGGTGTCACTGGATTTTCATTGAAAGTTTCAGATAATAGTAAGCATGGGTCTTGCATCTTTATGTGTGAATTGCATGACATGGATAAAAGTTGTCTAGACACATTAAGACACTACTGGGATGGCACCTCCCATTACGAAGTAGTTTTCTAGTTCATAAATGGAACTCATTACGAAACAAGGAGAGATCCCTTGGGAACAAGCTCCGACACAAGGGGTAACTCGGGAGCGAAGTACCTGAGTTAGGGATGGAATAAAAATTTCACCTCAAGGTACATGGTGTCTGCTTGGTGGGACAAACTGGCACGGAGCCGGTTCCGCGAGGATCTGAAGATTTTCGCATTTGTATGGTGTCCGGATCATTCATTATTTATGTTTATTTTTAGTCGACTCATGTTGAGTCAAGTTTACAGTAATTTCATTGTTTATTTTGGTTGATTCTTAAATATTGAAGTTTCGGTTTATGGTTTTGTTTTATTTTGGCAAGTTTTGTAAATTTTGTTAAAACTTGAAGTTCAAGTATGCTTTGGAAAATTTTGATATTTTAACAAGGGGTATTTAGATCATTTTTGTTTGACGATTTTCATAATAATTATAATTTCTATATACATAAATGTTTTTAGTAAGGTCTACACTTTGTTTACAAGTAATTAAAAGGATGTTGTTTGATATTTGTAAGATCAAAATTATGAATAAAGCAAATAACTTGAACAAATATGTATGAGTATTGAACAGGTCGAATGATTTATTCACTGTAAAAGATGATAGTGCTCCAAATCAGAAAGACGAGCAACTATTTTACGCATGTTACAATGAATTCCCAAGACTATTCATCGACCATGAAGACTAAACAACAAGCCGATCGTTTACAGATAAGTGTAGAAACCCTAGACAATTTCGCTAACTACTAAAGATAATTACAAAATGACAGCCAGCACTCTTTGGATAACCACACCATCTTCGGATCAGTCTTCAACTTCGGACAGGAACTTTATGAACTTCGGATATGTAAATCTCAATACAATCAGAACCCTAACAATCTCCCCCTTTGTGGTGAAGATGTCAGGTATCCGAAGTTATAATATGTGAAAGGCTTTTATCAGTCCCTTCCTCACTGCAATCCACCACAAGAGATGCTCACATATCTCTTTCTTCGCATATTCCGAGTTTTCATTATTCATAGTCACTCGGGTCACCATTCCTTCCAAAAACATTGTGGGAAACTTTTCCTTCTTGTCCATGTCGAAAAACAATTTCCTCATGGCACCCTTCTTTGTAAGTTTTCCTCTATAGACCACTCCCCAGGGTTTTTGTAATATCTTCCCATCACTGATCTTTTCGATCCCTATGAGTTCTTTGTTAGCAGCAGGAACAGTTTCCTTGAAGAGTTTGGCAATTTTGTAGTCATAGTAAGAGAAGTTTATGATATAAGCTCCCATGAATCTTCCTATCATCCTTTTTCCACTAGTTAACCCTACTTGTTTTGAAATCTTTATCTGGGTCAAACTAAAGTATCTCTCTGCCAAGACCACGAAGTCATTCGGGTTCATTAAAGGAAAGTCAGCAACTGTGAATGAACTTTCGACCTTCTCTTCACCTCTTCGGAAAACATATGTGTAGTTTTGATATACATCTTCAAACAGCGGACCCATCTCAATCCTATTTATACCCACAATCTTTAGATATGACCCTACATCAGTTTGATCATTGCTCAGGTTCGCATGGAACATAGCCTTCTGTTCTTGAAATCTCTTCTTTTTGGTCTGATCAAACTTCAGGTCATATACGTTTGCTACGAAAAGTTTTGGATTGTAGGGTATATCCAATTGTAGTGTAGTTGAGTATTCTGTTGAGTAGGAGGCCAAGGGCACTCTGTCAAATACTTCAACATTGGTGAAGACCAATGACATCATCATTTCGTATGTCCAGATTTTGTTGACTGGACCCATTTCTTCTTTCTTCCCCATTCTGCCTCGAGATACGGCTTAAAGATGCCTCAACTGGTCATACTCTTCAGCCTTTTGTTGCTTCTTTTTGGCCTTCAAGAGTTGTTGGGCGATCTTCTTCCCTTTATCAACAGAAGGACCAGATTCAGGTGGAATCTGGGAAGAAGTAGTTTTTATAAATGTTGTGGTAGGGGCCGAACTCGCTCCGATTTTGACTCCACTTGAAAATATTTTAATTATGCTCGAAGTGGATTCGGATGCAATTGATTTTGTAGACGATTGAGTCCAAGATAAAGGATTTGTTGAAAAATATATTTTTGTATGTGAAAATCACTGAAATAAGATGAACTGTTATTATCTAACAAATATTATCAGTTTATTTCAGATTGCGTGAATTCGAGATCAAAAACAAAAGATAAATCAAGACCAGAGAAACTTTGAGAAAACAACCAAACCTGAGGAAGTAACGCTACAAACCAAAGAACAAAATACAAAATATCACACTGCTACAGCAATCACGACGCGACAGACACAGTGGTCGCGACGTGAAGAAGAACAAAACACAGAAGACCAAAATCCTTCAGCGGTCGCGACGCGACGGCAAGGGTGGTCGCGACGCGAAGACCTCCGACGCGACACCACCAACTTCTTGATCGCGAGACTACCAACCCAACGCACTAACCAGTGGCCGACCAAAAGCACCCCGACACAGGCACCTTCGCGACGCGACGGACCTCCTGGTCGCGACGCGAACGCTGTGTTCAGTGACTATAAATAAGATGCAAACCTCTTGCCATTCTAGTGCAAAAAATCATACACCACACCATACCCTTCAAGCACCAATATTACCCTACGTCCAAAGAGTGAAAAACCTGCCAAAACTATCTAGAAAACTCTTTTCAACCAAAGAAAATCCACATCCAAACAAAACCGCTACACCCATACTCTACCCGACACCAAACAAAACCTCTACCCAACACCATACAAAACCTCTACCCGACACCAAACAAAACCTCTACCCGACACCAAACTTCAAACCTCTAAACAACCTCAACCCGAATACCAATCTACAAAACCTACACACCCACTACCAAATACATACACGAAAACTAAACCACAAAAACCCCGTGCATCTCAATTAAACCGACACCAAAAACCCATTTCACCAAACACCAAAAACTACCAAACCTCATCCTACCGTAAAGAACGAGAATCGACGCTTCAAAGAAAACGCCATCTTCATCAGCTATCGATAAGTTCTTTTGAAATTATTTGTGTCGTTATTGATTTATTCAAACTGTTATAAATCAACTGTACCAAATATCCAATACATCCGAATTGAACCTTGACAACGAAAACATATGAGGACTGTATTTAACCGAGACATCTAACTTCTAACTTCTAACTACTAACCTTTTTATTTATTGTAAAAACACTTTATCGTTGATAATGGCGTTTATTACATCTAACCTCTAACTTCTAACATTTATCTTATTTACCGCTTTCTGTCTATTTAAATACTGTCTAGATTAGATTTACCGCTTTATTTTATTTATTTATAGCTTTAGTAACTTAATTTTAGTTTATTTTTATTCCGCATATTATAGATAAAATACATATCTGTCACACAGTAATCGGCTTAAAAACCTTACTCGTGGAGATCGGCTATCGTATTCTCAACAATTGGTATCAGAGCTTGTGTGATTTAATCTGAAATTTTTGTCGAGAACTTTTGCGTAGCGTTTTTATAAACCACCAATAAGTTTCCTTTAAAAATTTCATCTTAATATCACTTGTTCAAAACAAAAAAAAATTAAAAAAATCTTAAAATTTTCAAAAAAAAAAAAAAAAAAAAAAAAAAACAGGATCAACCCAAAAATGTCTTCCACAACCTACTCAAGAGCTCCATATGTCATCGATCAGGTATGGTCTATGATCTCAGAAATCGGTCTTTCAAAAACACCATTTGAGTCCCACATGACTAAGATTGAGAACAGTTTGAAAGCTGATCTCAAACTATATCATGACACAATAGTCAAATCTGATATCTGCAAATCTGAATTACAAACCTTGCAACTCAGATTTGGAGAATCAACAAGGACTAGAGACAAACTTGAAAGAGACATCGAACGAAAATCAGAAGAATATAATCACGTCTTAGAACAATTAAATGAAGCTCTAAAACAAAAAAAGGACTTGGAAATAAAAAATCAATCTGTTTTTCCATCTGAAATAAAAGATACCTTAGAAATAGAAGTCCTTCAGTTAAAACTAAAAATTCAAGATTTAACTGACACAAACACTAGTTTGATTTTGAAATTAGATGATTCTTCTAAACAAATCAAACTTCTTGAATCCGAAAATCAAAGATTTCAAGGAAAACTAGATTCTATCAATCTTGCTAGAAAGCTAAGTGATGATATTTTCATCAAAGCAACATCCTTAGGATCTGGCAAAATCGATACAAATTACAGACCTGGATTAGGAAGAGAATCTTTCGAAATCGAACAAGCCAAACAAGAAACCAGGACTAACAATGAAAACTCTGAATCAACTCTAACAGATTTATCCACATCTGTTAATGAGGAAAATTCAGACGACGAAACAGTTATCAACTGTAACCCAGATGATACTGATTTCACTTTTTCCAAAAGATCTTTCACTAATAGGTCTTCTACCCACCAAATCCAAATTACCAACCAAAACTCCTTTTACAAGAAAGACAGTACCTTTAAACCAATTGCTCTTCAAAAAGAACAAGGCAAACCCAAAGTTTTCAAACAAACCCAAGAGAAACCTTTGAAACCAGTCTCTGTGCCACAAAAACAAACTTTTAATCCAAAACAAAAACCTTTTCAAAAACCTTTTCAAAAACCAATTCAAAGTTGCTTTCAAGAGATAAACTTCAATCTCTCAAGGAACTTTCAGAAACCATCATTTCACCAAATTCTATTCCATCATCATAATGTTTTTCAAAATCATCCAAATCCCAGATACAAAGAAAGGTTATCAAACGGATCTTCACATATAGGATACCTTTCACAAAATCAAAGACCATTTCAACTGACAGGTTTTCAAAAACAAATCTTAAATTGGGAAAATTTGATAAGTCAAATCAAGCCTCAACCACTTCGTCAAATTAACAGAAACCATAATGATTTCAAATCACCGAAAACCATTAACAAATCAGGACCCACCATGGTTTGGGTACCTAAATTTTCTGTCTAATTGCAGGTACTTTGTGCTGGAGAGCCCAAGGATGATACATGGTATATCGATAGTGGCCGTTCCAAGCATATGACAACAAACCATAGCCTTCTACAAGACTTCAAACCCACACTACCTCCGATGCAGAAACTTCACAATCAAACCAAAATGATGCGGATCCAGTCGAGGGGGAACCACCAAAACCAGAACCCTCCTAAAACACCCCAATCCACCTGTCCAAATGATCCCAATGCATCATTTATGGGAGAACCACCAAAACCAAATTCCTCTTTAAACAATCCCAATCTACCTATCCAAAATGATCCCAGTGCATCATTTATGGGGGAACTCTCGTTACCCCATTCTCACCCCCAAACCGAAATTTACCAAAAACATTCAAATAACCAAATTTTCAAAAACATCCACAAAATCAAAAATCACAAAAAAAAAATTGAATAAAGTTTTATCCTTTTAAAAGTTTTTATAAAACCATGTGATTAAACATCTTCTTGACTAAATTTTCAGATACTTATGCTCGATGAATGTTCTCAGTCATATTGATTCTTAAATTAAAGTGAAGGTTCAAATCTCAAAATTTTCGTTATGAATATTCTCCTATTCCCTTTGAATTTATTTCAATTATAACGATTTTATCTATTAAGGGACATAAGATCAGGAGATTCAGATGAAAACCAAACCCATGTGAGAATTTGTGCCTCGTCTTTAACTGCTAAGTGAAATTCATTTCTGTGAGCAAAGGTGTTTTCATTATGACTTATAGGATTTATACTCTTATACTGTGATGCTAGTCTCATTTTTGCTTAGATATCAAGATGACCAGGGACGATACTTTCATTTTCTTATATATTAGACAAACTGTCTATTATATCACCTATCCCTATCCTCAATCAAACCACTTCAAAGAAAAGACTGATCATCTGGCATAACGAATCTGACAAATGAAGAAATGACAAAGTCATATCCAACAAAAGCTGTCAACAAATCACAATTGGTAACCACATCAGATATCTTTTACACAATGTGTATTCACACAAATCAAGGATAGATAAAGACAAAGGTAAACACCTCACCAAAGAAAAGGAAGATTTACAACAACAATCCATCAAGACAGACACTTCTCAAAACAACGAATTCTCAATAGCTTTATCAAATATAGCTGTTCAAAACCGAAGATTTACCGGGATACTGTAGCTTTCATAATTGAATATTCTTAGTTGCAAACTGCACTATGAAAATTTCTAAACCCCTCTACATGTATTTCCCGACGGAGAGAGAGTGAACATCAATGGCATGAATGAAGAAACCCTCTGAGTAATGCCGAAACCAGTCTTATGTGATTGATTATCTAATATGAAGACCAAGTGACTAAAGTATATAGGTATAAATCCACATTAAGCATAAGTCAACACCTTCAAACTGAGAGATATCACTCATCTTTAGTGATTATACACCCGTTCTGCACCCAGAACAAACAAACACCTCAGTCAAGTGTGAGCTATACCTGTGAGCGTTCATCTGAATCGACCTATTAAGATCACTTGTCGTCTTTATAAATGCTATAAAATCTTAAGGAATATTATGAAAATACTTATACAAAAAACCTTTTGATAAATTGAACATGAAACCTTGATTCAGAAACAAATATTCTTGACAAACATTTTTCAAAACATAAGTAAAATCTAGTCACACTTTTTCAAAACAAGTGATATGGTTTTATAAATGTTTTATCCAAATTACAAGAATTTTCAACCTTACCTTTTAATCTGTTCTTATTTCAGTAATGATCACATAGGGGGAAATTGTTGAAAAATATATTTTTGTATGTGAAAATCACTGAAATAAGATGAACTGTTATTATCTAACAAATATTATCAGTTTATTTCAGATTGCGTGAATTCGAGATCAAAAACAAAAGATAAATCAAGACCAGAGAAACTTTGAGAAAACAACCAAACCTGAGGAAGTAACGCTACAAACCAAAGAACAAAATACAAAATATCACACTGCTACAGCAATCACGACGCGACAGACACAGTGGTCGCGACGTGAAGAAGAACAAAACACAGAAGACCAAAATCCTTCAGCGGTCGCGACGCGACGGCAAGGGTGGTCGCGACGCGAAGACCTCCGACGCGACACCACCAACTTCTTGATCGCGAGACTACCAACCCAACGCACTAACCAGTGGCCGACCAAAAGCACCCCGACACAGGCACCTTCGCGACGCGACGGACCTCCTGGTCGCGACGCGAACGCTGTGTTCAGTGACTATAAATAAGATGCAAACCTCTTGCCATTCTAGTGCAAAAAATCATACACCACACCATACCCTTCAAGCACCAATATTACCCTACGTCCAAAGAGTGAAAAACCTGCCAAAACTATCTAGAAAACTCTTTTCAACCAAAGAAAATCCACATCCAAACAAAACCGCTACACCCATACTCTACCCGACACCAAACAAAACCTCTACCCAACACCATACAAAACCTCTACCCGACACCAAACAAAACCTCTACCCGACACCAAACTTCAAACCTCTAAACAACCTCAACCCGAATACCAATCTACAAAACCTACACACCCACTACCAAATACATACACGAAAACTAAACCACAAAAACCCCGTGCATCTCAATTAAACCGACACCAAAAACCCATTTCACCAAACACCAAAAACTACCAAACCTCATCCTACCGTAAAGAACGAGAATCGACGCTTCAAAGAAAACGCCATCTTCATCAGCTATCGATAAGTTCTTTTGAAATTATTTGTGTCGTTATTGATTTATTCAAACTGTTATAAATCAACTGTACCAAATATCCAATACATCCGAATTGAACCTTGACAACGAAAACATATGAGGACTGTATTTAACCGAGACATCTAACTTCTAACTTCTAACTACTAACCTTTTTATTTATTGTAAAAACACTTTATCGTTGATAATGGCGTTTATTACATCTAACCTCTAACTTCTAACATTTATCTTATTTACCGCTTTCTGTCTATTTAAATACTGTCTAGATTAGATTTACCGCTTTATTTTATTTATTTATAGCTTTAGTAACTTAATTTTAGTTTATTTTTATTCCGCATATTATAGATAAAATACATATCTGTCACACAGTAATCGGCTTAAAAACCTTACTCGTGGAGATCGGCTATCGTATTCTCAACAGGATTTGTACTGACCAGAGTGGTGGTGGAAACTGTTGTGGAAGATAGAGCAGATGTGAAATCGAACATCTGTTTTGTTGTAGGGCCAGTAGTAGTTGACTGAGTGACTGGAGCGAAGGTGGTTATCGGTGTGATTGTTGCCGTTGGTACAAAGGTGGTGGTGGTTCGTCCTGTTGGTCGATTCAAGTCTCCCCCTTATGACGAAGGCTGGTGTAACACCCGACTTTTAAAACAAAAACACCCCTGAACATTTTTCATTTAAAACAAGGTTTCAATACATAAAACCATAACAAAAGGGGAATATTTTATCAAAACCGTGTACAAGTGTATCAAGGAGTGTATAAAATACCATAACCTCCTTTTTAAAGCCGGGCTGCTACTGACAGCATCTATAAGTCCCACTTCTTTAGTCACGGACTGTAACTTTTCCCCTATCAGGATCATGCTAACCTGCAGGGACATTTAACAGATAACGTGAGCTATAAAGCTCAGTGAGTAATCATATCTGCAAATAGAACATAAAGATATACATTCATATATAATACTCTATATATGATAAGTCTCTTTCTACTCATCTTTTCAATATCAAGTCCCATTTTATAGCCCCCTTTCGGCTAACCGTATATATGTTTGGATATCGGATCCAAACTCCTAGCCTTACTGGCTGACCATATATCTCTTAGGATTTCACATCCCACCTCATAGCCTTACAGGCTGAACCATAATAACATATGATTATCAAATCATGTCAGTTATTTGAACATTAAATCATATCTAACCATTTCTGTCCCATGTTTCTTAGTCATAAGTGACTGCACCATATTTCCTGGCCATATAAGCCGCACCAAACAGTTTCAATATTTATATCATAGCCCTGAGGCCGCACCAACAGGTTTCAATAACCCGATATCATAGTCATTTATGGCTCAAGAGTTTGCCCCGCTTTTGCCTAGACTCACGGCTCCGTTCTTGTCATTTCATTGACTCACGGCTTACCCGGTATTGTCTTTTCATTGACTCACAGCTCCGTTCTTGTCTTTTTCAGACTCACAACTTATCTGGTATTGTCGTATTATTGACTCACAGCTCCGTTCTTGTCTTTCTCAGACTCACGGCTTCTCTGGTATTGTCTTTTCAATATATCTTTAAAACTGTCATTTTCGTCCCCCAAATCTGTTTCAATCTGTAACAGTCCAATCCACACATATCATATATGTTATAAGTGAGATTACTCACCTGGATACTTGCTGCAATTGTATCCCATTAATCTTTGCCTTCTTACACATCTTTATCAATGCACTTGTCCGGTACCTATTCATTTATCTATATACCAAATGTTCATAGGTTAACCATCATTTCAGTTGACTCTAATACATAAGAGTCCAATATTATACAACTACAAACCATCTCTAGATGATAAACTTTTCATTTACCATCTTTTTATAATTTATACATTTTCCCGAAATACGTGTATTTTACTACAGTACATTTGGAAGGTCGTATACGTATTCCGACAATTTTCCATGAAGTTTCATACCATATTGGACCTATGTTTAAAATTTGAGGTCAAACGGACAAGTCTAGCATCAAATTCATATTTGAAATTGCCAAAATTCTTAGCAGGAAGCTCAATGTCATTCTGTCACGACTTAGCGTCGCGAGCCACCATGTGGTCGCGTCGCGATTGCTGCTGCACAGACCAGGAAGTTCCGATTTTTATGCTATAAAATCCCATTTTCTCATATTAAGTGCTTAAAACCCTACTTAATCGGTAGGGGTTTGTTCCAGGACCAAAACCCTTCACTTACTTCAAGTTTTAAACCATGGAATTGTTGATTCCAATCCATTTCCAAAAGTTTCCGTTTTTCACATTTTTGGTCTAAAACCGAAATCGTTCAAAATTAATCACTTCTACTGATTATTCTCATCTCTAGAAACATTTGGAACTCATTAAAACCCATTAGAATCCACTGAATCATATAAACTTGTATTCTAGGGTTCTTGAGCAAAATTCCAAATTTTCACTAATAGCAACATACTTTCTATTTGATATGTGTTCTTACCACATAAACATGTTTGCTACTTATAATCATACAAAACCACTTGGATTATATCTAGAATTCAGTTTCCAGTTCATCCCACGAAGAACACACACATAACTTAGGTTAGAATTTCAAAGTACTAACCTTAATTAACTTGACAATTCTTCAATCTTCAAACACTTGGCCAAATTTCTACTTCACTTCTCAAGAACTTGTAGAAATCGCATCATCACAATCCTTCCCGTAGCTTCTCCAATGATGAGCCACAATTTTGGAGATAATTCTCCTTTTATATTTCCCAAATTTCATTTTAGCCCCTCAAGTCCTTTTTCTTGAACTTTTGGCCACATAATCAAATTTCATCACATAAGAACTACATTTCTTATATTTTTGCCACAAGAAACCAATATTTTTACATATTTGGTCCTTCACATGATCAAATGACCAAATTACCATTTTTATTATATTTAACCCATAATAAACTTACCATGTAGTATGGTGTTACAGCTGGGTAGACTTCGGAGCATCTGGTAATCGACTAACCAAGGTAAGAAAAGGAGCAATGTCCTTTCGGATCGATTCAGTTGTTTGAGAAACAAGGATATTCATTTGTTGATCAGAGATCTTTTGTGCCTCGTGATAGGCCTGAATTTCGTGTACCTTCGATTCATATTCTACAATTGTTTTCTTTGCAGTGTCCAGGTCAGTTCGCAGACTTGTAAGTCGAACATCGAATTCCTCAGCACTTCTCTTCAAAAGATTCTCAACAGAGGTAGTCAAGGAAGTAAACTTAGCTTGAACTTCGGAGTGGGCATTATTAAGTTTAGTGACGACCTCTGTGATCTCATTGTTGTGTTGACCGATAAGCTGCTGGGACTTTTCTTCGATTAACTTCTCCATGACTTTACATCTCAATCAACCTTTTCCAAGACCTTTCGTGTTACCGTCTTGACGTCTTCTTCTATTACTTTGACAGCCCGTTCAACACGTGAAGCAACAGTGTTGGTGAGTGTTTTCTCAAGGGACTTGACAGAATCTGAGAGAAAATCACTAGTAACTCCAGAGGAGGTGTCCGAAGAGAAGGTAGTTTGGGCTTGAATCAGAAGATTGAGCTTCTGATTCAATTGGCAAATTTGCTTCATCGAAACAAGAATTGTATCTGCTTCATGATCCTCATCATCTTGAATTTGTACGGGGGCTGTTTCAAAGTAGTCTTCACCATCCCCTTCGGATCCATGTTGAGATGGTGAGTCAGCCAGATCATCGGTACATAAAGCATATTTGGGAGGGACTTCAGTAGTGGTTTCGTCAAGTGGCTTAGAAATCTTTGGCGGTGATGGTGGATCGTTAACCGGATGATCATTCAGTGTGAGACTTGTGTCCACATCAGATGTGTGCACAGGGGTCTCAATGTGACTTGTCTCCACATTAGATGTTTCGACAGAGGTCATATGTGCAGACACCACTAGATTTTCAAATAAAGTGGAAATGGGATCAGAAGGTGGTACCGTGGCACTTGCAGCTTCTGATGGAGAAGGTGGGATAACGGTTTCTTCTGCATGATAAGTCTCTTCTTCTGAGTGAGGTGTAGATGGCCTAGAGGACTAAGCAAAAGTCTTATTTTTGGGCTTGCTCGGTTGTCCCTGACGCTTGCTTTTTGGTTTCTTGGCTGGGGGTTCGGACGGTTCAGCACCTTTGTGTTTACCCAAAGGCTTTGGGAGTTCAGCCTCAACAACGCTTGTGAATATTCAGATGGGATGTGGAACTGTAATCATCTTGCGATAGGCGATAAGAGTCAGATTGTCATCAGGCACCCGACAGAGCATAGCTTCGGGTATTTGAGAAACAAAATCAAAGTTTTCATCCGAAGAGGAGGATGAAGGAACTTGTACCAGCCCAAAATCATGGCAAGGAAGGTCCGAAGGCACTGGGACCTTCTCATGAGCATATGCCGCTTGAACTATTAGAGCCCAGAAACGTGCTGAAGCAATGTCTATTCCCCTTTTCGCATGATTAAGATATCCCAGAAAATCTGTCCAAAGAATATTAGCATAATCAACAGGGCAATTGTAGAAGATACCATAGTGCAGTTGAAGAAAAGAGTGGGCAGCTGAATCCAATCCAGAGGTCCTGACAGAGAGGCTCCTTGGGATAACACTGAAGAAATATGCTCATATTGAAGGCAAGTGTTTCTTCTTGAAATTGCTCATTGATCGGGTCACCGGTGTATTACCTATCTCATTCAGCATGTTGAGTATCTCAGACTGGGAGGCATTAGGACCTTTTTGGTTGAATTTTGAGTGAAAAACAAAGTCTAAAAAAGCATATCTCATTTCACCATATGGAGTATTTGGACACTTTTTCCCGGATGACAAGCCTTTGGGAATCATGCACTACTCCACCCTTGTCACTAAAGACTGGTTATTGAGATGTTCATACCCCCAATCTGGTTCTCAACTATGTTATATGAGATCCAAATTTGTGCTTTGAAGGCAGGGGGTAAGCCTTGAAGTTTCTCGTATTTCACGAGCATTGGTGCGAAGATTGATGGCATACGAAGTGAAGCCAAGTTTTAAAATTCTTGTTTGCACCATCATTGAGCAGCCTAGTTCCCAAGATTTGTTGTGATATTCATTTTGTTTTCCTTTGAGGCTTTTTGCCAAGAGAAGTATTTTGTATTTGAATTGGGACAGGGAACTAGCATGAAAGTTTTTCACATCTTGAAAAGTATGTAAACCCATTTAGATGAATGTGTGACCAAGTGTAGTGATTATCCTATTAGATTTGGTGTCTAAACCATGACTTATAATTGTATTTATCTTGTTAATTGAAGCAAAGTCCATTTGGGTTGCCCTTATAGCTGGAGGTTTAGTGTAGAGTTCAGTAGAGTGAAAGGTTGATTTATTAATTGTTTAATAAATCAATATAAATAAATAAGTAGTTTATTAATATATTTAAGTGTTAATATATTAATTAGAAACTATAATAATTAATTAAGATTTAATCTAGAATTAATTGGATTTAATTTAGTGATTAAATTGATTAATTATAAGTACAAGGACTGATTTGTATTTATTCAATAGTTGAATAACTGGCAAGCCAGTGGCCAGGGGCCAAAAGTGGCGCCAACCTAGAGGCTCCCTCTAGGGTTGGCGAAAACTCTAATTAGGGTTTAAGGGATCTGGTCCTAGTGGTCAACAGGCTTGCCCACTTTGGAAGCTCCTCTAGGGTTTCAGCTGTAACCTTAGGAGGCTATAAAAGGAACCCTCTGGCACCCTTATTTCCTGCACCAAATACAACTGAAGAAACACTGCTGGATTCTTTTCTCCTTAGCTTTGGTGTGACTTGCATTTGAGGCAGGATCTGTTTACTGCTAGCTTCAAGAACAAGATCAAAAGGTTGGTTAATTCTTATTTGATCTTTAGAAATAAATGTTGGCCTTAGGTTTTTAGTTTATATCTTCATAGAAGAAAACATAGATTTTTCTAGGGTTGCTTAAAAACCCTTCAGTGGTATCAGAGCTATGGCTTGTTTTCTTGTGAATTATTATGAACTGTTTGTGCCTTAGGGTTTTTCTGCGAAAATTAACCCTTGGGAAAGGCCTTGATCGATTTCAAGGCTAGGGTTTCCTAACCCTAGCCGCCAACCCCATGGTCCCCTTTTTCTTTCTTGCCTTGGTTAGTATGTTGTTATTTTTGGTAATTGGATTTACAAAATAACTGGAACCCTTAAACTCTTGCTTACAATTTTCGATCCATTAGGGGTTTAAGATAGGTAAAATTAATTTGATTAATTTTTGTTATCTATCTTAGATTTAATTAGTTTAATTAAGTGTTAATTAAAAGATCAATTAAATCAAATTAAAGAATTAATTTAAAATTTTGGAAAAATTGAAATAAATTAGCGAAAATTATGAATAAATTAATTCTAAAATATTTTAACGAGATTAAAATATATCTTATATATTTATAATTAAAAGTTAATATTTATATACAAGATTAAATGGTTAGTCTTACCGTTAGTAGGCCTCATTCACAAAACTGTCCTATAAAGAGGGTATAAGGCGACTGCCTATAAAATGATAGTCTAATAGGTATCTATTCTTACCCACCGCTCTCCTGGTCAGTCAAGTGTTGTTAGCCGAACGGGTTTGATAGAACCGCTAAGCCCCTTAAAAGTATAATGTTATAATTGAAAGTACTAGAACTTCAAACAAATCCCAATCTAGTTACTTTAGATCAAAAATGTGAATTGGTGCTTGAAGGGTTTTCTAGCAAACAATGAACAAATAATTTCATATGGTTCACATGCAACCCTAGAAAGATCTATGTTTTCTTCTATGAAGATAATAAACTAAAATCCTAAGGCCAACAATTATTTCTAAAGATCAAATGAAGAATAACCAACCTTTTGATCTTGTTCTTGAAGCTAGCAGCAAAGAGATCCTGCCTCAAATGAAGTCACACACAAGCAATGGAGAAGACAGTCCAGCAGAGTAATCACAGTGGAAAATGGCGCAGGTTTTAGGGTGGCCAGGTGCCTCCTTTTATAGCCTCCAAGGGTTACAACTGAAACCCTAAGGAGCCTCCAATTGGACAAGGCTGTTAACCATTTGGACAAGGCTTTCCTTAACCCTAATTAGGGTTTCGAAATATGAGTGTATCCACTCATAATTTCACCAACTTAGGCCCTTCCACTGGTTTGCCAGATTATTCAACTTTTGAATAAATACAAACCAGTCCCTGCACTTTACACTTAAATATATTAATAAACCATTTAATTAATTCTATTGATTTATTAAACAATTAATAAATCAACCTATTACCCTACTGAACTCTATCCTAGCCTCCAGCTATGAGGGCAACCCAAATGGACTTTGCTTCAATTAACAAGATAAATATAAATATAAAGTCATGGCTTAGACACCTAATCCAACAGTCTCCCACTTGGATAAGTCTATGACTTTAATTTATCTTCTAATTAATAAACAACCTGCAGCTTCCAAGAAAACTGTTGTCGAACTCTAACCCAGTCAGTTCTGTCCATAGATAAGTGATCATATGATCCTTCGTCCAACAGGATATTTTCAGACACGAGACATGGATTGAGATCAATCTCTGTCCGATACTCTGTTTCCCGATTTCTGATTCTGCTTATGACTTTCGGACTTTAATTGAACACATCAATTTAGTCCAGGCTGGCCAGCACTTTAGTCAACTTCAAAATCATCGAGCTGCCTACAGATATCTGTTTCCCATCAGGGTCAAGGAACGAATAAGCTTTGAATCATATGCTTGTGTATTTTACTTATCAAAATCGTACACAACAATGCGTATTATAACATCGGGTTACCGATGCGTTTACGTATTATAAATGCACAACCGACTCGTAAATTTCAACTCATATGACTCTACTTCAAGATCATACGATATTATCATCTCAACATTTCTCATGATGTAATCCATGAAGCAATCTATTGAGCGAGGGTTTATCCAATACTCAAATCTCTATTTCTAAGTACTCGTGAACGTTGTAGCAGTCTTACTGCAATGTCTAACTCCTTAGACAATCTACAAACCAATTCACGACAGTCTTCATTCATACTTACTCCCGAAAAGTGTGAGCGACTGTGGACTTTTGAATAATCAAATTATTCGGGAAGTGAAACATGCAAAACTGAAACATAAAATCTGACTGGTGGCTACTCTTGCCTAATTACCAAGTCTCCACGAGGTAATCACCAAGTCGGATTTTACATAAAACTATTATCGGTTTCTAGATTCCTTTTAAACTTTTTAATTCGTGTTATGTATCTATGTCTACTTGACCTTTCACTCTTTCCATGTATCCAAATGTTATACATTTATACACTTCATCCGATCGGATATCCTTCCGATGATATTTCAATTTGGCCATACTGTCATTCTCACTAACAACTCCATTCTATGTAATGTGACTTTCCATGGTTCTCGGGATCTTTAGTTCACATGACTGCACCCTAAGACTATTTCGAGATGTTACGATGTGCCGGTGAGCCACACGCGCTCCATCGGAATGCCAACGAAATTCTTTAACCATTAAGTCCTTATTTGAAAACCTTTTCAAATTGTTATCAACATTCACCCCAATCATTTTCCAATGATTTCTCACATATGTACAAAATCCATTAAGTATTCCCAGCCAGGTCATATCCTGAATCTGACTCACTATGCTCCAAGCATTAAGTCATCAAGACATGTTCATGACACTTCTGATCGATCCAAGAAACTTGTTGGATTCGATCCAGTCCTATTCCAGACTTTTTTGGAATCTAAGGATTACTTATAATCCTTGTGTCATGATTTTCAATAACTATTTCCTTTCGGAGACTTTTCTCATGCATCTTGATTCTCATCAAGATCATGTTTACTATGGCTAGGTCTATATTGATGATAACATCAATCTGATATATGTCAATGGATTATGTGAGTATGCTGCACCTTCTTTATATCTCTCATGCCAATTCATCACACTTTGCAATGACAGGAAACCCCTTTCCTGAGCCATGCATCTTGAGTCTCATCAAGATCATCTTGGCAGAGTTTCGATCTATCTCATAGACGTTTGTAACCACCTGAGCATGTCGTATCTTTATTGAGTCTTTCATAGCGATTCGTCTCTTCACACCAAGTCATTACACTTTGTAATGAAAAAAGACGTTTCCTAGAAACATTGTGTAACACACATATGGAGATAGATAACAGCAACACTCCCACTGGCTTTGACACAGTTATGGACTATTCACAAAATCCAGAGCTTATGGCACATTTTTTGAGAATCCAAACCTTTTTGACATCTTAATAGATATCTTTCAGCCCCTTTCTCAAAATCCAATCCTTTGGCATATTTTGAGAATCTGAATATCCTTTCTTGCAAGATGCCTATGGTGTAATCCCAGGCCCACGTACCTTTATACTGGCATACTCTTTGTGAGTCCTCATTAGTCTGTCGGAGATCCACACGCGCTCCACTAACGACTTACATTATGCAGTATCCTTTCGGATTTCATCTTCTATTGAGAGTGCTTCTCTCAGAGTCAATTACTTGACTCTGAGTATCGTCTCACTCAACCAGGTGTTCTGAAGGTATGTTTCTGTCCATGTTGGTTTCTTTTGATGATTACTCCCACTAGTTTTAAGACCAGTTGTAAAATCAATCAAACTGTCACATAGACCGTATCTCGTCCTAAGGTTCTCTTAATTGGCAGCAACCGGGCTCACCAATGCTTCCAAGTAGTCGGATTGAAAATCCGTACCAACTATAGTGTTTTACCACTATTTGGTATGTCACCTCGATCATAACTACTTATGACGGTGATCAATACTACTGGTCAAGAGAAGATTATGTCAGTATTAGACCAAAAATCTGATTTCTGCTCTAAGCCTAGTGATGACTAAAGGTTCTTTCACTTTGCTAATTCTGAATTCATTCAGGACAGTCCCAACTCCCACTGTTTCCTTAGAACATGAGTTCTTTCTAAAAGAGCTCTTTCTTTTCCAGGTACAGCGGGATAGCTAGTGAAACGACATTTCTGATTAGGTTCAGGCTAGTCATGTGGTTCGGACGAACACAACAAGACCCTGGACTTTTAATGTACAAGTGGGACAATCCCAACTTTACATTTCAGACAGTGTCTACAAAACCTACTTAGTCGAAGGATGTGGTTGGAATATGGTCTGACTGGTTTAGTATTCAATGTATTGACAATGTATCTCATACATTGAGGATCGAACTGTTTCGACCAACGCTCCATCATCTTCCTTAAGACACATTATAATTATTAATGTTCTTGGAAGGGTATAAACTGTGAAACATTTTCCCAGTTTATGTTGTCACTCAGGTTCTGTGGGTCTTGTACTTCCTTTGAAGTCCTTGAACTATTCAAGGTTTCAATTCAATCACTTATTCTGATAAGCGAAGCCATGTTTGTCATACTGATTGACAAATATCACGGAGTACAACCAATTGTGTTCTATTTGAGGATTCGAGCAATACGCAGCAACTGATGTATTTGTTGCTTCTAATCTCAATCTCTTTTACATCTCTATGTAAACTTATGACTTTGTTAATTCTGTTCAAGACTTGCAATCTTCAGTTGACTCTAAGTCAACTGATTCCAAAATCCTATCCTTTGGATCTTTGGGTGATTCATTTCTTGCCACATGTGCTTTCTAAAAAACTTAATCATCATCTGACTCTAAGTCAAATGATTCCAAAGTCCTGTCCAACTGGATCTTTGGTTGATTCATTTCTTTACACATTAAGAACTCAATTCATCATGAGACTCTAAGTCAAATGATTCCAAAGTCCTGTCCAACTGGACCTTTGGTTGAATTGATTCTTACAACATTTATCTTAACAATCATAAGGGACACAATTCCTGAATCCAAACACTTTGGATGCATTCAACATTCAAGTTATTACTATTCATGCATTCAACATTTCAAGGATAATTTCAAACAACAGGTGTTTAAAAGAAATTGACAATTTTATTAAAACAGAATCCTTGAACAATGTCATACGCATCTAATAAGCTAATAACATGATTTCAATATCTAACTAAACTCTAAAACTGCATGAGCTTCAGATCCAATCTGAATATGCTCCTATGCAACAACATCCCACATCCTACAGAGTCCATGCATACATAGCAAATGTGAGAAACACATCCTGTATCACGGAATTAAGGATCATGGGTTCTAAGTTTTAAGATATTCCTGAGTTGCCAAACTGTTCGGCTTCGGAGCATTTTCCAATCTTTCCGTGACTGTGTCCCACCCTGTGGATTCCCAGTTTGAAGCATCGAGGAACCGGTCCAAAAGATCTGGATCATTTCTTGATGTGTCCTATTACTGGACTCAATCCCGAAGCAGCTGAATCAATGGAACTATGTTTCTCTATGAGCGACTCATACAGAGTCAACATTGAATGCATATCCACGATTGTCTTATCTGGTTTCCCTTCCTGTACATCAGGATGAACGGATCAGCGAGTCGAGCTAATGCTTTAACTCCCGATCAAAGGGAACCAAATTTATACAATTCACCTATGTGTCTCTCAGTCTTGAGAACATGTGATCTGGTGCTACTTCCTGCACACTTCAAACTCTTTGAAGATCTTAGCTCGTCCTTTCTCAACCAGTTCATGGAACTTTTCCACAACTACCTGTGTTAACTTATCTGACGCTAGGAATTCTAAATTCCTACGGAACTCGGGGTCAATGATCAGTAGTATAAGGCAACGAACTTTTCTTGACTTAACAATCAAGGAGTCATGCTCATCACAAGCTACTGTGTGATGTCATCCTTTGGGGAGCGGACACTCAGTCAGATATGGCTTGCCAGCAAAACGTAGAACTATTCTCTATTTATGAAGCCATACCATATAGTTTAGGCCAGTCAACCTTACCATATGTAGCAGGTGCATTCTGAAGCTCTCAGAAATGGGTGAAGGAGGAGAGGGAGAAGTATAGACACTTGATTCAGACATCTACAATAAACATAATTTTATTAGTTTAATTAGTCCTTTTAAATAATTACCCAATTTATTATTCATAAAGGCTAGGACCCAAAATGCCCCAACTATGATGTGAAGAGGGATGCCGTAATCACAACATAATGGTCATTAAGGTAGATAATACACTTATCAATTTCATCTTATGAAATTCCTAGATCTGTTGAGACACATTGAACTGTTCAATGGCATGTTTAGTCTCGGATGTGTCCCACTGTTTGTGACTGGGATGCCGAGGATCACAAACCGGGTGTGAATAACCATGCAAATTAACTTGGTACTCTCGAAGTCAATTGCCATCTCTAATTAACGTGCCGGTTAACCACACACGCTCCGTTAATAATGACAAAATCGAGAAACTCATTGCAACTCTTTGCGGACCCCAGTTGGCGTGCCGGTAAACCACACACGCTCTACCAACGTTCCACAAAATGCAATGTGCAATTCCATGGATTAGCACGAATTCACATTTTTTAACCTAAAGTAACTAGATTGGGTTTTGTTCAAAGTTCTAGTACTTTCAATTATAGCATTATACTTTTAAGAGGCTTAGCGGTTCTATCAAACCCGTTCGGCTAACGACACTCGACTGACCAGGAGAGCGGTGGGTAAGAGTGGATACCCATTAGACTGCCATTTTATAGGCAGACGCCTTATACCCTCTTTATAGGATAGTTTTGTGAATGAGGCCTACTAGCGGTAAGACTAACCATTTAATCTTATATATAAGTATTAACTTTTAATCATAAATATATAAGATATATTTTAATCTTATTAAAATATTTTAGATTTAATTTTCTAAGAATTTTTGTGAATTTATATATATTTTTCGAAAATTTTAATTAAATCTTTAAGTGATTTAATTGGTCTTTTAATTAAACAATTTAATTACACTAATTAAATCAAGGGAGGGAATTACTAAAATTAATCAAATTAATTTCCTAACCCTTATCCTAGATCTCGAAATATAGCAGACAAGGGAGGCTAGGGTTTTTGAAACCCTAGCCACAATGGACGAAAATTAGGCCTCCCAAGGGTTTATTTTCGAAAACCCTTTGATCAAACAAGCAGTTTATATCAATTCACAAGAAAACAAGCCAAGCTCTGATACCACTTTAGGGTTTTCTAGCAAACAATGAACAAATAATTTCTTATGGGTCACATGCAACCCTAGAAAGATCTACGTTTTCTTCTATGAAGATAATAAACTAAAATCCTAAGGCCAACAATTATTTCTAAAGATCAAATGAAGAATAACCAACCTTTTGATCTTTTTCTTGAAGCTAGCAGCAAAGAGATCCTGCCTCAAATGAAGTCACACCCAAGCAATGGAGAAGACAGTCCAGCAGAGTAATCACAGTGGAAAATGGCGCAGGTTTTAGGGTGGCCAGGTGCCTCCTTTTATAGCCTCCAAGGGTTACAGCTGAAACCCTAAGGAGCCTCCAATTGGGCAAGCCTGTTAACCATTTGGACAAGGCTTTCCTTAACCCTAATTAGGGTTTCGAAATATCAGTGTATCCAGTCATAATTTCGCCAACTTAGGCCCTTCCACTGGTTTTCTAGATTATTCAACTTTTGAATAAATACAAACCAGTCCCTGTACTTTTAATTAATTTATTTTATCACTAAATTAAATCCAATTAATTCTAGTTTAAATCTCAATTAATTATTATAGTTTCTAATTAATAAATTAACACTTAAATATATTAATAAACCATTTAATTAATTTTATTGATTTATTAAACAATTAATAAATCAACCTATTACCCTACTGAACTCTATCCTAGCCTCCAGCTATGAGGGCAACCCAAATGGACTTTGCTTCAATTAACAAGATAAATATAAATATAAAGTCATGGCTTAGACACCTAATCCAACAGTCTCCCACTTGGATAAGTCTATGACTTTAATTTATCTTCTAATTAATATACAACCTGCAGCTTCCAAGAAAACTGCTGCCGAACTCTGACCCAGTCAGTTCTGTCCATAGATAAGTGATCATATGATCCTTCGTCCAACAGGATATTTTCAGACACGAGACATGGATTGAGATCAATCTCTGTCCGATACTCTGTTTCCCGATTTCCGATTCTGCTTATGACTTTCGGACTTTAATTGAACACATCAATTTAGTCCAGGCTGGCCAGCACTTTAGTCAACTTCAAAATCATCGAGCGGCCTACAGATATCTGTTTCCCATCAGGGTCAAGGAACGAATACGCTTTGACTCATATGCTTGTGTATTTTACTTATCAAAATCGTACACAACAATGTGTATTATAACATCGAGTTACCGATGCGTTTACGTATTATAAATGCACAGCCGACTCGTAAATTTCAACTCATATGTCTCTACTTCAAGATCATACGATATTATCGTCTCAACATTGCTCGTGATGTAATCCATGAAGCAATCTATTGAGCGCAGGTTTATCCAATACTCAAATCTCTATTTCTAAGTACTCGTGAACGTTGTAGCAGTCTTACTGCAATGTCTAACTCCTTAGACAATCTACAAACCAATTCACGACAGTCTTCGTTCATACTTACTCCCGAAAAGTGTGAGTGACTGTCGACTTTTGAATAATCAAATTATTCGGGAAGTGAAACATGCAAAATTGAAACATAAAATCTGACTGGTGGCTACTCTTTCCTAATTACCAAGTCTCTACGAGGTAATCACCAAGTCGGATTTTACATAAAACTATTATCGGTTTCTAGATTCCTTTTAAACTTTTTAATTCGTGTTATGTATCTATGTCTACTTGACCTTTCACTCTTTCCATGTATCCAAATGTTATACATTTATACACTTCATCCGATCGGATATCCTTCCGATGATATTTCAATTTGGTCATACTGTCATTCTCACTAACAACTCCATTCTATGTAATGTGACTTTCCATGGTTCTCGGGATCTTTAGTTCACATGACTGCACCCTAAGACTATTTCGAGGTGTTACGATGTGCCGGTGAGCCACACGCACTCCATTGCACTTTATGGAACGTTGGTGGAGCGTGTGTGGTTTACCGGCACGCCAACTGGGGTCCACAAAGAGTCGTAATTGGTTTCTCGATTTTGCCAATATTAACGGAGCGTGTGTGGTTAACCGGCACGTCAATTAGATATGGTAATTGACTTCGAGAGTACCAAGCTAATTTGTATGGTTATTCACACCCGATTTGTGTTCCTCGGTATCCCAGTCACAAACCGCGAGGCATTCCCGAGATTAAAACATTCTATTGAAAAGTTCAATAAATCTCAAAAGAAACTAGGAATTCCATTATAATTACATTATTTTTCCACGGTGGAATTGGCTGAATCGTCATTCGCATACCTTATAAAATTTACAATAAAGATTACGGCATCCCTCTTCGATATTGTAGATTGTTATGGTAGGATCCTAGCCTTATATTTATTCTTGGGTGAATATAAGGATTATTATTAATGTCTAATTAAAACTACCTTCTTCTTATTCAGATGTCTTCTGACCAATCCGTTCCCCACTCGAACCCCGGTAATGTCACCTCGATTCTGTCATTGTGCTCCAAAGTGACGTTGGACGGCACTAACTACAATGACTAGATCCGCAACATCAAAATGGCTCTAAGGTTTAAACACAAAGAGTATGTTCTGGAAACCGAGCTGGTTGAGGTTGACCCAGATACCGCTACTCTCGAGGAACTTTCCTTGTATACTAAACATTCTGATGATGCAACCAAAGTGGCTTGCATCATGATTGCTACCATGAACCCTGAACTACAGCGTATTTATGAGGACTACTGGCCTTACGAGATGGACAAAGAGCTCGTGGAAAAGTTCCACAAGCAGGAGCGCATCGAAAGGTGTGAGGTGGTTAAAGCTTTCACTAACGGCAAACCTAAGGATGGAGAGTCCATCTGCACTCATGTGCAAAGGATGCAAGGTTATGTGGAGAGGCTTAGAAAGCTGGAGATGCCTGTACATGAGGATTTAGCTGTTGACATAGTGCTGAATTCTCTACCCAGTTCTTATGACCAGTTCACACTAGCGTATCATTTAAACAACAGTCAGGCGACTTTGGCTGAACTACACCGCATGCCTCGTACTGCTGAAGACGGGATGGAAGGGAAAAGTGTGCTCCCGGTCATCCCGCCTGTCCTGTCTATTGGATCTAGCAAGGGAAAGAAAAGGAAGGGCCCTCCAAAGAAAAAAGGGAAAAGACTCATGTCAGGACATCTAGCAGTGCCCCGAGAGCCAAGTCTTCCGACATTCCACACGTCACGAACCCCAAAGAAGCTGATTGCTTTTACTGCAAAGAAAAGGCTCATTGGAAGAGGAGCTGCCCCAGGTACTTGCAGGATATCAAGGATGGCAAAGTAAAGCCATCACAAGTAGGTACATATTCTATATCTAATAACTCATCTTCTTCTTGTTTTTGGGTTCTTGATACAGGATGTGGTTTTCATATCTGTTCTGATTTGCAGGACCTAAAGGAAAGTAGGGAGCTGGAGCACGGTAGATTGAACATGGTCATGGGCAATAGGTGAACGTCACCTATTACCAAGATCGGTGTCTATAGACTAGTGCTTAGTAGTGGAGTTTGTTTAGATTTACATAATTGTTGCTATTTGCCTGATATGACAAAGAACATAATTTCTTTTCATGTATTGTTCAAACAAGGCTTTTACCATGAGTTTAATAAATTGAATGGTTCATTTTCTGTTTTCAAAAATGATGTTTTTATATTTAATGCTATGCCTTGTGATGGAGTGTATGAATCTATTATGTGTGTTGACAATTGTGGTAAAAATGTTTTAACTATTGATTCTTCAAGCGGTATAGAAAAGGCGTGTTTGTGGCACTGTCGCCTTGGCCATATCAACAAGAAACGCATCGCCCAACTCCAAAGGGATGGAGTGTTGAATCATTCGACATCGGGTCGGATAATGTATGCGAATCTTGCTTGCTTGGCAAGATGACAAAATCACCATTCAAAGGTTCCTTTGAAAGAGGTGAAGGTTTGTTGGATATCATACACACAGATGTGTGTGGTCCCTTCAGAACAATCACAAAAGATGGCACGCGTTTCTATGTGACCTTTACTGACGATTTTAGTAGATATGGATATATCTACTTAATCAAGAATAAGTCAGATACCTTTGAAAAGTTCAAAGAGTTCAAAAATGAAGCAGAAAATTAAGTGGGCAGAAAGATAAAGATGCTTAGATCCGACAGAGGCGGTGAGTATCTTAGTATCGACTTTCTCGATTATCTTAAGGAATGTGGAATTGTTTCACAGTTGTCGCCTCCAAGAACACCTCAGTTAAACGGTGTTGCTGAAAGGCGAAACCGAACCTTGTTGGACATGGTTCGTTCCATGATGAGTCGAGCTTCGCTTCCAATCCATTTCTGGGGGTATGCCTTAGAGACTGCCGCCCATATCCTCAACCTTGTCCCAACCAAGAAGGTTGCGAAAACACCGCACGAGATGTGGACGGGAAAAGTTCCCTCATTGGCACACATCAAAGTATGGGGCTGTGAGGCTTTTGTAAGAGGAGAGACTCATGACAAGCTTGTAGAAAGAAATGAGAGGTGTTTCTTCATCGGATACCCGAAACAGTCATTTGGATACTTGTTCTATAGACCGAGCGAGGACGTGGTCTTTGTAGCAAGACGAGGATTCTTTCGAGAGAGAGAGAACTCATTTCTAAAGAGGACAGTGGGAGTACAATCGATCTCGAAGAAATTCAGGAGACGCCCGATGAACCAACCTTAGGAGAAACTAGCCACAAACATGAGGAAGAGGTTCCTGTTGGACCGACCGACATCTCATTGCCCCTTAGACGTTCGGGTAGAGTTAGCATGCCACCCGAGTTTTATGGTTTCCATATTACTTCGGATGGTGACACGTTGGTCAGTGATCGTACATTGACTAATTTGGATGAGCCAGCTAACTACCATGAAGCGGTGGCGGGCCCCGAGTCTGCCAAGTGGAAAGAGGCAATGGACAGCGAGATTAAGTCCATGTATGACAATCAAGTTTGGAACATGGTTAACAATGTGCCGGGTCGTAAGACAGTCGAGTGCAAGTGGATCTTCAAGAAGAAGACCGATATGAATGGAAAAATACATACTTATAAAGCTCGGCTGGTTGCGAAGGGATTCACTCAGACCCCTGGGGTTGACTATGATGAAACCTTCTCACCAGTAGCCAAGATTAAGTCAATCAGGATAATGCTTGCCATAACTGCTTTTCATGATTTTGAAATTTGGCAGATGGATGTCAAAACCGCTTTCCTTAACGGGAAACTGACTGAGGATGTTTACATGAATCAGCCAGAGGGTTTTGTAGACACAAAGCATCCTGATAAAGTGTGTAAGCTTGAGAGATCAATCTACGGATTGAAACAAGCATCTCGCAGCTGGAATCTTTGCTTCCATGAGAAAGTCAAAGAGTTTGGTTTCTCTAGGAGTGAAGATGAGTCTTGTGTATATGTCAAGGCTAGTGGGAGTATAGTCACTTTTCTGGTGTTGTATGTTGATGACATACTGCTCATGGGAAACGACATTCCAACCTTGCAAGATGTCAAGTCTTGGCTCGGGAAGTGTTTCGCCATAAAAGACCTTGGAGAAGCTGCTTATATTCTCGGGATAAGAATACTGAGAGATAGGAAAAGAAAATTAATAGGTTTGAGCCAGTGTACATATTTGGAAAAGGTGTTAAAAAGGTTTAACATGGAAAATACCAAAAGGGGAGAGCTACCAATCCAGAGTAATGCTAAATTGAGTAAGACTCAAAGTCCGAGTACCGATGAGGAAATAGCTGAGATGAGTCGGGTACCTTATGCTTCGGCAGTAGGGTCGATCATGTATTCTATGACATGTACTTGCCCCGACGTATCCTTTGCATTGAGCATGGTTGGTCGGTACCAGGGTAATCCTGGAAAGGCACACTGGATTGCAGTTAAGAACATACTCAAGTATCTACGAAGAACAAAGAATATGGTATTAGTCCTTGGTGGCAGTGATGACTTGAAAGTGAGTGAATATACAGATGCCAGCTTCCAGACAGATAGGGACAGTGGTTGGTCCCAGTCGGGCTGGGTATTTCTTTTGAACGGTGGAGCGGTCACTTGGAAAAGTTCCAAGCAAGAAACGGTAGATGATTGAACGTGCGAATCAGAGTACATTGCAGCGAGTGAAGCGTCTAAGGAAGTGGCTTGGTTGAAGAACTTTATCGGTGACCTTGGAGTTGTCCCGAGCATTCAAGAGCCGATGGAACTGTTCTGCGATAATGAAGGAGCGGTCGCTTTGACAAAAGAACCACGAGAAGAAGGTCACTTACTGGTTAAGAGAGTATCATCAGAAGACAATCCTGCAGATCCTTTGACTAAGGCACTGAGCAGGATCAAGCACAATCAGCATGCTCGGAGCATTGGACTGAAGGATGATATTAGTTTTATTATTAGATAGATTTTGAAACTTGTAACAGTATAAATGTAATTGACTTGGTGATTTTATAATGGAGATTTATAAATGAGTATTGTTACTTCCTTTGTCAATTGTTTATTATTATGTTTCTTTATTTGCATGTTTAACTTCCTAAGTAATTAGATTATTTAAATTTCCACAGTCGATCACACTTTTAGGGAGTAAGTGTGAACGAAGACTGTCATGAATCGGTTGTAGATTGTCTAAGGAGTTAGACATTGCGGTAAGACTGTTACAACATTCATGAGTACTTAGAAAATAAAGATTTGAGTATTGGATAAACCCGCGCTTAACAGATTGCTTCATGGATTACATCACAAGCAATGTTAAGACGATAATGTCCTTTGATCTTTAAGTGGAGAGATATGATCTGTAATTTGCGAGACAATTGCTCATTGATAATGCGAAAACGTGCTGGTAACTCGGTGTTATAAAACGCATTGTTGTAAGTATTCTGACTAGTAAAAGGTATGGACATATAAGTCGAAACTTATCCGTCCCCTGACCCGATGGGAAATAGATATTTGTAGGCCTCTCGATGATTTTGAAGATGACTGAAAGTGTTTGCCAACCGGGACTGAATTGATGTGTTCAATTAGCATTCTTAAAGTCATAAGCAAAATCGGAAATCGAGAAACAGAGTATCAGGCCAAGATTGATATTAATCCATGTCTTGAGTCTGAAAATATCTTATTGGACGGAGGATCATCTGATCGCTTATCTTTGGACAGAACTGACTGGATCAGAGTTCAGGAACAGTTTCTAGGAAACTGAGATTAATCATAAGGTAATGGACAATTAAAGTCATAGACTTATCCAAGTGGGAGACTGTTGGATTTGGTGTCTAAGCCATGACTTATAATTGTATTTATCTTGTTAATTGAAGCAAAGTCCATTTGGGTTGCCCTCATAGCTGGAGGTTTAGTGTAGAGTTCAGTAAAGTGAAAGGTTGATTTATTAATTGTTTAATAAATCAATAGAAATAAATAAATAGTTTATTAATATATTTAAGTGTTAATATATTAATTAGAAACTATAATAATTAATTAAGATTTAATCTAGAATTAATTGGATTTAATTTAGTGATTAAATTGATTAATTATAAGTGCAGAAACTGGTTTGTATTTATTCAATAGTTGAATAACTGGAAAGTCAGTGGCCAGGGGCCAAAAGTGGCGCCAACCTGGAGTCTCCCTCTAGGGTTGGCAAAAACCCTAATTAGGGTTTAAGGGATCTGGTCCAAGTGGTCAACAGGCTTGCCCACTTTGGAGGCTCCTCTAGGGTTTCAGCTGTAACCCTAGGAGGCTATAAAAGGAACCCTCTAGCACCCTTATTTCTTGCGCCAAATACAACTGAAGAAACTCTGCTGGATTCTTTTCTCCTTAGCTTGGGTGTGACTTGCATTTGAGGTAGGATCTATTTGCTGCTAGCTTCAAGAACAAGATCAAAAGGTTGGTTAATTCTTATTTGATCTTTAGAAATAAATGTTGGCCTTAGGTTTTTAGTTTATATCTTCATAGAAGAAAACATAGATCTTTTTAGGGTTGCATGTGAACATAGGAATTTTTTTTGTTCATTGATTGCTTAAAAACCCTTCATATCCTCCGTTTCAAGTGTTGTCAGATGTAACACACCAAGAAATATTTGAAACTAATGATCCTGAAAAGAACAAGTCTTTTTTATTAGTGATGTATTGAAGGGAAGGTAAGAATCACAGGGTGCATATAAGATATGATGGTAGAGAGACACCCAATTATGTCTGAAGTAAGGACATGTAAGAAGGTCTTTAACCATGACTAGGTCATCCGAAGGTTTACCAATGTTGCAGTTCAAATCCCAGATATCCCTTAGTGCAATGGGATATGTATTCACAGACTCTAAAATCAATGTTTTGTCCTTTAGGGTTCAATGATGGGTTTTGCAAAAGAAAATTCGGATGACTAACACAGGAATGTCTAAGCAAGCAAAGCGAAGTGATCAGATTTTTATGACAGCATTGATCAGAAGGGAACCGAACGTTCGGATGTGTACAGTAAGGCATATTTGGAATTTGTCAAAATGAAGAGGAGGCGTTATTGTCATGTTGAAAACATGAACCGAAGAGATCTGAAGATTCGGTTTGGAATAGTGATGAGTTCCCTTCTGATAAAAAAAACTTCGTTGAGTTGAAAGAAAGAAATTTTGAAAAAAAAAAACTCTGGTTCAAAGAAAGAAAGAGAGAAAAAAACTGAAAATCACATAATGTATAGGGTAAGAAGCACTTAGCAAATCAAGACTGAGGTAGTGCGGATTACTCAAGCATGCCTTGCCCATGGATGATTCTTGTGAAAGCTTTCTCGTCAAGGGCTTTAGTGAATATGTCAGCCAACTGGTCATTCGTGTGAACGAAGTGCACCTCAATATTACCTTCTTCTACATGACTTTTGATGAAATGATAGCGGAGGGAAATATGTCTGGTCTTCGAATGTTGGACAGGGTTGTGACATATTCGGATGGCACTTTGAGAGTCACAGAAGAGAGGGATCCTTCGCATATGTATAGCATAGTCACGAAGCTGGCTTTGGATCCATATCATTTGAGAAGTGCAAGCAGCAACAACAATATACTCAGCTTCGGCTGTGGAGATTGAGAAGCATGTTTGCTTTTTGGATTGCCAACTTATCAGTTTCCCATCAAGAAATTGGCATCCACCCGAAGTGCTCTTACGATCAAGAGCACATCCCCCAAAATCAGCATCAGAATAGGCTTGAAGTAAGAAGCATGAATTTGTAGGGTACCATAGGCCAAGAGAAGGTGTGCGATGTAGGTAACGAAAGATGGTTTTAACAGCAGCCAAGTGTGGTTCCCTTGGATTCCCCTTGTATCTTGCACAGTTACATATAGAGAACATGATGTTTGGTCGACTTGCAGTCAAATAGAGTAATGATCCGATCATGCTCCTATAGATCTTCTGATCAACTACGGGTTTCTCAAGCGAAGGAGAGAGTCGGGTACCAGCAGCCCTGGGAACCTTCGCATTTGAGCAATTTTCCATTCCAAATTTCTCAAGAAGGCTTCTTGTATATTTTTATTGGTTTATGAAAATACCTTATGGACTTTGCTTGACTTGCAATCTGAGAAAGAAATTGATCTTCCCCATCATGCTTATTTGAAATTTACTTTTCATTAGAGTTTCGAATTCTTTTGAAAGTGTGGGATATGTTGAACCGAAGATGATATCATCCACGTAGATTTGAACTAGCATGAGATGAGAACCAACTTTCCTTCGGAACAGGGTGGGGTCAAAAAATCCTTGTTTGAAGTTTGATTGTTTTAAAAACCGAGTTAAAGTTTTATACCAAGCTCGTGGTGCTTGCTTTAACCCGTAGACTGCCTTGTCAAGAATATAACAGTGATCAGGGAAATTTTCGTTTACAAAACCAAGTGGTTGTTCCACATACACTATTTCCTCAAGTTCAGCATTTAGAAAAGCACATTTGACATCCATTTGAAAGACATCAAAGTTTTTGTGGCAGCAAATGCCAAAAATATTCGGACGGACTCGAATCTTGCAACAGGAGCGAAGGTCTCATCATAATCGATTCCCTCATGTTGACAATATCCTTTAGCAACAAGTCGAGCTTTGTTTCGGACAATGTTACCTTCAGTATCAAGTTTATTTCGAAAAACCCATTTGAGACCTACTACAGAGGACTTAGCTGGTTTATGAATTAAATGCCAAACTTTGTTTCTTTCAAATTCAGCTAACTCACTCTGCATGGCCTCAACCCAATCAGAGTGTTGAAAAGCATCTTTCACATTTTTAAGTTCAACTTTGGAAATGAAAACATTGAACATACAAAAATCAAATCTTTTATTTAATGCTTGCTATTTTTCTCTTAATTGTGCACGTGTGAGTACCTTCTTACCTGGCTTACCAAGTACCTGAGTCTTCAGATGATCACGAGTCCACTTCTCAAGAGGTGGATACTCAGGATCATATTCGGGTAAAGGTTCTCCTTACACCTCTTCAGTATCTGAGGGGTAGTCTGAAGTTGACTGGTTATCTTCATTTTGAGCGTCTGAAGTCGGTTGCTCCCCCTCGACTGGAGCAGGAATATCAGCAGGTGAAGTATTCACCGGCTCCCCCTTGAAAGATGGCTCAGGTAAGATTGTAGCAGAGGATGGTTCAGATGAAGAGTGGTGTGACTCCCCCTCAACTGAAGTGTCGTTTGGAGTTTAGTTGAGTTGCTCCCCCTCAACCGAAGGTGTCTTTTCCACTAAAGATTCAGCAGTCGGTTGATCGTCATTTAGCTTGATTATTTCGGATATGTTGTTATCCTTCACATTGGATTCAGCATAAATAGTGTGATCAGGACTGTCAAACAAACACGAGAAATCAAGGTTAAATGAGTCAAGTGGAATAACTTCGGTTGGAGAATCTGGAAAGATAGAGGATCGAGGAAAAATGGTTTCTGATTTCTTAATATGATGATCGTCGAAGGTCAGATTGAATGTCTCTTCTATCTTCCTTGTCGTTTTGTTTAGAACTCAATATGCTTTAGCTAAGTGAGATTAGCCAAGAAAAACGCCATCATCTGACTTGGATGCGAATGTTGTTGAGCCTTCTTTTAGATTCATGATGAAACATCTGCATCTGAACACGTGAAAAAACTTGACGTTTGGTTTTCGCTTGTTGATGATTTCGTATGGAGTGATGTTGAATCAGCGATGAATGAATGAGAGATTTTGTGTAAAGCAAGCAGTGGCAAAGGCTTCGGCCCAGAAGTACATTGGTAGATTTGCATAATCAAGCATAGTTCTGGCTGCTTCGCATAGTGACAGGTTTCTTCGTTCAACGACTCCATTTTGCTGTGAAGTATATGGGGCAGAAAAGTTATGAGTGATGCCCTTTTCTTTCAAGAACGAGTCAATCGTTTGATTCTTGAATTCGGTATCGTTATCACTTCGGATCGCTCTCACCGGTTTCTTGAGATGAAGTTCAATATGTTTGATGAATGCGATAAGCTCAACTGGAGTGTTAGATTTTTTCCTTAAGAAAATCACCCATGCGAACCGATAGAATTCATCTACGATCACAAGTATATACTTCTTGCCACCCAGAGACTCTATAGTGGAAGGTCTATACAGATTAATGTGAAGAAGTTCAGGTGGTTCGGTGATCTTAGAGTCAATGGTGATCGGATGAGCTTGACGTTTTTGTTTCCCATGTTCGCATGCAACACACAGAGTATCATTATCGAATTTCAGAGCTAGCATACCCCGAACAAGATCAAGAGAAATGAGCTTGTTAATGTTCTTGAAGTTCCGATGAGATAGTCTTCGGTGCCATTGCCAGCTGAGATTCGAAGGAGCCTTTAAGAGAAGACAGATGGAAGGGGCCCCGATTTTTGGCTTCATGTCAAGTGGATACATTTATCCCTTCCTTTTCGACTTAAGCAGTATTTCCTTCGAACCTTTCTTCTTGATTACGCTTCCGGCTTCATCGAACTTGACTTTATATCCGGTTCCCACACACAATTGGGAAACGCTGACTAGATTGTGCTTAAGGCCTTCAACGTATGCAACTCTATTTATTGTGAACTTTCCATTCCTTATCTTCCCATAGCCTTTTATGGGATAGGTGTCGTTGTTTCCAAACTTCACTTCACCTTCGTCATCCAATCTTCTAAAATCCCTCAAGTATTCTATTCTCCCTGTCATGTGTCTTGTGCAGCCACTGTCGATGTACCATTCCTTATCGTACTGCCCATCCCATAAACCCTACAATTTAGAGGGAAAGCTCAGGTACCCAACATGATTTGGGTCCTCGAGGGTAAGTATTCGGATCAAAGATCCTTGATTCAACCAGGTCACCCTTTTTGGTTCCTGATGTTGATGCGATGTCAGAAATGTGATTATGTTCGGATGTAATCTTTTAAATAACTTTTGCAATCCATTTCAAGATAATCTTCGGTTTTTTCTTTTTGGGTTTAACATTTTGTGTTGTTGCTTGTTTAATGGGAACCCACTTTTTCTTTAAAATGGAAGAATTTCCAGATAAAGAGCTACACTGAGTAGATTCACATAGAAACTCTTCGTATGCAAGCTTGTAATCTTGAATAGTTAGAGTTTTATCTTTGAAAAGATCCATATTTTTTTCTAACCACACATGAAATGTATCTACTAAGTTGCTTCCTTTTGTAAAGTTCTGTTTTGACGATTTTTCAAATTTTTGATTTAAACAGATAGGCTTGTTCGGTTCAAAAACAACTTTTTGTTTGATATCTGAAGATTTTTGAATTATTGAAGCTTTTTGTTGATTTCGAAAAGCCTTCTGTTTATTTTGAGAATCCCGATAGTTCCTTCTTCGTCTATTGTTGTAAAATTGTTTATGTTTTGCAACGGAAGGTGTTTCACGGGAATCTCTTCTGATATTTGAAAATTTTGGGAAATGAGGATTACGTCTGACAGAGTTCTTCAACTGATATATTTCTTGTTTTCGAATATTGATTTTGACCTCCATATTTTCATTTAGATTGTTTTGGAGCATTTTATCAGTTGAGAAGAACCCTTCAGGTGTAACAGTCGCATTGTCTTCTTTCATGAATGAGAGTAACTCACTACTCTCCTCAAGTTTTACCCCTTGTTTTATAAAAACCATGTTTTTGAAGTTAGCAACCTTAGGATACGCACATGCAAGTTCAACAAACTTTTTGGATTTATTTTCTTAAAATTTTGCAAACTCATCGGAAGTATCAAGAACATGGATTGACTGTGATTCATCATCCGAAGAATCCTTTGCAACCTCAAAAGAGCAGCTTTGAAAGTTGTTTGAAGTATTTTTGCTTTCTTCGGTTACACAAGATTCAGTTTTAGTTGAGGAACAAACTAAAAAAGATTTTTGTAGAGATAAATCATTGCAGTGTATTTCCTCAATATCTAAATCAGAATCATAAGAGACATTTTAAGAAGTATTATCATTCGAAGCAGGTTCATTTGTATTAACATTCACGGATTCGGATTTATTAACTAGAGGAATGTTGGGAAGAAAATCATCCATTACTTTTAAAAGATCATTTGAGCTTGAGAAATTTTGAAATGGAACAAGCCCAAGAGCATAAGTTTGGTTTGAAATATCAGAAGATGACACAATATATTCACATTCATACGAAATAGAATCCACATCTTGTAACTTAAACTCAATAAAGGGCAAAAGCTTTTTATGATGATCTATAGCAATATCAGAAGAATGATAGATACGAGTTATATGAGAATATAGTCTTTTAGCAGTTTCACAAAAAACATTCCATTGTTTCAACAAAATCTCATTATTCTCTCGTAATTGTTTTCTACTTTCTTCTAATATCTCTATTCTTAATTGATTCTTCTCTAAAGCCCCATGCATCCCTTCTAGTTTTCCCTTAAGCGAAGTTATTTCATCCATTTCCTGACGCACATCACTATTTGCTGAAACAAGTAGTTGATTCATATGCAGACAGTCAGAAGTAATTTCGTTAAGATCATTAATAAATTCTTCTGGAACATTGAAGTTTTGAAGTAATAGAGATAACTGTTCTGGGATGGTAAGACGGGAGTTCGATGAGGAGGTAAACCTTGTGCCATGAGACAAACACCAGCAATGTTGCTTTCTTTATCATCATCTGATCCATCATCTTCAGACCATATGCTACATCCAGTATATGCAACAAACATTACACCATGAGTTGGTTTTCGGATCTCATCATCATCTGAACCAGATGACCAGATCTGATAGGTGCCATCACCTCCCTTGGGAGCCACAAGAGAAAGATTATGTGTCTTCGTCCGAACTTCCTCAAGTTTCTTCGCATAATACGCCTCGTCCTTAATCCTTTCCTTCTTCTCATTCGCTTTCTTCAACATACACTCCTTGGCTAGATGATTTTTGCCAAAACAGTAGTTGCAGTCATAACCTGAGTCACCTAGTAATTTCTTCTCAGGCTGGGGAGCAGACTCAACCTTCGATTTGTTCGTTCAATCAGCAGGTTTCATGGTTTGCTTCCCATTGTTGAAACTTCGGTTGAAGGTCGAGTTATTTTGAGGCCTTTTCTGAAATTTTCGATTGTTGTTAGAGTACAAGGCCAATGTTTCCCCTTCTTCATCAGTTTCTCCTTCATCATCTGCAAAGGAGACTTCTTCGGATTCTGCTTTCAAAACAAAAGCAAGTGTGCCGGCGTTCGGTTGATCACCCTGAGAATCCAAGACAACGTATTCGTAGGATTTCAGTAGATTATACAGTTCTTCTAGGGAATAAGAGTTGATACATTCGTGAGCTCACACCATCATAGTGATCTGTTTCCACTCTTTTCGTAGACATTACATGAACCTGAAGTTCGTTTCATGCGAAGTCTTGGAAACCCCATATTTTTCCAGTTCGTAAACCACGTCATTGAATCTTTCAAATGTCGGATCAATCTTCTCATTATCAAGTTGCTTGAAATTGCGGAAATAAGCCAGAATATTGTTGACTATACTCTTTTTCATTACGTCATTGCCTTCGTATCTCATCTTTAATCTATCACATATCTCTTTAGCAGACTTTGATCCTCAGATTAGATTAAAGGCGATAAGGGGTAAACCACTCTTCAGTTCCCTCATGCAGCGTTTGTCGTTTTCAACCTTCTTCTTATTTGCAGCGACGGTTGCTTCAGTCTCGACGACAGGTGCAGTTTCACCAGATTTAGCAGCGAATCTGGTTTGGACATTTGCTGAGAAAGGGCCATCATTTATGGATCGCATGAGATCCTCATCTATCCCCGATAGATGGTCCCCTATACAATCAGCCCACTGATCGTAATATTCAGGTATAAGCATTGGAGCTTTATTGCTAGAACCGAGTAGAGCAGCATAATTCATCATTGTGTTGTTCGCATTATATGCCATTGAAGATTTCGATCTTTTGCATATATTAACCAAGACAAAAGCTTTAAACACGGAAGAATGGATCCAAGAACAATTTGGAGCCACGAATCAAAGAAAATTAATATGAACCGGGTAAAAGCTCGGCAAACAACCCGCTCTGATACCACTTGTAAGATCAAAATTATGAATAAAGCAAATAACTTGAACAAATATGTATGAGTATTGAACTGGTCGAATGATTTATTCACTGTAAAAAGATGATAGTGCTCCAAATCAGAAAGACGAGCAACTATTTTACGCAAGTTACCATGAATTCTCAAGACTATTCTATCGACCGTGAAGACTATCTAGGGTTACACGAGAATAAATACTAACATATAATGGACCTAAACAACAAGCCCATCGTTTACAGATAAGTATAGAAACCCTAGACAATTTTGCTAACTACTAAAGATAATTACAAAATGACAGCTAGCACTCTTCGGATAAACACACCATCTTCGGATCAGTCTTCAACTTCGGACAGGAACTTTATGAACTTCGGATATGTAAATCTCAACACAATCAGAACCCTAACAATATTACAAAGAAGTAAAGGAAAAGATTATTCCAATTTTTTTATGTAGTATTGAAAATGGTTATTTTGAGAATGAAATATTTGAACATACGTGCTATTTGAAAGTATGTTGTTTATATAAGTATATTTGACTATTGTGTCATTGTATTTGGGGAACTTTTGGAAAAAGACAAAAAAATTGATTTTCAAAGTCATTTTTACATTAAGGGAAAAATATTTTCTAATTATATTTTGGGTTTAAAACTCATGTACTTATGAGACATTTCAATGTCTTCGGTATTATTTTTAAATGACATGTGTGCCAGGTACTCGGTTGGATCAAAGTCATCAAGATAGATAGTTTTCGTGACTAGACAATTGTCGAAGATTAGCAAGAGAGAAAAATAGAATTAGATATACATGTTATGTCATTTGTATAATTTTATTTAGTGCTTCTATGATTTCTGAATGTAACCTCCATTAGTTGAATTGTGTTATAAATTTTATAAATGAAAAATTGGACTATATTTCCGCTAGACATTAACATCACATCTAATGATGTTATGTTTTTTTATAATTCTCGTCAAGTAAAGTTGGGGTGTTACATTTCGAATTTCTAGCCGCTACAACGGGCATTTCACATTGGGTGGTTATGATCGGGCGTGGCTAACAATGTGGTGACACTACGTCTGACATGTTGCAGTACCACAAGATATATAAATCGCCATCGACTCAGGATCCCCTTTACGCGACCTTTGCAATTCTCAAGCCCTGGAATTTCTCTGTGCATTCTCAAGCTCTCGCATTCGCATCTTCTTGCCAAATGTCTCAAAATCAATAGGTGGTTCAAGCAAACTAATTTCTTTTGGTTATGAAGCATCCTCACCGGTTGTCCTCGCTCCACAATCGAGAAAATGTGTGGTGGATTTAGACGTGAAATACCCTGAGATGTTTCAGGCGATCGAGGAAGTTGTCTGTCATTCACTTGTGTCTAAGGCGATCACGCTTGCCCCAAGTATTCGCGCTAAAGTAATTACAAACGTTTATGCTACAGCCATTATTCACCTGTGACTATGCCCACGCCAAAACCTATTCACGAACTCCTTTCATTTTCCTAAATACGTCCCATAAGCCCAATCCTCACTTGAATACGTTTCTGAAATACAACTCGTGGTGGAACCTTCCAACGTGAGGCCAAAGGCAACACGGATCGTTATCCGTGTACAACATAGGAAGAAATCGTGTTAGCCTATTCGTGGATCGACGTTTCGAAGGACACGACGGTCGAAAATCGCAAGCGGCAAAGCATTTTTGGCTTACGCATCTCAGATTGGTTTCATAGAGAATGGGTCGAGGCACTTATTATACAAAACATGTATGACCACTAAATATCGAGATATCAACAATGTAGTTATGAAGTTCAACAAGTTGTATCACAACCTAAAAATCCAATATAAAAGTGGGAGAAGTGATCAAAACTTTTTCGAGACGACGATTGAAATATTTTGGAATGAGAATTATGGAAAAGCGTTTAAATATGCCGAGTTTTGGAAGATCGCGGAGCCATGTAAAATGGCATGAAGTGAATGTAGAAGAATTGGGCGCGGCTAAAAAGCACAAAAACATTCGAGATAGGTTACACAACTTCCTTGGATGCTTGTGTCAATATAGACCGGAACGAGGATGTCGACGAGCTTGAATTCGTTGAATTAGTCCGACCCATGGTGTAGTAATAAGCCGAAAAGGAAATGTTATTTGTCTAATGCGTCGGTATCGTACACATGACGAAATCACGAAAATGACAACGGTGTTCGATCATTATAATATCAAGCTTGATGCACGAATGGAGTTCGAACAAGAAAATTTGGACAAAAAAAGAAAAAGCTCGTCAAGAAAAACAAAAGGCTCACGAAAATAAACGACTAAAAGACATGAAATTTTTGTACGACATCAATGGACAATGTCAAAGGAGACATATTACAAATTGTGTTACAGTACAAGGAGAAATAATAAAAAAATATACAGATATAGTTGTTTTAAGTTGGATTATGTTTTAGATGTATATTTAGTTTGAATTAATGTGGTATTTCTTTAATTAATTTTTGTATTATTTAATTAGATTATATCTCTTATAAGTTTATTTACTTATATTTTATGTTTATTTATTTAAAAAAAGTGAAGAGAATGTGAAGAATGACAAATTTTTAAATTTAAGGAAGTAAAAAAAATGAGATGAAACTGACACGAGCCTAAAACTACACGAGTGGATAGATTATGGGTGTCGATACCTCCGATGAACAACATTACAACGCAATACACAGAGGAAGAGTCGAAGAAGTGGGGGAGTCGGAGATGATAAAGGTCAAACGGTGGGAGAAGCATCTGGAATTTTAGATGGCGGTGGAAAAAAATGGATCCAAATAGGATCCAGACGACCCGCGTAACAAAAAAAAGGTAACATGGAGTATAAAATCACGGAAATTAAACAAATGTTATCATTGTAAAAATAATAATAACAAAGAATAAATAATAAAAGATGTGTACATTATTTTGGTCTATTAGGTAAAAAGGACCAATGACCATGTATTTTGAAACCGTTAAAACAATCTGTGTAAAAATTTCGGAACTTCGACTAAAATTAAAAAATATATACGTATTATAGAAATTTCATAGTGGAGAATTATGCGTCAAATGTGAAAACAAAGAAAGTGGGTGATATGGTGGAAAAGGGACTTTTGTTATTGGTGTAATAAGCTTTCGATGTATCTTCCAGAAAGGTGGGCAGTCAAACACAATATTATTCGAACCTTTAGAATCTCGTACTTGCGTCACTCTCTCTATTCTGTCCTGATTACTTTTGGGCCTATTTACTAAAATATCACAAGTGGTAGAATATGCAAACACAAATCCGTATTGAAATATAATAAAATGATTAACGAGATAGCGAACCAATTGCTTTAATACACGGTATAACTTATATATATATATATATATATATATATATATATATATATATATATATATATATATATATATATATATATATTATGGGTGAATTTAGTGTATACCCTCGTTAAATTAGAAAATATCGTATTTGCCCAACCTTAAATCTAAATATCGTAGATGCCTTTCGTAACTATTAAAATATCATATTTACCCAAATTTGTAATTTTAAACATTTTATAAAGATTTATAATCAATTATCATATTTAATAACCATTTTAATTTAAAATAAAAACTGCATTTACCATTTTGCCCCTAAACCATTCTTTGCTAGTCAATCAAGATTCAAGAATCTGATTATGCAAACCAAAATCTCTATGTCTATGTCGTCTTCAACATTCGAACGTTTGATCACAACAAAAGTCAAAACCTCCCAAACCCAAAAGTCATGTTTCGCATTCTTTCCTTTAATATTTACCCCAATTGCTCTTGACATTAAATACCAATTTCATAATTTAATGAACTATAACCTCTTCTATTCATAAAACCTAAAAACATTTCCTACGCTTTGCAGTCAAACGACCAATTTATTTGACTTTTAAAATTCAAAAGCAGGTGTATTAAATAATTTACAGAAATAATATATAATCAGCAACTTCAAACTGCACGACACATAGAACAAGCAAACTCTCCCAATGCGTCAATATTTTTGGAATACGAAAATAAAGATCAAGATGTGCCAATCTTCATCTTGGAAGCATCGGCAGCAAAATTGAATCAAAGGGACCAGAATAGCAATGCGTGAATCACTTCTCACCTCTCGTTCCAATGTTGAAGACGACATTTAGATTTTAGTTTGCGTAATCAGATTCTAGATAGGTTAGCGAAGAAGGGTTTAGAGGCAAAATGGTAAATGCAATTTTTATTTTAAATTAAATCGGTTATTAAATTTGATAATTGATTATCAGTTTTTATAAATGTTTAAAATTAAAAATTTGGGTAAATACGATATTTTAAAAGTTACCAAGGGCATCTGTGATATTTAGATTTAAGGTGGGCGAATACGATATTTTATTATATATATATATATATATATATATATATATATATATATATATATATATATATATATATATATATATATATATATATATATATATATATATATATATATATATATATATATATATATATATATATATATATATATATATATATATATATATATATATAATCAGGATTGGGTGAGGACTCTTCTTAAAGTGAGTACTTGCGAGGACACCTTAAAAAAATTGAAAAAAAATATAAAAAAAATATAAAAAATAAAATGGATCATAGTACTATATCGGAGAAAAAAAAGGTTCAAAAGAAAATTTTTCGATCATTATTTTTTTATAATAAAATAATGATGCAAAATAAAAACAAAAAATTGCATCATTACGTTTTGCAATGATGCAAATTTTTTTTTCTAATTTTTTTTTGATAATGATATAGTACTATTCTTGATTTTACGATTTGTATTTTTTTATATTTTTTTCAATTTTTTTAAGGTGTCCTCGCGAGTCCTCACCGAAAAAAGAGTCCTAACCGGAACCGGACCCTATATATATATATATATATATATATATATATATATATATATATATATATATATATATATATATATATATATATATATATATATATATATATGTATATATATATATATATATATATATATATATATATATATATATAGGGTTAGGATCCGGTAGAACCCAAAATCCGGTAGGAACCGCGAGTACTCTTCTCGTCCAATCATTATCATAAGGGCAATAACATCAAAACGTTTTCCTTCGACGTGACGCAATCACGTGCGGCGCACGTCCACGGAACGAAATACGAACTCTAGTATTTAGGTGGGTTTTTTTTTCAACGTGATTTAAGTGGGTTTTTTTTCCTTATTCGTTTTTTTTATTTTTTATTTGTTATTTTTTATTTATTTATTTTTTTAAAATTTATTTTTTTCAATTTTTTTATTTTCGATTATACTCGGTTTTTAGATTTTTATTTTTTTATTTATTTTATTTTTTTATTTTTATTTTTTTTAATGCTACAATACTTGATTTTTAATTTTTTAGTTTTTTTTCAATTTTTATGTATATTTTTTAATTTTTAATATTTTTTACTCTTAATTTTAACATTTTTTTTCGTATCTTTAATCTAATAATTTTGGATAATGATATTTTTAATTATAACGTTTTGGATCATGTATTTTTGGATCATAACATTTTGGATCATAGTTTTTTTGCATTTTGGATCATAAGTTTTGAATTATTTTGTGGTTATATGTTTTTTTAACTCGTTTTGGATCATAACGACTTTTGGATCTTGAATCATAACGAATATTGCATCTTTGATCATAAGTTTTGAATCATAAAACATATTTTGGTTTTAATATTTTTGGATTATATGTATTTTTTTTTTGCTATTTTGATGTGTTTTTTTACTTAAAATATAAAAATGAACACGAAAAAAACCATTTTTTTCAAAAAAATTTTTGCAAACTTACTAATATAATATCTGCAAGAGAAAATTGCAAAATTGGTCCCTGTGGTTTGCCAAAATGGTCAGGTTTAGTCCAAAATGAGTTTTACTAGCACTTAAGGTCCAAAAATGTTGTATTTGTTGCGACTTTGGTCCAAATTTTAAAAAAAATACTTAGAAAGACTATTTTACCCTTACTTTTTTCTTTTTCCATTTCTTTTAATTTATCTTATGGTTTTTTAATTTAAAAAAAAAAAAAAAGAAAATAACCCTCCCTTGTACCCGTCCCCTATCCTCCTCTCCTCTCTCCTCTCTCATCTCTCATCTCGCTCTATCTCTTTCAGTCTCTCATAAAGAAGCAGACGATATCTCCGACTCTTCCCGCCCCCAAGCTCCGTCCAGCCGAAAATCGGAATCGCTACAGGCAGCCTTCCTCTCTATCCTCGTCGACCTTCCTCCTTCAATCGTCGTCACCTCATTACAAGTCTACGCATCCATACAAGTCGCTTGACGGTGGGTAATTGGTTCCCCCCTCTCTTTCACCCATCGCCATCACCTTTTGTTCCTCTGATTTCTCTTTGTGGTCGATTCAAGAATAACGTAAAGCAAGACATAAAGATTTTACACTTCATCATCTCCATTTCTGTTCTCGTATATTTTTTACAATGCCTGCAACAAAACAAAATCGAAGAGGAACCTGAAACCGAAGTTCGAGGTTTGATTCTACACCACCCAAAATTCTTATTCTCTTTAGAAGCTCCAATGTCCCCATTCTGCTTTCAATATGATGTAGACATGTTTGGGGAGGAGATTAGCTCAATCCAGATCTGGAAAATTCATATCATCATCACCGATTTGGAACATTTACAACCGTATTCGGTTGTATAACTTCATAAATCAGCAGCGATGGTGTCTCTCCTGGCAGATACGACATTCAATTGATGGATTCTATGGGGCAAATCGATGTGGTCGTCGGTTTGGCTTGACGGAATATCTGGAGCAGGTTGAATATCGTTTTCTGTTGAAAAAAACCCTAGCTTGTCGACCTGAAAACCCTTCGTGTCGATGCAGAAACCCTAGAACTTGTATGTCTCCACTCGTGTCATGCTGAAAACCCATCGATTTTGCAGGTTGAACATCGATTTTGCATCATAGAAATGAGATACAGAGACGAGGAGAAATGAGAGCATAGAGAGAGCGGAGAGAGAAACAGAGGGGAGTTTTATTATTTTTTTTATTTTTTTTAAACCATAAAATCATAAAAGAAATTAAAAGAAAAATAAAAATAAAATAATAAGGGCAAATCCGTCTTTCTAAGTATTTTTTTTTAAATTTGGACCAAAGTCGCAACAAATACAACATTTTTGGACCTTAGGTGCTAGTAAAACCCATTTTGGACTAAACCTGGCCATTTTGGCAAACCATAGGGACCAATTTTGCAATTTTCTCTATCTGCAATTATCCATTAAATTTTCATAATTATTGGAAGTTTTTTTAATTTTTGATTTTTTATAATAATTAAAAATAAAAAAATAATTTTTTTCAAATTTTCATGATTGTGCTTGTTTTGTAGAGAATTAAATTTTAAGAACTTTGGTTTTTTGGAATTTTTTTTTTACAAAGAAAAAAAAAAACGTTATGGCCCAAAAACTAATCGGAGGGAATAAAAAAACCCAGCAAACCATGTAGCGACAAGTGTCGCAATCTAGTGAGGGGTCTCGTTGCAATTACCATATTACCCTTATTAATTTTTATTATCCACCCAATAGTTTTGATTTTTATACAAGTAGCCCCCCAAGCTTTTAAGATATGACATTTTATTCACATTGAATCTTATCCATCCATTTTTCATTATTAAAGGTCCAGATTTGTCCTTACGGTTCTTACCGGATTTTGGGTTCCTACACGATCCTTTTTCTATATATATATATATATATATATATATATATATATATATATATATATATATATATATATATATATATATATATATATATATATATATATATATATATATATATAGGGTTAGGATCCGGTAGGAACCCAAAATCCGGTAGGAACCGCGAGCACTCTTATCGTCCAATCATTCTCATAAGGGCAATAACGTCGAAATGTATTCCTTCGACGTGACGCAATCACGTGCGACGCACGTCCACGGAACGAAATACGAAATCGAGTATTTAAGTTGGTTTTTTTTCAACGTGATTTAAGTGGGTTTTTTTCTCGTTTTTTTTTCCTTTTTCGTTTTTTTTTATTATTTCATTTTTTATTTTTTATTTTTTATTTTTAAAAATTATTTTTTTTCAAATTATTTTATTTTCGATTATACTTGGTTTTTAGATTTTTTTTTTATTTTTTTTGAATGCTACAGTACTCGATTTTTACTTTTTTTTGTTTTTTTTCAGTTTTTATGTATATTTTTTAATTTTTAATATTTTTTAATCTTAATTTTAACGTTTTTTTTCGTATATTTAATCTAATCATTTTGGATCACGATATTTTTAATCATAACGTTTTGGATCATAACATTTTGGATCATAGTTTTTTTGCATATTGGATCATAAGTTTTGAATTATTTTGTCGTTATATGTTTTTTTAACTCGTTTTGGATAATAACGACTTTTGGATCTTGAATCATAACGAATATTGCATCTTTGATCATAAGTTTTGAATCATAAAACATATTTTGGTTTTAATAGTTTTGGATCATATGTATTTTTTTGCTATTTTGATGTGTTTTTTTACTTAAAATATTCTAACCACGCGAAGCAAAAGATGGCTGGACAACCGTATGTAAAACACATGCTGCCAAATTCATTTTGCATGCCAAAAATCATGAAGAAGTAGAAGTTTAGACAGTTCAATACTTGAGCCTGTCTATTGGAAGATTGGGTCTATTTATTTGAACATAAAGTCTAGAAATATTGAGATAAAAGGTGAACGTGAAGGATTTGAAGAGATTATGTTCCTTCAATTACGATAACCTAAATCATTACCCATACATCTGAATCATCAATCATCACATTAACAACTAAACATTTTCGATCCAGAATTCATGCTATTGATCTAGGGATTTGAGTTAATAACATGAACACACAGATTAAGCACAAATGATAGCATCTAAGAGTAGTAATACATGAATATCTGACGATACGGAACTTGAAATCACAGTAGATTAAATCAGTGAAAACTCACATAATTAATTAAGGAATACGATAACGCGAATATCTTAATCAACCTCGTTCAATCGAGCAGCCTGCACAGTAAAAATTTCAAAATAAAATCATACATCGGCGTTTGTTGGAAACCCATCTCAAAAGATCGAAAGACTAAGAAAGCATAGATTTATTGCGATCGATGAAGAGAAATTTGGACTTCGATGGAAAATTTGAGGACGAATGATGACTGTACCGTCGGAGGGTTTGAAGCCGGCGAAGAGACGAAGGATTCAACAGCGTCAGGTAGGATCCCCTTTGGTAGGCCGTATTCTGGGAGGAAATTGTGGATTTGAGTCGCGATAATAGGATCCAAAACGAACCCGAAGTGACCACCAAACCACCACCAGCGACCGTCGGTTTTTGAGAACAGGCGGTGGAGCAGTAGTGGTGGCGGAGAACAGGGAGTCGAAGAGAATGAAGCTAAAGCGGTGGGAGAAGAAGAGTCTGGATGTTTAGAACCTGGCTGGATCCGGGAAAAATAAACCGGATCCAAAAAACGGATAAAAAAAAGTAAAAAACCCGCGTTACACAAAAAATGTACACCTATGTCCAAAAAAAGACGGGAAATAATAAGATATATAATATAATAATCGTATCGCATCTGGCTTTTTGTTTTTATTCAAAATATTGCTTAGTTTGTATTGAGAATTAACTGCACTATTATAATTATAAGGAAAGAAAATGATTAAATATTATTTTTTAATGATACTGAACGTTCTTCTTAATTTTTATTATTATAACATTTGAGAACAATATCTTGTGCATGTGATGTTTGGAACTTAAGTCTTTTTTCGTCAAAACGTCGTTAATCATCAATACAAAATCATAATTATAATGTATTATTTGTGGTTAATAATTTAATTATGATATCTTTGAGATATGTAGCAAAGCACCTGTCACATTATACCCCTATCTACATTAAACTTTTACGTCTGTCAAATAACATTTTATTTGTCTCCTTTTTTTCCTATCATTTTCTCCAACACGCCATCAAATAATAATAACATGTTTAATTTCAGTTGATGGATTTTTTATTTAAAATAAATTGAAAATGATAAAATTTCTTTTAAGAATTATATTATTCCCACATACATATTATATATGCTAACATTTTAATGTTATTCAAAACTTTAGAGTAATTACATTTTCAGTCTATGTATTTTTTATTATATCTTTAGAGTAATTACTTTTTTAGTCTTTATATTTTTAATATACATAATTATAATTTTGGTCCTCATAGTTTTTAGTTTGCATTAATTATAGTTTTAGTCCATAATTACTATTTTTTAATTTGTTTTAGTTATAGTTTTGGTCTCATTAATTTTAAAATTCAATAACTACGGTTTTGGCTCCTATAGTTTTTATAATTAATTACTTTTTTAGTCTGTGTAGTTTTTAAATTAAGATAATTACAGTTTTGATCCATATTGAATATACATGCATTGTCCACAGCAACGTGCGATAGTATTACCCTTGTAAGCATAAATTACTTTTAAACATGGCTAAAGTTTATTTTTATGTTTTTGTACTTAAAGAATCACATAGTATTGCAATAGATTCAAGTATCGAGTCTTGTAAAAAGTAAGCAAATATGAAATTGGCAAAGTTTTTAATTATGTGATTAATAAGTCAAAGACGGGATTACAATAAGTTGGAGGCAAAAACCTGGTTAAAACTTAAAATATTAAAATTCTATTTGATAGCTTTTTAATGGAATCATTAATAGATAACCTCTTAATAGTTCATCATTATGTAGCCCATGTAATGTGTCTATGAAGGAATTATAGGGGAAAAAACCCTCCAACCCCTCTAAAGAATTCTTTTCTACCCATTGTCATTGTCATCTCTGGTCGTTTCTTTTCTTTCCTCGTGACATGAAGGAGAGAACGAAACCACCTACGCCTCCTTCGAGAAAGGGAACAAAGCACCTTCTTCTTCCATACAGCCATCAGTGAAGAAGCCCCAACACCATTCTAATATGCTTTTCCACCTTCACCTAAAATGACGGCCTTCTCAACGGTGTTTGTCCATGTAGTTGTAGTTCTGGTTATCACCTGTGTCGTCAAAGTACGTGCCACAGAAATCCGATCTACTTTTTCAGACGAGAATCCGTTCAAAAAAGTAGCATCGGATGGTTTACGAGAAATGTATTTCTGGTCATCGCCTGATTCTTATCTCATGATTTCACCTATAAGGTGTTTTATTGTCTATCTCTATTCTCTAATTTATCGATTCATTTGGGAAAGAAACAAAATCAGTGGAATCTTGTTTGGTAGCTATTATTTCTTCTATCTAGAGTGCAACAAATTTTGTTTTGGATGGACTCAAGCTAGGATTAGCTTTTAGAACAATGAAATATTACTGTTATTGGTGTTTATGTTATTTATTATAGTGCACACAATTTTCTTCACTACTAGAAAAATGGTCTTTAATGACACACGAACAACGACACACAAAAATGTATGTCATAAAAATATGTCATCTCTGTGATTTACGACATGCATAGTCGTGTGTCATAAAATACTGTCATCTTTATAAAAATTTACGACATGCAAAAATGTACGTCGTGAATTAATGTCAAATATGAAAAAGAAAAGAACGTCGGTTAAGAGGGAATTCCAAAAAAAAAATTCAAATATGGTTCTTTTTTTGGATTAATCCATTCCCCCCAAATATTTCAGGAAAACTTAAACCTCTTTCTCCCAAATCACGCTCTTACTTGTACCTCCCAAATCGAGACCTCTTCAATCCCGTTCTCTTAACCAAATTTCAACTAGCCACCTCCATCCCAACGTCGTCAATTCCGGCGAACTCCTCCCCCAACACCGTCGATTCCAGCCACTTCCACCCTAACGTCGCTATTTCTAGCCACCTCTTACCCCAGCATCGTCGATTAAGGTAATATCCTTGACCTAGATTCTCTTTGACTTCTATTCAAATGGATAATTAGACTGTAGATGGATCGTACAAAAATTCTTGATCTAGATTATATTTGACGGCAATAAGGTTAATTTCCCCCCATTGTTTACAATTACTTATTATATTGCAACTCTTTTCAAGTACATGGGAATTGACAACCATCCACCGACTTTGATTATATCATAACTTTTTGACGGCAATAAGGTTAATTTCTTTACCAAGTTTCTAATAAAAATCAATTTGTTTGACTTTTAGAAGTCAAATACAAAGAGACAATGGTATATTCTATCTTTTTGCCAACCTTGAGGCACACTTACATGTGCTTGTTTGCTGAATTTGTCTGTATATTCAACCTGATATCTACGGTTTTGATTTTAAGCCTACGGAAGTTCAAGGAAGTTAGAAATTAGCTATTGATTGCCCGAAGTTAGAACTCATATCAAAGTTAAAATTAAGAAATTAACCGACTTACATATAAAATCAATGTCGGTTCCTCTTCTATTTTATCGTTCATCGTTTACTATAACTTTAATTTCTTAATCGGACAGATTTGTAGTAACTTTTCACATGATTATATACAAGTTCTTATTATTGTTTTACTATTTAACTTCTTTTTTTGAAGGATTCACTAAACTGCTTCTAGCAATCAAAATATTGTTTGTTATTGCTATTATTTAAGTAGTTAGTCTTGGAAGTTTAAATATGATATCAGGAAAGAACAATGAATCAGTAAAGCAGGCGCAATCTTATCCTAAAAGGTAATATAAATGAATGAACATGATCAATGAGATCTTGACCATGATTTGACTGTGTGTTTGCAATAGGCAAAAACCTTGAAGGATGAAAACGCTTCGCTTAGAGCCGAAGTGAGTCGCCTTAGAAGCGATTATGAACAGCTTCATTCCGAAAATGCATCCCTTAAGGTACTTTTGTAAAATGTACTTCTTGCTTTAGATTTTTTTAATTTCCTAATTTTTGTAATATTGGCGATGTTTTTTCAACGCGTCCCATTGTTCTTGTTTTGTTTTGTTTGAATATCGAGAACAAGAACAATAACCGATGTTTCCTTCTTGGCTTTTTACAGACTAAGTAAGTTTGTTATCATATGTTTATTGGGTATCAAATTTCTACATTATGTATATACCTGTTATGCTGATTTGAGTCTTATTGTATTTGTTAGGAAGTTGCATGCTATACCGTTCTAGAACATGGAACTTGTAGCTAGGATTAATTCGGTTGCATGGAGCTGCTGCAAGCTTACAATGAAGTTGGACCCGTCATGAGACAGTAAATGTTTGATTTAATTGTAGTTGAAAACAATATTTGGGATAGATGTGAAATGTTACTTTGTATTTGACATAAGATATGTAGCTTGTGTAATAAATTGTTTTTGTATATGTGGTATTTTAATTTGTAATACAATTGTCATTCAATTTAAATACTAGTAAATTTGGAAAAAATATATATATTTATAAAAACGTAAAATCATCACACAAAATGTGTGTCATGTGTTAAAACGAAATTCAAACATTACGACATACAAATTATATGTCATAAATGTATGTCATAAATTTATGACACACAAAGGTGTCATAAATGTATGTCATAAGTTTATGACACACGAATGTGTGTCATCTTTCATTTATGACTGGGGTTTCAATGACATACATTTGTGTGTCATCTATACCCTTTAATGACAAGCAATGCGTGTCATTAAAGGTCATTTTTCTAGTAGTGCTTGTTTCTAACTAATAAAGTTTATTTAAGAACTTTGACTGATAATCAAAATAGTTTGTCAAAATAATACGTCAAACTCTCCAATGTTCATGACATTAGATGGAATAATCGATAATTATAGTTGGTTGTATAACTTTTAAATTAAACTTTGATGGAATATGATGTAGATATAAACATAGAATAAAAATATAATGGAAGCATATAAAATCATATTCCATGCTAAGGATCACAAATCCATGTATAACTTCCAACAAAAGTAAAAAAAGGGAATGACTGAAATCAAGAAAACATGCCTTTGTAGACTTTGATTTTGTTGTTTCTCCTTGTGTTGTATGGATGATTTATGACTCAATCTAGAATCTCTCTAATATGATCGAACCCAAGACAATGACTAGAGCATCAAATGACAGCAACAAGAAGCACCAGCTTGAGCACAAAACCTTAATTAGCTATGGTTTATCTAGGGCAAGAGGATGAAGGCCAAGGGTGAGAGCTGGAAAAATGTAATGAGAGTATTCCGCACACCTTAAGATCGCCCTATTTATACGTGCCTAGGGTTTTGTATAAACCTTATCTTTGATTAGATAAGGTTTATCTTTATCCAATATTTGAATTCAAAAATGTTCATTTTTAAACCCTTGAGTATTTACTAGTTTCTAATCAGCCTACCATGATTTGATGAGTTAGATAAACTAGTCCCTAATCATTCCTCTCTTGTCGTTTATGCTCAAATCATCTCTTGCATGTAACCCAAAAGGACCACGCTATTTATAAAAATATCACTAACATGTTGTGACCATGGACATATATCTAACACTCTCCTACTTGCACATGTCACAACAATTATATGGTTTCATATTCCCTAACCTAACAAGGTTTATTTCATCCAAGTAAACTTTTGTAGTCATAACTTGTAGTTATGAAACAACCCTTAGGTAAGTAATCAAATATTCCTTTGTTCTTCAACATATTCAGATAAATATGAGACATGGAAGCTTGTCAATCTCAGGCATTCAATATTATGTTTCTCGATAGATATTTATGGCCACCACAACATACTACACAAATAACCTATTATCAATTAAGTCCGAGCACGACCATGCATTTGATGTCAACACCAAATCATCAAGGGGCCCATAGATATTAGGTATCCCGTTGAGAAAGAAAGAACAAATAAACTTTGACTATATAGACGTCGCCCACTCATTATGTCATACCTGGACATTCCCTTTATGGCCTCTAGTTACAACCAACGTTGGAGAAAACCAAAGCACAACAGACTATAGAGCAAAGAATCTCATGCATCTGTGTTTGAAGAGTATATAATATTACCATCTTAGAATTACTTGTGACAATTTACATTAAGTAATATCTAAGTACGTGTTACTCCAATACTCAATCTCCATAAGTATGGATGTGTATTAGTCACATCTTCATGCTATGTCCATCTCCATGAACAATAAACTAATACCCTATGTCAACCTTAAATTACTACTTACTTCCATAAGTATGACCGATTATGGAGGCTTTGAAAAGTTTAATATTCAGGAAGTCAAACAAAACATGAAAAGTTGGAACACAGTGATAAACTAATGAAATGACTGCATTATGCATATATTAAGATATGAAAAAAATAATTGTTATATCAGATAAAGACTTACAGTACATAAGTTCTTAAATTATATCAAACTAAACTAACTAAACTCAAACAAATTCATTTGCTAGTCTAATGCATGTCGTCCTTGTATGATAATCATCATTGGTCTATGACAATGATTGGGTTTAGTGAATGATAGGCTAAAATCCATATCCAATGTAACCCTTTTAATTATGATGTATCTGTTTTGTAATAGCATGGGCCCTGATTGTGAATATGATATAGTTTGGAAGCTTGCATCAATGTAACCCTTTACATTGAGCTCTTTTTTACCTCTACAAGCCAAGAACATGTCTTTCTCCTCCTTAGATACTTAAATATGTTCTTGACAATAATTCAATGACTTTCACCAAGATTAGTCTGATAACAACTTGCCATTCTCAATGCAAACAAGACAAAATGCCATATACATATCATGATATACATGATCGATCCCATTGCCAAAACACATGGAACTCGACTTATCTTTTCTAGTTCATCACTAGAACTAGGACAATGAGCTCTACTCAATATCATACCATGTTGCATAAGCACAAACCCTTTCTTAAAGTTCTATACATTAAATTTCTTCAATACTTTGTCTATATATATATATATATATATATATATATATATATATATATATATATATATATATATATATATATATATATATATATATATATATATATATAGGTTCAAATATATTTTCTAAATATTGTGTGATTGTAGGACTAATTCTGGACCAATCATTTGATAGGGGCAAATTAGTCCATTTATATAATATAAATATTAATTCCATTAATTAATTAATTAATTTGCCCAAATTAAATGCCTATATTTATGGAACGTAACCTTACTTAACCCTATTTAGCCGTCTCCCTCTTTTATTGCCGTCGTCACCTCGATCTCATTAGTATCTCCGACTACATGTTTGCCAACAAGTCTGAGGTTAGCCTTTTGTTTATTTCCACAATTGATATGCAATTCTCAATTAATGCTTTTTGCTTAATCAATTCAAGAATTTGCGATGACGTGCTTTAAAGTGACCGGATTCAAAAGGTGTTGTGCGTTGATTTTGGAATATAAAAAGGGATTCCATTACTTTTGGTGGCTGTTGCCTCTAAAATTGGTATATGAGAAATCGTGTAATAGGAGTCATGTGTTGAATAGTTGGCGGTGGCGGAATGTGCGATTTCAATTTTTTGAGAAATCTGGTAGTTGCAAAGTCGGCGAGAAGCAAAGTCGGCGAGAAGGAAGAATTGAAGAAGTGTCGAAGGGGGAGAAATCAAATCAAGGAGGGGTTGATTCTTTGTTAGAGAGAAATTTTATGTGTATTACCAATAGGTCACGAGTAATGCATAAGAAATTTTAATAATTTCAACCGTACGATCAAATTCATTCCGTTTTATGTGTATTACCAATAGGCGATGAGTGTTTGCATTCTCTAAGAATGCTTGCATTCTCTAAGAAAGATATAGAGAAAAGAGGAGCATAATTATTTCTGCCAAAGTATTCTTTAAGAATGCTTGCATTATCTAAGAATACTTTTGTTGTATAAAAATATTTGTGTTCTTAAAGACTTCAAATCACACGCTTATGGTAAATTATGAAATTTTCTTTTTCATTATTGCAGAATATACTTAATGTACATTGAATGCTTATTTGATTCTCAGAGAATGTACATGATTATGTATCTTGAACCATTCTCGGAGAATAAGGTTGCCTATGTGAAACTACGTAACAGCCATCATATACATTCTTAATGAATGTGATACTAAAAACACAAACCCAACCATGTACATTCTTAGAGAATGTGATACTAAAAACAAAAACCCAAACTACGTAACAACCATCTGCGCATCGTCAATGTAAAAATCGTAAATAGAGAAAATAAAGGAACCGAAATTAAGAGCACGATCCGTAATTTTTGTTTCGATCTTCAAAATTGATTTGAAAAAAATATGGTTTTCTTATTTATAGGTATATTAAAATGCCCATTATACCCTTAATCAGATGATTTTAATTATTTTTATTTAATTCTTTCATTTTAATTACACAACTGCCACTATCATCTAAACCCTTGATTTTTTCAATCTAATGGTCCAAAATTGGTCCTACATTCACACAATAGTTAACAAATGTATTTAATACTACCTCTATATATATATATATATATATATATATATATATATATATATATATATATATATATATATATATATATATATACTTTTGCTCAAACTAATGATTCGCCTAGATCAATCTCTATAGATCTTTATACATAGTATGTATGTTTCTTCTTCTAAGTCTTTCATAGAGAAAAATATCAACAAGGAATACTTTGCAAAGTTTGAACATTGTTTCCTATGAGAAATATGTCATCAACATATAATACAAAGAAGACTACAACACTCTGACTATAAGAAACTCTCTAACTTTCTCATTGAAGCAAAGCTTCCAATTGCGATATGCTTGTTTAAGTCCATAAGTTGACTTTTCAAGTTTACACATTATATTCGGATATTTAGACAGTACAAAACCTTCTTGCAGTGCCATATATGAAGGGTTTTCTAGCAAACAATGAACAAATAATTCTTTTGTTTCACATGCAACCCTAGAAAGATCTATGTTTTCTTCTATGAAGATATTAACTAAAACCCTAAGGCCAATAATAATTTCGAAAGATTAAATCAAGAATAACCAACCTTTTGATCTTGTTCTTGAAGCTAGCAGCAAAATAATCCTGCCTCAAATGCAAGTCACACCCAAAGCAATGGAGAAGACAGTCCAGCAGAGTAATCATAGTAAAAATGGCGCAGGTTTTAGGGTGCTCATGTGCCTCCTTTTATAGCCTCCAAGGGTTACAGCTGAAATCCTAAGGAGCCTCCAAATAGGCAAGCCTGTTGACTAAATGAAGCAAGCCTTTTCTAAACCCTAATAGGGTTTCGCCAACCATGGAGAATCCCTCTATGGTGGCGCCACTTTTGGCCCCTGTCCCCTGGCCAGTAATTTATCCAACTATTGAATAAATACAAACAAGTCCCTGCACTTTTAATTAATTAAATTAATCACTAAATTAATCCAATTAATTCCAGATTAATTTCTAATTAATTATTATAGTTTCTAATTAATATATTAATAAACCATTTAATTAATTCTATTGATTTACTAAACAATTAATAAATCAACTTTTACTCAACTGAACTCTATCCTAACCTCCAGCTATGAGGGCAACCCAAATGGACTTATGCTTCAATTAACAAGATGAACACAATTATAAGTCATGGCTTAGACACCTAATCCAACAGTCTCCCACTTGGATAAGTCTATGACTTTAATTGTCCTTTCACCTTCTGATTAATTCCAGTTTCCTAGAAACTGTTTCTGAACTCTGACTCAGTCAGTTCTGTCCAAAGATAAGTGATCATATGATCCTTCGTCCAACAAGATATTTTCAGACACGAGACATGGATTGAGATCAATCTCTATCCGATACACTATTTCCCGATTTCCGATTCTGCTTATGACTTTCGGACTTCTAATTGAACACATCAATTTAGTCCAGGCTGGCCAGCACTTTAGTCAACTTCAAAATCATCGAGCGGCCTACAGATATTTGTTTCCCATCAAGTTCAAGGAACGAATAAGCTTTGACTCATATGCTTGTGTCTTTTACTTATCATATCGTACACAACAATGTGTTTGATAACATCAAGTTACCGATGCGTTTTTGCATTATCAATGCACAACTGACTCGTAAATTTCAACTCATATGCCTCCGCTTCAAGATCATGGGATATTATCGTCTCAACATTGCTCGTGATGTAATCCATGAAGCAATCTATTGAGCGCGAGTTTATCCAATACTCAAATCTCTATTTCTAAGTACTCGTGAACGTTGTAGCAGTCTTACTACAATGTCTAACTCCTTAGACAATCTACAAACCAATTCACGACAGTCTTCGTTCATACTTACTCCCGAAAAGCATGAGCGACTGTGGACTTTTGAATAATCAAATTATTCGGGAAGTGAAACATGCAAAATTGAAACTTAAAAATCTGACTGGTGGCTACTCTTGCTTATTACCAAGTCTCCACGAGGTAATCACCAAGTCGGATTCTTCATAAAACTATTATCGGTTTCTAGGTTCCTTTTAAACTTTTAATTCATGTTATGTATCTATGTCTATATGACCTTTCACTCCTTCTATGTATCCAAATGTCATACATTGATACACTTTATCCAATCGGACATTCATCCGATGATATCTCAATTCAGTCATATATTGTCATTCTCACTTACATCTCCATTGAGTGTACTGTGACTTTCCATGGTTCTTGGGATCTTTAGTCCTCATGACTTCACCCTAAGACTATTTCGAGGTGTTATGATGTGCCGGTGACCCAGATGCGCTCCATCGGAATACCAATGAAACTCTTTAACCATTAATTAGTCCTTATTTGAAACTCTTTTCAAATTACCATTCACGTCAATGATTTCTCACGTGTGTACAGATTCCATTAAGTATTCCCAGCTAGGTCATATCCTGAATCTGACTCACTATGCTCTAAACATTATGTCATCAGAACATGTTCATGACACTTCTGATCGATCCAAGAAGCTCGTGGAATTCGATCTAGTCTTATCCCAAACCCTTTTGGAATCTTGAGATCAGTTTTAATCCCAGTGTCATGACTTTTAATAACTATTTCCTTTCGGAGACTTTTTCTCATACATCTTGAATCTTACCAAGATCATGCTTACTATGGCTAGGTCTATACTTATGATAACATCTATATGATAGATGTTTATGGATTATGTGATTATGTTGCACCTTCTTTCTATCTCTCATGCCAAATCATCACACTTTGCAATGATAGGGAACTTCTTTCCTGGGGCTATGCATCTTGAATCTCATCAAGATCATCTTGGCAGAGTTTTGTGTAGAACCACCTAAGTATATCGTATCTCTATTAAGTCTTTCATAGCGATCCGTCCCTTAACACCAAGTCATTACACTTTGTAATGGAAAGAGACGTTTCCTAGAAACAGTATGTACCTCTCATATGGAGATAGTAGATATCCCACTGGCTTTGACACGGTTATGGACTATTCACAAAATCCAGAACTTTTGACACATTTTGAGAATCAAAACTTTCTAACATCTTAATGGAAATCTTTCAGCCCATTCTCAAAATCCAATCCTTTGGCATATTTCGAGAATCTGAATATCCGTTCTTACGAGATGCCCGAGGGGAAATCCTGGGCCCATGTACCTTTATACTGGCATACTCTTTGTAAGTCCCTATTAGTGTGTCGGTGATCCACACGCGCTCCACTAACGACTTACAATGTGCCATGCAGTATCCTTTTGGATTTCATCTTCTATTTAGAGTGCTTCTCCCGGAATCAATTACTTGACTCTGGGTATCGTCTCACTCAACCAGATGTTCTGAAGGTACGTTTCTGTCCATGCTTCTTTCGTTTGATGATTCAATTACTCCCACTGGTTTTTAGACCAGGTGTAAAATCAATCAAACACATAGACTGTATCTCGTCCTAAGGTTCTCTTAATTGACAGCAAACGGGCTCACCAATGCTTCCAAGTAGTCGGATTGTAAATCCGTACCAACTAATGTGTTTCACCACTATTCGGTATGTCACCCTAATCATAACTACTTATGATGGTGATCAATACCACTGGTCAAGAGAAGATTATGTCAGTATTTAAAACAGAAATCTGATTTCTACTCTAAGCCTAGTGATGACTAAAGGTTCTTTCACTTGGCTAATCCTGAACTCATTCAGGACTGTCCCAACTCCCACTGTTTCCTTAGAACATGAGTTCTTTCTAAAGGAGCTCTTTCTATTTCAGGTACATCGGGATACCCAGTGAAACGACATTTCTGATCAGGTTCAGGCTAGTCATGATGTTCAGACGAACACTACAAGACCCTGTACTTTCAATGTACAAGTGGGAGAATCCCAGTTTTACATTTTAGACAGTGTCTACAAAACCTACTTAGTCTAAGATGCGGTCGGAATATGGTTTATGTGGTCTGACTGGTTTAGTGTTTAATTTACCAGAAATTTATTGACAATGTATCTCATACATTGGGGATCGAACTGTTTCCACCAATGCTCCATCATTTTCCCTAAGACACATTATAGCTATTAATGTTCTTGGAAGAGGATGAACTGTGAAACATTTTCTCAGTTTATGTTGTCACTCGGGTTCTGTGGATCTTGTACTTCCTTTGAAGTCCTTGAACTGTTCAAGGTTTCAATTCAATCGCTTATTCTGATAAGCGAAGCCATATTCGTCATATCGAATGACAAATATCGTGAAGCACAAACAATTGTGTTTTGTTTGAAGATTCGAGCAATACACAGCAACTGATGTGTCTGTTGCTCCTTATCTCAATGCCTTTTACATATCTATGTAAACTTATGACTTTGTTAATTCTGTTCAAGACTTGCAATCTTCAGTTGACTCTAAGTTAACTGATTCCAAAATCCTATCCCTCAGATCTTTGGGTGATTCATTTCTTGCCATATGCGCTTAATAAAGAACTTAATCATCATCTGACTCTAAGTCAAATGATTCCAAAGTCATGTCCAACTGGATATTTGGGTGATTCATTTCTTGACACATTAAGAACTCAATTCATCATGAGACTCTAAGTTAAATGACTCCAAAGTCCTGTCCAACTGGACCTTTGGTTGAATTGATTCTTACAACATTTATCTTAACAATCATAAGGGACACAATTCCTAAATCCAAACACTTTGGATGCACCAATATTCAAGTTATTACTAATCATGCATTCAACACAATCATACAACATTTCAAGGATATTTCAAACAACATGTGTTCAAAGAAAATTGACAATTTTATTAAAACAAAAACCTTGAACAATGTATTATATGATAGACAATGTCATACGTATCTAATAAGCTAATTACATGATTTCAACATCTAACTAAACTCTAAAACTGCATGAGCTTCAGATCCAATCTGAATATGCTCCTATGCAACAACATCCCACATCTTACAGAGTCCATGCATACAGAGCAAATGTGAGAAACACATCCTATATCAAGGAATTAAGGATCAAGTGTTCTGAGTTTTAAGATATTCCTGAGTTGCCAAACTGTTCGGCTTCGGAGCATTTTCCAATCTTTCCGTGACTGTGTCCCACCCTGTGGATTCCCAGTTTGAAACATCGAGGAACCGGTCCACACGATCTGGATCATTTCTTGATGTGTCCTATTACTGGACTCAATCTCGAAGCAGCTGAATCAATGGAACTATGATTCTTTATGAACGACTCATACAGAGTCAACATTGAATGCATATCCACGATTGTCTTATCTGGTTTCCCTTCCTATACATCAGGATGAACGGATCAGCGAGTCGAGCTAATGCTTTAACTCCCGATCAAAGAGGGAACCAAATTTATACAGTTCACCTATGTGTCTCTCAGTCTTGAGAACATGTGAACTGGTGCTACTTCCTGCACACTTCAAACTCTTTGAAGATCTTAGCTCGTCCTTTCTCAACCAGTTCATGGAACCTTTCTATAACTAGCTGTGTTAACTTATTTGACCCCATGAATTCTAAATTCCTGCAGAACTCGGGGTCAATGATCAATAGTATTAGGCAACGAACTTTCCTTGACTTAACAATCAAGGAGTCATGCTCATCACAAGTTACTGTGTGATGTCATGCTTTGGGGAGCGGACACTCAGTCAGATATGGCTTACCAGCAAAACAGAGAACTATTCTCTATTTATGAAGCCATACCATATAGTTCAGGACAGTCAGCCTTACCATATGTAGCAGGTGCATTCTGAAGCTCTCAGAAATGGGTGAAGGAGTATAAGGAGGAGAATAGACACTTGATTCAGACATCTACAATAAACAGAATTTATTAGTTTAATTAATCCTTTTAAATAATTACCCAATATATTATTTATTAAGGCTAGGACCTAAAATACCCCAACTATGATGTGAAGAGGGATGTCGTAATCACAACATAATGGTCATTAAGGTAGATAATACGCTTATCAATTTCATCTTATGAAATTCTTAGATCTGTTAAGACACATTGAACTATTCAATGGCATGATTAGTCTAGGATGTGCCCCACTGTTTGTGACTGGGATGCCGAGGATCACAAACCGGGTGTGAATAACCATGCAAATTCGCTCGGTACTCTCGAAGTCAATTGCCATCTCTAATTAATGTGCCGGTTAACCACACACGCTCCGTTAATAATGACAAAATCGAGAAACCCATTGCAAGTCTTTGTGAATCCCTATTGGTGTGCCGATTAACCATACACGCTCCACCAATGTTTCACAAATTGCAATGTGCAATTTCATGGATTAGCACCAATTCACATTTTTAAACCTAAAGTAACTAGATTGGGATTTGTTTAAAGTTCTAGTACTTTCAATTATAGCATTATACTTTTAAGAGGCTTATTGGTTCTATCAAACCCATACTACTAACGACACTCGACTAACCTAGAGAGCAGTGGGTAAGAGTGGATACCCATTAGACTGCCATTTTATAGGCAGTCGCCTTATACCCTCTTTATAGGACAATTTTGTGAATGAGGCCTACTAGCAGTAAGACTAACCAATTTTCTTATATATAAATATTAACTTTTAATCATAAATACATAAGATATATTTTAATCTTATTAAAATATTTTAGAATTAATTTAATTATAATTTTTGCAAATTTTAAACAATTTTTTGAAAATTTAAATTAATTCTTTAAGCTGATTTAATTGATCTTTTAATTAACAATTAATTAAACTAATTAAATCTAAGATAGATTTTATAAATTAATCAAATTAATTTTCTATCTAGGGCCCCTATAGGATCGAAAATTACAAGCCAGGTAAAAGGAGTTCTAGTTATTTAATTAATCCAATTACCAAAAATAACAACATACTTTTAAAAGGCAAGTAAATCAAGCAAATAAGGGGGACCATGGGGCTTGGCGGCTAGGGTTAGGAAACCCTAGCCTTGGCAACGAAATTTGGCCTCATCCAAGAGGTGTTCATCGCCAAAACACCCCAAGGAAAGAATCATACATGCAGTTTATATCAAACATAAGAAAACAAGCCTATGCTCTGATACTACTGAAGGGTTTTCTAGCAAACAATGAACAAATAATTCTTATGGTTCACTTGCAACCCTAGAAAGATCTATGTTTTCTTCTATGAAGATATTAACTAAAACCCTAAGGCCAATAATAATTTCTAAAGATTAAATCAAGAATAACCAACCTTTTGATCTTGTTCTTGAAGCTAGCAACAAAATAATCATGCCTTAAATGCAAGTCACACTCAAAGCAATGGAGAAGACAGTCCAACAGAGTAATCATAGTGAAAATGGCACAGGTTTTAGGGTGCCCAGGTGCCTCCTTTTATAGCCTCTAAGGGTTACAGCTGAAACCCTAAGGAGCCTCCAAATGGGCAAGCCTGTTGACTAAATGGACCAAGCCTTTTCTAAACCCTAATAGGGTTTCGCCAACCATGGAGAATCCCTCCATGGTGGCGCCACTTTTGGCCCCTGTCCCCAGGCCAGTAATTTATCCAACTATTGAATAAATACAAACCAGACCCTGCACTTTTAATTAATTAAATTAATCACTAAATTAATCCAATTAATTCCAGATTAATTTCTAATTAATTAGTATAGTTTCTAATTAATATATTAACACTTAAATATATTAATAAACCATTAAATTAATTCTATTGATTTATTAAACAATTAATAAATCAACTTTTACTCTACTGAACTCTATCCTAACCTCCAGCTATGAGGGCAACCCAAATGGACTTATGCTTCAATTAACAAGATGAACACAATTATAAGTCATGGCTTAGACACCTAATCCAACAATATACACATCCTCTGTAAGTTTTCTATTAAGGAAGCTGTTATATCCATTTCAGATATTTCATAATCATGAAATGTCTTTATGGCAAATAATATCCTAACACCAGTGAAAATGTTTCCCCATACTCAATTCCTTGAGTTTGCGGTATAGCAGTTTGCAACCAGTAAGGCTTTGTATGTGTGTACAATACCATATATGCCAGTCTCCTTCATGACGACCTATTTACATCTGACTGTTTTAGGTCTAGGTTTGTGATCAACCAAGTTCTAAACTTGGTTTTCATACATGATTGCATCTTGCTCTCCATAGCCTCCCTCCTTTTGGCAACATGAGGGCTTTCCATGGCTTCTTGATAATTGGAGGCTCATCATGATCTACAAATGATTCGCCATCGTCATTAATATGTAATCCATATTCAGGTGTATTACGTACTATATCAGATCGTAGGACAGGAGGTGGAGGTATGTTGATTTCCTTTGTAAGCTCTTGTTGAGGCTCAACAAGTTCATAAACCTCTGGTTAGTACTAGAGCAAACATCAAGCCTTATTAGTTGACTCTTGACTTTCTTCAAGATCAATCTAGCTCCCAGTGATTTCTTTGAATATCGGCTTGCTTTCATGGAAGACTACCCTTTGAGTAACAAAAGCTTGTTATCTAATGGTTTATCATATCCAAACGTGTCACACCCCCAAACCACAATGCCGGAATCGTCTGACGGGGAAACGGGACATAGTATCACAATCATTGCATACATTGAAACATAAGTAGATAACAATCATCATACATTATAATTGGAAAGTTACATTGTTCAACGATATTGTTTCAACCCAATTACAGCATGCTAACGAAATAAGTAAAAGAGATGTCTTTGCATCCCATTCCAAAATGTTAGTCGGACCTGACTAATTGTTACCTGAGAATACAAGTAATTTGAAAGAGTGTCAACATTACGTTGGTGAGTTCATAAGATCTTTGTATGAGAAAATCCATAGTCCGTTTTCCTTGTAAAGAGATAGTGTTTGAAACCAGAAAATCTAATATTTTCTTATCAGTGAGTCGTAGTCTTAAAAACCCAAAGACCGAAAATGTATACGTGTTTCTATACTTGAAAATAGTGTTATGTAGTCTTATTCTTGTATGAAACCATTTAAATACATGTTTATTCGTAGATTAATTGTAGATCTAATTCTGTAAAACCTTTGCGTAAGTAAAATCGTACTTTTATTTGTATATTACTGAATTGTAGTTTTAGTTCCATAAAACTCGTACGTGTAAGTAAACCGTACTTGTATTTATATCTTGATAAAATGTAGTTTTAATTTTCATAAAACTTGTATATATAAGTAAAACCATACTTATATTTGTAACTTGTTAGAATGTACTTTTAATACCATAAAACTCATACGTGTAAGTAAACCGTACTTGTATTTATATCTTGATAAAATGTAATTTTAATTTCCATAAAACTTGTATGTATAAGTAAAACCATACTTATATTTGTAACTTGTTAGAATGTAGTTTTAATACCATAAAACTTGTATGAGAAATCCATTTCCTTGTAAAATAGAGTATCGTAACCTAGAAAATCCAATATTTTCATATCAACGTGTTGTAGTCTTAAAAGGTCCAAGGACTAAAAATGTATAACGTAAGTTGTAATATAGTATAAAACTATTTGAAGTGTATATTTTCCACGTAAACAAAATGTATAGTTGATTTCCCTATGTAAGACACCCTATAACCATGCTGTGACTAGTAGGCCTGCTACGACGTTCTTCAGGCGTCGGAATGTTAGACATTTGTCACCTCAGACCCGTCGGTCTAGCTGTAGCTAATAGCTCAGGTGCGGGGTTGTCAATCCCGTATAGATCTATACACAAATATCACGCTCTCTTACCGAGACTCTGGTTATAAATTCAGGACTTATAGTAGATACTTATAAAAGTACTGTGAAGATCCGTCTCACAAAAATGTATGTATTCAATCAACTTGTTTATGTAAAATTTGTACATGAAAACCCTTGTATTTGTCCATTATCATTTTCCCATGTTAATATAGTAATGTATAATAATTATATATTTTTATATAATTATTTTGTCTTGTTCAAAATGTCATAGTAACCTTTGTAACCATAAACTATTCTTATAATAGTCTATTTTTTTGTATTCCATCGTAATAAACGTATTTTACGAACATAAACGAAATAACTTATTTAGATGATTATAAATAACATATTTTAAGATATTTCCCACAAAAATGGTGTAATATCTTGGATATAACCATTTTTGTTAGAAAAGTCGTGTTTTTGGTTGCAAAAATGTAGTTTTTACTAGTTTTCGTTTTTGTGACGTTTATATTAAAGATCTAGCATTTTTACACAATATATTTATAGTTTTGTAACTTTTACACAAACATAATACATCATAATGTTCTAAATACCTAGATCTAAACACATTTCGAGTCAAAAACGTTTTTACACCAAAAACTAGTTTATAAACTTGTGTAAATCATTAGTTATAGAGGAAACTAATTTACCAAAAAGATTTGAAAAACACTTGAAAACGAATAACGGTGGTGGTGGAAGGTGGTGGCCGACGGTGGTTTGTGGTTGTGGAGTGGTGGTGGACGAAAATTAGGAGGGTGGCGGAGAGTGGTCAGATTTTAGAGAGAGAGAGAGAGAGAGAGAGAGGAGAGATGGGAGAAGATGTTGGGTGAAATTTTGGTTCAAATGAGAAGCTTTTCTATTATATACTTGATTTCCTAGATTTTTGTTATAATAGTTTATTCATAAAATCAAATCTAGGCATAATGGCTATGGATTTGGAATAGTGTTCAAAGATCATGGTGATCTTGTGTGATATTCAGCCGATGGGGAGGGTAGGGGGTGGGGTGGGTTGTTTTTAAAAGGTTTAGCAATCTATTTATATAAATGGATGATTTTTATAAAATCGTAAAACGTTTTAGTGAAATTTTATGAGTTTTTGACGAAAGGAAGTTCTAAATAAATATTATGTATAAAAACATTGTTAAACATGTATTTAGATTGAGTCGTAGCTCGTTAAACGACGAAATACACATTTAAACGCAGTATTCTTCCGATTACGCGATTTTCGGCATTTTACCGAAAATTGTATTTGGCTTTGAAATTAAATACTAGACGTGATTACGCTTCATAATATAAGATTTGTTATTCCATCTTTGATGTTTAAGGCACCATGTTTTGTATTTTGAGTCCAAACCCTCTGTGTATTTATCCGTTCACAGCGATTTAACTGTTGTAACTTTCACATACGAACTCCGTTTTCGACGTTCTATATATCCATGGATTCGTATTCACGAACACATCGTTTTATGAATATTATTAATCCCAAAATAATATTTGTATGATTATCGAATTTTTATCCTGCAGTAGCTTATTATACGTATTTTCAGCGTTTCCCCGATAATTGTTTTGAATTAGCATACGTAGTATTACAATATCTAATAATACATCGTAAAATTATGGAAAAATTACTTTTCAACATAAGGATTAATGTACGCTTCGTTTGACTACAGTTGACTTCCGTTGACCAAAATGACAATTGTCACAAAACGATCCAGTATCATAACACTTCTCCAACATGTCTTCTTTTATATGTACGATGAATGCAAGTCTCAGAACCAAGATTTCTAAGTATGCTAGTGAAGAAACATCTACACTCCATACTTAAAACAGTCAACGAACCTTGTATGTTGGTGTAAGGTTTTAGGACTCTTTCAGTAATTTTTAAGGTATAACCATATAGCCCAATCCGAAGCATAATACGACTCTGTAACACCAATAATTTTCTATTTAAATGTAAGTAATTGTAAATAAATAATATTTTTCTCAAATAAAACATTGAAGACATTTGATAAAGCATTTTGGTATACAAAATATTCCACTAATCATCTTGTGTTAAACATAACATGTGATCATAATAATCATTAAAATAAAAAACTACAAGTCATTAACATCATTAACTCTAAAATATCCCAAGGAAGCTTATAGTAGTCAAGCCATGTCCTTTTCCCTTAATTACCCTTGGGGACCTGAAAAGTGCTAATATCAATAGGTAAGAGAAAATTTTAGTAAGCACACACATCTACACAATCCATCATCCAATCATCCAGGTGACATGCCTAGGTCGTCGTGCGGTCAAAAATAGAGAAAACCTAACACACACTAGTACAGTGGTAGTCAGGGTCGATCTGCAGGAGCTTCGTGGTTAGACTAAATGACAGATTACCAACTAGTAGTGTCACGCTACAGTCGGAGGACCTAGTTTCTAAGTTCTTAACTACCCAAAAGCAATAACCAGACAAAGTCAAGCCAAGCATAAGCTAACTCAACTTCAAACAAACCTAGTTACTTTCTGAAATCAGAAGTGCATCTCTGAATCAGAAGCAAACAAAGGCATCCAAAACATTCGAACAATCACAAGGTATAACCTAAACCAATAGCTATAGTCCAACTGAACAAGTACTGTCCAAAGTTTAATACCTAAGCTAACCTAATTGGCTACTGATTTCAGCAAAGAAAATAGTCCCAAACAAGATCAAAATAACATTCAAACACAAACCAATAACTAAAACCAAACACAAACATCCAAAACACCGAAAAACCGATATTAATTGTAACCAAATGCTTTCATTAACCAAACACCGAATCCAAACATCCAAACAGTAACTAATGATGCTAAAACAAAAACCTAAATCTTGGTATCAATGGTTGTCACTCCCAAAGATACAAACCAAAGCTTACAACTATCTAACTAATTGAAAATAAAATCCAAAACATAAAAATACCAATTGGGAACTTCCTGGAACGAAATCCTGGAGTCAAAGAGCTTCAAGGTTTTTTTACACCCGGTCTTTGCTAGGGTTTTCGGCTGTAAATGCCTCTATTTATAGTTACAAATTTCTCGAGGCCTCGCCGCGCTTTTATGGATTCCGCGGCGCGCGTACTTATCAGATCCCCTTTTTTCGTCATTTGAATGTGTTACACCGCCTTAAGCCCGCGTCGCGCGTTTCATAGATCCGCGGCGCGCGTACGTGTTTCCTTGATTTTTCATTCTTTCCCAAACTTCTTCCTTTTGCACGCTTTTAGTCCTTGTTTCCATTCTTTTCTTCCAAACAAGTCCTGGCACAAAAAGTGAGAATACCAAGATATATCTGATATAATTTCATCAAGAACAGGGCTCAACGACGCCTAAAATACTTGATATCACTAGGCGTTGTCAAACACCCCACACTTGTGCCTTGCTTGTCCCCAAGCAATAGAGTTTTTAACAAATTATAATAAAGACTCAAACAATTTTTGACTGTGTTCAGTTTCAAAGCTTATTGCCCTATGAGTTAGAATGGAACAGTTCGCGAAAACATAATTGAATTGTTCTTTGGAATTCATGGCTTTCTGGAGAACCCTTGATTACAAACTTTCTGTCCACAATGAAGTGTACTTACTCATTCAGATTCTAAAGGCCATTAAGGAATTGTCCATGACTTTCGATGTTGTCCGTGTAACGAGCTTTCAGAAATACCATCCCAGACCAGACGATCTTAGGTGACAAGGTGCATAAATCCCACCCATTTTAGACCTACTGGCTCGAACAACAAAGGCCACAGATTGACATTTCCTTCCTAAATTCCAATCCTAAAACAGCTCAATCTTCTAAACTCGTAAAACTCAACTTATTTGACTAACTAATAGCATGATCACAAATAAACAGTATTTCTTGAAAAATACCAGTGCTATCACAATCACAAACCATTCGTTTCAAAATTGCAATTTATTAAAAATTTTGAAAAATATTGCTAAAAATTGAAAATTGATCATTTCTGCAAAAATTTCAAAAAGTTTCTCTTTCGACCGTCCACACCCCACACTTAAAACCGTACAACGTCCCTGTTGTACAAAAAAATTATTTTTCAGCATAAGGGAGAAAGAGTTACCCCTGTTGGACGATAGATTGCTTGGTGCTCAGTATCACATGTATAATTGCGAACAAACGGATCCTTGATTTTGTATGCTGGAGTTGTAGCACTACAGTGAACACGCCGGTGGTCGAGACAAGTGGAGGGGGCACGGTGACCCCACACTTGTCTAAGACAACTCCTTCTCATTTGGTATGTCATGCATGACTCAACAAACATTAAAACAAACATAATAAAATATAAACAGAATACAGATAAAGGTGTCATAAGTTTTGTACATATATCCCCAAAAAAATAAAAAGAAAGAAAAAAAAGTACATCAATCATCACCAGGTGGCCTGGAGGGTCCAGCCTCATGATCGTTGTCCCTGGCTGGGAATGGTCGGGGATGCTGGCTCTGAGCTGATGCAATCTGTAGAAGTACCTCCCCGATCCACTCAAGCTGGTCCTCGATCCTGGCAACCCTGGCTGCCAGGTCCTCCTGATGTGGCTGCAGCTGTGGTGCTGGCTCGGTGGGTGCCTCCCGCCTCTGTCGTCTCCTGCCCGGCTGTGCATATGCCGGCTGGGGGTCCTGGCGTGGCTCCGTCGGCGCTCGAATGAACTGCCCCAGACGCTGCTGCTCGATGAGCCTCATCCTCTCCAGAGTGCGCGCCGTAGTGCGAGTCGGAGGCAGAGCGGTCAAAGAAGCGGCCACGGAAGAAGTGAGGATCCCGTATGACTGGGCCAGGCGGGTAATGAAATACCCCCGGGCCAGTGGACTGCTGGAAGAAGCTCCCGTCGAGTGGATGGATTGGGCGGCTGTAAGGGCAAATGGAAGGTGGAAGAATCTGGAGGGGTCCAGGAGAACCCAAAAATAGGTCATGTCATCGCCTCCCGAACTCGCGGAGGTTGCACTCCTTCTGCTCACCCCCCAAGCGAAATCGAACTATCCTGGACCGCGGGTCTGACGCCCGAGGTGCAAAATGGATAGTAGAAAGGAACTCCACTAACAGCTCGGTGTAAACCACGTCCTCGTCCGTGGCCATAATCCTGTCCCAGCCACGGCATGTGAAGGATGCCTCCCCGAGAGTCCAGGTGCGATGTAAATATGGCTCAATCGCACCCCAGGGCCCCGCGTCTCTCAAAATGTCCCGGTCGATGACTGTCGCCTCGAGGACCCGGCGACTAGTCAGTGCGTCTCTCCGCGAGATGTACTCCGTGGAGCTAGCAAGTCCCTCAGGGAACTGGAGGAAAGGGTGATCTAACCTGAACATCATCTGCACAAAAAGACACATAGCCACAAATTTTTTTTTGCATTTTAGTCCTTATTTCCCACCGCACCGCGGCGCGGCCCAAGAGCAAGGGCGTGTCGCGGCGAGCGGCTGTTTGCAAACACCGATTCAAAAATCGCATTTTAACCTGCTAAAACTAGATCTAATCACACCACAAGGTAGCCTAAGTGCCGACTAACTCGTCTAGGGTCTCTATTTGGCAAAACAAACACCCTATGAGTTAGCATTAGCGATTCTAAGTTTTGAACTTTTTTGGACAAATCACTAAAATTAACTACCTAATTGCTAGTTTTAACAACTAATAGATAGTTAGAATAGCGTACCTTGGTAGTAGAAACAAAATGAGCAAGAAAAAAATACGAGAGAAATTTGTCGATCAGAGCTCCGAGTTGCATGAGGTGTGTGTGAGTCGCGGCTTACCTTAGGTTCTCCTGTTGCTACCCAGCTGCCGTCTTCTGATGATTTCCCGCAAGTGCTTGGAAGTAGCTTTGAACCTCCAAGCTCGGTCCTTCCTTCTATATCTCTTCAAAATCACTGGCTTGACGTGAAGCGCGCCTAGTGCCGCTTCCAGTAGTTGTTTTGTAGATCTTATTTTGCCAGTGTCCCACGTGCTATCTTCGGGTTGCAATTTTGGTTTGCAGTACCAATAAAAATTTTCCAATCGAATGGAATCGGAAGGCAACATATCAGGATGCTTCCATATGTCCTCATCGATGGTATTGATTACATCTAATCTTCCATTCATGAATGGATCATGAGTGGTAATAGAATCATGTTTATTATTTTCAAATATCAATTTGTCAACATCAACTTCTTGGTCATCGTCCAACAGGTTGTTGAGAAATTTTGTGATGAAGTGCTGATATATCCGAAGTCCTACCCATGAAGAAACCCCGAAGTGAATAAACAAGAGAAGACACCGAAGTATGAAGACTCCGAAGTGCTATGCATAAAAGATCCGAAGACTTGACAGCCTGTCCTCTTGTCTTTTGTGTGCACGCGTATAGTACAATACGTGTTGCATGAATCTTCTATCTTATTGGCTAGTAAACTGATAGGATATTCTCTGTAAAAGTTGTACTATTGGTATCACTGATTCAGTATAAATATCAGTGATACCATACCGTGTCGAGGCTGAGATTACAAGATTAACTTACGAGAATTGTATGTCTCCCAGATAGAAAACCCAATTGTAAAACCAAAGTTCTAATCAAACATTCGGCACATGTTATTCATATCACATTGTTCAATTAGCTTTGTTGCATTATCATTGTGTGATTGATTGTGTAATTGATTCAATATCTATATTAGTTCATCTATTCTCATATTTCAACACCCAACAAGTGGTATCAGAGAGAGTCAGCTCAAAAACTTGTTGATAGAGTTCGAATTCGTTTGCTTCAGCTCTAAATCTGAATCGATTCTCAGATTTAGTTTTCCGCAACTGTTGCAAATCTCTACCACCCGTTTTTACTGAAAAGATCCTGTTGAAATACATCAAGATGACTGATTCCACAGCAACTTATGCTAATATGCTCAACGATGCAAACCTCATCGGTTCAGCAACGAAGGCCCCTGTTCTAGTAACTTCTTACTACGATTACTGGGCTGGTCGAATGAAGGATTACCTTATAGGACTGGACAAAGATCTATGGAGGTCTGTGACTGAAGGTCCACACACAGACATTGCTGGTCGATTCGTTGTTCCTGACGGAGAAGAAGCTGTTGTTCTTAATGCTGCAGATATGAAAAAGCTTGAAAACGACGAGAGAGCCATGCGCGAACTGAGAAGTGGCTTGGGTCCCGATGTCAGTCACCACATTGCTGATGCAAAATCTGCTAAAGAGATGTGGGACAATCTCGAACTTCGTTTCGGAGGTGATAAAATTCTTCATACCAACAAAGTTCAAGAAAACCTTGCAGACTTCGGGAACTTTAAGCAAGAAGAAAATGAGTCCTTAGAAGCCTGTTATAAACGTTTGAGCAACATGATTTACACACTCGATAAGTATGGTGAAACAAGAAGCCAACAAGAGATAAATATCAAATTTCTCTACAGTCTTCACAATGAATGGAGACCAATCATGCTCATGGTCAAATCATATGAGAATATCGAGAAATACAAGCTGGCTGCCCTATACAATCTATTAAAATCACATGAACCTGATGTAGTAGGACGAAGAAGTGAAATGGCTAGTTCTGGACCACTAGCCCTCGTGTTAAAAGAAGAGGAAGAATCAAGTGATAAAGACATTGCGGCCTACATGGTAGATGATAATGGAGATACTGTTGCTCTCTATGCCGCCAACAATCGAAGATTCAAGAAACCATTCTTCAAAAACAACTCTGGAAAACCATTTGTGAAAAACTTTAACAAATCAAACTTCAACTCTAAGCCCAAACCTGAAATATTCACTCCAAAGGAAGATAACTTGAAACTGTCAACTCCGAAGCCATCTGAAAAATCGGCTTCGGAGTCATCCAAAGAAAAGTTCGAAGAGAAGAAAATCTCAGGAGATTCTGGCTATGATTACAATTATTGTCATGGCAAGAATCATTTCGCAAAAGACCGCATGCTTCGAAAGCAAAACGAAAAGAAACCACAAGTGAAGGATGAAGCCTATTACGCAAGAAAAATTGAGGAAGTTAGAGTAAGGACCAAAGACCTAGCCTTAATGGCTGCTGATGAATGTCAAGGATCATATCAAGTTTGGTCTTCGGATTCAGATGATGACGAAGTGAGAAAGCCATCTTATAGTGCTTTCATGGCCTATGATGTCGATAAGAGCTTTCTACAAGACACTTCAGAGAAGTTGAATGAAGAGGAACTGATGAAGGTTGAAGCGACTGCGGGTCTTGGGTTTGTGACTTCGGAGGGACTGAAAATAACTGATGCTGATACTCCGAAGACTTGGTTTGAAGACTCTTCTGATAATGATGAGGAAGTGTGTTTGATGGCAAATGACAACCGTTTGACAATCCTAGAACAGGTATCAAAACTTCTTTCATCTTTTAAAATTCCTACTTCTCAATCTGCTCCCATTATAAGTGAAATAACTCGTGATTGCTCTGTCATGCATAAATTACTCATTGATGCTAAAAATAGGGAAATACTCAGTGAGCAGGAGCTTCTAAGCTTGTGGGGGAGAGTAGAGAACCTGAAGCTAGCATTAGAGAAATCTAATCTTAGAATCTCCTTGTTAGAAGAAAATAGAGAAAAATTTTTAAACAATCATGATGTAATCTTAAGACAGAGAAACATATTTTGTGAAACAGCCAAACGATTATATGCGCATATTACAAGAATTTATCATTCAGCCGATGTTTGTAATGTCCAGCATAGACAACTATTGCCTTTTATTGAGTTTAAATTAAAGGAAGTCGATAGTATATCTTATGAATGCGAATCTATAGTATCAGGCTCCGAAGTTACTAATCCATCATATAAACATGGCCTGATATCTGTGGAAAAACATCTAACTGCTGATAAACTGTTGAAAATATTGCCTCAAGAAATTCCAATCCTGAATAAGGCTGTACCTCAAATTGAAACAGAAGAAAAAGAATTTGTCAATAACTTGTCTGAAAAGGATTCTGAAAGTGATTCGGACATGGAGGAGATTGATTGTTCCTCTTTGATTTTGTTAAAGTCATCCTCCATATCCGAATCGACCTCCGAAGACATCTCACAAATGTCTTCGGTGGACAAAGGAAAAACAAAAATGAATTGTGAATCAAAAATTCTTGAAACCAAAGAAACTTCAAATTTTAAACTTCAAATCACAGATGAATCTGTCTCTTACGATCAATATCTCAAGGATAAATCAAAAAGGCTAGTCCATTTGGCATGTATCTATTCTAAGGTTTCTTACTTCAAAAACACAATTTTTGTAAAACCCGGTGGATTATCCCTAATTGATAATGAATTGCAAAAATTTCTTGAAAAGGATAACTCCACAGTTACAAATGAAGGATTTTACTCATCATCCAAAATGGTCGAGAATGAATTGAATGAGAAAATGGAAGTAAAAATAAATATAAGGAAACAAGAACTATATGGCCACAACGTGTATAATCGTCTTTGTTTTGAAAAAGAGAAAGTACCCGAAAACATGTCACACTTACTAAATCTCAAGAACGACGATCACATTTACATTAATCGAAACTACAAACAAATTCAGGTTGTGGAAAAACCCACAGTTCTGAAGATGGATGTATTGGAATTAATGGAATCTTGTGAATGTGTCCCTTTTTCACACAATCCTGAAAATGAAATTTCAAAATCAAAAGTTTCTATTAACAAAACTACACAACAAGTTCTACAAAACCCAAAATCAGCAGTGGTGATTTCAAAACCAACTCAAAAACCCACTGTTGAGAATTCAAAAACCAAGCAAACCCTAAATCTTGTGAAAAGAAAAACTCCTTTTAGAGATTTGAAACAAAATAAAGCAATTGCCTCCACTTCTGGTACAAAACCTGTTTGCTCAAAAATCTCAGAAGTTAAAAATCAAAATGAAAAACCAACCTTTACACCAACGAAACCTAACTTTCCAAATCCTAAATTTCGAAAACCGACGAAGAAAACGTTTTCAAAAGGAAACAATCTGATAGATACATTCCACAAATGGCTGGACAACAATTTGGAAATGTTCAAGGATAAGGATCTCTCATTAAACGACTTTAAATTGGCATACGAAGAGTATCTTTGTACCTCTACGTTATGTAGCTCAATTTCAACAAAGTCAAAAATAGAAATACCTAAACAAAATTGGAAAAGAAATGATCTTAAAGAAAACTTAACTGCAAAAACAAAGACCTCAAAATCTTCAAAATCCTCCAAATCAAAAATTTCCATTCAAAAATGGGTTCCGAAGTCTGTCACTCTGTCAGTCACTTCGGACTCATTAATTTTAACTACAAACTCTTCTGAATCCTGCTCAAACACTTCGGAATCATGTTCACTGCATGAGGCTTTGGAGAATTTGATTAATTTAAATGCAAATGAAATCTCTGAAGAGGCCGTAGAAAAATGGATTCAAGAATCCTTTGCTTACCCTAAGGACCCAAGATTGATTGGGTACCAACTCCTTCTTGATTGATTGCAGGTTATGTCTGATGAGCGGTATGATTCAAAATGGTACATGGACAGTTGCTGCTCAAGACATATGACGGGGAGAAAGAAATATCTCAGGGATTATAGGAATTTAGATGATGCTGGAAACGTACGCTTTGGTAATAATGAAACATGTCCAATTCGGGGATATGGAAAAATAACAAATGCCCAATTTACTATCAACCGAGTGCCATTTGTTGAAGGATTAAAACATAATCTTGTGAGTATATCTCAATTGGTGGTTGGAACGGGAAATGCTGTAACTTTTAACAACCAAGGGAGTGTAATCACCAAAGAAGCAACAAACGAAGTCTTACTGAAATCAGAAAGGAAGGGATCTATGTTTCCCTTAAATCTAAAGCCAGTGACCGGTGGGCAATCTCTATGTCTTCTCTCCAAAGCCAACTCCGATGTCAGCTGGTTATGGCACCGAAGACTTGCCCATCTGAACTTCAAAGATCTGAACAAGTTGGTGGCCATGGATTTGGTTCGTGGCATGCCAGCTCTCAAATTTGACAATGATTCCCTCTGCTCTGCTTGTGAACATGGCAAGCAGACAAAACAAAGACATCCTACAGTAATCAACCCCAAAATCGCCGAACCTCTTTCCTTTCTATACATAGATCTGTGTGGACCATCTGCAATAGAATCAATAGGAAAGAAGAAGTACATTCTGGTTATCGTTGATGACTACTCAAGGTTTACTTGGGTGTTGTTCCTAAGAAACAAATCCGATGCAGCTGAAGAAATCATCAACTTTGTAAAGAAAATGGAATTGATGCTCAACAAGAAAGTCCGAACTGTGCACAGTGACAACGGTTCGGAGTTCAAAAATCAGACTCTTGATGGATTCTTGAAAACAAAGGGGATTAACCACAATTTCTCAGCACCTTACACTCCTCAACAAAACGGTGTTGTAGAAAGAAGAAATCGGTCCTTGTGTGAAGCTGCAAGAACAATGCTCAACTTTGCAAATTTGCCCATGTACTTCTGGGCCGAAGCAATTTCTACTGCATGCTTTACTCAAAACAGATCCTACATTCACAAAAGATTTCATATCACACCTTACGAAGTACTCAACCGAAGAAAGCCAAATGTCAAATTCTTTCACATCTTTGGTTGTAGGTGTTTTATCTTAAACATGAAGGATCACTTAACCAAGTTCGATAACAAATCAGAAGAAGGCATCTTCCTTGGTTACTCTCAAGACTCAAAAGCCTACAGAGTCATGAACAAGAAAACCCGTAGAATCGAAGAAACCTTTAATCTAAGGTTTGATGACTACTACATCAAGAAGTCTATGCACCCATTTCCTATGTCTTCAATCTTTCCAAACCCTGCTGTAGAAGCTGCTCAAATCACAACATTCGACACAGACTTCTCACTTTTATTTGATCAACCTGTGAGAGCTGTGGACTCCGAAGTCAGAGCACCAGACAACCATGATTCTGAACTCTCCAAGCTCACAGACGGACCCGATGACTCTTCTACAAGCAGCATACAAGGACCATCTTCTGTTGAGGGGGAGCCATCCAACCAGAGTATGGAAAATGCAAGTGTTGAGGGGGAGCCATCAAACCGAAGTACCAGCAATACAAGTACTAATAGGGAATCAAACACTCTTATCTCTACACCCCAGTCAATCTCAAATATTATATAATTGTATCCAACAATCCAGGGGGAGCCAGAGATTGCGACTCCGAATTCAGCCACAACAATCGCTTCGGATAAAGCTACAACTTCCTCAACACCAACAAACGTCCAGGGGGAACACATATCAAACTCAACCTCACAAATACAAACACCACAAACCAACACAAATTCGAATAATCACTTGCTAATGGGTGATTTTCCCTCCACTTCGGGATATCCCTCAGACATTGAGGACATCGATGCTGAAGGACCTCCTGATTTTGATCCAAACTATCCTCCTTTGGACAAATGGACGAAAAATCATCCTCCATCACTTGTCATCGGTGATGTTTGAGATAAAGTGCTGACTCGTGCACAACTTCACCAAAAGCAATTAGATCTCAACAAAAATTCTGAGTTGTGCATGTTCAATGTCTTTATCTCTAAGGTAGAACCTAAGAACGTCAAAGATGCATTTGATCACTCAGACTGGATTGAAGCAATGCAGTTGGAATTAGAAGAATTTGAAAGAAACAAAGTCTGGAGGCTAATTCCAAAACCTGCAAATGCCTCAATTGTCGGTCTCAAATGGGTGTACCGTAACAAACTAGACACCGAAGGAAACATAGTTCGGAACAAAGCTAGATTGGTTATCAAGGGTTACTGTCAACAGAAGGGGATCGATTATGAAGAAACTTTTGCTCTTGTTGCCAGACTCGAATCAGTTCGGATATTTGTAGCTTATGCTGCACACAAAATTTTTGATGTCTATCAAATGGATGTTAAATGTGCATTTCTGAATGGTGATCTCGAGGAAACCGTTTTTGTTGAACAACCACCTGGCTTTGAAAGTAAAATTCATCCGAACCATTGCTATGTGCTAGACAAAGCAGTCTATGGTTTAAAACAAGCCCCACGTGCTTGGTATGAGACCTTGACCAAATTTTTAAAAGAATCAAACTTTAAACAGGGATCAGTGGACCCAACACTTTTTAGAAATAAAGTTGGATCTCACTTGATGTTAGTCCAAATTTATGTGGATGACATAATCTTTGGATCCACTGACCCCAATTTGTCAAAAGACTTTGAAAAACTGATGAAAAGAAAATTTCAAATAAGTATGATGGGAAAAATAAACTTTTTTCTTGGTTTACAAATCAAACAATCTAAAGAGGGGATATTCATCAATCAACAAAAATATACGAAGAGTCTGCTTGAACGCTTCGGAATGACTAACTGCTCCAAAGCAAAAGTTCCTTTGCCTGCAGGTACAAGTTAAATCCATCATTGGACAAACCAAAGACCGACATACAACAATACCGAAGCATGATTGGATCATTGCTCTATCTTACAGCCAGTCGTCCTGACATCATGTTTGCAGTCTGCAATTGTGCAAGATATCAGGCTGATCCAAGGGAACCTCACTTGGCTGCTGTTAAGACAATATTCTGATATCTTCATGGAACTACTACTTATGGTCTATGGTATCCAGCAAACTCTGGTTTCTACATTCAAGCATACTCAGACTCTGATCTTGGTGGATGCTCTATTGATCGCAAGAGCACTTCAGGGGGTTGTCAATTCTTAGATGGAAAACTTATCAGCTGGCAATCCAAGAAACAAACTTGTGTCTCTATCTCCAACGCAGAGGCTGAATATGTAGCAGCTGCAGCATGCACTTCGCAGATCATTTGGATTCAAAGTCAATTGAAAGACTATGCCATTAATATGAGAAAAATTCTTTTGTTCTGTGACTCTCAAAGTGCAATTCGTATATGCCACAATCCAGTTCAACATTCCAAGACGAAGCATATAGATCTTCGCTACCACTTCATCAAAAGTCATGTTGAGGAGGGGAATATTGAGGTGCACTTTGTTCACACTACAGAACAATTGGCAAATATCTTCACAAATGCTCTAAATGAAGAAGCATTCACAAGAATTGTTCGGGGACTTGGAATGATAGATGGATCAACTCTTCAATAAACTCCAGATTTGTTCACTCTTACTCTGTTCAGAAAATTTACAAAAAGAATAATCTCCGCAGAACCCCGAAGTCAATTTTGACTTCGGAGCTCATCGGAGAAATACTAGCAGTTCTGAAAATTTACAAAAATCAAAAGATAACCAAGGGAATGCAAAAGAAAAATCAGCATTCAAAAGCTTATTCTTCTATTTTAAATAACGATACAAGGAGCTCCTATAACATAGTCGAGTACCTTGTAGTGGAATATGAACATTTCAAGTAGTCTGTCTTAAATGATAAAGTAGGAGTGGTGTACGAAGCTCAAAGGCTTGTCATCTGAGCTTAGTATCCAAACACTTCAACCGATGAAAAGGAATAAAATTTTCAAATGAATCTTCAAAACAATCCAATCAAACCTTCTGAAACACTTCTGATGTTCAATTCATGAATGAAAACCTCTTTAAATTTCAAATGCAAAGGATGTTATCTTTATTATATTTGAAAAGTTTGAAGCACATAAGCACAACTCAAAACATGTTTTCTAATGCGAAATCAAGTCAGTGATGGGGTGATTAGACTTATACACTCATGATCGATATTGATTCAAACAAACTTCTAAATGAAAAATGGACTTCCAACATAACTCGAATGATTCTGAACTTTAATTCGTTAAATCATCTTTTCATAATATTCATGAAAGCTATGGTTAAACGACATACTGCATCAGTCAAAAGAAAAATCAAAAACTTATAGAAAAACAAAGAGAAAAACATATGGACTTCGGTATAGTGATGAACACTTTGCAATCATTTGTCAATCACCGAAGTGATCCAACACTCTTCGGTGTCCATAGCAAATGCACCGAAGTGAGGAACTTTATGCTCCGAACTGTATGGTCATAATTTTTCATAACTGCGAAGTCAATTTAATGTTCAAATGATTTCCACATTTATGATAAATCACAGAGACAAACATTCCTTGAGTTTTAACTGTTTGCTTACAGCTGTCAATAAGAATTAAATGAAAAACATTAATCATAATGACGTCTCAAAAGATAACGGTTCAAATTTTGAATCATTGTAACTGACAGCCGTATATTTCTCCTTTTCGCAGAGAAAGTGGGACGAGCAGGTGATGAGGTGTCTTCTTTCTACTGGACCATTTCAAACGTGCATTAAGTGGCCTAGGGACCACGAATACTATATAAACCTTCCACCTCATCCATCTCACTCTTTACGCTAACACAACTCTTGTTTCTCATTGCAAACTTACTCTCGAATTCTCTCTGCAAACACAGCTTACTTCATCTTCTTCATTTTCATCAAACGACCAACAATGGCAACAGAAGGATCTTCTCAGACCACTGAAGCTATTTCAGTACCTGTTCTCAAAAGCCAGTCTGCAAATCTGGTACTACGCAACAACCTACAACTTTACCCTAAACCGATCGATGCTCTTGTCGAATGCTTGAAGAGATCGATTCTTGGCTATGCCCTAACCTGCACACCATCGATTCCAGCAACACTTGTTCACAGGGCACACTACACCTCGAATGCTCTGTTCGACACGAACAATTACGTGAAATTTGTGTATTTTGAAGCCATTGATGTAAATGGAAAAACCAAGAAAGTGCAACTCACCTAGGAGAAATTTGCTGAGGCTCTTCATCTTCCCATCTACGATCCCAAGGAGATTGTGACTCCTTTTGCTGAGCAACTCGTTGATATGTTCAACGAAATGGGGTACTTTCCTCAACTTGAGAAGATCAGCATGTTTAAGAAGAACCAACTGCCCGATCTATGGAGATACTACTTCAGTATCTTCCTCAGATGTCTTTCTAGAAGAACTTCAGGGCTAGATTCTGCAAGTGTGGCCTTTCAGAGCCTACTCTTCGGAATCTACTATGATGTCAAAGTTGATTACGCCTCGATTCTATGGGCTGACTTCTGTTCACACATCAATCACAGTCTGAAGGGGACTGAAATTTCAAATGCAAGGTTCTGGGCAATTGTTGTTCATGCCCATTATCAAAAGACTGGATATGTGGCAGACCCCTCTCTCCCCGAAATGAGGTACACTCCAATCACTGTATCTCCATTGGATGATGAACCTGCAGTCTACTGTGCACAAATACCTATAGCCATGCTCTCTAAGGTTCCCATGGAATGTAATGAAGTGAGCTCTTACCGCAATACTTTGGTGATCCCTTATCCAACTCGTGATTTGAGCAAAGAGGCACCTGTTTTAGAAATTCCCAAGGGAAAAGGGAAAAAGAAGATGACTGGTGGACCAAGTGGTCCGAAGAAAGAAGAAAAGAAACGAAAGGCTTCGGTGAAAACCACACCGAAGAGAAAACAACCGAAAAGACAGAGGAAACTGATTCCTGTGGATGAGTCTTCGGACTCTGAAAGGACTCCATCCACAGTCCAAGAAGAACAACAACAAGAAGAAGAACATATTGTAAACCAACCTCCTCCATCTCCATTAAGAACATCCAAACCACCAACACCACCGCAAACAACTGTCCCTCCATCACCACCAAAATCAACCAGACCTGACACACCTCCACATACAATTCCTCCTCCACCACCACCAACAACTGCTCCTCCAACTTATGAAATACCTGTCTCTGGTATCGATTTCTCATTACCAGAGTTTGACACACCCATATCACCATCAAGACAAAACCCCACTTCGGCAGCCCTCTTCGAAGCCTTCCACATGGCTCCCTTGAATGTTGAAGGAGCATCAGAAGAAGACCTACCGGATGAAGGCTTTGTACTAATGAAACAGTACAAAGTCCTCAACTCCAAGCTTGACACTCTCATTCAAGCTCAAACAGGATTTGACCCCTCAAAACCAACCATTGGTGACATCACCGAAGAGATAGAGTCTTTGGAGTTCACTATATCCAAAGAAATAAAAGAGTCTGTGGATCGTCTTGAGAAGAAGCTCTTGGATGAACAAAATAAGATCCAATCATCCTTCGAAAAGAAGTTGGAATCCGCTGTCACCTCCATCAACAAAAAGGTTGATGCTCTCACTAAGAAGACCGATAAAACAAACTCCGAAGTCATGAAAACCTTGCAAGGACTTCGGAGTGAAATCCAGCAAAGTACCAAGCTTGAAAAACAGCTTGATGAGGCCAGAGCAAAAATTGAAGAGCTCACTGCCGCCCAAACCACTTCAGATGTCACTAAATTTGCAGAGGAACTGAAACGAACAAATGCAGCTCTCACACAAGACTTAGTTGCAAAGTTGAGAGCTGCACTTCAACCTCTAATAAATTTCTCTGACAAATTGTCTAGGCCACAAGGCATGCCTAGACAGATCCCTGCAGCCACAGCAGGTCCTACAACCTCAACCATCACAACCACTGGCATGGGTGCTAGTGGATCGGCTGGAGCTGGAAGCTCAACAGACCGATCACTAGAAAATATAATTGCCCCACACATGGAAGAAACATATAAGGCCAGACGAGCATATTACAATTTGATGATCAAAATAAATGAATTTGCTCGAGATAATGGTGAATGGACTGTTGAGGCAATCAAGCTGTTTGGATTTCAAAATCCAAATGTACTTAATAGACTTCCTCTTCGGAGTTTTGCAATCGTTGACTCCGAAGACATCCAGCTTGATATTCCATTCAATCCGAAGACCTTCGCTTTCCTTCAATTCGCCTCTTCGGTGCCAGAGTATCAGAAAGCAAGTTTTTGGATGAACAAAATAAACTTTCATGCCAAATACATTCAACGGCAGAACTATGTTTGGAGCCTAAACAAGATAAAGAAAATCATTTCAATTAAGGAAGCTGAAGTCTTTTTGGGCTTCAAAAATTATGAATTTCTTGTTCTTAGGAGGGCAGACGAAGTTGAATCCAAGTTCTCAATTGCAGACTTCCCCATCATGAATCCAATGGACTTCATCCAGATTCTTGATCTTCTGCGAAGCGGGGGTGCTGCTCATGCTGAAATGTCCTCCATTGCCATCAAAAACCACCTACTGGGCTTTCTTAACAATTATCTTCTCAGGTTTGCAAAACATGACCTGGAGCTATGTTCCTACTACAGACAACCTTTGAACACTCCTCCTGTTGCAGTTCGGAACATAGCAAGATTCAAGAATGGAGAAATCTTAGACGAACCATATGGCGTAGTTTTCAAAGGACTTCGAAATGAAACCGAAGTCACTATTAAGTTCTTTGAAATTGACTACATTGGCCTCCATCCCTCCTCCTTCATCACAGGGATGATTTCTCATGTGAACGCCTGCCATGCAAATTCCACTGAGAAAAAGAAGAAGTTCATAGACCATATGAACTGGTATCTTGCTGTGAGAAAGACTCTGAAGCGGGCATACAAAAGAAACTTTTGAGTATAGGCTTCGGATGCACTTCACACAAAGGGGGAGATTATTGAGAAATTTTGTGATGAAGTGCTGATATATCCGAAGTCCTACCCATGAAGAAACCCCGAAGTGAATAAACAAGAGAAGACACCGAAGTCTGAAGACTCCGAAGTGCTATGCATAAAAGATCCGAAGACTTCACAGCCTGTCCTCTTGTCTTTTGTGTGCACGTGTATAGTACAATACGTGTTGCATGAATCTTCTATCCTATTGGCTAGTACACTGATAGGATATTCTCTGTAAAAGTTGTACTATTGGTATCACTGATTCAGTATAAATATCAGTGATACCATACCGTGTCGAGGGTGAGATTACAAGATTAACTTACGAAAATTGTATGTCTCCCAGATAGAAAACCCAATTGTAAAACCAAAGTTCTAATCAAACATTCGGCACATGTTATTTATATCACATTGTTCAATTAGCTTTGTTGCATTATCATTGTGTGATTGATTGTGTAATTGATTCAATATCTATATTAGTTCATCTATTCTCATATTTCAACACCCAACACAGGTGGATCGGAACCAAAAGTGAGCGATTGGTTTGATCTGATGGTGGTACAAAGTCGCCCATCACCAGATCCTTGCTTTCAAATTTCTCAAAATTTTCAAAAATCATAGGTTCGGGGGTAGTATTGTCATCTACACCCCCTTTCCCAATAGTATCAAAAATTTCAACAATTTCGGGAATTGTTGGACTGGGTCTGCACTGTCACTTACAGCCCCCTCCACAACATCCACATCGACCAAATTATCTGGTAATGGTATGGATTCACTCATCACTAGCTCGACATTATCAATATTTTCAAAAACATCAAAAACATCAAAAGCTATTGAGTCAGAGGTAGCATTGTCACCTACAACCTCTTCCTCAACAACATTTTCGACCCTCTCAGTGGTCTCTTGACTTTCCCAAGATGTATGCCCTTCCATCACATATTCAGGTGATGCAAGTTCACACATCATATCATTGGTAATAAAATCACTCGCCTCCGGTTCTGGCGAAGGTGGTGAACATTTCCAACTTTCCTCTAACCTATCTAAAGAAGCTTGTAATCTTTCAAGAGCATCGGCCTGATCCTTCTGCTCTTGGTGGGTGTTATACCAGAGTACCCAAAGTTGGGCCCAAGTTGCAGAAATGTCAGGTTGAGATGACTCCTCGGTCCGCAATCGATTGTCATCGAATGATCCATTGTTGTAACCATCCTCGTAATAGGTGTCGACCGGATTTTCATAATACTCATAATACTGATCTGGGTACATGTAATCACCCATTATAAGGATGTACACATACCAAAAATCAGCAAACTAAAATCAAACATCAAAAAATCAGAAGCTAAGTCCTACAGATCACCTAATCTAAGCTCACAGCTCCCCGGCAACGACACCAAAATTTGACACGCCTAGGTCGTCGTGCGGTCAAAAATAGAGAAAACCTAACACACACTAGTACAGTGGTAGTCAGGGTCGATCCGCAGGAGCTTCGTGGTTAGACTAAATGACAGATTACCAACTAGTAGTGTCACGCTACAGTCGGAGGACCTAGTTTCTAAGTTCTTAACTACCCAAAAGCAATAACCAAACAAGGTCAAGCCAAGCATAAGCTAACTCAACTTCAAACAAACCTAGTTACTTTCTGAAATCAGAAGTGCATCTCTGAATCAGAAGCAAACAAAGGCATCCAAAACATCCGAACAATCACAAGGTATAACCTAAACCAATAGCTATAGTCCAACTGAACAAGTACTGGCCAAAGTTCAATACCTAAGCTAAATTAATTGGCTACTGATTTCAGCAAAGAAAATAGTCCCAAACAAGATCAAAATAACATTCAAACACAAACCAATAACTAAAACCAAAAACAAACATCCAAAACACCGAAAAACCGATATTAATTGTAACTAAATGATTTCATTAACCAAAAACCGAATCCAAACATCCAAACAGTAACTAATGATGCTAAAACAGAAACCTAAAGCTTGGTATCAATGGTTGTCAATCCCAAAGATACAAACCAAAGCTTACAACTATCTAACTAATTGAAAATAAAATCCAAAACATAAAAATACCAATTGGGAACTTGCTGGAACGAAATCCTGGAGTCAAAGAGCTTCAAGGTCGATTTTACACCCGGTCTTTGCTAGGATTTTCGGCTGTAAATGCCTCTTTTTATAGTTGCAAATTTCTCGAGGCCGCGCCGCGCTTTTATGGATTCCGCGGCGCGTACTTATCAGATCCCGTTTTTTCGTCATTTGAATGTGTTACACTGCCTTAAGCCCGCGTCGCGCGTTTCATAGATCCGCGGCGCGCGTACGTGTTTCCTTGATTTTTCATTCTTTCCCAAACTTCTTCCTTTTGCATGCTTTTAGTCCCTGTTTCCATTCTTTTCTTCCAAACAAGTCCTGGCACAAAAACTGAGAATACCAAGATATATCTGATATAATTTCATCAAGAATAGGGCTCAACAACGCCTAAAATACTTGATATCACTAGGCGTTGTCACCAGGCATGAAGTCTAGCATGTAAACCTTAAGTATCGTAAATCCTTACCTCACAAAGAGGTATCATGAACCATCTCTCATAGAGAGGTATCCTGAAACCTACCTCACAAAGAGGTATCATAAACATATCCCCACAACAAGGCTAAGTAACTTTCATAACATTACATACAAGCACAAACACAAACAATCACATATCATCATGTATAAAGTAGTGGTACTCACCTGATAAGTCTTGATAAGTCTGAGCAGCCTTCTATAGACCAAAAGCAAGTAGGTACAATCAAACTAGTATCAACCTAAAAATGATAGCTTATCACTTATTGGATCATAACAAAGCATTCTTATACTTGCTTCATTCATACTTAACCAATTGTACTTTCTCGTCCTATGACCAGCAACTGTTACCAAACTAATTTGACTCACTTAAGTCCAAATTTATTCATTGATTTTAATAATAAAAGTTATAGTATTCTTTCATATATTTTAAGGCCAATGACCTATTTTCTATTTTTTACTATTTTATACGAATTTTACAAGTTAATGGCAACAAGCTATCCATTTCTGTTTTGATTGAAAGCCATGGACAATTAGAACTATTAGCCCACTTTAGAGTTGAAACCATGTCTAATGGTCATAATATGAAAGAAGTTAGACTCTCATATTTTTCAAACGGAACTGGTCTCACCCTCAAATTACATTTCTATGATTTGTTATGAATTTTAAAAAATACAACAACATGCTCTCTAGTACGGTTTTGATAGTTTTGACAAATTGCACGAAAACCATTTTTAAACAGAGAATATTGTAGAGTGGTATAGAGATGAACGACACTAGACTACCATATGGTTCTAATGGTCCTCACCTTGCCCTCATATGATTTTCTTATGACTTATAATGGTTTTTACAAAACAATGACAAAAATCATGATCTCTCAACCCTAAGGTTAGGGTTTTTGGATCCAAATATCAACCCTACGACTATGGTTTTGACCAAACAACATATCCATGACTGTTACTATAGAAAAATACTTCCACAAGGAAGAAACCTTACCTAAGATCAATTAGATGAAGATGCTACACGAATATCTTGCACCAAAACAATCTCATTTTTCTCTTACACTAGCTTGGTCAACGGTTTTATAAGACGGGAGGGGAGGCATGTCACACCCCCAAACCACGATGGCGGAATCGTCTGAGGGCGGAACGGTACATAGCATCACAATCATTGCATACATTGAAACATAAATAGATAACAACCATCATACATTATAATTGGAAAGTTACATTGTTCAAACGGTATTGTTTCAACCCAATTACACTATGATAATGAAATAAGTAAAAGAGACGTCTTCGCGTCCCATTCCAAAAGGTTACTCGGACCTGACTAATTGTTCCCTGAGAATACAAGTAATTTGAAAGAGTGTCAACATTACGTTGGTGAGTTCATAAGATTTTTGTATTGAGAAAATCCGTAGTCCATTTTTCCTTGTAAAGAGATAGTGTTTGAAACCAGAAAATCCAATATTTTCATAAAAGTGAGTCGTAGTCTTAAAACCCAAAGACCGAAAATGTATACGTGTTTCTATACTTGAAAATAGTATTGCATATTCTTATTCTTGTACGAAACCATGTAAATACATGTTTATTCGTAGATTAATTGTAGATCTGATTCCGTAAAACCTTTACGTAGGTAAAATCGTACTTTTATTTATATCTTGATAAAATGTAGTTTTAATTTCCATAAAACTTGTATGTATAAGTAAAACCATACTTATATTTGTAACTTGTTAGAATGTAGTTTTAATACCATAAAACTTGTTTGTATATGTAAATCGTACTTATGTTCACACATTAATGAAATGTAGTTTTAATTTCCATAAAACCAGCGTGTATAAGTAAAACCATACTTATATTTGTAACTTGTTAGAATGTAGTTTTAATACCATAAAACTCGTATGTATAAGTAAAATCGTACTTATATTCGTATCTTGATAAAATGTGGTTTTAATCCCATAAAACTCATACGTATAAGTAAAAACCATACTTATATTTTGTGTAGAGCAACATGTAGTTTTATATTTATATAAAACCATTTGAAGATGTTTTTCCCCAAACTAAGGATATTTGTTGTCGTTCATGTGAGTTATTATAACCTTGCTGTGACTAGTATGTAGGCCTGCCACGACGTTCTTCAGGCGTCGCAATGTTAAGACATTTGTCACCCCAGACCTGCCGGTCTAGCTGTAGCTAGCAGCTTAGGTGCGGGATTGTCAGTCCCGTATAGATCTATACACAACTATCTCGCTCATGAATGATTAAGGTTATAATCCAGGACTTAATGCGTACATCTTTCAGTACTGTGAAGAAATGTCTCACATAACCACCCAACGTGATGTTTTATCCTAGTTCGTACCGAAATGAAAACCCTTTTGTATTTGTAATTATCAAAATATACTCATGATAATTATAGTGTAAAACCTTGCTTGTAAATGTAGTGAAAACTCCTTTGTATTCGTAATTATCAAAATGTCCATGATAATTATAGTATGTAAATATACCGAAAACTCCTTTACGTTTGTAATTATCAAATTGTCCATGATAATTATAGTATGTAATAATTATATATTTATATAATTATCTTTAGTATTTATGTCGTATCTTTGTCGTTCGTTCCATAAATTATACCCATTATAATTTATATAAATGTTTTCGTTGTGTTAACGTATTTAAGCCTAAAAGATGTCAATGAATTGAAAAGTATAATTTCTTACATCCAATGCACTAAATATACTAATAAGATAGATTTATAGTTTATCAACATGTCATGGCAAGAAATTTGTTTTACTCATTTTACATAAGTGATGACAACATTTTAAATATTGTCATTTTGTCAAAATGATTGTAATCTTTCCAAATGGTCATTTTTCATACACATTATTTTGAATATAATCATTTTTTGTTTAAAATACCAACTTCCTTGTAAAACTATCATTTCCCAAGTTTATTATGACGTTATAAGTCTAAATAGTCATTATTACGTCAAATTGACGTTCTTTTTATAAATCACTAGGAAAGTCGTATTTCCGGTCACAAAAACATACTATTCCTATAATAGTCTATTTTTAGTATACCGTTGTAATAATCATATTTTTACGAACAACAACGAAATAACATATTTAGATGATTAGAAATAACATCTTTTAAAATATTTCCAACAAAAATGGTGTAATAACTTGGTTATAACCATTTTTGTTAGAAAGTAGTGTTTCCGGTTACAAAAACGTAATTTTTACTAGTTTTCGTTTTTATGACGTTTATATTAAAGATCTAGTATCTTTACAAATTTTATTTATAGTTTTGTAACTTTTACACACATATAAACTTGTGTAAATCCTTATTTTTAACATGTGAACTTGTATTCTCCCCCAAAATGTTTAGAAAAGATGAAAATGAGGGGTATGAACTCACCCTTGATGCGTGCTTTACTTAAAAATAAGGTTGTTCTTGCGGGATTTACGGTAGAAGACAAGATCTAAGCTTCGGAGCTCGAATGACCCTTGGACAAAGCTATTATCCAATGGGTTTACGTAGATGTTAGTGTGTGTAAATGAGATAAAAGTTGTGTAATAAGATTTAAAATCACAAGATGAGGTTAACTTACCAAGTTTCTTTGAAAAATCCTTGAAATAAAGAAATGTGGTGGTGGAAGATGGTGGTTTGTGGTGGAGCAAGGTGGTGGTGAGTGTTTGAGGTGGTGGAGAGGGAGTAAGAGAGTGAACCGTGAGTTGAGAGGGAGATATGAGAGTGTGTGGGTGAAATCTTGACAAATGAAGACATGTTTCATACTTGCATTATATGATTTAAAACTTGATTTTATTACATTTTTTTATTAATAGACTTTCATAACTCTAGATTGTGAATAGTAAGGCTTGAGATTGTGTTGGGATGTTGGGTCACCAGCTGGTGGGGGGGGGGGGGGGGGTAGGGATGGGTTAGTTTTATAAATAATACAATTCTTTTATAAAAATAGGTGATTTTTATAAAATCGTAAGACGTTTTAGTGAAATTTTATGAGTTTTTTTACGAAACGAACTTCTAAATAAATATTATGTACAAACACATTGTAAAACATTTATTTAGATTGAGTCATAGCTCGTTATACGATGAAATACGTATTTAAGCATAGTATTCTTCCGATTTCGCGATTTTCGGCATTTTACCGAAAATTGTATTTGGCTTTGAAATTAAATACTAGATAGTATTACGTTCCATAATATATGATTTGTTATTTCATATTTGATGTTTAAGGCACCACATTTTGTATTTTAGGTCCAAACCATGTGTACATTTATCCGTTCACAGCGGTTTAACTGTTGTAACTTTCACATACAAACTCCGTTTTCGACGTTCTATATATCTACAGGTTCGTATTTACGAATACATCGTTTTATGAATATTATTATTCTCAAAATAATAATTGTACGATTATAGAATTTTTACGCTATAGTAGTTTAATATTCGCATTTTCGGCGTTTTACTCGATAACTGTTTTGAATAGCGTACGTAGTATTATAATATCTAATAATACATCGTAAAATTATGGAAAAATTCCTTTTCAACATAAGGATTAACGTACGCTTCGTTCGACTACAGTTGACTTTCGTTGACCAAAATTTACAATTGTCACATCATCTACCCGTTAGAAAGAATTTCGTCCCAAAATTTAGCACTTGAGTAGATCCTCAAGGGTTTGGTTAGAGATGTGGATATTTCGGTTTCATTTGGTCCTCACGTTCCCAAGTAAATTCAGGTTCACGCTTGGCGCTCTAGTGGACCTTTACTATTAGTATGCGGCTTTGTTTTGTCCTATTGACATCCCTATTCATGATCTCCACCGGTTCTTCAACGAAGTGGAGATTTTCGTTTACTTCAATTTCGTCAAGCGGAATGACAAGACTCTCATCGGACAGACACGTCTTTAGGTTTGACACGTGGAAGTGTAGGGTGTATATTATTAAGCTCATGTGGTAGTTGGGATCTGTAGGCTACCGGGCCGTCCTAGCAAGGATCTCGAATGGCCCGATGTACCTTGGATTCGGTTTTCCACGCTTCTCAAGCGTATCATTCCCTTCCATGGTGAGACCTTCAATAAAACACGGTCGCCAACTTGGATTTCTAAGTGCTTGCGTCGTTTATCCGATTAGTTCTTTTGTTGGTCACGAGATGCTTTCAATCGCTCACGGATCTAAACAATTTTCTCTGTCGTCTCTCATGTGATCTCGGGACAGGTGAGAGTGCTGTTAGGTACTCGTCCTCTGTCTAACTGGGTGTCGCCCACCTTGGCCCAGCACAGAGGGAATCTGCACTTACGTCCGTATAAGGCTTCAAACGGAGCAACTTTGATGCTCGTGTGATAATTATTGATGTATGAAAAACTCGACGAGCGGCAAGTGGGTGTCCCACGACTTACCGAAGTCTATCACACCAGCTTTCAATATGTCTTTCAGCATTTGGATTGTTCTCTCGCTTTGCCCATCGGTTTGTTGATGGTAAGTTGTACTCATGTCGAGCCTGGTACTCAAGGTCTCTTGCAATGATTGCCAAAAAATGTGACGTAAAGCGACTATCTTTATTTGAGATAATGGATGTTGGCGCACCATTGCAATTGTACAATCTCCTTGATGTACATCCTTGTCAGTTTTCTCCATTTTGTCTGTCTCTTTTATCGGTAGGAAGTGTGCGGACTTGGTTAACCTATCGACATTTACCCATATGGTGTCTAGTCCACCAGTTGTCTTGGGTAACTTGGTTATGAAGTCCATGGTTATCTGCTCCCATTTCTACTCGGGTATCTTTGGTTGTTGTAGTAAACTCGAGGGCTTTTGATATTCTACTTTGACCTTGGCACAAGTCAAGCATTTTCCCACATAAGTAGCAATCTCTGCTTTCATGTTTGGCCACCAATATAGTTTCTTGAGGTCTAAGTACGTATTGTCTGACACATGATGAATGAAATACATTGTCTTGTAAGCCTCTTCCAAGACCAACTCCCTAAAGCCACCGAACTTTGGTGTCCAGGTTCGGTCCATGAAACATCACCGGAGCATTGGTCAACCCAAAAGGTATCATGACAAATTTGTAGTGGCCATACCAAGTCCTAAATGATGTCTTTGGAACGTCCGCCTTCTGAACTCTAAGTTTATGGTACCCAGCTCTGAAATCAATCTTTGAAAAGTAGCTGGATCTCTGTAACTGGTCGAACAGGTCATTGATTCTGGGAAGTGGGTATTTGTTCTCGATAGTCAACTTGTTCAGTTCTCTACAGTCAATACACATTCTAAAGGATCCATCCTTCTTTTTCATAAATAAAACTGATGCTCCCCAAGGCGAGAAGCTCAGTCTAATGGATTCTTTTTCTAGTAATTCGTGTAGTTGACTAGATATCTCCTGCATCTCTGCTGGGGCTAGTCTATATGGAGATTTTGCTAGGCAGCAGCTCCCGGGATCAAGTCGATTCTGAACCCGACCTGTTATGTTGGGGGTATCCCCGGAAGATCTTCTGGAAACAAATCAGGAAGGTCACAGTCTTCTGTATGTCAGTGATTTCCTTCCTTGATCGCATCTTACTGGACCCCTTTGCCTTCGAGCAGTCTCTCTTAAAGTGCTCGGTTTTTTCATACCTAAAACAAGAACGTCTGACAGTCGAGTTGGACGTTTGATGGGTTCCCAGTGCCGGAATCTTGCAGGAACGGGCTGTATGTCCCTTCTGCTTGCAGTCATAGTAGGTCATCTCTCTGCAGGCACCATTATGATGAAGATGGCATTTGTTGTGCTTTGGGAGGTTCCCGGAATACTGTTTCAATGAAGTTCCTAAAGGTACGTACTAAGGATAGGCAGCGAAGTTTTGATATGTCTAAAATGTAAAAACTGTTCAAACATCGTCTACAAGGCAAGTTATGAAATGATCGAGGATTCGTGGAGCCACAATTTCTGTTGCAGCACTCTCCTTACAACAGAACCATATTCGAAGAATATGTTTAGGGAGCCATTGTCTCTAACGGGGCAGTGAAAGCTCATGATAGATGAAACCACATGATCTAGGTGATGTTAGAAGGGTTTAGAATGATAAGTAACTTCACTGTTATCAAAGTGTGTTACAACTCCGGGTGAATGAAGAAGCTCGTGTGACAGCCAAATGAGGTAGTAAGAGAATGAAGAAATTCCTTATGATAAAGGTCTAAGTAGTCGATGAGGGACTCGTATAGAACTATTTTGATTTCTATTTTTGATGAATTATCCAACTGTTTAAGTCACGCCAATTTCAAATTTACAAGGAGTCGGGAAAAAAATGAGTTTAGAAGTTAGGAACTTATTTGAAATTGTAAAGGTAGAATGCTACTTCGAAGGAAGGCGTAAAAGTATCAATCATTGAGATTGTGTGCAATCTCAACTTAGTGATTCTAGGAAAACAATCCTTTGGAGGATAGCGAATTATAACATCTAAGACTTTTCTCTCTTCAAAATAGAGGACCTGGCAAATTGTTTGTACAACGTTTGGTGTGAATGCAGTTTTTGTACCTTTTATAGAGGCAGCGGTTGAGCTATAGGTTTGACGTGTGGAGTAAGGGGATTTAATCATTGATAACAATAAGAATGCCAGTAATGCCAGAGGGACTCAAAATGATGTATGAAACGATATGGGTCGAAGGATAACTCAAAGTTATAGGAAATTTACGTGTGTCGACGAGGTGCGAAGTTGAACCAGGAATGAAAAGCGTAAGGTCGAAGTTTGTTCCAGAAACATGTGAATAATTTGGAAAGTGTAAGTCGATGGTACACTTGATAATATCACTTGTGTTTCTAGGGGCCATGAACTAAAACTTAGAAATTTTTGACATAAGGGGAAGCGGTTTGTGCATTAAATTACAATACACGAAGTAAAAATGGTTGGGTATGCATCCCCAAAGAGAAGGTTTAGAATCAAGAGATATCCTAGCTTACGTCTTAAGCTCAAGATGGAAACAATCCTAAGGCTAAAATCGTAGCGCAAAAGGAAGGTCTCACATATTGGTCAACTATAGGTTAAACTTCTGTGTCTCCTCGGGAGTCATATCGGGAACATTCACCAATGGTTTTCAAGTCGTGACTACTCATGGCGACTCAACTGTCCCTTAATGTGAAGCTCCTTGTCGGCATTAGAACCGTTTTCTTGGTCGTAACTCAGGTACGAAGACGATAAAGAGGTATCGAGGTAATATTGATATTAGCGTCAACTTAAGATTGTCAATAGTGGCTCTTAATAATAACTAATACTATCAAAGTATTTATATTAAGTGTTGACGTGATTACTAAGTGTTGTAGGATTCTCGAGTTTTTACTCCGTTGTCCATTATGCTCACACTTAGTTATATGTCGGTCAAACCCTAGTCAAACGTAGTTGATCAGGCTACGTTTCCCCATGATTTGATAACATATTATACTAAGTCTAATTATAACGTTCAACTTAAACTCTAATGTTCTTAGATTGTTGTATTGTGATACTATCTTTTTTTGTATGCGTATACTTTTATATAAATAACATTGTATTTTAAAAGTATACTTGTTCGAAACGTTTTAGAGAGTTTTAATCCCATTGAATTTATAGTTGTATATCTTAAATGGATTGATATACTTAGTTCACTATAAACAATGCTCTGATACCAATCTGTCACACCCCCAAACCACGATGGCGGAATCGTCTGAGGGCGGAACGGGACATAGCACCACAGCCATTGCATACATTGAAACATAAATAGATAACAACCATCATACATTATAATTGGAAAGTTACATTGTTCAAACGGTATTGTTTCAACCCAATTACACTATGATAATGAAATAAGTAAAAGAGACGTCTTCGCGTCCCATTCCAAAAGGTTAGTCGGACCTGACTAATTGTTCCCTGAGAATACAAGTAATTTGAAAGAGTGTCAACATTACGTTGGTGAGTTCATAAGATTTTTGTATTGAGAAAATCCATAGTCCATTTTTCCTTGTAAAGAGATAGTGTTTGAAACCAGAAAATCCAATATTTTCATAAAAGTGAGTCGTAGTCTTAAAACCCAAAGACCGAAAATGTATACGTGTTTCTATACTTAAAAATAGTATTGCATAGTCTTATTCTTGTACGAAACCATGTAAATACATGTTTATTCGTAGATTAATTGTAGATCTGATTCCGTAAAACCTTTACGTAGGTAAAATCGTACTTTTATTTATATATTGATAAAATGTAGTTTTAATTTCCATAAAACTTGTATGTATAAGTAAAACCATACTTATATTTGTAACTTGTTAGAATGTAGTTTTAATACCATAAAACTTGTTTGTATATGTAAATCGTACTTATGTTCACATATTAATGAAATGTAGTTTTAATTTCCATAAAACCAGCGTGTATAAGTAAAACCATACTTATATTTGTAACTTGTTAGAATGTAGTTTTAATACCATAAAACTCGTATGTATAAGTAAAACCGTACTTATATTCGTATCTTGATAAAATATGGTTTTAATCCCATAAAACTCATACGTATAAGTAAAAACCATACTTATATTTTGTGTAGAGCAACATGTAGTTTTATATTTATATAAAACCATTTGAAGATGTTTTTCCCCAAACTAAGGATATTCGTTGTCGTTCATGTGAGTTATTATAACCTTGCTGTGACTAGTATGTAGGCCTGCCACGACGTTCTTCAGGCGTCGCAATGTTAAGACATTTGTCACCCCAGACCTGCCGGTCTAGCTGTAGCTAGCAGCTTAGGTGCGAGATTGTCAGTCCCGTATAGATCTATACACAACTATCTCGCTCATGAATGATTAAGGTTATAATCCAGGACTTAATGCGTACATCTTTCAGTATTGTGAAGAAATGTCTCACATAACCACCCAACGTGATGTTTTATCCTAGTTCGTACCGAAATGAAAACCCTTTTGTATTTGTAATTATCAAAATATACTCATGATAATTATAGTGTAAAACCTTGCTTGTAAATGTAGTGAAAACTCCTTTGTATTCGTAATTATCAAAATGTCCATGATAATTATAGTATGTAAATATACCGAAAACTCCTTTACGTTTGTAATTATCAAATTGTCCATGATAATTATAGTATGTAATAATTATATATTTATATAATTATCTTTAGTATTTATGTCGTATCTTTGTCGTTCGTTCCATAAATTATACCCATTATAATTTATATAAATGTTTTCGTTGTGTTAACGTATTTAAGCCTAAAAGATGTCAATGAGTTGAAAAGTATAATTTCTTACATCCAATGCACTAAATATACTAATAAGATAGATTTATAGTTTATCAACATGTCATGGCAAGAAATTTATTTTAGTCATTTTACATAAGTGATGGCAACATTTTAAATATTGTCATTTTGTCAAAATGATGGTAATCTTTCCAAATGGTCATTTTTCATACACATTATTTTGAATATAATCATTTTTTGTTTAAAATACCAACTTCCTTGTAAAAATATCATTTCCCAAGTTTATTATGACGTTATAAGTCTAAATAGTCATTATTACGTCAAATTGACGTTCTTTTTATAAATCACTAGGAAAGTCGTATTTCCGGTCACAAAAACATACTATTCCTATAATAGTCTATTTTTAGTATACCGTTGTAATAATCATATTTTTACGAACAACAACGAAATAACATATTTAGATGATTATAAATAACATCTTTTAAAATATTTCCCACAAAAATGGTGTAATAACTTGGTTATAACCATTTTTGTTAGAAAGTAGTGTTTCCGGTTACAAAAACGTAGTTTTTACTAGTTTTCGTTTTTATGACGTTTTTATTAAAGATCTAGTATCTTTACCAATTTTATTTATAGTTTTGTAACTTTTACACAAACATAATACATCATAATGTTCATATTATATAGATCTAACCATATTTCATGTCAAAAACGTTTTTACACAACTACTAGTTTTATAAACTTGTGTAAATCTTTATTTATAGTATATAAACACATATAAACTTGTGTAAATCCTTATTTTTAACATGTGAACTTGTATTCTCCCCCAAAATGTTTAGAAAAGATGAAAATGAGGGGTATGAACTCACCCTTGATGCGTGCTTTACTTAAAAATAAGGTTGTTCTTGCGGGATTTACGGTAGAAGACAAGATCTAAGCTTCGGAGCTCGAATGACCCTTGGACAAAGCTATTATCCAATGGGTTTACGTAGATATTAGTGTGTGTAAATGAGATAAAAGTTGTGAAATAAGGTTTAAAATCACAAGATGAGGTTAACTTACCAAGTTTCTTTGAAAAATCCTTGAAATAAAGAAATGTGGTGGTGGAAGATGGTGGTTTGTGGTGGAGCAAGGTGGTGGTGAGTGTTTGAGGTGGTGGAGAGGGAGTAAGAGAGTGAACCGTGAGTTGAGAGGGAGATATGAGAGTGTGTGGGTGAAATCTTGACAAATGAAGACATGTTTCATACTTGCATTATATGATTTAAAACTTGATTTTATTACATTTTTTTATTAATAGACTTTCATAACTCTAGATTGTGAATAGTAAGGATTGAGATTGTGTTGAGATGTTGGGTCACCGGCTGGTGGGGGGTAGGGATGGGTTAGTTTTATAAATAATACAATTCTTTTATAAAAATAGGTGATTTTTATAAAATCGTAAGACGTTTTAGTGAAATTTTATGAGTTTTTTTACGAAACGAACTTCTAAATAAATATTATGTACAAACACATTGTAAAACATTTATTTAGATTGAGTCGTAGCTCGTTATACGATGAAATACGCATTTAAGCGTAGTATTCTTCCGATTTCTCGATTTTCGGCATTTTACCGAAAATTGTATTTGGCTTTGAAATTAAATACTAGATAGTATTACGTTCCATAATATATGATTTGTTATTTCATATTTGATGTTTAAGGAACCACATTTTGTATTTTAGGTCCAAACCCTGTGTACATTTATCCGTTCACAGCGGTTTAACTGTTGTAACTTTCACATACGAACTCCGTTTTTGACGTTCTATATATCCACAGGTTCGTATTTACGAATACATCGTTTTATGAATATTATTATTCTCAAAATAATAATTGTACGATTATCGAATTTTTACGCTATAGTAGTTTAATATCCGTATTTTCGGCGTTTTACTCGATAACTGTTTTGAATAGCGTACGTAGTATTATAATATCTAATAATACATCGTAAAATTATGGAAAAATTCCTTTTCAAAATAAGGATTAACGTACGCTTCGTTCGACTACAGTTGACTTTCGTTGACCAAAATTTACAATTGTCACAAGGCACGATTGATTAGAGAGATGGAGAAGATAATTTGGGCTTTAGATTAGGGTTTCAAGAGGAAAAGGGGTTTTTATAGCTCCCAAGTTTGATCCTTGTACCATACTAGTCCCTTAACATCCAAACTCTTCACTAAAATCCCTAAAATAAGACCATAAACTTCCAAACATTTTCCTAAAAAATATTATAATTTCTAAAACTATTATTATTTAGATAATAGAAATGAGGTGTTACTGTTGGAAATAGTGTCTAAGGTCATTAACTATTGGTGATATTTCTAATAATAGCAGGGTCCTTTTGGGTTGCCCTCATAAACCAGTAAAAAGATAATTATTGACAGAAATAAATTGGGAGAACTTAGTTTATTAATTTTATAATGTTATGATAAATTAATTAGGAATTAATTAGAAAATAATTTGGAAGAAATTAATTGTAGGGACTGTATGTTAATTAATTAAAGGAGTTTAATTAATAGAATAGTCCATGGGGCAAAGTGGTAAAAGGGAGGTAGATTTGTGGCTAAGCAGGACACTCCCTATAAATAGAGAGCTAGGGATCAAATCCTAGTTGTCTATTCTCCCTCAAAGGTGCTGCCAACACCATCCATCTCTCCCCTTTGGCGATTTTGCCAAACCATAATTAGGGTTTGTGTGCCTCTTGCATCCTCCCTAGTGGAGGTTCTGTCAGATCTGCTTTCTAGAATTCTTGGGTGTGAACCAAAAGATGGATTCTGGTTTGGATCCTTACATCCAAACAAAGAGGTAGTTTTTATGATTCATCTTTATTTGATACAATTGCTATGAAGATTAAGATCCTTGCTAGTTTTTTATATGAACATGGTTTTGATATTGTTAAGACTTCTGCTACAAATTATTTTTGTTACTTTTTGATCAAAACCATTCAGTGGTATCAAAGCCATTGTTCATAGCTTGTATGCAAATTTAGATCCCAATTTGAATTTGTGAATTTGTGTTTGCATGCTTGAAATTTTCGAAATTATTCGGGTTTATGCCAGAATCCTCTTTTGAATTTGCATCATATGATTTTCAATATTAGGGTTTATGCTAGAATGCCTTTTTCTTGAAATTGCTTATTATGATTTTTGAGATCTAGGGTTTTGCTAGTATTATTCTCGAAAATCCTAAGGCTTGGTAGTGACATTGGGCCTTTGCTTGTGCATTAGGGTTTTCCTGAAAACTAGGGTTTCATCACGGCTAGGGTTTACAACCCTAAATTGTCAAGCAAGTTTCCTAACTTGCTTTGTCTCTAAGTTTAACCCTAAAGTGCTTAATATGAAAACATGATACATTTAAATATTGGGTAATGTTTTGTCACACCCCCAAACCACGATCGCGGAATCGTCTGAGGGCGGAACGGAACATAGTATCACAACCATTGCATACATTGAAACACAAGTAGATAAAAAACTATTATACATTATAATTGGAAAGTTACATTGTTCAAACAATATTGTTTCAACCCAATTACGGTATGATAACGAAATAAGTAAAAGAGACGTCTTCGTGTCCCATCCCAAAAGGTTAGTCGGACCCCACTAATTGTTACCTGAGAACACAAGTAATTCTGCAAGTGTCAACATTACGTTGGTGAGTTCATAAGATTTTTGTAGTGACAAATTTAGTAATTCCTTTGTGAAAGTCAATAGTGTATATACCAAGAAAACAATATTTTCTTTAACGTTATTGTAGTTTTAAAACCAGAAAACCCTTGAAAGTAAAACCGTACTTGTATGTATGTTGTCATAATGTAGTTTTAATTTCCATAAAACTCGTATGTATAAGTAAGATCACACTTATATTTATATCTTGAATATATGTAGTTTCAATTTCCATAAAACTCGTATGTATAACTAAAACCGTACTTATATTTATATCTTGATTAAGTGTAGTTCTAATTTCCATAAAACTCGTATGTACCCTTTTTCCTTGTAAAAGATAGTATTTGAACCCAGAAAATCCAATATTTTCTTATGAATGTATTTAAGTCTTAAAACCCAAAGACTAAAAATGTATAACGTAGTTTTTATCATAGTATAAAACTATTGTAAGCGGTAGTATTCTAACCCAAGAAAATTCAATATTTTCTTATAAAATTGTTCAAGTCTTAAAACCCAAAGACTAAAAATGTATAACGTAGTCTTTATCATAGTATAAAACTATTGTAAGCGGTAGTATTGTAACCCAAGAAAATCCAATATTTTCTTATAAAAGTGTTCAACTCTTAAAACCCAAAAACTAAAAAATGTATAACGTAGTTTTTAAATAGTGGAAAGGCTTATTTTGATGTTAGTGTGTCTAAAAGAGATAAACGTGGTGTAATAGTTCTTAAAATCAGTAGATGAAGCTAACTTACCAAGTTCTCTTGAAAAACACTTGGAAATGAAGAAGAGTGGTGGTGGAAGGTGGTGGTCGGCGACTTTTAATGGTGGTGGAGGGTGGTTGAGAGGTGGTGGTGTGGTGGGGAGGGAGCCGAGAGTTTGAGAGAGAAGGAGAGAGAGCTGTTTGTTATGTCTTGGTTCAAATGAAATGCAACATAATATGTCATAGTTATTAGATTTTAATTAGATTTTATTAATTAGATTAATCCAAGCCTTTTTAGGCTTTCATTTCCAAGAATGTGCATAGTACCCTCAAAAGTGGTGGTGTGATGGTTTGGAGGCTCTTGACAGCCGATTAGGGGAGGGGGGTAGGGGGTGGGGTGGGTTGTTTTTATAAATAATGTCCATCTTTTATAAAAATAAGTAGTTTTTATAAAATCGTAATGCGTTTTAGCGTAATTTTATGAGTTTTGAAGAAATGATGTTCTAAATATATATTATGTATGAAAACATTGCTAAACATTTAATTAGATGGAATCATAACTCGTTAGACGGTGAAATACGTGTTTAAGTGCAGTATTTTTCCTATTACGCGATTTTCGGCGTTTTACCGAAAAATGTATTTGAATTTGAAATTAAATACTAGATACTATTACGCTTCATAATATATGATTTTTTATCCTATATTTGATATTCAAGGCACCATGTTTTGTATTTTGGGTCCAAACCCTGTGTACATTTATCCGTTCACAGCGGTTTAATTGTTGTAACTTTCACATATGAACTTTGTTTTCGTCGTTCTATATATCCACAGGTTCGTATTCATGAATACATCGTTTTATGAATATTATTATTCTCAAAATAATAATTATACGATTATCGAATTTTTTACGCTACTTAGTTTATTATCCGCATTTTCAGCGTTTACTCGATAATTGTTTTGAATTAGCGTACGTAGTATTATATTATCTAATAATACATTGTAAACTTTTTAGAAAATTACGTTTCAACATATGGATTAACGTACGCTTCGTTTGACCATGGTTGACTTTTGTTGACCAAATTTTACAATTGTCACATGTTTAAATTAATTATTAACATTATGTTAGTAGAATTAATAGTTAAACATAAAGTTTAAAATGCTTAAAAATTTATTTATAATGTTAGAATTGTATATATATATATATATATATATATATATATATATATATATATATATATATATATATATATATATATATATATATATATATATGTATGTATGTATAAATTAAAGTCTACAACAAAAACATTGGTCAAACAAGGAGTAGACTCATCCACTCTTTAAAATGTGTTTAGAAGGTTTGAAGGAGGATTCTTTGATTCCTAATGAGGCCGGTTTTAAAATAGCATTCATTGCTTACCAACCTCACCGCCTGCCGCATTTTTATTAAGTGGAGTTACCGAAATGGTTTGATAAGGCAATGTTTGAAGTTAAAAAGTATTAACCTAAAGTATTAAAATAAAAATCCCGTTTTAAGTAAAATAAAAACAAGAATCATATGCTACCCATGAAAACGCACATTTTCTTTCTAATATGTTGACAAAGCATGTGCGGTTTGCCTGCACATCAAATTGAGATTATAGTTGAAGATGATGTGGCACTCATGATACTCAAGCGTATCTTGAGCCGGGAATCATGTGGGTTTTTGCATGGTTGATCCACCATCTAGTCCATGATCCACGACATCCCTGCCATGGACCAAGATGAGCATAATTGAGATTAACATGCCATTGACCTTAGTCAATGAATCTCAAAGATCTAAAAATTTCACGGTGACTGTATATGGTAAACAGTTTTACCTACTGAAATAACCTTTATGGTTTGACTACGGCATCCCTCTTCACATCATGAAGTAATTTTTAGATCCTAGCCTTGTTAAATAATATTGGGTAATTATTTTTAAGGATTAAATCAAATTAATCGAAAGTTGTTTCATAGATGTCTACTCCAAATCTAAACAAAAAGCTTTCTCTTATTCCGTTTCCTCCACAACCTCAATCAAGTCATCCTCCTACTCCTCCACTACAGTCCTGATATAATGAATCGAATGAGGTTGATAGGCTAATTCTTGCTGACATGTACTCCGAGCTCAAAAATTGTTTTGAGAGCACAAGCGACGAGGGAATGATTCAATATCATTAAATCCCTTAGAGCATGTAAATTTGAAGAAGAAGCGTCTGTGTGTACGTATGTTTAAAAGATGAAATTGTAAATGGACAGATTGGATAATCTCGGTGTCCATTTTCCAAAGGAGTTAGCCACAGATGTGGTACTTAACTCGCTTCCTGGTTTGTATCTTGAGTTCATTATGGACTATGATAAGGACAATTTAGACATGACCTTGATGGAGCTACACGATATGCTGAAAACTGCGGAGGCTAGTATGAAGCAGTCTTGTGGCTCAAATTCCACCACTCCTTTATTAGCCATTCATCATGGTGATGCTAAGAAAAAGACGATTTCTTATCCAAAGGGAAAAGGGAAAGGCTAAGGTTGGATAGTCTAGCCAAAGCTTGAAGAAAAAAGTCAACTCTTACATAGATCCCACTAGTGACCCAAATGAGGCCATATGCTTTTACTGCTAACAGAAGGGACACTAGAAACATAGTTTCCCAATATACCTGGAGGTTCTAAAGAATAACAAGGTCAATGAGTTTGCCACCTTCGATATATATTTATAATTGAACTCCATAGTATTACAACTTCTGATTCTTGGGTCCTTGATATAGGGTATGGTACTCACATTTGCACTTGGATGTAGGAACTGATATAAAGTAGGAAGCTGAAGCATAGGGAGCTCGACCTAATCATGGGAAACAAAAGCATTGTTGCTATTACAAGATAGGGGGCATGAGCTCATGCTGACTGGTGGTGTTTTCAATTAGATTATTAGATTGTTGCTACTCGTCTGAATGGCACGTAACATTCTGCATTGTATAAGGATTTCTTGTTTTTCCTTTGATAATAAAATGATGATTTTGGTTTATAAGCATGATTATTTTTTATGCGATCCGATACTCTGGGAAGGCTTATTTTGGTTTATAAGCATGATTATTTTTTATGCGATCCGATACTCTAGGAAGGCTTACCTTGGTGTAAAAGTGTCCAATGGTTTTACGTAGATCCGGTACTCTGGGAAGGCTTATCTTGGAAGATCTCCCTTTGACCTGGAATCACAATGAATGAGAGACCGTTAGTTGTGAAGGGTTTTATAGCAAACAATGAACTATAAATTTCCTAAGTTCACATGCAACCCTAAGAAAGATCTATATTTTTCTTCTAATGAACATATAATAAAACCTAAAGGCCAACAATAATTTCTAAAGTATAAAACAGAAGAACCAACCTTTGATTCTTGATCCAGAAGCTTAGCAGCACAAGTGTCCTGCCTCAAATGGAGTCACACCCAAGCAATGGAGGAGAGAAGACAACAGAGTTTTTTCTGGTAGAGAGAGTTGGCACAGAAAAGAGGAGCCAGGAGGTTCCTTTTATAGCCTCCTAGGGTTACAGCTGAAACCCTAGATGAGCCTCCTTAATGGGCAAGCATGTTGACCATTTGGACCAAGGCTTCTAAACCCTAATTAGGGTTTTCGCCAACTATGAAGTAGCCTCCATATTTGGCGCCAACTTGGCCCCTAGCTACTGGCTTGCCAGTTATTCAACTATTAAATAAATACAAACCAGTCCCTGCACTTTTAATTAACTAAATTAATCTCCAAATTAAATCCAATTAAATCTAGATTAATTTCTAATTAATTATTCTAGTTTCTAATTAATATACTAACACTTAAATATATTAATAAACTATTTATTTATTTCTATTGATTTATTAAACCATTAATAAATCAACCTTCCTCTTTACTGACTTCTACATCAATCCTCCTGCTATGAGGGCAACCCAAATGAACTTTGCTTCTATTAATAAGATAAATACAAATATAAACTCATGGCTCAGACACCTAATCAAACAGTCTCCCACTTGGTTAAGTCTATGACTTTAATTTATCTTTTGATTAATAAACAACTTGCAGCTTCCTAGAAACTGCTGCCGAACTCTGACCCAGTCAGTTCTATCCATAGATAAGTGATCATATGATCATTTGTCCAACAATATATTTTCAGACACGAGACATGGATTGAGAGCAATCTCTATCCGATACTCTGTTTCCCGATTTCCGATTCTGCTTATGACTTTTGGACTTCTAATTGAACACATCAATTTAGTCCAGGCTGGCCAGCACTTTAGTCAACTTTAAAATCATCGAGCGGCCTACAGATATCTGTTTCCTATTAGGGTCAAGGAATGAATAAGTTTTGACTCATATGCTTGTGTCTTTTACTTATCAAAATCGTACACAACAATGCGTTTTATAACATCGAGTTACCGATGCGTTTATGCATTATCAATGCACAACCGACTGGCAAATTTCAAGTCATATGTCTCCGCTTCAAGATCATAGGATATTATCATCTCAACATTGCTCGTGATGTAATCCATGAAGCAATCTATTGAGCACAGGTTTATCCAATACTCAAATCTCTATTTCTAAGTACTCGTGAACGTTGTAGCAGTCTTACTGCAATGTCTAACTCCTTAGACAATCTACAAACCAATTCATGACAGTCTTCGTTCATACTTACTCCTGAAAAGTATGAGCGACTGTGGAATTTTGAATAATCAAATTATTCGGGAAGTGAAACATGCAAAATTGAAACTTAAAATCTGACTGGTAGCTACTCTTACTTATTACTAAGTCTCCATGAGGTAATCACCAAGTCGGATTCTTCATAAAACTATTATCGGTTTCTAGATTCCTTTTGAACTTTTAATTCATGTTATGTATCTATGTCTATATGACCTTTCACTCTTTCTATGTATCCAAATGTCATACATTGATACACTTTATCCAATCAGACATTCATCCGATGATATCTCAATTTAGTCATATACTGTCATTCTCACTTACCTCTATATTCTGTGTACTGTGACTTTCCATGGTTCTTGGGATCTTTAGTCTACATGACTGCACCCTAAGACTATTTCGAGGTATTACGATGTGCCGGTGACCCACACGCGCTCCATCGGAATACCAACGAAATTCTTTAACCATTAAGTCCTTTTACTTATTTGAAAACCTTTTCAAATTACTATTAACATTCACCCCGATCATTTTTCAATGATTTCTCACGTATGTACAGAATCCATTAAGTATTCCCAGCCAGGTCATATTCTGAATCTGACTCACTATGCTCTAAGCATTAAGTCATCAGGACATGTTCATGACACTTCTGATCGATCCAAGAAGCTCGTGGAATTCGACCTAATCTCATTCCAAACCCTTTTGGAATCTTAGGATTACTTATAATCCTTGTGTCACGACTTTTATTAACTATATCCTTTCGGAGACTTTTTCTCATGCATCTTGAATCTTATCAAGATCATGCTTACTGTGGCTAGGTCTATACCGATGATAACATCTATTCGATAGATGTCTATGGATTATGTGAGTATGTTGCACCTTCTTTATATCTCTCATACCAAATCATCACACTTTGCAATGATAGAAAACTCTTTCCTAGGGCAATGCATCTTGAGTGTCATCAAAGAGTTTCGATCTATCTCATAGATGTTTACAACCACCTGAGTATGCCTTGTCTATATTAAGCCTTTCATAGCGATCCGTCTCTTAACACCAAGTCATTACACTTTGTAATGAAAAGAGACGTTTCCTAGAAACAATATCTAACTCACTTATGGAGATAGTAGATAACAGCAACACTCCCACTGGCTTTGACACGGTTATGGACTATTCACAAAATCCAAAACTTTTGGCACATTTTGAGAATCTAAACCTTTCTGACATCTTAATGGAAATCTTTCAGCCCTTTCTCAAAATCCAATCCTTTGGCATATTTTTGTGAATCTGAATATCCTTTCTTGCGAGATGCCCGTGGGGTGTAAACCCGGGCCCTTGTACCTTTGTATTGGCATACTCATTGTGAGTCCCTATTAGTGTGCTGGTGATCCACACGCGCTCCACTAATGACTTACAATGTGCCATGCAGAATCCTTTCAGATTTCATCTTCTATTGAGAGTGCTTCTCTCAGAATCAATTACTTGACTCTGAGTGTCGTCTCACTCAACCAGATGTTCTGAAGGTACGTTTTTGTACATGCTGCTTTCTTTTAATGATTCAATTACTCCCACTGGCTTTCAGACCAGGTGTAAAATCAATCAAACTGTCATAGAGATTGTATCTCGCCCTAAGGTTCTCTTAATTGGCAGCAACCGGGCTCACCAATGCTTCCAAGTAGTCGAATTGTAAATCCGTACCAACTATAGTGTTTTACCACCAATCGGTATGTCACCCCGATCATAACTACTTATGATGGTGATCAGTACTACTGGTTAAGAGAAGATTATGTCAGTATTTAAAACAGAAATCTGATTTCTGCTCTAAGCCTAGTGATAACTAAAGGTTATTTCACTTGGCTAATCCTGAACTCATTCAGGACTGTCCCAACTCTCACTGTTTCCTTAGAACATGAGTTCTTTCTAAAATAGCTCTTCTTTTTCAAGTATAGTGGGGTGACCAGTGAAACGACATTGCTGATCAGGTTCAGGCTAGTCATGAGGTTCGGACGAACACTACACGACCCTGGACTTTCTATGTGCAAGTGAGATGATACCAGCTTCACATTTCAGACAATTTTTACAGAACCTACTTAGTCTAGGATGTGGTCGGAATATGGTTTTTATGGTCTAACTGGTTTAGCGTTTAATTCATCAGAAACTAATTGACAATGTATCTCATACATCGAGGATCGAACTGTCTAGACCAATGCTCCATCATCTTCCCTAAGACACATTATAACTATTAATGTTCTTGGAAGAGAATGAACTATGAAACCCTTTTCTCAGTTTATGTTATCACTTAGGTTCTGTGGATCTTGTACTTCCTTTGAAGTCCTTGAACTATTCAAGGTTTCAATTCAATCGCTTGTTTTGATAAGCGAAACCATATTCGTCATACCGAATGACAAATGTCGCGAAGTACAAACAATTGTGTTCTTTTTGAAGATTCGAGCAATACACAGCAGCTGATGTGTACGTTGATCCTAATCTCAATTTCTTTTACATCTCTATGTAAACTTATGACTTTGTTTATTCTGTTCAAGACTTGCAATCTTCAGTTGACTCTAAGTTAACTGATTCCAAAATCCTATCCTCCGGATCTTTGGGTGATTCATTTCTTGTCATATGTGCTTTATAAAGAACTTAATCATCATTTGACTCTGAGTCAAATGATTCCAAAATCATGTCCAACTGGATCTTTGGTTGATTTATTTCTTGACACAGTAAGAACTCAATTCATCATGAGACTCTAAGTCAAATGATTCCAAAGTCCTGTCCAACTGGACCTTTGGTTGAATTGATTCTTATAACATTTATATTAACAATCATAAATGATACAATTCATGAATCCCAACACTTTGGATTTAAGTTATTACTAATTATGCATTCAACACATTCATATAACATTTCAGGGATAATTTTGAACAACAGGTGTTAAAAGAAAATCGACAGTTTTATTAAAACAAAAACCCTTGAACAATGTAATATATGATAGACAATGTCATATGCATCTAATAAGCTAATAACATGATTTCAATATCTAACTAAACTTCAAAACTGCATGAGCTGGAAATCCAATCCAAATGTGCTCCTATGCGCCAAAGTCCCGTACCCTACTGATTCCCTGCATACAAACCAAAATGTGACTATCACTTTATGTATCAAGGAATTATGGAACAGGAGTTTTGAGGTTTTTAGATATACCTGAGCTTTCAAAAGATTTTGACCTTGGAGCGTCTTCCAATCTTCCCGCGACTGTATCCGATTCTGTGGATTCCCAGTTTAAGATATGTCCAGACGATCTGGATCGTTTCTTGCTGTGTCTTTTCACTGGACTTAATCCAGAAGTAGTTGAATCATTGGAGCTATGCCTATCCAAGAGTGACTCGTATAAAGTCAATAGTGGACGCATTTCCATAAAGGCCCTTTTCTGGTCTTCTTTTCTATACGTCTGAATGAACAGATCGTACTCACTAATCAATGAAGCGAGTAGAATGTTTATACTCATCTCCTAACTCATGGAATAACCAAGTTTGTACAATTCGCCGTTCTACACTTCAATCCGAAGAACATGCTAATCGATGCTACTTCCTTCTTTTAGCTTGCACTCTGCAAGTCTTTTGAAGATCCTAGCTCGTTCCTCTTCAATTGGTTTTTGGAACTTTTCCTCAACCGATTGCATTAACTCATATGGCCCTAAGGATTTGCGGAACTCGGGGTCAATGGTTAATAGCATGAGGTCACGAATCTTTTCGGATTCATCAACTAAGAAGTTATACTTATCATAAGAACTCTTTATGATGACTTGTTCTGGTGGAACCGGGATCGGATACTCGGTGAGATGTAGCTTGCCAGCAATAACGAGAACCCGTCTCCAATTGCGAAGCCATTCCTTACAGTTAAGGCCAGTCAGCCTTTCCATATTTGGCAGGTGCTTTCTGATGCTCTCAGAAATGGATGAAGGAGGAAAGGGAGGAGAATAGACACTTGATTCAGACATCTACAATAAACAGAATTTATTAGTTTAATTTATCCTTTTAAATAATTACCCAATTTATTATTTATTAAGGCTAGGACCCAAAATACCCCAACTATGGTGTGAAGAGGGATGTCGTAATCACAACATAATGATTATTAAGGTAGATAATGCCCTTATCAATTTCATCATATGAAATTCCTAGATCTGTTGAGACATATTGAACTATTCAATGGCATGATTAGTCTCGGATGTGCCCCATTGTTTGTGACTGGGATGCCGATGATCACAAACTGGGTGTGAATAACCATGCAAGTTAGCTTGGTACTCTCGAAGTCAATTACCATCTCTAATTGACGTGCCAGTTAACCACACACGCTCCATCAATAATGGTAATATCGAGAAACCTATTGTAACTTTTTGTGAACCCCTATTGGTGTGCCGGTTAACCACACACGCTCCACCAATGTTTCACAAAGTGCAATGTGCAACTTCATGGATTAGCAACTAATTCACATTTTGACCTAAAGTAACTAGATTGGGATTTTGTTCAAGGTTCTAGTACTTTTAATTATAGCATTATACTTTTAAGAGGCTTAGCGGTTCTATCAAACCCGTTCGGCTAACGACACTAGACTGACCAGGAGAGCGGTGGGTGAGAGTGGACACCCATTAGACTACCATTTTATAGGCAGTCGCCTTATACACTCTTTATAGGACAATTTAGTGAATGAGGCTTACTAACGGTAAGACTAACGAGTTTTATCTTACATACAAAATTAACTTTTAATCATAAATATATAAGATATATTTTAATCTTATTAAAATATTTTAGATTTAATTTTAATATAATTTTTGCAAATTATTGTGCATTTTTCGAAAATTTAAAATAAATCTTTAAGTGATTTAATTGGTCTTTTAATTAAACAATTTAATTAAACTAATTAAATCAAATATAGGCATCACAAAATTAATCAAATTAATTACCTATATTAAAACCCTAGATTTCGAAATCAGCATACAAGGGATAAAATGTTTCATTTATTCATTAGATAACAATTACCAAAAATAGCAACCTAATTACCTATATTAAAACCCTAGATTTCGAGGAGGCTAGGGTTTTCAAAACCCTAGCCACCAATTTCGACAATGGCCTCCTCAAGAGGTTATTTTCGAAAAACCCCATGATCATATCAAGCAATTTTATCAAATTCACAAGAAAACAAGCCATAGCTCTGATACCACTAAAGGGTTTTATAGCAAACAATGAACTATAAATTTCCTAAGTTCACATGCAACCCTAAGAAAGATCTATGTTTTTCTTCTAATGAACATATAATAAAACCTAAAGGCTAACAATAATTTCTAAAGTATAAAACAGAAGAACCAACCTGTGATTCTTGATCCAGAAGCTTAGCAGCACAAGTGTCCTGCCTCAAATGGAGTCACACCCAAGCAATAGAGGAGAGAACACAGCAGAGTTTCTTATGGTAGAGAGAGTTGGCACAGAAAAGAGGAGCCAAGAGGTTCCTTTTATAGCCTCTTAGGGTTACAGCTGAAACCCTAGAGGAGCCTCCTTAATGGGCAAGCATGTTGACCATTTGGACCAAGGCTTCTAAACCCTAATTAGGGTTTTCGCCAACTATGAAGTAGCCTCCATATTTTGCGCCAACTTGGCCCCTGGCTACTGGCTTGCCAGTTATTCAACTATTGAATAAATACAAACCAGTCCCTACACTTTTAATTAATTAAATTAATCTCCAAATTAAATCCAATTAATTCTAGATTAATTTCTAATTAATTATTATAGTTTCTAATTAATATATTAACACTTAAATATATTAATAAACTATTTATTTATTTCTATTGATTTATTAAATTATTAATAAATCAACCTTCTTCTCTACTGACTTCTACATCAATCCTCCTGCTATGAGGGCTATCCAAATAGACTTTGCTTCTATTAATAAGATAAATACAAATATAAATTCATGGCTTAGACACCTAATCCAATAAGTTACGCCCCGGGAGGGCACTCCGACGGTTAAGTTATATCGACGATGGGGTTGAACGTGAGAGAATAATGCATAAGCTAGAGTGAAGGTTCAGTATACGATGATGATCTTCCTGCGGGGTCCGATCATCATATACTGACATACCTGTGAGGTGGTGTTACCTTTTGGAGACCAAGCTGCCAGCGCGGCAGTAGACCCTTGTACTTATTTGGCAATCTCCTGTGGTCTTCTATGATTGGCTTATCATGTCGACCAGGTAATGGCTCGTACACCATCATAGTCGTCTACTAGAGTCAGTCCGCGTGGCGGATTGTTACAGGGCTATGTTTCATATCCGTGTTGGGAATGGGCCCACCAAGGAGGGAGGAGCCGGTAGGTGATGTTCCCTTGATTGATGTTGTCGTCGGTGGTTTGTCCTAAAGCGATCAATGTCGTTCTATCGAGTCTATTCATGTTAGCATAGAGGGTATACTTGGGGTTCATCGAGGTTACAAAGTAAGCGAAAGTTGGCTTGGGGTGCATTGGAGCAATCCACCGATTCGATTGAGACTGGTTTGATAAGGTCGGTTAGTCGCCGTAAGTTTTTGAGTAGTTTGAAGGAAGGTGAGTTAGGTTCGAGCAAGTCAAGTGCAATTGAGATTCCAGATGATGAAGGTGCAGCTGGTGAGGTTTCTGGGGGAGGACCAATGTTGGGACTGGTGCGGGTGACCGGGGAAAGGCATAGCTGATGATTCTGGGCCCACTAATGAGGGTGTCCGAGGTGGTGGCGCTTGGGGCTCGGGAACCGGGGGTAATGCATTGGGGACGCATGTTTGGATGAACTATGCGTCTCTGTGATTCTGCCTTGACTGGCAATTGGTGAATGGGTCTCGTGTGTCCACTCGAGAAAACGCAATTTATTTTGCTTTACATGCTTTCCCTCTAGCCACTGATTCGGAGAAGGCTTTACACACGACAACATGGTTCAAGCTTTGAGGTTTGTTTCTACCTATTCTGCATTTTATTTAGCTGTTGCTGCAAAAAGAATTGAACACATATCCTCCTCTTCTGCTGAGCGTGAGGCTCTTAAGTTAGAGGCTCGCAATGCTTTGGCAGAGAGTGCGCGTTTGCGTGCATCTGAAGGAGTTGAGGAAGCAGGTGATGGGTCTGGAGAGCACCGTTTTGAAGGAGAAAGGGTTGGTTTTGGCGAAGGTGGAGGGAGATTTGAAATGGGTTGTTGAGAAGGGCGTGGTAGGGGGTATGGAAAAGGTTTTTATGTGCCCTGAGTTGGTGCACGGTATTGGGCTTATAAAGCGAGTTTGTTATGCTGTTGATGAAGAATCTGGCCGGCGACGCCTTCGCCAAGAGTTGCAGTCTGGTGCCCTTGATGCCGAGGAAAGCAGCTCGACTACCAGCCATACTGCATAGATGGAGGATGCCATCGAGGATTTTGCTACATTGAACTATGCAGGGCTGTTGAACTTGGGGAAGATAGGCATTGGCGAGCTGAAGGAACTTCTGAGAGCTGATTCTGATGAGTAGTTGTTTTGGTTTATTTTATTCGATATGGTTGTATGTTCAAATCAATTTCTTGTTTCTTGAACAATTTATGTTGTTGTTTTGTGGTGGCCGTTTAGGCTCTGCCGGTGAGTGTGCCTGTTGTTTTTTGCTTGGTAATGTGTTTCTTGCACCAGACTTCGTGCAGGTAGCATTTGGAATATCATTTTGTTGTGTGCTTAATTGGTTTTTGTCTTTTCAGGTTCGAACATTCATTGCTTTTGACCGTTGTTTGGTCAGTATTAGGTCGACTGTCCTTTTCCTTGGTGACTAAGGCTATGCTTAGTCTTTGGTATCTAGGCTTTTTGGCTTGTCTTTAGATTTTAGGACCTGTTGGGATTTTCATAGATAAACACAAATCATATTGACAGCGGAAGACAAAACAGATTAAGTCCCAAATAACTGAGCAAGTTCATAACATGTTCATAACAAGATCATATGGTCATAATAGTTGCACCAACAAAACCATGAAATCAATTCATACCTTGTGGTTGGATGTTCAGGATCCAAACCAGAATCACTCTATTGATTCACACCCAAGGACAATAGAAGAACAAGCAGACATAAATTCCTTCAGATGAAGAAATCGATCCAGAAAAGCCTTGGAGGGTTACTGGAAATCGAAAAAGAGGAGAGGGGAGGGTTCCTTGGAGGTGGCGGCACCTCTAGGTTTGTGGGGATGCCTTGAAGTGTCCCCCAAGCCCTTTATTTATAGTGTGAGGTTCCCTAGGGTTCCAAACCTTTGAGCCTTTTGGCGGCCGTACCCCCTGGACTTGTTCTATTAATTAAACTATTAATTAATTACAATCCAACCCTTTAATTAATTCTCATAAATTAATTTACTAATTAATTTATCAATTAATTACTGATCCAGTTTCTGATTAATTAATTTCTCAATTAATTAATAAACTGATCAATCCTCTTTATTTCTGCTATTGATTGTTTTTACTGGACCTGAGGGCAACCCAAATAGGACACTGCTATTATTAGAAACATCACAACAGTTGATGACCTGGACATATATCCAACAATCTCCCAACTTACCTCTTTTCTAGAATTAATTTGTAAAGTCGAATTTGACGTGTATGGATTAATAATAACGTGAAGATCGAAACAAATATCCAAAGTGCCGAATGATTAATATTCAAATATAATCAAACATGTGAGAGTGTACAAAGATCCTGCATAAAGCACATCCACCCCACATTGTGAGCTCTACCTAACAAATGACTAAAACTAGACTATATATAGGTAGGCTACAAATTAGGGCAAGGCCCAATAAACACAATTTTAAAGTGGGCCTTCCAAGCTTGCTAAACATCACTCCATGGAGAGCTTTATACCCCAACAATCTCCCCCATAACATTAGGTTCGTGTGACTTTAGAAGATTAAATAGGCTTGCCAACTTATATAAATCAATATTTTCATAAGATTTCACCATAAGCATGATAGGTCTCGACTCCTTCTTCAGACCATAGAGAAACTTGATGTTGACCTCGTGTTTGCTTCTGGTCTCTCCATACTGCTCCAGCTTATAGACAATATTGATGAATCTCTCATAAGCTTGGTCTATGTTTTTATCTTCATGCTATTTGTAGGTACCAAAATCAGCCAGAACATTTGTAACTATGCTTTGTTGCAACACACTATCACCAGCAAATCTGAGAGCTAATCGATCCCAGATCTTCGTAGCAGATTTGGATCCCTTGATGTGATGAATCACATTCGGACCAAGACCACTCCTGAGTTCACGCATAGCTCGTTCGTCATTCTCTAACTTCTTTAGATTTGCAGCAGTTACAACTTCAAGATCTTCACCTTCAGGAAGTACAAACCGATCCCCAATATCAACATGTGGACTATCTCTAACGGATCTCTAGAGATCTTTGTCAAGACTAGTGAGATAGTCTTCCATACGATCAGCCCAATGTGTGAGACCCATTTTCTTTTGAGATGCTTATTAAGGTAAGTAGAGTTATTACCTTATAGTTGGTGTGGTTCAAGCTATGAGTTGCTTAGAGTAGAGGTGTGGCGATCTTTTGCGATTGCCTTTGAGTTTTGAGTTGTTTGATGAGTAAGAAGCCGTTGAAGCCTTTATTACTAATATTGCTGTGATTAAGATTAGTTAAGTTGTCATATAGTTTGGGTGGTTAGAAACCTATTCGGGAGAAGTTTGAGCTTGAAAAATGACAAAAGAAACTTATACGGGTCGTGTTTCAAATGAAGTGACCAAGCAGTATGCTGACACGGTGCGTGTTAAAACACACGACCCGTGTGCCGACTGAGATTTAAATTCTATAAGGTGCGAGAATTACGGGTTTTTGAGGAAATTCCTTTTGAAAACACGAACATAAACCCTAGAATAGGTGCAGGAGTGCTAGGGATCAAATTGGAAGGTTAGAACTTGAAGAATTGGTTTAAGAATCGATATCTTGTGGTTCAAAAGGTAAATCTCCTTTGTTTTAACTTCAATTTGATGGTTGTATTACTTAAATTGAGATGGTTCCAGGTGGTGTTGATGAACCACCTGCAACTAGCTTGAATTAGAGTGAGTTTACTTGAATAGATGTGTAAGGGAGTTCTAATCTTAAACCCGAGCTAAGAAAGTGTTGTTCTTGCGTTTTGTGGTTGATTGAATGAAGTTTTGCGGAATTGAGAACTGTAACCTACATAATATTGCTATATATGGTTATAGTTCCTTTTCACCTTGGATTGATTTCTCTTTTGAGATGTGTTGGTATTGAGTATTGATTGAGCTGTTATGATACAGCCAAGTGTAGTGAACAGGAGTCTGGTACGCGCAGTTTGGGAATTCCATATAATGAGCCGATATCAGGTGAGTACTCTCTAATACTTGAGTAGAGTTTTAACTTGTTGTAGGTTAAATATTCATATATGTGTTAGGTTGATATTGTTGTAATCTGATTGAGAAGTAAATTGTTATTTTGTGAATAGCAATACTAGAGTTAAGCATACATATTGATTATATATACCGAGTAAATGCTAGTGTAGTCGTGTTAAAGAGTTTTGAGTCGATTTTTATAGCCTGAGAGCTATTGAGCTGGAGTATAACTAGTTGCTAAATGAGTATATATGTATATATTAGTGATTGTTATTGAGCTTGTGAGAAGTACCAAGTGTGGTACTTACTGAGAAGTTAATATTTGTTAATATTAACTGGTGTTGTGAAGCTAATGTGATTGCATGTTTTAGAGATATATAGGAGTTACATATTTATAATTTCTAATGAGATTAGCATGAACGGATGATGAGAATTGCGTGTTGATAAGGAGATTATTCACTAAGCTTTAAATAAGCTTACACTTAAGTTGTATGTTGTCTTTGCTGGTATCTGTAGCAGTGATAGGGGAAGGCATGTGACAAAGAGAGATGGACAACTTAGAGCCTATCCTTTAGTAGTATTGGATTTTAATTGTAACGCCTGGTCTGTATGTAAGGACCTTTTTATGTAATTAATATATGATAACATATTGTTTCCATGGTTTGAGTACAACTATACCCATTCTGATATGTTATTATTTGAATTTTTTGGGTGTACTTTGTATGAGAAATCGGGTGTTACACAATGTTCATACTGAACTGGAACAAGCACAGGAGCTTTTGAAGATGAATCAAGCACGTTAGCATAGCTAAGCATGTTAACGTGATTAGTTGATGAATCAGCCATTAAATTTGAAATCTAGATAAGCAGATCTTTTCAGAAAAACGATAAGAGAAGTTCAAAACAATTTGCGGAAACCTAGATCTGAGAAAACAATTAAGATCTAGAAATTTTTTAGATGAAATGAATAGAATCTCTCAAACGTTTTCGAGCTGTATCTGCTCTAATACCAATTCTAAAGTCGGATTTGCGTTTGCGGAATAATAATAACGTGAAGATCGAAACAAATATCTAAAATGTCGAATGATTCATTAATATGAGAGTATACAAAATAAGAGTGAACGTGCATTCTTGCTATAACACTCTTGCTAATACACCTCATATTGTGAGCTTTACCTAAAAAGGAAATAAACATGACAATATATAGGTAGGCTACAAGATTAGGGCAAAGCCCAATAAGCATAGTTTAATGTGGGTCTTCCAAACTTGCTAAACATCACTCCATGGAGGGTTTTGTACTCAACAGTTAAGATGCTGATAAATTATACAAAGTACTACTCATAAGTTTTTGTTGTTTAAGTTAAAGGGACATCAAGTCATGCTCTTTCCTTCCCCTGATAACGGAGTGAATAGTGTGGACTGTGGTTAAATAAACTTAAATTTAAAAACAGTTTAATTTCAGGTTTTCGAAGGCGACAATTACATTTTTTAGGCCAAATGACATTTTCACAACTATACATCTACGAAAATGTCATTTGACATGCGAAAATCAGTTTACAGCAACTAGAAAACTATGAAAATATCAGTTTGTTGTCGGGTCGTTGTTGCCTTTTCATCAAATAAGTTAAGGAAAGAAGTAAATACCGTTCCAGTTGCATTTTCGTTGTTTTTGACATTTTCTTCGTAGAGAATCTCTTATATTCTGCGATTGTCTAGCTAGGATTATACGGAAAAAAAAAACCTTAAATATTAAAGACCATTTAAACCCATTTCGCGGCCCACTAACTCGATTTTCATAGCCCATATTATGATTTTTCTCGGCCTATAAAATATTAGTGACGTTTTTGTAGGATACCCGGATCTTCCCAGACCTTAACCTGTAAAAATCGTGATTATTTTGGTAAATCTCCTTATTCTTTTACCAAATCTTAAAAATTAGATTAAATAATTAACCTTTTCATTTTCTAATTGTTTTTATAGAAGTTTTTAAACTATGACGTATACTTAACATCATATGGAGCAGAGGACCTGAACCGTAAAGATTGAGAAACATAAGGGTATAAAATAGCAATACTTTGAATGATGAGAAAAAGTCAACAGTCAAAGACGTTGCGCTCCCAATCTCTCTCCTCCCTTTCCGTTCCGTTCCGCCTCTCTATATTAACAACCACACTGTCGTCTCTTTAACAATAATACACTTCACTCTGGCCAATTAGGTCTCCGCCGTCGCCGGAGGCAAACAAAAATGGCTTCACCGACGTGCTCCGCCGATGCACTGGCAGCCATGTTTGGTGCCAACACCACCGACGCTACCGGCGCCGCCGCTTTTATCTGCGATCAATTCAACACCGTCTCGACAAAATTCAGCGACACCACATACGCCGTCGACTCAACGTACCTTCTTTTCTCTGCCTACCTCGTCTTTTCCATGCAGCTTGGTTTCGCCATGCTCTGTGCCGGCTCTGTCCGCGCCAAGAACACGATGAACATCATGCTCACTAACGTTCTTGACGCTGCCGCCGGCGGTTTATTTTACTACCTATTCGGATTCGCTTTCGCCTTCGGTACCCCATCCAATGGATTCATCGGAAAACACAACTTTGCCCTAAAAAATATGCCGTCGTCTGATTTCGACTACAGTTATTTTCTATACCAATGGGCTTTCGCCATCGCCGCTGCCGGAATCACATCCGGATCCATAGCCGAGAGAACTCAATTCGTTGCCTACCTGATTTACTCCGCTTTCTTGACCGGGTTTGTTTACCCCGTCGTATCTCATTGGTTCTGGTCTGTCGACGGATGGGCAAGCGCCACGAACAGTGATAACTTATTTCTCGGATCAGGTGTCATCGATTTTGCAGGATCTGGTGTGGTTCACATGGTTGGAGGCATCGCAGGCTTGTACGGTGCTTTAATCGAAGGCCCAAGAATCGGCCGATTCGACCATACCGGCCGATCAGTTGCCTTACGCGGCCATAGCGCCTCCTTGGTGGTGCTCGGCACTTTTCTGCTATGGTTCGGGTGGTACGGATTTAACCCAGGTTCGTTTACCAAAATCCTAAGCCCATACGAATCAGGTAACTATTACGGACAATGGAGCGCTATCGGTAGGACCGCCGTCACCACCACCCTAGCTGGCTGCACCGCCGCCCTAACCACCTTATTCGGGAAGCGAATCCTCTCGGGACACTGGAATGTAGTCGACGTCTGCAACGGACTGTTGGGTGGTTTCGCAGCCATAACCGCCGGGTGCTCAGTGGTTGATCCATGGGCTGCTGTCATCTGTGGATTCGTTGCAGCCTGCGTGTTAACAGGGTTCAACAAGCTAGCGGAGAAGATGAAATACGACGACCCACTAGAGGCGGCTCAGCTCCACGGCGGTTGCGGGGCATGGGGGATCATCTTCACCGGTCTATTCGCGAAGGAGAAGTATGTGAACGAGGTGTACCCGGGGAAACCAGGTAGGCCATATGGGTTGTTCATGGGCGGTGGGGGGAAACTGCTAGCAGCACATGTGATCCAGATTTTAGTAATTTTTGGGTTCGTTAGTGCCACCATGGGTCCTTTGTTTTTCATTCTTCATAAACTTGGGTTGCTACGGATCTCGGCGGAAGATGAAACCGCCGGTATGGATATGACCAGACATGGCGGTTTTGCATATGTTTATCATGATGAAGATGATCAGAAACTTGGTCTTCCGATGAGGAAGATAGAGCCCGCGGTTTCATCATAAGAATTTGTAGTGAGCTTCTTTTCATCTTTATTGAATGTTTGTGTAGGTGTATGGACTAGTTACTCTTACTGTTGATGTTGATGTTTTTTCTTTTGGAGTTGGTGGTAGAAAATTCTATGTCGTTTTAGATTGAAACGACGACGATTCATAGAGGCTTTTGATAATCAAAATGAAATCTTAGAAATGATATTTTATATGGTATCCAAGTCATTTTTCGTAGCATGTGTTGCATCATTATTTGATTTATGATTGGTACTTTAGTAAGAATTAAAATATAAGTTTTTCCTTGGAGAAATCAAACGGCTTGATGGGTGCACAATATATTAGTTTAATTCACAATAAATTGAAAACCTCGTGACTGAATACGCTAAATTGATTATTGTAGTTTTTTTTTGAAACGGCCAATGTATTAGAAAAAGCCGACTACCACGCCTAGCAAGAAACTAGACGGGCAGAAAAAACAAACAAAAGTTTTACAGACAAGAGAAAGGAGAAATACACCAGTTGGACCAAATATAATTTCCCCATTTGCCCCTATGTTTCACCCACAAAAACACCATGGAAATAATATCATCCGTAATCCAAGAAGCCGAGACAACACGCTTATTAAAAACTCTTATCGTTCCTGGCCCTCCATAAGCTCCAAAAGAGTCCGTATGCAATCATGGTTAGAACGTTGCGTTTTTTGGGACATCTACCCCATTTGCTAACAAAATCCAAAATGCCACGAGTAGAAGTAGGTGAATCAAGAGAGATGTCACACCAATAATCATAATTTACTCATACGTTGGATTGTTGGATTTTTTGGGTAGGATTTTGAATGTTTCGAAGGATTTGCATTTCACTGGATTTGGATTTAGATGGATTTAAATGCTAATATGCGTTTGGATGGTAAAATTTCGAAGGAAATTAAAATCCATTCTTTTTACAATCACGTTTGGTTTGCAAAGGATTTGGAATGTATTTATGCCAAATTACATAAATACCCTTATTTACATTTACTATAAATAAAACATATTTTTGGATCATTTTAAATAAAAAGTAAACCATAATCATAATTTACTCATATGTTGCATAAAATAACGAAACAAAAGTTCAATAAATAATTGTTACTATAACCAAACCTAAAAATGTTTTTACTCTTCCAAAACCCAGTTGATGAAATTTTCTCTTTCACTCTCTTGCACGTTCCAAAAAGTATTCACCAGTTTGTCGTCTCTCATCTTTCTAATTGCTTTAAACCTTTCTACTTGAGTTAATGTTTGCATTTTTGAAATCTCAGAACTAATCGTTGCACGTTTGTTATCAAGATCCTCTTTTCGTTCAACACCTTTACTAATTTTGTTTGATATTCTCTCTAGGCATGCAACTGCATCATTAAATCCCTTGACCATAGGATCCTCTCGCGTTTTTCTTTTCTTATTACGAGTACTAGTTTGAGTTTCTTGAGATTGCACCTTGTCATTGTTAGATGGAGTTTGGGTAGAAGCCACAACGTCATCTGAATCATCATCTAAATTTTGTGTTTGCTCTTCAATATTCGCCTCCTTTTCCATCTCGACAAAATCGCGTGCTTTATTTCCTTGAGCCCGATCTTTTCCAAAAACAGTACATAAATCCTCGAAGTGGCGAAATTTTTTGTTCCTCCATTTGGCCGCCGATCCATGAACCTATTTCATATAACACAGAAATATAAAATGATAAAAATTTAATTACAATTATATTATTTTAATTTTGACAACTTAAAAATAGTTTGTACCTTAAGATACTCATCCCATACTGTGTCATCAGCAGTCACACATTTGTTTGCAGAATCATAACCGAATCCACAAGTATTTGAACCATGTAACATGTCGTACACAACTTGCCAATCTTTTTTCATCACTTTAATCTTTGATTCTATATGTGGTTTACCTGAAAGACCCGATTCTGGCAATGATTCTTTTAACACTTGTTCAAGATGCGCTAAATATCCGGCTTTAAAGCCGTTATCGGCTTTATATCCTCCCGCATTCACCATGTTAACCAAAGCTTCAACAAGTTTGTTTTCTTCATTATCTGTCCAACCTCGATAATTTCTATTTTGAGTTGCCATACCTATAATGAAGCAGAAATCATAAACACATATCTACAAATCAACTTAATATAATTATAAATCATGTGAGCAAAAACTTAATAACAAAACAAATATGCTAAATATTGATAAACATTCAACGTTCATACTACTTGCGGGAAATTATTGATTTACAATTTCTACTAATTGGATGCATTCCCAGATGAAAACATAGATTCTGCTAAATTATCTCTAAATGCAGTCCATTCATTCGAAGTACCAACAGAATTTATATTATCTAAATCTTCAGCTCCAGGGTCTTCGGTTCCCTCGTCCCATTCACCTTCATCATCAAATGGATCAAATGGCATTTCTTGCCTTACAAAATTATGGAGAAGACAACATGCCATTATGATCTTATTTTTCATTTCTATAGGATAAAACGAGTAATCTCTTAAAATCCCCCATCTTTTCTTCAAAGTACCGAAGCATCTTTCAATTACATTTCTCGCAGATGAGTGTTTCATATTGAAAAACTCCTTAGCCGTAGTTGCTTGATATCCAGGAGTCCAATCATTTAAATGATATCTTAAACCATTTCCATCTTTGATCAGTAGAGTTATCTGGAACTGGTTCAGGTTTCTTAAGTAAACGAGGATGTAATCGTATCACCGCATTACATACTCGAGCAAAATGTCTACTAATGGTCTCCCCCGAACGGTAAAAACGACATATCATAACTCGATTCTTAACATTATGAGCAATAATGTGAAGAAACATTGCAACTTGTTCGTCGACATTCATAAATCTAGTTGCTTTTAACCCTCCAAATGTTTCAAGCATTTCACACAACTTTCGGAAACATATACGAGTCATCCTAATTTGAGATATAGACATAATGTCACTCTCACAAATATACCTATGCAATATTACGTCTCGGGTGATATTTGGCGAAGTGTGTCTAATTCGGAGACGATTCCTTTGCTTTTTGTTCATCATCATCCACAATGATAAAACAAAGAATACAACGACTATTTGCAACCATTCTAACCACTCTTGTCTTCTTTGCCTACGTAAACGTGTTGTTAAACTTTGTCGGGCCATTTCCTGTGCAATTTAATTTGCTATTAGAATTTTTTTGAGTTTAAAGTTATGTCGTAAATAGCTCATTTAGGTAGCATTTGATATATATATATATATATATATATATATATATATATATATATATATATATATATATATATATATATATATATATATATATATATATATGTATATATACACACACACACACGTACACACACATTTGAAGAAAAGCAACTTGTACTTGTTCCCATACTTTTTGCTATGAAGTTTTCTATGCTTTTGATTCCATACTTTTCTACTTTTCTATACCTATTCGGCTATTATAAAATCAAGAAAGACATATGTTGACAGAAAAGCAACTTGTACTTGTGTCCATACTTTGCTATGAAGTTTTCAATGCTTTTGATTCTCATTCGGCTATCATAAAAGCAAGAGAGAGAGATATGTAGAGAGAGAGAGATGTCAAAAACAAGAAAGGCTCTCCGATGACCACCATGTCGGATCGAGTTAATGAAGTGGGGAGCCGGTGATCTCATGGTGAAGTAGTAGTAGTAGTACGAGATCTGCAGAAGTCATAGCTATGTAAGGTTCTCCGATGACCACCACCTTACAGCTCCGACGATCTCTCAACTCCGGTAGTCTAACAACATCATTGATCTCTCGGTGAAGCAGTGGAAGGGTATAGAGGAGAGAAGTGTGGTCTTGGAAGAAGGGTTAACTATTTAACGATCGAGATCTGCAGAGTGCGGGAGACACAAGTCAAGGGTAGGGAACGTCTCTACTTCTCTAACGAGTCATAAGTGAGAACACCATGTCGGAGTTATTATAGTCAGGATCTCACAGCTCCGATTATCTCACGGTACACATGTGGAACAAGGGTTATCTCTTTTAATTGTTTCATGTTTTGGTTTATATACAGCAGGGTGAATCAACATTACATGGTATATTATTTACAACAAGTTTAAATAAGTAGATATACATACCTGTGAATGATGAAGAATCAAGCTTTTTCTCTTCACAAGAAGACGTGTTCGTGAGCAGGTAGTCGTCGGTTGAAGCCGAGGAGAGATCAAATCGCATATGTGATAATGTATATATAGATCACACGAAGATTGAGGGCAATAAAGTAAAAAAACAGGATAGTTATCTTCAAGAGATTTGGATTTCAGAAATCTAGGGAGGAGTTGGTTTTTCTAAATGATATGGATGTTACATTATCTATTACGGACGTATTTTCTAATTCCATTTTTTTAGCCAAACACAGTATTTTGTTGTATTTCAAATTCAAAACCTTTGAAATCCTTAAAAATACTAGAAACCAAACACAGCCTTATCGTTCCTGGCCCTCCATAAGCTCCAAAAGAGTCCGTATGCAATCATGGTTAGAACGTTGCGTTTTTTGGGACATCTACCCCATTTGCTAACAAAATCCAAAATGCCACGACTAGAAGTAGGCGAATCAAGAGAGATGTCACACCAATTACAAATCCAATCCCGAACCTTGGAGGCGATCGGGCAAGAAAGCAAAATATGATCAACCGTCTCAATTTCACCACACAGCCCACAAGAGAGAGTCGAAACAGGAATACCTCTGGAAGATAGAGCTTCAGCAGACGGGATCCTACCGATGGCAGCCCTCCAAACAAAACATATCACTTTAATCGGAATCTCTTTGCACCATTTCACCACCGAGGGGGAATCAAGACTTGGCGTTCGATCCACAATCTTTCTGAGAGCTTCCACCGTGTACGATCCACAATTGTAGTTTCCTTGTAGTTTCCCATGCTTATAAAATTAATTATTATTTTCAAGAGGACGGGAGGTTTGGTGGAAAGCTTACTTCTGTCGTTAATTTTTGAGAGATGTATATTCCGAACGAGTTTTATTGCTAACCTTTTTACATAATATGATCTTTGCTTGACACGTCATACTTAGTTTTTTACATTTTAAATGGCAGACCAAAAAACTATCTTATAAACTATAGCAAATAAGCTAGTCTTTTATAAAATGTTAATATGAGTAACGTTTAAAATGATTTTTTCTAAATCTTCCAAATTTACTCTTCAAAATATAATTAGATATACACTACGCAGATAAGCATGCTTTATCCATAAAATTGATTTCCTTGCTTATGTTCTTCTCCTTGAAAGCCTTTGTATGTCGTATGATGACTTTTGACTGCTAAAACACACATTCACATTCACACGTACGTTACTTTATGATTTGTGATGTGAGAAATTTCAATTAAAACCGGAAAGCTTTTTGTAACGTCCCAAATTTCAAGTAAAAATTTATTTTTAAAATACAAGTAAAAGTTTGAGAATTGCCATCAGGCTGATCGGGGTACCCCGTGATAGGGGGTCCGTGATGCCACCTATGCAAGCCATCACGGCGTGCACACCGTCCCGTGTGTGCCGTGATGGCCGTGGTCGTGGTGGGTGGTGATTCTGGTCACGGAGAAGCACGGCATTTTTTTTTTTAAATTAATCTTCAAAGCCGTTGAACGGCTATATTTTAAAAAAAAATTTAAACCAAATTTTCACCTATATATACATACACCTCTTATCCACACAAACTCACACAATTCTCATATATATACATATTCACACAAAATGGATTTTTTTAAAGAATTCGATTCGGACGACGACGAATTTATCAACACGTTTTTTAATGTTGTTGCGCACGGTGCCGCTAAAGGGTCTTCAAACGTTAGACACACAAGAACCTCTATCAAACGAGATCGGCAAGCTGCACATGATCTTTTGGTACGTGACTATTTTGCTGACCCTCCTCTTTATGGTGACAAACATTTTAGACGTCGTTATCGTTTACCTAGAGAGTTATTTTTACGTATTAGCAACGCTTTAGAGGCGCGATATGATTATTTTAAGCAAAAACCCGATAGTAGAGGTAGAATGGGTTTTAGTTGTATACAAAAATGTTCGGTTGCACTTAGGTATTTAGCATTAGGCATAACAGCTGATGCTAGTGACGAGTGTCTGAAATTGGCTGAGAGGACCGTAAGAGACACTGTGGATTGGTTTTGTGCTTGTGTTATTGACGTGTTTGGTAAAGAATATTTGCGTAAACCTACAGCTCGTGATATCGAGAAGTTATATGCGGCACATGAAGAGAGACAAGGTTTACCTGGTATGCTTGGTAGCCTTGATTGTATGCGTGCATCATTATGCATAATATGATTGTTGAATATAAAGGTAGAGCGATTTGCACGTACGACGAGGCCGATGCGGTTAACCCGGAAGTGCAATTCATTCCCGGAATGCCCGAATATTTACAACAAGTACTCGAAGTTCAAAATTCCAAAACGTGCCAATATCTTCGTGAAAATTTAGCCGAGCATGTTTATCAAAACAGATTGGATGAAGACGAGTAGTTTTTTTTTTTAAATTTCCATGTAATGTTTTTTTTAATTTCTATGTAATTTTTTTTATTTTTAAATTTCTATGTAATGTTTTTTAAATTAATGTAATTTTATGTTTAATCTAATGTTATTTAAATTAAAAATTAGGTTTTTATTTATTTTTGAGTTTTTTTAAATTAAAAAAGATGATGTGGTGTGATGAAATGTGATAGGTATAAAGTGTGTGTTGTGATGGAGTGTGATAGAATGTGATAGAGGTAAAATCTGACGTGGCACTAATGTGGCACCCATCACATTTGTGCAATGTGATGGGTACTCCCATAGGTCTCAGCGATTCAAAATATTCAATTAAGTCAATAACATCAATTTCAGAAATCAGTACCAAATGTTCAAAATCATAATAATAGCGGAAGTCTAAAACATTGACGCCGATGCCGTGCCGTCACGTCGTGTCCTTCCCTTTTCCACCGGAATTACCTGAAACATTCAAACTGAAATAGTAAGCACAACACATATTGAGTTCCCCAATATACCACATGTTCTATCACATAATACACTACATACATCGATCTCGGGATTTTCCTTGAATAATCGGGCTCGCGGCCTGTCCCCGTTCCGCCTACAGCTAGGGACTCGCGGGTCGTCCTTGGTCCGTCCGGCTCTCGAGCTACCCCTAATCCGCCAACATATAGTAGTAATAATACAAACAACCCCTACTAGTAGCATACAACACACAAATCCATATCAATCAAACATCTCAGTCTCCTAGTCATGCAACATCGCATATAGTAAGGTGAGGAGACTGAATCTTCACCCGCTTGTACGCATGAAGGATCCTCAGTGATCGTTCTGCACGAACCTCTTAAATCACAATTAGGCATGAATCAGTTAGTGACCTGACCCAAGCGAGGTCAACCCCCATGGTCAACCCTCCAAATTCCCTAAGGTTTGACCAAAAGTCAAACCGGTCAAAGTTAAAACTTAGGGCCGCCATGGAGCACTCATAGCGCCGCTAAGGCAAACTTCCAGAAGCAGGTTCCGCCAAAGATAGCGACACTATCTTTGGACTTTAGCGTCGTTAACGATGAATATTGCAAATTTCTTGTTAAGCACTTAATTTGTTAAGACAAAGGCTATAACTTCCTATGGTTCATCCAATGGGTTTGTTGGTCCATAAAAATACAAACTTTATGGTCATGCATATCCTATGCATGACAAATCCAATATCTATGTCAAAGGAGTCCCAAAACACTTAGCAAAACTCTCATGGATTCTTCCAAGGCTGAGAGTTCCAGGAAAGGTGTAAACTTCAACTAATGCCCTGGATTTCGCCAAACTCCAAGGATAACACAAACATTAACCTAAAACAACCAAAACTAAACCTAGATTCTAATTCTCGTGAAGTAAAACCATCAAACAGGGATCTAAATGACTTACAAGGGTCTAAAGCTAAAGAGTGAGCTGAATCTTGACTGTAGGAGCTTCCTTTGGCCCCAAGCTTCCTTCCTTAAGCTCCACGGCGGTTGCGGGCATGGGGGATCATCTTCACTGCTATTCGCAAAGGAGAAGTATGTGAACGAGGCGCGCCATGGCGTGCGTCAAGGCGTGCCATGGCGTGAGGCGCGACTCCGCCGTCCCGAAAACCCTCATGGCGGCGTGGCTAGGCGTGGCGCGAGAAAATGCAAGCCATGGCGTGCCATGGCGCGAATTTTCAGTATTTGTGACCCGTTTTTTCTTCTTTTACTTGTATTTCTTGATTGTGCATAAAACATTTGAGTTTTTGTTAACTTTTTGTTGTTAGTTATTGATATAAATCTATATTTATATATAGTATAATATATAATATAATTATATTATTCATAGAAAATTGCCGCCTTACATCACGCATTGAAAAACGTCATTACTCGCCAAGGTTCGTAAAACTTGAGGCTTGACATTGCCGCCACGTCACGTCTTACGCCATTTAGAACCTTGGGTGTATGTCCCTAGTTACTATGGATGTTGATGTTTTTACTTTTGGAGTTGGTGGTACAAAATTATATTTCGTCTAGATTGAAACGACGACGATTCATAGAGCATTTTGATAATCAAAATGAAATCTTAGAAATGATATTTTATATGGTATCCAAGTCATTTTTCGTAGCATGTGTTGCATCGTTATTTGATTTATGATTGGTACTGTAATAAGAATTCAAATATAAGTTTTTCCTTGGAGAAATCAAACGATGCGTGGCTTGATGGAATGATGGCTGCAAAATATATTACTTTAATTTACAATATTAATGAAAACCTCGTGACTGAATACGCTGAATCGATTATTTTAGTTTTGTACGCTTTTTGAATTATTTATTATTTTTAATAGGGTGTGAGGTTTGGTGGAAAGCTTATTCAGTTATTTGTGTCGTTGATTTTTGTGAGATGTATATTCTGTTCAAATTTTATTGCTAACCTTTTTATGTTAGAAGAATCTTTAGGCATTTTGTGTTTGCAGTATACTCGGGACGTCTTAGGTGTAAAATCTAAATAACCATCTTTCTAGAAATAATTATTTTGTCAAGGAGTTTAAGCTGTTTGAAGTTTCTACAAATCAATAATTAGTCTTTAACTATTAATAAATAATTATTGATTTTGCTTTTTTTTTTTTAATAATTTTATTGATGATCAAGAATAACAAATAATAGATATTCATTTTGTACACCCTTACTTCTACTATTGTAAATAAGATAGATAATCATGTGACACCGTGAAAGAGTTTACTCGTTGTGGTACTATTCCACACAAAAGTTCAAGAGTTATAAACTCCTTTTGAAATAAATGAACTCACTGTATGTTGATACTTGTACATATTGATCAAATGAAGCTTTTCAAGTTAGTTTATAGCTTCAATGAAGTTTTAAGTTATGATTATCGCATTATTTAACTTTGGAATGGTGTAAACTTCAATTATTATCTATTGGATTCAAGTTTAAAGATGATTCAATATTCATTTATAAGTTACAACTCATTTTGAAATTTGAAGTGCAAGTGATTCACATAAAAGCATAATTCAGTTATGGAGATCATAAACCATAGGATTATAGTATTTGAATCATTGATCTTTGTGTAATTCATGATTTCTAATGGATTTGAAAAGGTATTAACACGAGTTTATACATATAAAATCATTAGAAGTGTTTTGGAAGAGTTTGGAACTAGACGGAGTGGATTTGGAAAACTATAAAGCAAAAGTTGTTAGTAATGTGGTGAGATGTGAGTGACTCAAAGCCAAGGCATGGTTGACTTGTTCGAGTAATGTTATGCTCATGTCAAAATTTTAACTTAGTCTAATTAAGCTTTTATTGCTTCCATATCCTCCTTGTTACTTCTTATATGTTAGTCAATGGTTGGAATGTGATAATTGTAGTTGAAAATCATGTTTATGAGGTATTTAATGTATTTTTGTCATTAATAAATGGTATACTTGTGAACATAGGTGACCATGAAGTGCATATACAACCCTAGAGGTGAAGTGACATGCTTAGGAGTACTTAGAAGTGCTAATATGAGTTACTCTCATGAATACATGTCCTTCAACTTATTTTGTGAGCCATGATTTCTAAATTTTTTTCTCTATACGCACTAATTGTATGATTACTATATGTAATATGTATCCACACATGAAAACACATTTTTCAAGAGTCTTAAAGAGTTTGTGCATAATCATTGCATTCATATAAGATGGGTTACATTTGGAATGAAGCCTCAGGTAGTAAAGAGTTAAACTAAAGAGGTTTTGGGTCACATTAGACTCATGCAAGTAAGAGATGTCCTAGGGATGGGCCTTGGAAACCCATACCATGGTCTCATATGTAATGGTCAAATGTTACCAAAATATAAGTTGCTTTCGAAGCATTTAAAGGACTCTAATGAGAGATGCTAGAAATTTATGTTTAAGCTTTGAGGGACGCCTATAGACAAGTTTAGTAAGAGGTGCTAAAATCTCGCATATGCTTTTATTTACCATCATGTTCCTTATGTGTAAGATACTATATGAGATTAATGAATGTAAAAAAAAGGAATATATATATATATATATATATATATATATATATATATATATATATATATATATATATATATATATATATATATATATATATATATATATATATATATATAAGAACACTAAAAAGGTTGAGAACGATTCTGGACCAATCAATATATAATGATATATTAGTAATTTTATATATTAATTAAATTAAAACATAATTAAATAAAATCCAAAGTACCTAAAATTTAAGGATTTGATTGGTAATTACCTAAAAATTTGGATTAATCATTTTTTATTAATGAACGATAAAAATAAATTTTTTATCAATTTTATTTCAAAATTAAAAAACCATTGTCTTTTTCTTGTATTCAATTGCATTCATTAGTGAATAAAAAACAAATTATTAATCATCAATGAATATAGTAAGGATAACAAAACTATATTAATAAATGAATATGTGAAGACTGTATTCATACATTTATATAGTTATATATTCATAAATGAATAAGATAATACCAATTTCATACATTTATACAATTGTATCCATAAATGATTAAAGCATTCTAAATAAGAAAAACTAAAAAGAAAAATCAAATTACACATTCATATACAACATTTATATTCATAAACGATTAATGTATTTCAGAAAAAAATGAAAACTTATACATGATTATCTTCTCTAATGATTAAATCATTTTAAAGGAAAAAAAGTTACAAAATTCATCCCAATGTCAACATTTTTATTAAATCAATTGTAGCTCCCTTTCTTCACTTTGAATCAAATCGCAACCATAAATAATTTGTTGTTGGTCATCGCTAGTAAAAAATAATAACAAACATTAGGTTAGCTTGAATCATATAAGATTAGATTATAACAAACACACATAAATGATTCTTATTGTGCATCTTGATCACAACACCACAACCTTGACTAAATTGATCAAAGACTATTATGCACTTTTTGACCAAAACAATTTGGTGCCCACTATGGGGCTGTGGTGTTACTTTTCTATCGAATTGCAATTCTTCTGTTCGTTCTGGGATTATGTCTACACTGCCTATCACATCCTCAAGCTCTACGCCTTCACAAGCATTCAGAGTGCCTCCTTTATCAGCACTGTTGGTCGAGAGTGCAGCCGGACATTCTGATACAGGATTTCCTCAAACAACTCCTACTCTAATTTCTAATGAGGAGCTCCTGACCACTCTAGGCCAAATAACAAAGCTCATGAAGAAACAAGACGAAAGCCACTAAAAACATCCTCTATTCCAAGGATCACTCTTTTGGCTCCAAGAAACTTGAACTTCGAAATAGGCAGATCTTTGTCAAATCAATAAAGATTTATCCTTATGGCGAGTGCTGTAACAACATATCATGTCACTCCTATTACACGAATCCAAAACGCAATACACTTAGACGGAATCTTCGAGACCCCCAACTCAAACACGGGTACCTTAAATAGTGATATTCTTCCTAATACTAAACATAATGCATGTATGAGTCAACTAGTTGAACGAGAAATGCGACAACTGAAAATTTGATACAAAGTAAGAAATGAAGCATAAGTATATTTATCGTGATGATTGACATTATTAAAGGTATGATGCAATGGCGAAATGGTCAAGGAGAGCAGAGATATGGAATTTTATGTTTTGAGACCCTTTATTAAGTCAATGTGAGATATTACTTCATTTAGAAATGGGTCTTAACGACATGAAGGCAAAATTGGGAATAAATGACTAAAAGTGAAATTTTTATGGAACAATCTGTAAAAATTCAAATATCAAAATATAAGAGGAATTGGGAAAAAGTCATCAAAATGACTTTGGTAATATTTGAGATAACAAAAATATAGGAAAAAGATTCAGACCATTTGGAGTTATAACAAAGGAGTTATGAAACTTTTAAAATGACCCAAAAGTGACAAAAATGACTAAATGGTCATTTTCAAGGGTCTATAACAAGGAGTAGTTTAGGAATGGAAGTATGATAGATTTGCCGTAAAAAAAAAAAAGTTATGACTATGTAAAGTTCGAGAAAAATCTAGTACAAATGTTAAATATATTCCAAGGTATTTAAGAGAGGGGCAATTTAGTCTTTTATTAGCACTTTTGGACTTGGTCTGAAAAAGCAGAACACGGTTTTGTCTTTTGAGATCCGTGTGCGTGTTTCCCCTCTGAAACACGTTTTGTCTCTCGATTTTCACCGATACGCAACCCAATTTCACATAATCGAGATCGAGAGCTATAGAGTGAGAATGCAAAATTGAGAGTCGGGAGAATGGAAACAACTCTTGAATACATCACGCACACACACATAAACTTCGTTTGTATGTGCGATTTGCTGAAATCGGAAACGCAAGTGACAAGGGGGAGTCGGGTGGAGGCCTCCTGTGGTTCTCATAGTCGCGATTTCCGGCCAAGGGCAGCCTGGCTCCGCCGCCAATGGTGGTGTCTGTGCGCAATTCACAAACAGAGAAAGGAGGCAGACGCGATTTAAAGTAAAGAAGAGGGAGGGAAGGCGGTGTCAAAGCCGCTTGTGGATTCCATGGGTTACGATTTTCATCAGATAAAGATGCAGAGATGAAGCATCATCGGTAGCTGTTGGAATAAAGAAGTCGACAACGACAGGCCGCCGATCGGTGGTGACGGCGAGTCTCAACAACGGCTTTGGCTGATGTGACTTGCTATCTGATTTCTTGGTAAATCATAGCTCGAGTCCCTCTGATTTCTACACAAATAGATATAAAAGTGCAATAGATGCTATTAGTGGCAAAGATGATTTCGTTGCGGTGGTCAGAGGCGTTGAGGACCATCCCGAGGGCGGCTGTCCAGTGGTAGCCGGAGATGATGCTGGTCGGTGGTGGTTTTCTCTTAATCCGACCCATGACCTTCATGCACTAAATGATTAAATTTCAGTTTTCTTTATGACGATTATATGTGAAGGTAGACTCAGTTATGTGGAAGTAAAAGATTTTTCACTTGGTTGGTGAATGTTAAAAGAGGTTGGTGAAGAATTTGGTGCAGCCCCTATTATTGAAGGAAAATTTCTTATGTTTCCATTGTTAATAGTGCACCTCAAAACATGTATAAATAGGTCATTAGTTGAAGAACAACATGCACCACAACACACAATACATGCAAAGATTGAGTGTGTATCTCTTGTAATCTCCTCATTCAAATAAAATCTAGTTGTGTCCGTGGATGTAGGATTGACACCGAATCCGAACAACGTAAAATCCTTGTGTTCTTAATTTGTGAGTGTGTGAGTTTCGTGTTCGTATGCTAAGTGTCTCGATCCTAACAAGTGGTATCAGAGCCTTGGTTTAGCTCCAGAGGGTGATTTTCTGTTTTTTGGTCGAAAAGTTTTTGTCTCAAAAACGATTTTGGTTTACGCCGTTGGAAAGGTCTCGTTCCGCAGATTCCGAAAATATATTTTTTGGATTTTTTCGACCATCAGAAGACCTTCAAATCGTCGGTCAAACGTTCGCCGAAATAGTGACCGAAGAAACCAGATCACCGGAGAAGACGACACTGTAGCGTCGGAGTTTGACGGAGAAGACGACACTGTAGCAGTTCACTGTAGCGCCGGAATCCGCCGGAGATGACGACACTGTAGCGCCGTAGTCCGCCGGAGAAGACGACAGGTCCTTGAAGTTCACTGTAGCGCCGGAGTTCACTTTAGCGTTCCTGTAGCAGTTCACTGTAGCGGTTCCTGTAGCAGTAGTGTAGTAGATTTTTAGAAAATTGCAAAACAGGTCCTTGAAGTTCCAGAAAATTGCAAAATAAGTCCCTGAACTTCCAGGAAATTGCAAGACAGGTCCCTAAAGTCTCAGAAAAATTGCAAAATTGTCTCGAGTTGTTTCTTGTTTGTCGTAATGGCTGAAGACAAGATTGTAATCGAGAAGTTCAACGGTTCTGACTTTAGTTGGTGGAAAATGCAAATAGAAGCATTGTTATGTCAGAAAGACATGGATGTGGTACTTGGTGACAAGCCGGAGAAAATGGAAAAAGCTGCTGAAGATGCGTGGAACTCAAAGGACAAGAAAGCTAAGGCGGTTATTACGTTGTCGTTGGAAAGGAGCGTTGCTTTCAACATCATGAAGGAAACCACGGCGCGTGGTATGATGTATGCTCTGACGAACATGTATGAGAAACCGTCGACGGCTAACAAGGTGTTCTTGATGAGGGAGTTATTCACTACAAGGATGAATGAGGAAAGTTCTGTTACGGTTCACATTAACAATCTAAATTCAATTCTGTCCAGATTATCATCTATGGGAATTAAATTTGATAATGAAACTCAAGCTGCACTGCTGCTAGCTTCACTACCTGATAGTTGGTCCGGAACAGTTACGGCTATTACTAGCTCCGTGAGACCTAGTGGTATGACTTTTGAAGGGGTTAGAGACTTGGTTTTGGGGGAGGATATCAGACGCAAAAATCAAGGTGGATCATCTTCTTCTGCGTTATTGAATATGGACAGAGGTAGAAGGAATAACAGGCACAGTGGGAGCCGAGGAAGAAGTTCTTCTAGAACTAGGAAGAATGTGAAGTGCTGGAACTGCTAAGAGGTGGGACATGTTAATAGTCAATGTCCAAAGAAAGAATTGAACATTGCTGGTGCTGAGGGTGTGTCTGAGGATGATGCACTGATACTAAGTATGGAAAGTTTTGTAGACTCTTGGGTTATGGATTCAGGAGCTTCGTTTCACGCCATGGACAACGGAGAAACGATGGTGAATCTAAAAGAAGGAGAGTTTGGGAAGGTACCGTTAGCAAATGACGAGATGCTTCAAGTAACGGGCATATGGGAGATATTGATCTTGTTACTTCATTGGGAACTACATGGAACCTGAAGAATGTCAAGGTGATTCCGGAGCTGAAGAAGAAATTGATTATTGTTGGTCAGCTGGATAAACAAGGACTGGAAGTAAGGTTTGGTGGTGGTAAATGGAGGGTGGTCAATGGAAATTCGTGATTGCCCAAGGTATGAAGCGTGGGTCATTATATATGGTGAGGTACCTGCTGAGGGAACTATGACCGTTTCCGTTAAGCATGACAAAATCTGGTTCGCTAAATCTAGTGTTAAGAGAGTTCATTTTGCAAACATGAATTCTGGAGCCAAGGGGATGTTAGCTGAACGAGTCGGAAAGTCTAAACCATTCAGGGGATTTTGTGACAGTGGGAGCACGGGGTGTGTTCCGGGTACAGTTACAAAGAGCCGTTGGGTTTTGAAGACTAAGACTGAAAAATTCTCTCCTATTGGAAGTTTGCAAAGTTTGGAGAGTGTTAGTGGTCCTCGGTGTATCTCTGGAGCTGGTGGAGTGTCCAAACCGGTTGAGACAGAGGATGAGTCGGTGGTGGGATTAGCCACGACTGAGTTGAAGCTAGTGGGAGCTTCAACTGGCCCTTCTAGTACTTGAAGATGAGGGGCGGTTGCAACTAGGAAAATTTGACTAAGTTTTAGCTTATTCTTAGGAACTGAAAGCATGGAAGACTTGTTTGTTCGGAGATTAATGAGAGATGTTAAAAATCTTCAAGTGGGAGATTGTTATGTGAAAGTGAAGATTTTTCACTTAGTTGGTGAGGTTGGTGAATGACAAAGAAGTTTGGTGAAGAAGTTGGTACAGCCCCTATTATTGAAGGAAAATTTCTTATGTTTCCATTGTTAATAGTGCACCTCAAAACATGTATAAATAGGTCATTAGTTGAAGAACAACATGCACCACAACACACAATACATGCAAAGATTGAGTGTGTATCTCTTGTAATCTCCTCATTCAAATAAAATCTAGTTGTGCCCGTGGATGTAGGATTGACACCGAATCCGAACAACGTAAAATCCTTGTGTTCTTAATTTGTGAACTGAGTGTGTGAGTTTCGTGTTCGTATGCTAAGTGTCTCGATCCTAACAAGTGGTATCAGAGCCTTGGTTTAGCTCCAGAGGGTGATTTTCTGTTTTTTGGTCGAAAATTTTTTGTCTCAAAAACGATTTTGGTTTACGCCGTTGGAAAGGTCTCGTTCCGCAGATTCCGAAAATATATTTTTTGGATTTTTTCGACCATCAGAAGACCTTCAAATCGTCGGTCAAACGTTCGCCGGAATAGTGACCGAAGAAACCAGATCACCGGAGAAGACGACACTGTAGCGTCGGAGTTTGACGGAGAAGACGACACTGTAGCAGTTCACTGTAGCGCCGGAGTCCGCCGGAGATGACGACACTGTAGCGCCGGAGTCCGCCGGAGAAGACGACAGGTCCTTGAAGTTCACTGTAGCGCCGGAGTTCACTTTAGCGTTCCTGTAGCAGTTCACTGTAGTGGTTCCTGTAGCAGTACTGTAGCAGATTTTTAGAAAATTGCAAAACATGTCCTTGAAGTTCCAGAAAATTACAAAATAAGTCCCTGAACTTCCAGGAAATTGCAAGACAGGTCCTAAAGTCTCAGAAAAATTGCAAAATTGTCTCGAGTTGTTTCTTGTTTGTCGTAATGGCTGAAGACAAGATTGTAATCGAGAAGTTCAACGGTTCTGACTTTAGTTGGTGGAAAATGCAAATAGAAGCATTGTTATGTCAGAAAGACATGGATGTGGTACTTGGTGACAAGCCGGAGAAAATGGAAAAAGCTGCTGAAGATGCGTGGAACTCAAAGGACAAGAAAGCTAAGGCGGTTATTACGTTGTCGTTGGAAAGGAGCGTTGCTTTCAACATCATGAAGGAAACCACGGCGCGTGGTATGATGGATGCTCTGACGAACATGTATGAGAAACCGTCGGCGGCTAACAAGGTGTTCTTGATGAGGGAGTTATTCACTACAAGGATGAATGCGGAAAGTTCTGTTACGGTTCACATTAACAATCTAAATTCAATTCTGTCCAGATTATCATTGTGGGAATTAAATTTGATAATGAAACTCAAGCTGCACTGCTGCTAGCTTCACTACCTGATAGTTGGTCCAGAATAGTTACGGCTATTACTAGCTCTGTGGGACCTAGTGGTATGACTTTTGAAGGGGTTAGAGACTTGGTTTTGGGCGAGGATATCAGACGCAAAAATCAAGGTGGATCATCTTCTTCTGCGTTATTGAATATAGACAGAGGTAGAAGGAATAACAGGAAAAGTGGGAGCCGAGGAATAAGTTCTTCTAGAACTAGGAAGAATGTGAAGTGCTGGAACTGCCAAGAGGTGGGACATGTTAAGAGTCGATGTCCAAAGAAAGAATTGAACATTGCTGGTGCTGAGGGTGTGTCTGAGGCTGATGCACTGATACTAAGTATGGAAAGTTCTGTAGACTCTTGGGTCACGGATTCTGCAGCTTCGTTTCACGCCATGGACAACGGAGAAACGATGGTGAATCTAAAAGAAGGAGATTTTGGGAAGGTACGGTTAGCAAATGACGAGATGCTTCAAGTAACGGGCATATGGGAGATATTGATCTTGTTACTTCATTGGGAACTACATGGAACCTGAAGAATGTCATGGTGATTCCGGAGCTGAAGAAGAAATTGATTTCTGTTGGTCAGCCGGATAAACAAGGACTGGAAGTAAGGTTTGGTGGTGGTAAATGGAGGGTGGTCAATGGAAATTCGGTGATTGCTCAAGGTATGAAGCGTGGGTCATTATATATGGTTGAGGTACCTGCTGAGGGAACTATGACCGTCTCCGTTAAGCATGACAAAATCTGGTTCGCTAAATCTAGTGTTAAGAGAGTTCATTTTGCAAACATGAATTTTGGAGCTAAGGGGATGTTAGCTGAACGAGTCGGAAAGTCTAAACCATTCAGGGGATTTTGTGACAGTGGGAGCACGGGGTGTGTTCCGGGTACAGTTACAAAGAGCCGTTGGGTTTTGAAGACTAAGACTGAAAAATTCTCTCCTATTGGAAGTTTGCAAAGTTTGGAGAGTGTTAGTGGTCCTCCGTGTATCTCTGGAGCTGGTGGAGTGTCCAAACCGGTTGAGACAGAGGATGAGTCGGTGGTGGGATTAGCCACGACTGAGTTGAAGCTAGTGGGAGCTTCAACTGGCCCTTCTAGTACTTGAAGATGAGGGGCGGTTGCAACTAGGAAAATTTGACTAAGTTTTAGCTTGTTCTTAGGAACTGAAAGTTTCGAAGACTTGTTTGTTCGGAGATTAATGAGAGATGTTAAAAATCTTCAAGTGGGAGATTGTTATGTGAAAGTGAAGATTTTTCACTTGGTTGGTGAGGTTGGTGAATGTCAAAGAAGTTTGGTGAAGAAGTTGGTACAGCCCCTATTATTGAAGGAAAGTTCTTATGTTTCCATTGTTAATAGTGCACCTCAAAACATGTATAAATAGGTCATTAGTTGAAGAACAACATGCACCACAACACACAATACATGCAAAGATTGAGTGTGTATCTCTTATAATCTCCTCATTCAAATAAAATCTAGTTGTGCCCGTGGATGTAGGATTGAGACCGAATCCGAACCACGTAAAATCCTTGTGTTCTTAATTTGTGAGCTGAGTGTGTGAGTTTCGTGTTCGTATGCTAAGTGTCTCGATCCTAACAAGTGGTATCAGAGCCTTGGTTTAGCTCCAAAGGGTGATTTTCTGTTTTTTGGTCGAAATTTTTTTGTCTCAAAAACGATTTTGGTTTACGCCGTTGGAAAGGTCTCGTTCCGCAGATTCCGAAAATATATTTTTTGGATTTTTTCGACCATCAGAAGATCTTCAAATCGCCAATCAAACGTTCGCCGGAATAGTGACCGAAGAAACCAGATCACCGGAGAAGACGACACTGTAGCGTCGGAGTTTGCCGGAGAAGACGACACTGTAGCAGTTCACTGTAGCGTCGGAGTTCGCCGGAGATGACGACACTGTAGCGCCGGAGTCCGCCGGAGAAGACGACAGGTCCTTGAAGTTCACTGTAGCACCGGAGTTCACTTTAGCGTTCATGTAGCAGTTCACTGTAGCGGTTCCTGTAGCAGTACTGTAGCAGATTTTTAGAAAATTGCAAAACAGGTCCTTGAAGTTCCAGAAAATTACAAAATAAGTCCCTGAACTTCCAGGAAATTGCAAGACAGGTCCCTAAAGTCTCAGAAAAATTGCAAAATTGTCTCGAGTTGTTTCTTATTTGTCGTAATGGCTGAAGACAAGATTGTAATCGAGAAGTTCAACGGTTCTGACTTTAGTTGGTGGAAAATGCAAATAGAAGCATTGTTATGTCAGAAAGACTTGGATGTGGTCCTTGGGGACAAGCCGGAGAAAATGGAAAAAGCTGCTGAAGATGCGTGGAACTCAAAGGACAAGAAAGCTAAGGCGGTTATTACGTTGTCGTTGGAAAGGAGCGTTGCTTTCAACATCATGAAGGAAACCACGGCGCTGGTATGATGGATGCTCTGACGAACATGTATGAGAAACCGTCGGTGGCAAACAAGGTGTTCTTGATGAGGGAGTTATTCACTACAAGGATGAATGAGGAAAGTTCTGTTACGGTTCACATTAACAATCTAAATTCAATTCTGTCCAGATTATCATTGTGGGAATTAAATTTGATAATGAAACTCAAGCTGCACTGATGCTAGCTTCACTACCTGATAGTTGGTCCGGAATAGTTACGGCTATTACTAGCTCCGTGGGACCTAGTGGTATGACTTTTGAAGGGGTTAGAGACTTGGTTTTGGGCGAGGATATCAGACGCAAAAATCAAGGTGGATAATCTTCTTCTGCGTTATTGAATATGGACAGAGGTAGAAGGAATAATAGGAAAAGTGGGAGCCGAGGAAGAAGTTCTTCTAGAACTAGGAAGAATGTGAAGTGCTGGAACTGCCAAGAGGTGGGACATGTTAAGAGTCAATGTCCAAAGAAAGAATTGAACATTGCTGGTGCTGAGGGTGTGTCTGAGGCTGATGCACTGATACTAAGTATGGAAAGTTCTGTAGACTCTTGGGTCATGGATTCAGGAGCTTCGTTTCACGCCATGGACAACGGAGAAACGATGGTGAATCTAAAAGAAGGAGATTTTGGGAAGGTACGGTTAGCAAATGACGAGATGCTTCAAGTAACGGGCATATGGGAGATATTGATCTTGTTACTTCATTGGGAACTACATGGAACCTGAAGAATGTCAGGGTAATTCCGGAGCTGAAGAAGAAATTGATTTCTGTTGGTCAGCTGGATAAACAAGGACTGAAAGTAAGGTTTGGTGGTGGTAAATGGAGGGTGGTCAATGGAAATTCGGTGATTGCTCAAGGTATGAAGCGTGGGTCATTATATATAAGGTTGAGGTACCTGCTGAGGGAACTATGACCGTCTCCGTTAAGCATGACAAAATCTGGTTCGCTAAATCTAGTGTTAAGAGAGTTCATTTTGCAAACATGAATTTTGTAGCCAAGGGGATGTTAGCTGACCGAGTCGGAAAGTCTAAACCATTCAGGGGATTTTGTGACAGTAGGAGCACCGGGTGTGTTCCGGGTACAGTTACAAAGAGCCGTTGGGTTTTGAAGACTAAGACTGAAAAATTCTCTCCTATTGGAAGTTTGCAAAGTTTGGAGAGTGTTAGTGGTCCTCCGTGTATCTCTGGAGCTGGTGGAGTGTCCAAACCGGTTGAGACAGAGGATGAGTCGGTGGTGGGATTAGCCACGACTGAGTTGGAGCTAGTGGGAGCTTCAACTGGCCCTTCTAGTACTTGAAGATGAGGGGCGGTTGCAACTAGGAAAATTTGACTAAGTTTTAGCTTGTTCTTAGGAACTGAAAGCTTGGAAGACTTGTTTGTTCGGAGATTAATGAGAGATGTTAAAAATCTTCAAGTGGGAGATTGTTATGTGAAAGTGAAGATTTTTCACTTGGTTGGTGAATGTCAAAGAAGTTTGGTGAAGAAGTTGGTGCAGCCCCTATTATTGAAGGAAAATTTCTTATGTTTCCATTGTTAATAGTGCAGCTCAAAACATGTATAAATAGGTCATTAGTTGAAGAACAACATGCACCACAACACACAATACATGCAAAGATTGAGTGTGTATCTCTTGTAATCTCCTCATTCAAATAAAATCTAGTTGTGCCCGTGGATGTAGGATTGACACCGAATCCGAACCACGTAAAATCCTTGTGTTCTTAATTTGTGAGCTGAGTGTGTGAGTTTCGTGTTCGTATGCTAAGTGTCTCGATCCTAACAGACTCTTCCGACCCTAGAAAATCGATTACCAAATCTTAAAACTTGTTTGGTATTGAATTTGCATGAAGGAAAATTGCATGACTATATGAGTTTTACGTGGATGAATATTTAATTGTTATAAGATCATTGAAGTTTTACAAATGATGAACCCGAAAGCTTCATGGAATCGTTATTCCTTTGATCATATGCAATCTAAGAATGGAATTGAAATATTAATGAAGTAAACATTTTTATAAGCATGTTATTGGGTCGTTCTTATGTATAGAGATTAAAGAAATTGGGTGGTTTGCTTATATTAACAACTTTTGCTCTATGTTTAGTCAAACTTGACTTGGAAATTTGAAATTTGTAATAAGTAACGAAGGAGGATGAAAGCTTACTTACTAGAGTATCTTTGTGCAATATGAGATGAATTCTAAGTACAAAAGTTGTAAATAACCAAAAAGGAATCTTGAACTATATTTTTATGATGAAACAAGACGGAAGTGTAATATGTCTAACGGTTTGAAAATTTATGGAGTACAACTACAGTGTTATTCGTAAAAAGGGTAAAAATGTCCAAATTGGTATTTTACTTTAAGAACCACACTTGGACATTGGAATGGAACTAGATGATGACTAGAAATAGTTCAAGAAATGATTAGACAATTACTAATGTTTAGTTTTCGAATAAGTTCTAATATTCTATTAGATTAATAGAGATTGAATGACGTGTGGATACAACGAAATGCTAGAGTTATGTGGATTAGTGTAGCTAGATGTACCTAGCTGCTAAGGTGAGTACATGTGGCTTTTTCCCACTATGGGGTACATGGCAATTTATGTATGAAGTTATATGTTACTTTCAAATGCGAATCTATACGAAAGCTTTACTACCTATGTTATGCTTATGAAAGTTATGAATATGTTTTGAAAGTATGATTTGACATTAAGTCGAAATATGTCTTGAAAGTAAGATTTGGCATTTAGCCGAATATGTTTTAAAAGTACGTTTTGGCTTCAAGCCTAGAATATGTATGAAAGTATGTTTTGGCATCAAGCCTAATAAGTTAAGAAAGAATGTTTTGGCGTTTAGCCTATGAAAAGTTATGAAACAATGTTTTGGCATTTAGCCTAATAAAGTTATGAAAGAAAGTTTTTGCATTTAGCCCAAGAAAGTTATGAAAGAATGTTTTGGCGTTTAGCCCATGAAAGTTTATGAATGAATGTTTATGTTAAGAATGACTGGTATATGATGCAAGCAAGGTATTGTAATGCAAAAGTAACGTGAATGAATAAAAAAATGCTTCTACCCGGGCTATGATGTTCCCGTAAGGGGAATACAGAGGAATCTACTGGGACAGCACCACCCCTTCACAAAGTAGATGTCCTAAATATGGAAAGATGCTAGAATGGACTGATTGTGTTCTTTCCATTCTAGTACAGACTGGGGTAATCATCAAGAATGATTCAGGCCCGCAGTATAAAAACTAAGCATGTTAAGATACCAGTCATAACATGTGATAAGATGCTGAGGTGGTTGGATATGTTCGTACCATCTTAGTATAGATTTGGGCTATCACTAACAGTGATTAAGGCCTATGCAGTTATCTCGGTCATAAACCTTATAGCGGTCACCTAGCGAGATTTGATTTAGCGTTTATCGCGGTGGTATAGCGGTGGTATAGCGGGGGGTTTTTTTTTGTTACTTTTAGACTATTAATACTACGTAGAATTAATATCACAAAAAGTTGCATAAAAATGTCACATAAAACATAGATAATATTCTAATATAAAAAGTGTCAACGTGTCAAACATAAATCTAATCGCAATCCATGGGTTCGGCATCCGATTCAACATCGTTTAATGCATTCACATCTTCTGAAAAGTAAATCTCAGCAAATCTCGGCGCTATCTCGGACAAAATCTCGGCAAATCTCGGTAAATCTCGGCAAATCTCGGCGAGATTCTCGCTGGCGAGATTACTGAGCGAGATTTTGATTTTTATCTCGGCCTAAGCCCGAGAAACGCTATCTCGGCGCTATCTCGGCGCTATCTCCCGAGATTGACTGCATAGATTAAGGCCTTAAGTATAAAAATCAAGTAAGCTACGATACCAATCAATGCTAAAGAAATGAATATGAAAGTTTTTATGAAAGCAGTGATATTACTTGACTAGTTATGAAAGATTTTAAAAGCAAAATATTGTTACATGATAAATTATAAAGGTTTTGACATCGAGTGTCATTACATAAAATGATTATAAAGGTTTTGACAACAAGTTTCGTTACATGATATAATTATATATGTTTTGAAAATGAAGTAGTTATGTTTACAAAGGTTTTGTGTCCAAACCCATGTAGCTCACGAGACGTTTTCGTCTTACGTATTTTATTTTATGCCATGTATCCCAGGGTTTAGATACGAGGGATAGAAGCAACTAGATGACCCGAGGAGATTGGGATTTAGATGGAGCGAATTTTGGCTGCTAAATGGTTTGTATCCTAACTTGCTTTCTATGGTCTAGTTTGATATGCAGTTGTAACCGCCGAAGTTGTTTAAACATTCTCAAAACTTAAATGTTTTTGTTGGGACCGAAATTTTAAGACATGACTTGACGCCATGAGAAATTTTTTTAAAAGTTGACATTTGTCACATAATGTATTTATAAAATATTACACCGTTTAAGGTGTATGAAAAACGGGGTGTTACAAGTTGGTATCAGAGCCATAGTTTAAGCGAATTAGGTGTCGAGACTCGAACCTAGGCTTAATCTGTGTGAGGCTTAAGTGAGAATACAGACTTAAGATAAGACCATAGGTAAGAAAGCTAAGGCTATGATAAGATGCTTCGTAAGATAGGTTGATTAACCTAAGAACTTAAGGCAGGTTACATGCATATAGAATGATGAGACTATTGAGTCTAAGATAATATTTGACTGTTAGGGAATTATTTGCTTATTTTCCATAATTGTTACGCTTTTAAAAGTATTCGCCTATGAGTTATAAGATTACCTAATACATATTAACAGTATATATTTTATATGAACCTGTGAACCAGGAGACCTAATGGTGATGCCAGAATCAAATAAATATAGGTGGTTATGATAATATGGGCCCGTATTATCATAATCACAAGATATGTATTTGAGATTGACAAAATCATGAAGAAATCATGGGAATCTGGTGGGAGATTACATGTAGGAACTAGTAAAGAGGATATAAAAAGTGTAAATCACGTAGGAATGTTATACCTATGTAATAAGATCAAGTATGACTTAAATTATTAAACAGTAATACGATGGGTTTTGTCAATTGGTGACAAACCCTATGGCTATATGGAACACGTAAGGAACGAAGACCGAAGGTCTCAGGGACTACCATAGGGCTCAAGAATAACTATTAATACTTATGATTATAAGAAAATGAAAGTAAAGTGCCTAATCAAGTACTAGGCAAAGAACCCAAGATAATAGTATAACATAAAGATAAGAAAAATAGTTAAGAAAGGGGAAGTTATGACTTCCAAACGAGTATAACGAGTAAGAGCATCAGAAGGATGAGAAAAGAGATTAAGTCGTAAGTGTGATGACTTAGCAGGTAAAATGACAAGTGAAATCCCCAAAGGTGAAAGAAGTGAAGATGGAAGAGTAGCAAAGGTACGAACTCTCGAGTATTTTACTCTTTTATAGCTTCGGTATCTGTATGAACTTAATCTATGTGAAAGTATAATGAAGATTTCATGTTTTGAATGACTAAGTATGTCATGTCATGTGTCTAAACATGATGTAAAAGTTTGGTAGATTAAATTGTCGTAATTGAGAACATGTAAGATTTAAGCAAGACAAGGATATTATGTCTTGTTTTACGCGATGCAACCATCCAAGAATCACTACGGGATTATAAGTTGGTTGCCATTTTAGTATATAGGACTGAAAGTTGACTGCCAAGCTAATGTGTAGAGGAAGTGGCATTAAAATGAGCTTGCAAGTGTCAAGATGCGTCTGTGTGGAAGTCACAGCGCCGACATTGAGCATAGGTCGATGTTTAAAATAATTCTTCACGGACAAGATGTTAAAAAGAAGAGCCGGCACGCTGCTTAAATGGATGCGATGCGACATCGGAAGATACTGACACGTTGGCTATACTGAGTTATAGCTGTGGATGTGGTATATTTCTGAAAGCTTCTTAATTGTTCTTAACAGACTCCTCGTTGCAAGAAGCTAGGTTTAAGATAAAGGTGATGCATTAACAAGTTTAGTCAATGAGGGTATGACGTGTCAACCTAAGGGTAGGGACAAGATCTCCAAAATGCACTTTGTTGATTAACAACTTTTAAAGACCACTGGAATGATCTTTGGATAAGCGAGATTATCATTATTGTTGTGCTAGATTTAGCACATGAAGGATGGTAATTAGGAAAGTATTTTGAGGACTATAATGAGATTACTGTTTCTCATCATGAGATGATTATCACAAGGGTGATATTCTGGTTGGCAAGTTAATTTGTGCAAATGACATTGTTATGTCATCATGCGTGAAGTTAGTTAAGAACGAATGGAAATAGTTAAGAATGAAGGTTGTCATGAAATGATGGAAAGTAAGAGCAAAAGAAGGAAATACAATATTAATATGTAGAGAATTGGACCTTAAACAAAAACGCCCTTCATTTTTGTTTAAGGGGTAGATGGGAATACCATAGATGCTTAGCCGTATGAACGATCGTGTTGATAGAATAATGCAAGTTCAAGTCTAAGGACTTTATGAATTGAATGCAATAGCAGATCAGGAGCTGATAACAGACATAATAGGACACTTTAAAGGAAACAAGCCATCATCGGGATGATGATGTAAGGAATTGAACCATAATCTTAGAATAGATTGTCGCGAGAACCACGCGAGTATTGCCTGTTTAATGATTGATCCGATAATGATCGTTAACTAGGATTGTTTGTCAACCACTGTTGACTTTAGAAGATTAGGATGACTAAGATAAGTTTTTAATTATGACGTATCAAGAAGAACGGATGTTTGGTTTTGAATGCTGTGAGTCAAGTGGTTGAAACTCAAGAAAATACAAACTTTTGAGATTTTGAAAAGTGACTATGAACTCTAAAGGCGAGTATTGATGCAAAAGTCACTGATAGTGACTGAACTACTGGTACACATGTAATGAAAGGAAATAGATGATTCTCTAATCATCTACAGTAGCAACATAGCGGTGACACAGGAAATATGATGACCAATTGTAATGGTCAAGGAAATTTGGAACTTAGTAAAGTTCAAAGACTGAATTAGTGAATGATGAAAGCCTATAAGTGATATGGGTACAAGGACGACCTAATATCATGACATGACTAATCTAATAGTCAATGTCACTTAAGATGAAAGGATTCGAAGGAAGAAGACTCATCAAGATGAAATTCTAATGACTGATGGCTAAGTAGGAATGACAAAGTAGAATGCTACTTTAGGTGCAAGTGACAAGAAGAATATAAATAGGGTATAAGTTGACTTTTAGGAAAAGTCAAACTTTTTATAGCATTTAAAGTGAGAATTTGTCAATATTTCTAATGGAAGTATATTTTAGTGATAATGAGTTAAGTGAATGTCAAGGGGATGACTACTAAAGATACTTCACAATGCAATGGGAACGTCAAGTAAGAATTTCTTCAAAGACTTAGCGCGAAGTTCTTATTCATATGAGATTATATTATTGAAAATTAATCCAAATCTCGTCTTAGTGATTCCGAGGACGGAATCTGTTTAAGGGGTAGATAATTGTGACAACTGAAAATTTGATACAAAGTAAGAAATGAAGCATAAGTATATTTATCGTGATGATTGACATTATTAAAGGTATGATGCAATGGCGAAATGGTCAAGGAGAGCAGCGATATGGAATTTTATGTTTTAAGACCCTTTATTAAGTCAATGTGAGATATTACTTCATTTAGAAATGGGTCTTAACGACATGAAGGCAAAATTGGGAATAAAGGACTAAAAGTGAAATTTTTATGGAACAATCTGTAAAAATTCATATATCAAAATATAAAAGGAATTGGGAAAAAGTCATCAATATGACTTTGGTAATATTTGAGATAACAAAAATATAGGAAAAATATTCAGGCCATTTGGAGTTATAACGAAGGAGTTATGAAACTTTTAAAATGGCCCAAAAGTGACAAAAATGACCAAAGCGTCATTTTCGAGGGTCTATAACAAACATTTTAGAGATAATTAGACATAACTCAGTAAAGAGAAATTGTAAAGCTCTTTCCCACCTTTTTAAAGGTATAAAATTTGTAAGATATGGATATTATATATGCAAGTTATGACTACGTAAAGTTCGAGAAAAATCTTGTGCAAATGTTAAATATATTCTAAGGTATTTAAGGGAGGGGCAATTTAGTCTGTTATTAGCACTTTTCGACTTGGTCAAATCAGGAAAAAGCGAAACACGGTTTTGAGATCTGTGTGCGTGTTTCCCCTCTGAAACACGTTTTGTCTCTCAATTTTCACCAATACGCAACCCAATTTCACATAATCGAGATTGAGAGCTAGAGTGAGAATGCAAAATTGAGAGTCGGGGGAATGGAAACAACTCTTGAATACATCACGCACACACGCATCAACTTCATTTGTATGTGCGATTTGCTGAAATCGGAAACGCAAGTGAGAAGGGGGAGTCGGGTGGAGGCCTTCTGTGGTTCTTATAGTTGTAACCCCCGAAGTTGTTTAAACATTCTCAAAACTTAAATGTTTTTGTTGGGACCGAAATTTTAAGACATGACTTGACGCCATGAGAAAAATTTTTAAAAGTTGACATTTTGTCACATAATGTTTTTATAAAATATTACACCGTTTAAGGTGTATGAAAAACGGGGAGTTACAAGAAATCAGACAGTTAAGACAAATGATTCCTACTATTCCTAGAGTAGTTCCACCAATACCTGAAGTGTCCCCTACAAGCCATCGTATGTCAAGATATGCACCAAATATTAGCTATATAGAAATCCTTAAAAGATTCCAGTCTCTGAATATGAAGCTATATGATGGGTCTACGGATCCTGATGAGCATGTCGTAAAACACATAGAGAGGATGGAAATTGTTCCCATCCTGATAGACCACAAGGAAGCATGCCTATGTAAGGGATTCGGGTCAACACTTACCGGTACGACCTTCAAATGGCTCTTGAATGTCCCCTTATTCCATTACATCATTTGCACATCTTATTAATAATCAATTTTCTTGCAGCTGATCTTTCGAAAAACTTAGTAGCGATCTTTATAGAATTTCACAAAACTCTGACGAATCTTTCAGAGATTATCTTAGCAGGTTTGGCAGGGAAGTGTTGAACATTCCTCATCTAGAGGTGGCAACTGCTGCAGAATCTTTCAAGATTGTGCAGGAAACTTGACGAAGACCTAAACAGGGCCCTAAGATTCATAATATTAGAGGAAGATAAAATGATGTAGAAGAAACTCGGCCCTCCAGATACATATGAAAATCCTAACAGGAATTCCAAGACGTCTTCTCAAATATCCCATAGACCAAGGCCTTACAGCATACTAGACAACCACAAAGTCAACCACTAGGGGATGAAGAATATCCTAAGATTTTTTATTATTCTTTCTCTGTCGATACTACAGGACTAGTCTCTACCATGCATGATTTGGGAGACAAGGCAAGATGTTCAAAAAAGAATGTGAACGCAAATATCGGAAGGACCGATCTAAATATTGTGCATTTCATGAATATTTCGGTCACAAAACAGCAGATTGCATTGCATTGCGAAAATAATAAGCTACCTGCTCAGCAATGGATACTTGAAGGAAATCTTAAGAAAAAAATCCTAATCCCAAAGACAAGGAGCAAGATCCGGCTAGGATTCAAGAGAAAGCAGCATCCCCCCAGATATGCTGAAGTCATAAACTTCATGTCATGAGGCTCCAACATCTGTGGCATGACCTACTCGACATATAAGAGGTATGCAAAGTTGTCAAAATTGGAAAACGAATAGGGGTCTAAAAACAACGTAGCTGTCATAGACAACAACAAGATCACGTTTGCTGAAGAAGAAAAGGAAAACGTCTTGGACCCTCACCTTGATGGGTTGGTATTAACCCTGTATTTTTCAAACCACTACGTTAGAAGAATCCTGGTGGATGGAGGTTGTTGGAATAATGTCCAAGGTAATAAAATTGTGGTAATATTTCTGATAAATAGCAGAGTCCTTTGGGTTGCCCTTACGATCCAGTAAAAACAAACAGTAACGGAAAAGGAAAGGGAGAAATTATTTTATTAATTTATTGAGAAATAAATCAATCAGAAATTAGTTTATTAATTTATCAAGGACATCATAAATTAATAGGCAATTAATTAACAAGTTAATTTGAAACTAATTTTGGGAAACTAAATTCCAAGGGATTGGATTGTAATTAATTAAAGAGTTAATTAATAGTTACAAGTCCAGGGGGTACGGCTGCCAAAAGGCTCCTCAAGTTTGGAACCCTAGGAGCCCTCTAGTATAAATAGAGGCCTTGCGGTCAAACCCTAATCATCCCTTTTGGCCTCCTCTAAGCCGCCAACTTCCTCATTCTCCCCTTCTCTGGGTTTTGGCGATTTCCCTAACCGTTTAAGGGTTGTAGATCCCGTTCTTCAACCTAGAAGAAGTTCTGTGTGTTTGTTCTTCTGGCGTTCTTGGGTATGGGTCACTAGAGGAATTCTACTTTGAGTCCTGTTCATCCAATGCAAGATGCTATTCATCAGATCAAAAGAATTTGAGGTACATTCTATTTAAGTTTTTTGTTGCTATAATTGATATGAACTGCATGATCCTGAACTCTATTCATGGAGAATTTTGTGATTTGATCTTGGTAGTCTTCCGATGTATATATTTATGTGTTTATGTGATAGACTCCCATCAGTGGTATTAGAGCCTCTGTTCATATGTTATTTGCACATTGATCTTAAACAACTTGATATGATTTCTAGCATGCTGTTAAAATCGAAAGTTGCATAGGGTTTATGCTAGAATTTCTGGATTATAACATGTTATGATCTTAGGGTTATGCTAGAACTTGAATGTTCATATGTATGCTTGAAAATTTTCAAAAATAGTTGGTTTCTTGTGCCTCCCTTGTTGATTTCGAAATTTCTAACGCTTTAGGAGGTTTCCTAACCCTTGCTTTCCTTGCAAGTTTTCGTAGTTGCCTTGTTTGCATGCTTGCCTTATTTCCCTGTTGCCTTAATTTGATTATTCGAGTAGGATTTATTTATTTATAGTTAATTGTTAAAAGGTATTAATTGAATTAATTGATGAATGAAATATTTTAAATTGTTTATTTAATTAATTATTAATTAATTTTAATTGAATTAAAATTAGATGAAATATTTTAAATTGTTTAAAATACATTTATATATATTAGAAGATTTTCTATATATATATATATATATATATATATATATATATATATATATATATATATATATATATATATATATATATATATATACATATATATAAATAAATAAATAAATAAATAAATAAATAAATAAATATATATATATATATATATATGTAAATAAATAAATAAATATATATATATATATATATATTTATTTATTTATATATATATATATATATATATATATATATATATATATATATATAAATAAATAAATATATATATATATATATATATTTATTTATATATATATATATATATATATATATATATATATATATATATATATATATATATATATATGAATAAATTAAAGCAAAAACATTGGTCAAACCATGACTAAGCTCAACCACTATAAATCGTCTAAAGGGTTTGAAGGAGGTTGGTTTTTAAATGGCATTCATTGAATACCACCCTTTTGACAATTAAAATTTTGTCATATGTAAGATAAGGATTTATGCTAGGGCAAAATGGTCCAAGATGGTGAATTTATGGAGAATTTATTTGTTAAGGCCCTTATTTAAGTCATGGTATGATGATTATTCAATTAGAATGTAATCTTAAGGACACAAGGGTAAAATTTGAATTAAAAGACTAAAAGTGAAAAGTTTATTGTGCAAAATTTGGAAATTATTATCTCAAAATGTAGAAAGATTTGGGCAAAAGTCATCAAGATGACTTTTGTAATATTTGAGATAACAAAAGTATATGAAAAAGATTCGGGTCATTTGGAGTTGTAACAAATGAGTTATGATGGAACTAAAATGACACAAAAGTGACAAAATCGATAAAATGGTCATTTTCAAGGGTTAATAGCAGAAAGTTCATTAAGATTCAGAGGTATGCCGGTAATGATAAATTGTTAAGCTCATTCCCACATTTCTAAATGTATAAAGTTTGCGAAAATTGGATATCCGATGTGAGAGTTATGACTAAGTGAAAATCATGAAAAAGAATAAACCAAAAGTTGAAATGTTGTCTAAGGCAAGGGTCAGGGGTATTTTTGGTATTTTCCACCAACTTAAACCAGGGTCTGGATTTATTTTGTTGTGTGCGTGATATTTCTTGGGATACGACTTGCCATTCTCGATTAAACACAAACACGTGACCACTAGACCAGAAATTGGGAAAAAAAGATACGCATATCACAAAAATCGATTTCATGCGTGTTCGCCAAATTGAGATCAGAGAGAAATAGAGAATACGAAATCGAGATCTAGAGAGGAAGGTGGGAGATCGAGTAGGGCAGGAATGCTCAGACGAGAGGAGAGACAGAGAGATTTCGAAAGAGAGCAGCAAGGTTCGTGACCGGAGACCCAAATCAGCAGCAATCTGCTGCTGTCGGCGGTGGAAAAGATTGTCGGAGGCGACAGGGATGGCGGTCAACGATGCTACGGCTGTTAATAGTCGACGCAGAAGGAAGGGGAGGCCGATGGTGGCTCTTCTGCCTCGTGATTTCAGAAGGAAAAAGAAAAGAGCAGCGTGCTGTTGCTATTTGTCGATCTTTATCGGAAGAAATCGCCTATGTCGGCGATAATGGTGGCTCATGGTGGTTGCCAGCGGTAGCAGGTGGTCGAGAACAGTCTAGTGGTCCGATGTGTGCTGGGAAATTGCTCAAACACTTATGATTTCTGGATTTTGTTAGAATATGGAAGGTAAAAACCTTGATTTTTGGAACCCTAGCTAGTGAAGTTCAACAAATTGTGAATGCATGTTAAATTGATGTCTGATTCTTGAGCAATTTCAGGAGGTGGTTCGATTTTGTGCTGAAAATTATTCCCGTATCCTGATTTCAGATTTCTGGTTCAATCTCAAGAATGGTTGAAATGTATAAACTGCTTTTTTACCCTAGTTTAACAAATATGGATGCTATGGGTTCAAAAACACATAAGGGTTTGTAAGCTTTGAATATTTGGTTGAAATTCTTGGATGCATGCATGTTTATGAAAGATTTAGAAGAATGAAGAACACCCGTTGCTTATGAGCATGCTTTGTGAATAGGTTCAAGAAGACTCAAAAGTAAAGTATTATGCAAAGATAGAATCAATTTCAAAGATGGATTTTATGTTATGGTTAAACACCAATGTTTATGATTAAATTTGAGAATTTTGGATAATTTTAATACGTTAAATTGGTTATACGGTATTTCGACAAATTTGACCATTTGTTTGTTAAACCTAGTACAATACATTTAGTTGATACATGTTGAAATGTTATAATTCAAAGATCAAGTGTTACGTGAAGGTTGGAATGGAATTCTGAATTCCACCCTTATTGGGAAAATATTGTATGTATAAAATAACGTAGATGTGAACATATGATCGAATTGGAATGCCATTTATGAAGTGTTGGAGACGTATTATCGTCAATAAAACAGAAAATAAAAATGTTTTATAACGGTTTCTATTTTAGAAACTTTATTCGTTGAACGTTGCCGAAATGGCATAAACTAGTAAAAAGAAAGATGTTTTGACATCTAATCATTGAAATAACCTTATAAAGAAGTAAAAATATGAAAGTTGCTAAAATAACCTTGTAGAACTTAAAAATGCCATTTTTGGTCAGGATGGGACAAAAGGGTAAAATTGTCCAAAATTGTTATTATGCTTAAGGAATCATACTTAACCATTGGAATGGAACTAGATGATGACTAAAAATGGTTCAAGAATGTTTAGACAATTACTACATGTTTAGTTGTCTAATAAGTTCTAATCTCCTATTAGATTAATAGAGATTGAAGGACGCTTGGAAGCAACAAATGACTAGAGTTATGTGGATTAGTGTAGCTAGACATACCTAGCTACTAAGGTGAGTACATGTGACTTTTTCCCACTATGGGATACATGGCAAATTGTTGACATAGCTCTTACGTGACTTTTGAATATTAAATGATATACAAATCGTTCTACGTATGTTACGATAATGAAAGTTTGATACAATGATTTTGAAAGAATGTTTTGGCATCAAGTCTACAATGATTACGAATGTATGTTTTGGCATTTAGCCTATTCTGTTACTGAAAGATTGTTTTCTTCAAGCCTACTATGCTTATGAAATAATATTTTGGTAGTAACCTACTATGTGTTCATGTTATGAATCTATTTCAAAAGAAAAATGACTATATGTGTTATATGATTTGATTCTTATATAAGTTTATGAAAGATTTAAATTGTTAATGTTCATGCTATTGCACATGCATCTCATGGCATTTTGTGATTTCTTGTACAATAGAACAATAGTGTTTTTATGCATGCATAGAGTGTGATTGCATGAATCAGCAGTGAGGTCCGGACACATCCCCGTAACGGGACAACAGACTCTACTGGAATGGTACCTCCTGTCGCGAAGTAGTAGTCTTTTAGATGCCATTATAGGAAGATTTGTTCTCCTATTTTGGAAAGCTTTGGTCTTTATAGACCTCTAGACGCAGTATATAACCGTGAGCTTTTGTCACAAATGTGACCTGGTCTTTTAGACCTAAGACGCGGGTACGGAACCTGCGAGCCTTGCATTGGAGTACGAATCATGCATTTCATATGCATCTATTTTTGTAATAATCGTGTTCAACTAAATATATTGTTTAAGTTTCAAAACATCTGTGAGTTGTTTTCGCAAAGAATTTTGGAAGTAAATGCCATTTATATGACTTAGATTGTAAAGAAGTTTTTGGAAAGTAAAGGTCGGTCATATGACTTATTTTACAAAGGATTTTGAAAAGAAATGTATCAAATATACGATATTGATTATAAAACATTTTCAACGATGTTTTGAGTCTAAAACTCATGTAGCTCACGAGACGTTTTCGTCTTACGTATATTATTTTATGTCATGTATCCCAGGTTTTATACACGACGGATAAAAGGACGTAGATTGTAACACCAAGATACTCCTTATATGTAAATATAATTAAAAGGGTAATTTGGTCATTTTACCTTAGAAGGGTAATTTGGTCTTTTGGACAGAAAAGGATTTGGTGTGTAATAATATCTTGAGTTTTGAACTTAAAATGTTATTAAAACAGATTTTTGTCATAAAATTTGATAAATGTGGCAAAAGTTCAAGAAATGGAACTCCAGAGGCTAAACTGTAAATTCCGGAGTTATAAAAAGGGGAAAAGTTTCTCCACATGTGCAGAAGAATTGAGAAGCATCGGGAGAGGGTTTTCCTGTGCAATTCTCTGCAGAATCTTGGAGTTTCCTTGAAGATTGAAGCTAGAAATCCGATTTTAGGCTTTGAATTGAAGATTTTGAAGCATCAAAGGTTAGTAATTGTATCTCTAACCTAAGTTTTTGTGTGTTCTTCAAGAGAGGAACTTGATGACTGAAATTTCAGTCAAGATCCATGAAGTTTTATGACTTTAATCTTCCAATAAGTCATGCTTTAAGAACATAACTCAAGAATATGGAAGTAGGTTGTTATTTTGAAGATTGGTAATTTTGATCAAGAACCCTAGATTGTGAGTTCTTGTGATTAACTTGATTTCAATGGTTGATAATGAGTTCCAGATGTTATATTACTTGAAATAAATCAGTAGAAGCAATTAAAACTTGATAATTTCGGTTTTGGACCAAAAACGGGAAAAACGGGAAGTTCTTGAAATGGATTGGAATCACCAATTCCATTGTTTAAAACTTGAAGTAAATGAATGGTTTTGGTCCTGGAACAATTCCCATTGATTGAGTTGTGTATTAAGCAATTAATATTAGAAAATGGGACTTTATAGCATAAAAATCGAACTCACTGGTCTGTTCCAGCAGCAGTCGCGACGCGACCATGGGGTGGGTCGCGACGCGTGGTCGAGGCAGAAGATGGGGTTGTTTCCTGTTAATATTTTGAGCAATTCCCAAGTATGATTTTGATGCTAGGCTTGTCCTTTTGACCTGAGATTTTGAACATAGGTCTAATATGACATGAAACTTCATGGAAAATTATTAAAATGAGAATACGACCTCCCGAAGGTACTGTAGTAGAATACGCGTATTTCGGGAAGTGTATTAAATTTTTATAATGATGGTTATTACTCGAAAATGATTGGAAATGGTGTTATATTAGACTCTTATGCATTAGAGTCAATTAAAGTGATTGTTAACCTATAATCATTGTGTATACAAATAAATATATAGGTATGGGACAAATTGTTGTAGCGCGTACAAAAAGGCAAGAACCAACAGGAACTAGTTGTAGCGATCATCAAGGTGAGTAATCTCACTTATATCTGATGTGATAAGTGTTGGGTGAACAGTTGCAGATGGAAACAGTTTTGGGGACGAATTTGACAGCTTTAATGATGAAATAAAAGACAATACCAGATAAGCCGTGCGTCTGAAAGAGACAAGAACGGAGCTGTGAGTCAACAATACGACAATACCAGATAAGCCGTGAGTCTGCTATAGACAAGAACGGAGCTGTGAGTCAACTTTAAAAAGGCAATACCGGATAAGCCGTGAGTCATTGATATGGAAAGAACGGAGCCATGAGTCTAGGCAAAATCGGGGCAAACCCGTGAGCCATATGCGATCATATGTCATGAGATAATGCATATTTGATTTGTATAGAGATTTTATTCTTATACATATTGTTGCAGATTTGATTACTCATTGGGCTTTATAGCTCACTGTGTTTATTTGATATGTCCCTGCAGGTGAGCGTGACCCTGCTAAGGGGAAAGACAAAGTCCGTGACTAGGGACTCGATAATGTTGAAGTAGCAGCCCGGCTTGAAGGATGTATAATACTAGTATATTGTAATCCTTCATACTCTTGTGCCTGTTTGTATTAACTAATACCCCTTTGAATATGGTTTTGATTGTAAAATATATGTTTGAAAAATAAAAAAATTTTATGGGGTGTTTTGTTAATAAGTCGGGTGTTACAAGTTGGTATCAGAGCCGTGGTTTTAGTGAACTAGGTGTCTTTAGAATAGATTCCTGGACTTAAACCTTCAGAGACAATAGACATGATGGACCGTTAGACGTATATAAGTTTGTTATTATATATGTAATCTAACTGTTTGTTGAATTTTCAAGTATGAGAAACACAAGAAGTAATCCTACTGGTATAAATTCGGGGCGTGGAACATCAAGGAGTGGACCAGCCCAAGGCTCAGATGGACGAAGAGCAAGGGAACCAGTGAGGGAACCAGTGGGGGAAAATCCACTGAATATAAGGGCTATTGTGGCAGAAGTGGTTAGGGAAATGATGCCTACATTAGGGAATAATTAGAGTGAAGAAGCTGCGAAAAGAACTCATGATAGACAACCCAAAACTGAAAGTCAGGGAGAAAGCCATGCCCGTACAGAAAAAGAAAAACAAGGCGGGGAAGCTTCTGAAAAGAAGATTGGATGTACTTATAAAGCTTTTCTTGGCTGCAAACCAAAAGAATTCTCGGGAACAGACAATCCAGTTCAGGCAATGGAGTGGATAATGCACATTGAAAAAGTGTTCCGGGTCAGTAAATGTGCTAATGGGGACAAAGTAGAGTTTGCTATAAACCAATTGACGAGCAAGTCATTGTGTCCTGATTCGTCCCTATCAATACCTTGGGAGCAATTCAAGACTAAGTTTAATGAAGAGTATTGTTCAGAAGTGGCTGTAAAGAAATTGGAAGATGAATTTCTGCACTTGGAACAGGGTTCTAAATCTGTCCAAGAATATACTTTGAGCTTCCTGGAAAAGGCAAGGTTTGCGGAGCATCAAGTAAACACTGAAAAGAGAAAAATTGACAAGTATGTTTGGGGATTGACGACCCGAATCCGGGAGATAGTGCAACCACTTAAATTGTCTACTTTTCGACAAGTGGTGGATATGGCCACTGAAAGGGAGACAGAACTGAAAAGACAAGAAGATGAAAAGAAAGTAACTGAAACCAAAAGAAAGGCAGAAGACCAAGGGTGGACGCCTCAGAAAAAGTCACAACAAGCTGGGTCTAACTTTACGGGTAAAGGCCAAAAAGATGAAGCAAAATGGTGTGAGAAGTGCAGGAAAAGGCACTCAGGAAATTGTCGAATTGATACTGTACCGATTAATGGCCGAAATTGTGGGAAAACGGGACATACTACATGGGAGTGTCGGGCGGAACGACGGTGTTATCAGTGTGGAGCTACGGATCATATTCGCCCAAATTGTCCACAGCTGAAATCTGGAGCATTTAGTGATAGATCCAGAGATGACCAGGGAGGAAAGAAGGAAGAGGTGAAGAACCGGGGAAGACCAGTAGCCTCGCGAGCCTTTCAGATGACTGTTGAAGAAGCTCGTGAAAAGACTGATGTGGTTACAGGTATCTTCACTCTAAATTCCATACCTGTATATGTTATATTTGATCCAGGAGCTACACATTGTTTTGTATCGGAGTCTCTGATGTCTCGTTTGAATGTACTACTAACTCCTATGGATGAAAGCTTGGAAGTAGCTATAGCAGATGGTAGATATGTTTAGGTTTCCGAACACCTGGAGGGTTGTCATCTTAAAATCTACGGGACCACTTTCCCTATAGATTTGAAGCCGATGACTACCAATGAATTTGGAGTAATCGTGGGTATGGATTGGTTAGCAACGAATTATGCTAACATGGATTGTAGAAACAAAAGCATTACAGTATTTTCACCAGAAGGGAAATAGATAAAGATTCAGGGTGAACGACCACGGTTGAGAATGCCGATTATCTCCTTTACTCAAGCCCGAAGCTACGTTAGCAAAGGGGGAATGTTTTATTTGGCTTATGTAGCGGTGGCTAAGCCAATAAAGGTGGGGGTAGCAAAAAATGTTGTAAATGAATTTCCAGATGTGTTTCCAGATGAACTTCCAGGGTTACCAGATCGACAAGTAGAGTTCACGATTGAACTGGTTCCGGGAGCTGCTCCTGTTGCTCGAGCTCCATATCGTTTAGCACCTTCAGAAATGGTGGAACTGCGAAAGCAACTGGAAGAACTGTTAGATCGGGGTTTTATTAGACCGAGTACATCACCTTGGGGAGCCCCTATCCTGTTTGTTAAGAAGAAAAACGGTCAACGCGTATGTGTATTGACTACCGGGAACTGAACAAGATCACGGTGAAGAATAAATATCCGCTACCAAGAATTGATGACCTGTTTGACCAGCTACAGGGGGCATCTTACTTTTCTAAAATTGTCTTGAGATCAGGGTATCATCAGTTGAAGATTCGAGAATCTGATATTCCGGAGACAGCTTTTCGCACGCGATATGGCCATTATGAGTTTTTGGTGATGCCTTTCGGTTAACCAATGCCCCGGCCGTATTCATGGATCTTATGAACAGGGTATGTCGACCGTTCCTTGATACTTCGGTGATAGTATTTATAGATGACATCCTAGTGTATTCGCGAAGCCAAGCCGAGCATGAAGTGCACTTGCGACAAATGTTGGAGTTGCTTTGTCAAGAAAAATTATATGCAAAATTTTCCAAGTGTGAATTCTGGCTAAGAGAAGTTCAATTTCTTGGCCATGTGATTAATGCTGAAGGGGTGAAAGTCGATCCAGCGAAAATTGAAGCCGTAATGAAGTGGGAACAGCCTCGAAGTCCGACTGAAGTACGAAGTTTCCTTGGTTTGGCAGGTTATTATAGAAGATTTGTCGAGAATTTCTCCTCGATAGCTGCTCCGTTGACCAAGTTGACTAGGAAAGGTGAAAAATTTGAATGGGCGGAAAAACAGCAAGAAGCTTTTCAAAGGTTGAAACAAGCCTTGTGTGAAGCACCGGTGTTAGCACTACTGCAAAGTGGAGAAGAATATGTAATCTATAGTGATGCTTCTAGAGTCGGCCTCGGATGTGTGTTAATGCAGAAAGGTCGGGTGATAGCTTATGCGTCCCGTCAATTAAAAGAAGCCGAGAAGAAATATCCAATTCATGATATGGAATTAGCTGCTGTGATATTGGCATTGAAGTTGTGGAGACACTACTTGTATGGCGTGAAGTTTGTTATTTATACGGATGATAAAAGCTTGAAGTATCTGTTTGACCAAAAAGAACTTAATATGAGACAACAAAGATGGATGGATCTACTTAAAGATTTTGATTGTGAAATCTTGTACCATCCTGGCAAGGCGAATGTGGTGACAGATGCTCTAAGTCGGAAATAAGCTCCTTTGAAAGTTACGTCCGCCTGTATGGGTGTAGCAAGCCGATTACCCGAACTGATCCGTTTGGCAGAGGAAGAAGCGTGTAAACCCGAGCATGTAAAAAGCAAGCGAATAGTTGGGTATTTGAAGCATTTGGATGAAAACACACAGCGATTGAAAACCTTTAGAGGTCGTGTGTGGGTTCCAAAACAAGGAGAGGCGCGAAACTTGCTTCTAGAAGATGCACACTATAGTCGATATGCAGTTCATCCGGGCAGTACCAAGATGTATCGGACACTGAAACCGTTGTATTGGTGGCCTGGAATGAAGAGAGATGTTGGAAGATACGTGGAAAAGTGTTTGACGTGCCTGCAAGTGCAGTCAAACCGTCAGAAACCATATGGAGAAATCCAGCCATTGCCGATTCCAGAGAAGAAATGGGACAATATTACCATGGATTTTGTAACAAAGTTGTCGCGGACACTGCGAGGTCACGATGCGGTATGGGTGATTGTTGACCGTTTGACGAAATCGGCACAATTTATACTGATTAGTGAGAAGTTCAATATTGATAAGTTGGCGAAAATCTACATAGATGAAGTGATATGCCGACATGGGTTACCGGTATCGATTGTGTCAGATCGAGATAGTAGATTTACTTCCCGGTTCTGGCAAAGTCTCCAAGAACAATTGGGTTAAAAAGTACTTATGAGTACTGCATACCACCCGCAGACCGATGGTCAAAGTGAAAGAACTATCCAGACTTTGGAAGACATGCTGAGAACCTGTGTAATAGATTTTGGTGGAAGCTGGGAAGATCATCTACCTTTGGTAGAATTTGCGTATAATAATAGTTACCATTCCAGCATTCAGATGGCCCCATATGAAGCATTGTATGGAGCACCGTGTCGTACTCCAACTTGCTGGACTGAGGTTGGGAAAAAGCCATTAGCTGGACCCGAGATTGTAGCACAGACTGAGGAAAAGATTAGACAAATTCGAGAAAATTTGAAAGTGGCCCAGAATCGACAGAAGCAATATGCAGATAAACGGGTAAAACCACTGGAATTTCAAGTGGGGGACATGGTACTGCTTAAAGTATCCCCTTGGAAAGGCTTAATTCGTTTTGGGAAGAAAGGAAAGTTGAGTCCTCGTTTTATTGGACCTTTACGTATATCCCAAAGGGTTTGAGCTGTAGCGTATAGACTGGAATTACCCGATGAGCTTCATGGTATACATGATTTATTTCATGTGTCCCATTTGAGAAAGACTTTGTTTGACGAGTCTCAGCGGGTACCTCTCACTGAAATTGAAATATATGAGAAGTTGAGATATCCAGAACAACCCGAGAGGGTGTTAGACCGAAAGGTAAGACAGTTGCGGAACAAGAAAATCAGCATGATTAAAGTACTTTGGCGACATCACAGAGGTTCCGACATGACGTGGGAAACCGAAAGCGAAATGAGGGAGAAATACCCTCAACTCTTCGTATGATTCCGGGGACGGAATCTTTTGAAGGAGGGGAGAATTTGTAACACCAAGATACTCCTTATATGTAAATATAATTAAAAGGGTAATTTGGTCATTTTACCTTAGAAGGGTAATTTGGTCTTTTGGACAGAAAAGGATTTGGTGTGTAATAATATCTTGAGTTTTGAACTTAAAATGTTATTAAAACAGATTTTTGTCATAAAATTTGATAAATGTGGCAAAAGTTCAAGAAATGGAACTCCAGAGGCTAAACTGTAAATTCCGGAGTTATAAAAAGGGGAAAAGTTTCTCCACATGTGCAGAAGAATTGAGAAGCATCGGGAGAGGGTTTTCCTGTGCAATTCTCTGCAGAATCTTGGAGTTTCCTTGAAGATTGAAGCTAGAAATCCGATTTTAGGCTTTGAATTGAAGATTTTGAAGCATCAAAGGTTAGTAATTGTATCTCTAACCTAAGTTTTTGTGTGTTCTTCAAGAGAGGAACTTGATGACTGAAATTTCAGTCAAGATCCATGAAGTTTTATGACTTTAATCTTCCAATAAGTCATGCTTTAAGAACATAACTCAAGAATATGGAAGTAGGTTGTTATTTTGAAGATTGGTAATTTTGATCAAGAACCCTAGATTGTGAGTTCTTGTGATTAACTTGATTTCAATGGTTGATAATGAGTTCCAGATGTTATATTAATTGAAATAAATCAGTAGAAGCAATTAAAACTTGATAATTTCGGTTTTGGACCAAAAACGGGAAAAACGGGAAATTCTTGAAATGGATTGGAATCACCAATTCCATTGTTTAAAACTTGAAGTAAATGAATGGTTTTGGTCCTGGAACAATTCCCATTGATTGAGTTGTGTATTAAGAAATTAATATTAGAAAATGGGACTTTATAGCATAAAATTCGAACTCACTGGTCTGTTCCAGCAGCAGTCGCGACGCGACCATGGGGTGGGTCGCGACGCGTGGTCGAGGCAGAAGATGGGGTTGTTTCCTGTTAATATTTTGAGCAATTCCCAAGTATGATTTTGATGCTAGGCTTGTCCTTTTGACCTGAGATTTTGAACATAGGTCTAATATGGCATGAAACTTCATGGAAAATTATTAAAATGAGAATACGACCTCCCGAAGGTACTGTAGTAGAATACGCGTATTTCGGGAAGTGTATTAAATTTTTATAATGATGGTTATTGCTCGAAAATGATTGGAAATGGTGTTATATTAGACTCTTATGCATTAGAGTCAATTAAAGTGATTGTTAACCTATAATCATTGTGTATACAAATAAATATATAGGTGCGGGACAAATTGTTGTAGCGCGTACAAAAAGGCAAGAACCAACAGGAACTAGTTGTAGCGATCATCAAGGTGAGTAATCTCACTTATATCTGATGTGATAAGTGTTAGGTGAACAGTTGCAGATGGAAACAGTTTTGGGGACGAATTTGACAGCTTTAATGATGAAATAAAAGACAATACCAGATAAGCCGTGCGTCTGAAAGAGACAAGAACGGAGCTGTGAGTCAACAATACGACAATACCAGATAAGCCGTGAGTCTGCTATAGACAAGAACGGAGCTGTGAGTCAACTTTAAAAAGGCAATACCGGATAAGTCGTGAGTCTTTGATATGGCAAGAATGGAGCCGTGAGTCTAGGCAAAATCGGGGCAAACCCGTGAGCCATATGCGATCATATGTCATGAGATAATGCATATTTGATTTGTATAGAGATTTTATTCTTATACATATTGTTGCAGATTTGATTACTCATTGGGCTTTATAGCTCACAGTGTTTATTTTATATGTCTCTGCAGGTGAGCGTGACCCCGCTAAGGGGAAAGACAAAGTCCGTGACTAGGGACTTGATAATGTTGAAGTAGCAGCCCGGCTTGAAGGATGTATAATACTAGTATATTGTAATCCTTGATACTCTTGTGCCTATTTGTATTAACTAGTACCCCTTTGAATATGGTTTTGATTGTAAAATATATGTTTGAAAAATAAAAAAATTTTATGGGGTGTTTTGTTAATAAGTCGGGTGTTACATAGATGGCCCAAAGGAATTGGAATCTTAGATGGAGTGAACCTTGACCGATGAAATGGTTTGTAATCCTAACTTGCTTTCTATTGTCTTATATGATATGGAGTTGTAACGCCCAAAGTTGTATAAACATTTTTACAACTAAATGGTTTTGTTGGGACCAAATCTTTAAGACATGACACGAGTTCATGAGAAAAGTTTTTAAAACTTGACATTTCGTTTTATAAAGAAACACGGTTTTTGAAATACGAGATTTTTCAACATATTGTTTTTATAAAATATTACACTTCTCAAAGTGTATCAAATATGAAAATTATTCGACATAGAATAACAGTATTGTGCTTTTGGCGTTAATGTGCTTTTAGCACTATTGTGTTTTTAACGTTAATGTGCTTTTAGCACTAATGTACTTTTAACGTTAATGTGCTTTTAATGTTAATGTGTTTTTAGCACTATTGTGCTTTTAGCGTTTTTGTGCTTTTGGCGCTAATGTGCTTTTAGCGTTATTATGTTTTATTTATAAAAAAAATAATTTGGGGGTGTTACAACCCTCACTACCAACACTTTTTGCCATGAGGTGTTACTGAAAAGGTTTGATAGGGTAATGTTTCTCTAAGTTAAAAGTATTAACTTAAAGTATTAAAACAAAAGTCTCGTTTTAATTATAAAAATGTGAACTATGTGCTATCCATGAGAAACGCACATTCTCTTTATGATATGCTGGCGGAGTTGTGTGGTTAACCATCACATCAGTTAGGGTTATAGTTGAGGGTGATGTGGCACTCGCGATTCTCAAGCGTATCTTGAGTCGGGCATCGCGCGAGTTCTGCATGGTTAATTCCCCATCTGATTCATGATTGATGGCATCCCTGTCATGAATTCTAATATGAGCATAACCGAGATTAACATGTCATCGACACTAGTCAATGAATTCACAGGTCTAAGAATTTCATAGTGATTGAAATTGGTAAAAAGTTTTATATACCTTAATGACCATTATGGTGTGATCACGACATCCTTCTTCACATCATAACTGGAAGATTTTGGATCCTAGCCTTAGTAAAGAATAATTGGGTAATTATTTTTAAGGATTAATTCAAACTAAACTAAAATTTTGTCTTATAGATGTCAAATCTAAACACAAAATCCTCATATTCCTCCTCCACTACAATCCCGATTTAGTGAGATCGATAGTCTTACGTTTGCTGACATGTCCTCCGAACTCTATGACTATCAAAAGGGGTTTGATAATCTTAAAAATGTAAGAGGAAGTCAGATATTTTTTTTATTTATCTTACTTGTCATAAAATATTTATTTTTAAAATTATCATAAACCCAAATTATTAACTTCAATAAGTTAAGAAGATCTATTCTTCAATATAATGGACCGTCCTTTTTTCTTAAGACTGAAATAAAGGATTTTTTGGAAGATAATGAATATTTCATTCCGAATTAAGACATAAGAAACTTCCAAATTCTGAAACGAATCCATGGAAAAACTAGTTAAGATGTCATTATCAATACGATTTATCTTAGATTACATCTTCTAGATTAATCCTACAAAAATGGCGAAATAGAATCAATCAATGCCATACGTCTCAAAGCCATACGGCTCAAAATAAAGATTTAAACAAATGGAATTCCTCTGAAACCCTTAGGGCATATAAACTAGAAAAAGGAACGTCTGTATGTACGCATTTTCATAAGATGATATCGTATATAGATAGATTGGATAATCTTGGTGTCCATTTTCAGATGGAGTTAGCCACAGATGTGGTGCTTAACTCGCTTTCTGGTTCATATCATGATTTTATTATGAACTATGACAAGAACCATCTGGATATGACCTTGATTGAGCTGCACGGTTTGCTGAAAATTGCCGAGGCTAATTTAAAGCAACATAGTAGCTCAAGTTCCACCACTCCTGTCTTGGCCATTCATCATCATGATGCGTGAAAAAGAAAGTTTCCCATCCCAAAGGAAAAGGAAGAGATGAGGTTGGACAGTCTAACCAAGTCTTTAAGAGAAAACTTGATTCTGTCATAGCACCCACTAGTGACCCGAATTAGGCAATATGTTTTATTGCCAGCGGAAGGGATATTGGAAACGTAGTTGCCAGCATACCTGAAGGATCTGAAGAAGATCAATGTCAAGGAGTTTGACACATCGGGAATATTTGAACTTCATAATATATCAACTTCTCTTTCTTTACTCCTTGATACATGATGTGTTGGCTCACATATGCGCTGTATGCAGGGACTAAGTGAATGTAAGAAGTTGAAGCATAGAAGCTTGATCTGATCATGTGATGCAGAATCATTGTCGCTGTTACAAGGATCGGACATTACAACTCATGCTAATTAGTGGTGTTTAGTTAGATTATTAGATTTTTCCTACTCGCCAGAATTGGCACATAATATTGTTTCATATTATGCGTTGTTTAAAGGATATTTTGTACTTTTCTTTTGATAATAAAAATGTGATTTTTCTTTATAAAGATGATTGTTTTATTTCAAAATTTATCCTTGCAATGGCATATACGAATGTGTTATAGTAGTAGTAATATATAATCTTAAATGTTGATTCATCCAAAAGAGTGTTGGATAAATCATGTTTGTGGTATTGTCACCTTGTCCATTAAACAAGAATTGCATCACCAAGTTCCAAGTGGACAGGACTTGAAATCATTTGACTTAGAGTTAGATGATGTATGCGAATCTTGTGTACTTGGAAGATGAAAAGAATGGCTTTCACAGGAAACTATGAAAGAGGCAAGGATTTGTTGGAACTAATCCACACAGATGTTTGTAGACCGTTCAAATCCGCCACAAGGCATGATGAGCAATACTTCGTTACATTTTCTAATGATCTCAGTAGATGTAATTGTGTTTATTTGAAAATTGGCTAGAAACTTTGAACTATTCAAAGAGTTTCAAAACGAAGTAGAAAATCAACTGGGCTAGAATATCTGAGTATTGTATTCTACGAACATCTTAGGAACTGTGAAATGGTTTCACAGATTGTCTCCTCTCAGAACACCGTTGCAAAGTAGTGTGTCTGAAAGGAGAAATCGAGTATGTTGGACATGCTTCGATCCATGATGTGTCGAGCTACACTTCCAAACTAGTTTCAAAGGATTATACCCTAGAAATAGAAACTCACGTCTTAAACCACGTACCAACTGAGTAGGTTGCAAAGACATTATCTAAAATGTGAAGTGGGGTTCATCCCTCACTAGCACATTAGAAAATCTGGGGTTATGAAATATTCGTTCGTCACGAAGCTCATGACAAGCTTGAACCCGGATCAGAGAAGTGTCGTTTCATTGGCTAACCTCACAAGTCCTTTGGATACTTATTTTAACAAGCCTTCTGAGAACAAACTGTTTGTAGCTCAAAGGAGAGTCTTTCTTGGGAAAGATCTCATATCCAAAGAATTCAGTGGGACTAAAATTGATCTTGAAGAGATTCAAGAGTCAACCAATAAAGAACCTTTAGTTAATATTAGCACTCAACTAGAGGATGAGACTCCTGTTGGGGAAACTGACATATTTCCACCTCCTCTTTGCAAGACCAATAAAGTTAGTCACTCTCTTGAGTTTTATAGTTTCCATAATATTGAAAGTGCCACACTGATTAGTGGTAAAACACTAAGTTAGTAAGGATGAGTTATCCAACTACATGGATGCATTGATGAGCCCAGTTGCTGCCAAATGATAGTGGATATAGAAACACGAGGTTCAGTCCAAGTTTTAATTTGATGGATCTTACACCTGGCCTAAAAACTAGTGGGAGTAATTGGATCTTCAAAATAAGAACAACGTGGATAGGAATATACACACATTCAAAGCAAGATTGGTTGAGTAGGGCTATACTCAAACTCAAGAAATTGATTCTGAGAAAGGCTCTCTCATTAACAGTTGAGAAATAATCTATTGGGATATTATGTGTCACATTTGCACCCTGTGAGACATGACAAAATGGATGTTAGAACCGCTTTCCTTAAATGGAAAACAAAGGGTTGTGCATGGCAAAACCGTAGGGTATTGAACATGCCAAATATCCAAATAGAGTGTATAAAGCTTGAAAGATTCATCTGGGGAATAAAAGAAGCATCTCGCAACTAGAATCTTTGCAGTCATAAAATGCCAAAGAGTTTGGATTTTCATGAAGCATAGATAAGTCCTGTGATTATGTCAAAGCTAGCGGGAGTACTATTGAAGTCTGCCTAATGATGTATGTCAATGACATATTGTTTATAAAAATTGATTTTCCAATGTTTCAAAGGGTAATGACTTCGCTTTGGAAATGTTTCGCTAGAAAGAATTTAGGAGACACAATATATTTACGTGGTATAAGAATCTATAGAGATATATAAAACCGTCTGAAAAGGACTGAGCCAAAGTACATATTTGAGAATGAGGTTGAAGAAATTCGAGATGCATGACTCTAAGGAAAAGGTTTCCGCCCATGGCGTAAAATTGATTATAGAAACAATGTCCGAGTACTAGAAAAGAACTAGAAAAAATGAGTCGAGTCCCATATGCTTTTGCCATAGTATCGATCATGTATGGCATCACATGTACGTGACCTTATATTCTGTATGCTTGGAGCATAATGAGTTGATTTCGGGACAATCCTTGCAAAAAGTCAATGGACAGCAGTGAAGGACATTCTTAAAATATCTTAGGAGCACAAGAATTGTGTTCTAGGTTTATGGAGGAAAAGGAAAGAACTAAGAGTAACTGGTCATAGTGATGCCAGGGATAACTCTTGTTCTCTATCAGGATAAGTGTTCCTGTTAAATAGAGGAGTAATAACATGGAAGAGTTCCAAGTTGAAATCAATGCAAGTCCGAGTATATATCAGCTAGTAATGCTGTAGAGGAGACTACATGGTTGAAGGATTTCATTGGTAATATTGGTGTTGTCATCAACATCAACGAACTCCTTCAAAACTTCTTTATACTAAAGGTACAGTCACATTGACTAACGAACCCAAGAACCCTGGGATGTTGAAGCGTATACTCAGGGAATACTGTTGTTTTTAGAAACCAAGTTAAGACATCATAGTGAATAGGACATCATCGAAAGAGTATGCGGCTGATCATTTCACGAAGACATTGACACGGGTCAAGCATGAAAGTCATACTAGGGTCCATAGGCGTTAGATTTTGTAAGCATAAGTACTTTAGTTGTTAGTTTGATAACTTAAAACATATAACAGTATAAAATTTTATCTTATTTGGTGATTATCATGTGGAGACTTGATAATGAGCTAGACTGCTACCATTACATAAATTTAATACTATGTTTTGCTTTAGCATGTTTAAAACCCGCTTCCCGAGTATTAATTTACTCAAACCTCCACAGTCGGTCGTACTTTTGGAAGCAAGTAGTGATTTAAGACTGTCATGGAGTGTTAGTAGATTGTATATAGAGATTAGACATATCATGGTGATTGCGACTAACCCTCATGAGTACTTGATAGAGATTCAAGTTATGCATTGGTCTACTCAAAAGTTGTCCGCAACTGGTAGTTATAAAGGGTATGTTTGTGTATGACATGATGAAATAGACAGAAACTATGTAGTCAGATTTATCTGTTCCTTCTGCCCTAACAAGGAGAAACGATATATGTGGGCCCCTTGATGATTTGATGTTGACATTAAGTGTTTGGCCAAACCCAGACTAGATTGATGTGTACGATCAGTAGTCTGACAGAGTCGTCATAAATCTCTATTGGAAAATAAAATTGTGAACTTTTGGGCTTGACTTTATCCATGGCACAAGATCATTATGATATCTTGTAGAACAGAGGAATAATTGATCACTTATCTAAGGGTCGTCTCTTTGCATTGGATGACACACTCTGCTGATTATCAGATAATATTCAAACCACACAAAGTTGACAACTTGTCCAAGTGGGAGACAGTTGGAATAATGTCCAAGATCATCAACTTGTGGTAATATTTCTGATAAATAGTAGAGTCCTTTTGGGTTGCCCTCATGACCCAGAAAAAAAAACAGTAGCAGAAACGGAAAAGGAAAAGGAGAAAGTAGTTTATTAATTTATTGAGAAATAAATTAATCAGAAACTAAATCAGAAATTAGTTTATTAGTTTATCAAGGACATGATAAATTAATTGACAGTTAATTAACAAGTTAATTTGGAATTAATTTGGGGAAGTTAAATTGCAAGGGATTGGATTTTATTAAATAAAGAGTTAATTAATAGTTACAAGTCCAGGGGGCACGGCCGCCAAAAGGCTCCTCAATTTTGGAATCCTAGGAGTCATCTAGTATAAATAGAGGCATTGGGGTCAAACCATAATAATCCCTTTTGGCCTCCTCTAAGCCGCCAACTTCCACCTTCTCCCCTTCTCTGGGTTTTGGCGATTTCCCTAGCCCTTCAAGGGTTCTGGATCTTGTTCTTCAACCTAGAAGAAGTTCTGTCTGTTTGTTCTTCTGGTGTTCTTGGGTATGAGTCACTAGAGGAATTCTACTTTGAGTCCTGTTCATCCAATGCAAGATGTTGTTCATCATATGAAAAGAAGGAGATATTCCTGAGGTACATTTTGTTGAAGTTTTTGTTGCTATAATTGATATGAACTGCATGATCCTGAACTTGTTCATGGCGAATTGTAACACCGTGTTTCTCATACAAAGTACACCAAAAAATTTTCAACAAATTATACATCAAAAATGGGTATACTTGTACTAAACCATAGAAAACAAGATGTTATCATGCACTAATTACAATAAAAGGTCCTCACGTTACATACCAGGCATTACAAATAAATCTAATTCAACTAAAGGACATGCTCTAAACTTGTCCGTCATTCTTTATCACATACCTTCCCCTATCACTGCTACAGATACCTGAAAAACAACATACAACTCAAGTGTAAGCTTATAAAGCTTAGTGAGTAATCTCAATTACACTTCAGTAATCTCTCTCAGTTTACTTTCTCAACATTCTCTTTTGCTAATCTCATTAGCAAACATTCACCTTCTCTTAACTCTGAAACCTGCAAACATATTAGCTTTACAAACACCAGCTAATTATTAGTTTCATCAACTCACTAATAAGTATCACAACTGATACTACTCATAAACTCAATCATACACACTCTCATATACTCATTACACAATCAATTATACTCAGTTATAATAATCATCATAGTAGTGGCAATCAAACTCCAAAACTGTTTAACTCACTCACTCTAGCATATACGCTGCTCTTATACTCAAATATAGACTGTAACCCATATCTCGTTATCCACAGATAACAGAACCACTCTAACTCTAAGCCACATCAATATTAACACAACACACACGTATATGTAAAACATATATATATATATATATATATATATATATATATATATATATATATATATATATATATATATACACACACACACAACAAGGTATTACTCTTACTCAATTATTCGAAAGTACTCACCTGATATCGATTTAGTATGTGGAACCCTTGATTTTTACGCAAACCGGGCTCCTGTTCGCTAGACTTGGTTATCTCACCATAGTCAAATTCCATTCTCCAACATCCACAATCATGTCAATAACATCTATCTCAAAGATGTATAAATCAAAAGAGGAAAAAGGAGTATAAACGGTAAATATCAACTCTATATTTACCAAAACCTCCAAATCTACGGTTCTACTCATTCAACCGTAGGAACTCGACAATAATCACACCAATAACTCTAAAGGCATACACTAACAATCTACTAACAACATATATAACATTATATAACTAAATAACTGAAATCAAAGCTAGGGTTTCAAAACCCCCAAAACGAAGAAATCACTTACCTCGACGAATTAGGAATCGAGAACGTGTTTACGGGGTTAGATTGAAGTCTCCATACGTTTCCCCACGAGCCTCCAGGGTTAATTTGACACAAAATCGCCAAATTCAGCTCTCAAAGTCAAAAAGAATATATTTCTGCTCGAAATGAGATTTGCTGTCATATTAACCCCACTAACGCGACCCGCGGCGCGGCCTCTTAAAACCCGCAGCGCGCGCTGTCAAAACACGACCCGTGCTTATAAAGCACGAGCCGTGTAACTTACTGCAGGCACAAAACAATAAAAAAAGTCTCCTACACGACCCGTGTGACAACAACACGACCCGTGTAACCTCTTTTTAGCATTTTTCAACCTCAAACTTCCTCCAAATTGTATTCTAACTACCTAAACTCATGCAACAATCTAACTAATCTTAATTACACTAAGATTAACTCAAAATTTCTCAAATTTAATAATACGATATTACAAGTTCTTACCCCCTTCAAAAGATTCCGTCCTTGGAATCTCTTGGAAAAAGTATGGTTTATACAACCACCTCACCACCGCAATCACACATCACGTATGATAATAATATTATCCTCTCGTCAGCTCATATGACATATACATACTGTCACATCTCATTTACTCATAATATAGGTAACACCCGCCATCATCCTCACAAGATGATCTCTATAGTCATATTTGCTATCATCACTGCCACGTAGGAAAATACTCACTCTTTCAGGCCACACACTTTGTTATGGCATCGTTGACACCAAGTTATCTCACCTCACTCTTCAAGTGATATTCCAACCACTATCATCATTTACATACATTCATATCTATGACTCACATCGAGCCACATTCTTATTATACCATTCTTCAATAAGGAAAACGGTCCCACCGATTCCAATACTCATTCTCTCTCAATTTACTCTTCTATTTGTAACATGTCAATTACTGACTCCTCATCAACACAACTCATGAATATCAGGGTAAAAATCCAGAAATAACAAAATATTAGAAACTATCTCGAGTTTCACTCAGCCTCCTTTGAATTTGGTATTTAACTCTCAACACTTTGGTCACACAAGACCCGTTTCAGTTGTCTCATCACCACAACCGAGTATAACTTCTCCGAAAGCTCATTTATCTCTGCTCCCACCTCAGCACACATATTAGGTTTTTCACCCAATATATAACTAACAATCCTCCACTAATTAACTCCTCTTTATCTCAGTCCAACAACATACCTCATGTTGTTTCTCTCAGTGTACTCACTTATTATACCATCTCTTATGTGGATAATCCACATCATATTATCAATAAATGATTGACTCTATTAAACTCGATAATTTATTATCAATTAAATTCTCAACACAACCATATATATTCCTTCTGACACACCATCAGTAAGGATTTTCTTCTCGTCATTTCTCCCTCGTTATCATCTCAATCCCCAATTCATCAGAATGACATAGAATAGGTGATATATACAACTCACCGAAATCTCTACACATGGCTCAAAATAATAAAATTTGACACCGCAATCTCTACAATGGGATCATATCTCATTATCCGATTTACTCATAAAAATAACTCAACATTATTATAGCAAAATCTACTATTCGTCGTCTCATACGAATAATAGTTTTGTCATCTCGACATTCACACATTTATCTCATTGGCAGTAATCGATTTGATTGCTAAGGAACGAATCCTATCAATCACAACCACAATTACTCTCCTCCTCTTTTAACTCATATCTTCTCATCATGTATTTATAAAACTCTATCTCGTTCAACATGCAAGAAATCTCACACATTCTTAACACGGCTACATTACAAACATACTTACTCACAGCATCACTTCTCAACAGTATTACTCACTGTATTATCTCACAGTACTCCCGTACTGTTACTCAACCTCTGATTTGTTCCCTTCTCAACCCACAAGGTTTCAAGTCACACAAGCTTACTGCTACGTTCATAACTATCCACACGTAAGGATATTATATTTCTCATTACTTTGCATCACCATAAGTACATGCCTGTCTACACACAAGCACAACTCTGCAGTACCATTCCTGCTCAACTTATGGTACCCCGTACCATTCTCCTATCTCGTTACTCACATTATCTTATAGTACCCCGTACTATTCTCAAAACTTACTACTCAACACAATCTCATGGTACCTCATACCTTTCATCGATCTCATTGGTCAACACTCTCTCACGGTACCTCGTACCGTTCTCTGTTCTCACCACTCAACGCTGTATCATGGTATCTCATACCGTCCTCTGATCAAATCATGGTACCTCATATCATTTTTTGATTTCAATCCATCTCCTCTTTAACTCTAGCAAGTCTCCCCTACGGTCTCAAGCCATAAAGACTCACCGTCACTCCTTCTTTTGTTTGAGTTACAAAGGTCCTCATTACTCTAACCACAAGATACTCGTTATGTGGTTTCAATCTCAACTACTCAATATGTGACCCCACAAAATATGTGGTCTCAATCACATTTACTCGTTATGTGCCCCCACAAAATATGTGGTCTCCACCACGTTTATTCGTTATATGGTCCCACATAATATGTGGTCTCAACCACCTTTACCTAATATGTGACCCCACCGAATATGTGGTCTCTATCACGTTTACTCAATATGTGACCCCACCAAATATGTGGTCTCGATCACATTTACTCAATATTTGACCCCACCGAATATGTGGTCTCGATCACATTCATTAGGTAATTAACCCAATCTCTAGGCCAGTTAGGATTACATGAACCACTCTAGGTTCTCTCAATTATAACCACAAGGTACTCTTTATATGGTTACTCGAGTGTCCTCTGACAACTCTGTCTTAAATATCTCATTATGTGACAACTTCAAACCACATAATTTAACTCTCAATATATCAACTCATAATCAGTTTTAGTGTGCAATCAACTACACACTCACCATATTTCTCAACTCATACTCTTTTGGCTATCTCAGCCATTCATTTTGATCAATCAATAGTACTAGTCATGTGGCCTCACAAAACATGTGGTCTCAACCACAAAGTACTCATACATAGAAATCTCGTCACATCTGTGAAACAACAAGCACTATATATACAATATCAAATATATATATATATATATATATATATATATATATATATATATATATCACCATGTATATACTCTTTATACACACTTCTCCATGGTTGCTAAGTACTCATCAAGCAACCACATATATTCTCAGTTATACATAATCACAAAGCACTCATTATGTGATATGTAAACCTTACCTCAAGTGGACACGAGATTCTTATCTCAATACCGGTTACTACACTTTATAACCACAATTCTCTAACACATGTAATTTCATTTGATCTTTTATGTGTCCACATGTTTTTACACATATTCATTTACATGTATTATCAACAATTAAATAAGCGCTATGCGTTACAGCTAACATGTTATGTAAAATTACTTACATACCTCATAGCAACAAATACTGTTTCCTCATTAGCTGAAACTTGCATACTTCGGTTCTCAACTCTTGAGTGTACTTGGATACACTCACATGTCTCAACACTTAGCACATACTCAGCTTACACTCATACTCTTTCTCATCACCAGTTAGAATTTCATCTCAACCAGGATCTCATCTCATCATCAGCTGAAAACTCATCATCAGCTGGGATCTCATCTCAATTAGTATCTCATCTCGTATTTAGTTGAAATCTCATTATCAACTGAGGTTCTTGTCTCCTTGTTAGCTGATATCTCATATCGGCCAAAATCTCGTCTCATCATCCACTATTGGTCCAACCGGCTCTGACCAATTTCTCAACTAATCCTTCATCTAACTCCATATTTGTATTTACACACAGAAAACAACAATAACAAATATAACATATAAGTTATACTTAAATCATAAACTAAAATCTGCAGTAGTATCTTTTCCAAGCATGTGATAGGGGCTCTCTCTCTACTCGGTTCAAGTCTAGGACTCTACACTCAAAGACCTAGTTCGCTTAAACCATGCTTTGATACCAACTTGTAACACCGGGTTTCTCATACAAAGTACACCCAAAAATTTTCAACAAATTATACATCAAAAATGGGTATACTTGTACTAAACCATAGAAAACAAGATGTTATCATGCACTAATTACAACAAAAGGTCCTCACGTTACATACCAGGCATTACAAATGAATCTAATTCAACTAAAGGACAGGCTCTAAAATTGTCCGTCATTCTTTATCAAATACCTTCCCTATCACTGCTACAGATACCTACAAAACAACATACAACTCAAGTGTAAGCTTATAAATCTTAGTGAGTAATCTCAATTACACTTCAGTAATCTCTCTCAGTATACTTTCTCAACATTTTCCTTTGCTAATCTCATTAGCAAATATTCACCTTCTCTTAACTCTGAAACCTGCAAACATATTAGCTTTACAAACACCAGCTAATTATTAGTTTCATCAAATCAATAATAAGTATCACAACTGATACTACTCATAAACTCAATCACACACACTCTCATATACTCATTACACAATCAATTATACTCAATTATAATAATCATCATAGTAGTGGCAATCAAACTCCAAAACTCTTTAACTCACTCACTCTAGCATATACGCTGCTCTTATACTCAAATATAGACTGTAACCCATCTCTCGTTATCCACAAATAACAGAACCACTCTAACTCTAAGCCACATCAATATCAACACAACACACACATATATGTAAAGCATATATATATATATATATATATATATATATATATATATATATATATATATATATACACACACACACACAACAAGGTATTACTCTTACTCAATTATTCGAAAGTACTCACCTGATATCGATTTAGTATGTGGAACCCTCAATTTTTACGCGTACCGGGCTCCTGTTCGCTAGACTTGGTTATATCACCATAGTCTAATTCCATTCTCCAACATCCACAATCATCTCAATAACATCAATCTCAAATATGTATAAATCAAAAGAGGAAAAAGGAGTATAAACGGTAAATATCAACTCTATATTTACCAAAACCTCCAAATCCACGGTTCTACTCATTCAACCGTAGGAACTCGACAATAATCACACCAATAACTCTAATGGCATCCACTAACAATCTACTAACAGCATATATAACAATATATAACTAAATAACTGAAATCAAAGCTAGGGTTTCAAAACCCCCAAAACAAAGAAATCACTCACCTCGACGAATTAGGAATCGAGAACGTGTTTACGGGGTTAGATTGAAGTCTCCATATGTTTCCCCACGAGCCTCCAGGGTTAATTTGACAGAAAATCTCAATATTCAGCTCTTAAAGTCGAAAAGAAGATATTTCTGCTCGAAATGAGGTTTGCTGTCATATTAACCCGACTGATGCGACCCGTGGCGCGTCCTCTTAAAACCCGCGGAGCGCGCTGTCAAAACAGGACCCGTGTAACTTACTGTAGGCCCAAAACAATAACAAAAGTCTCCTACACGACCCGTATGACTACAACACAACCCGTGTAACCTCTTTTTAACATTTTTCAACCTCAAACTTCCTCCAAATGGGATTCTAACTACCCAAACTCATGCAACAATCTAACGAATCTTAATTACACTAAGATTAACTCAAAATTTCTCAAATTTAATAATACGGTATTACATGAATTATGTAATTTGATATTGTTAGTGTAACACCCCGTTTTCCGATGCGTTCGGAATTGCGAATTTATTGTTTTTGCAATAATAATAATAATAATAATAATAATAATAATAATAATAATAATAATAATTCAATTGTAAGATTGTGGGTGCATGGTGTCAAATTTGAAAACTTAAAATGTGGAAATAAACTAGAAAGTGCTTAAATAAATTATGACCCCAAACCTTAGGGACCAAATGTGACAACTTCAGAAACTTGCATGCTAACCCAATTAGGGCCGTATAATGCATTCGGGAAGGCTTTCGAGCCTTTGACCATAAGCTTAGCCCATTCTTTTCTTGTTTGGTACTTATGAATTGGACATAACCCCACGATAGGTGGAGTAGCCGTACAATGTTTTATTCCCCTTCTTTTGGTTCGTATTATGTCAAGCCGTAAACCCTATTTCTTGTGTTCTTCTCTTTTTCTTGCTGCGAAGTCGTGATCAAGTGAGGTGTTGCTGCAGCTCGAGACTAGAATATACAAGAAAAGAGATTAGATCAAGTCTTGGTGCTACTAATGTTGGAGTAGGTTTTTGGTTTAGTAAAATCTTCTTCTCCCCTCTTTCTTTTCTTTTCTAGCCGAGACCACCACCATCCTCACCATGTCTCCTTAGCTTGTTGTGTATGTGTAACTCTATAATATGAACGGCTCAAAGTAATGTATTCTACCCTAACTTTCTGATTTTGATGTGCTCTTGACTTAATTCTGGTCTTAATAGATTTGTTTCTGACCTTATAGGTCTTAATCATTGTCTTAATGGGTTTAGAAGTTGAAACCCTAGACCCTAATGTCATGTTTGTCATTTTCAGATTTCCACTGTTTTGGACTTGTTTTTCGAAAACCCATAGTAAATCGTGTGAATGTCCAATTGGATTGATCTATATATCCCTGAAATTGTAATTGAGTCTTGTTTCTTGTTCCAGAAGTTCTTAGACTAATTCGTGTCCTAGGTTAGGTGAATAGTGCAATATTCTCTGACTGGTCTAGGTTTCTGTCGTACAGAAAATTCTGTGTTGATAAATTCATAAATAATTGTACACACATGTTTTAGGACAAGACCAATGAGAAACGTTTGGTTTATTTGTCTAGTTTGTTAACACCAAAAACCAAAAACTAACTCCTTATTCATTTTATGTTTTGGTTACATCTTTGAGGGGTGGTCCAATTGGTTTTGAGGGGTGGTCAAATGGGTGGACTGATCAAATCATTCATGTTTGGGGATTTTTCATGTGTTATTGGAGAATGATTTTGACCTGAGGTCAGCCTCTGTGACCTTGTCCTTGGGTCTATTTTATCCACGAATTTTATTGGATTGTATTTTGAACGCTTCCTTTGTTGAAAGTTGCAAACTTTACAACTGGGTCAAAAATCAGCCTTGCTGTTGAGTTTCCTTTTATGTCACTTGTTTTAGTTTTGGTTCATGGGTGTTATAGTGAGTGCCCGGGGTTGCCTAGATCTAAATAAAACACCTAATAACTTCATGTTAAGCAAATGAGAAGAAGGGGGTACATGGTTGAGACATGGTGCGTGTCGGAAGTTATAAACATTTAAATTATAAGTAACGCTATACGTATCTATTTATAGTAAGGTTAGTTGGTGTATTTGATAGTAATTAACTTAAAATACCTTATAGGTGTATAAGGTGCTTGAGTGGAGCTCGGTGAGATTTTTAGAGTCGTTGTGTGGATTTCTTCGTTTCCGCTTCAAGGTGAGTTCATCACTACATTGTATGGAAATTGTGCATCCTTTGTTGTAGCTCGTGTGTGGTATTAGGATGTAGGTGGGTAGTAACAGGCCATAGGAGTTCTAGTAGGTGTTTGTATGTAGGGAGTGACATCACTGAGCTAGGTGCCATTGATGGTGCTGGGGGCCATGATTGAGCTGGGTGCAATGCTGTGTGGTGTACTGTGACTGTGCTAGGTGCAATCATTGAGCTAGGTGCCATCATGGAGCGGGGTGCCATGATTGTGATGTGATTGATGGTTGTACTATGAAACATGATTGAGCTGGGTGCCATGATCATGTTGTGTGTTGTGGTTGTAGTATGCTTTGTAGGCGGGTTGTGTGCCTTGTTGTGTTGTGTGCCTATATTTGTGTGGTGTGCCTATGATAGGGGTAGAGTATGTGTTGGGCTGTTCAGCATTAGCACCAGCTGATCAGTAACAGCACCACCTGAATCTGATGCTGTCAAAGGAGGATATCACGCTGCTGCCGATTATTACAGTAGAAGCATATAAGCTGAAGCGTGTTTGTTATTTATCTTGTATTTAGTAGTTATCTTGTTTATATACTTATCTAGTTTATTGTTGGGAGTTCCCTGATATGTAGGGATACTCCAAATATATGTCGTCAAATCTTGTATAAATATTATAACTAGGGTTTTTGTAATCTTCACTTGATTAATATATCAAAAGATCTCTGTGTGAGATCGATACGTTTCTGTGTGAAAAATACTTTTTGTTCTTGAGTGATTGATCCTTTGTGTTCCAACAATTGGTATCAGAGCAGGTTTTCTGAATTCATTCAAGAATGTCCTCTTCTTTTTCTTCTACCTCAGGCAAAAAGATTCCTCCTTTCGATGCCAACAACTTTGGAATGTGGAAAAGCAAGACTCTCATGGTGCTTGAAACGATGGATTGCCATTTGCCCGACATTCTCAAAGACGTTCCCTATGTCCCAACATTCACTGTCACTAAAGATGGAGTTCCTGGCGAGAAGAAGGCTACTCATGTTCATGAATTCACTGAAGATGACAAGAGGCTTGTTAATCTTGACATTCGTGCCAGAGCTGCTATTGGTGATTCTCTTCCGTACGAGATTTATCATCTGGTATAGAATTGTCTCTCAGTCAAAGAGAGGATGAGTACTCTTATTGTCACCTTTGAAGGCACTGCTGAAGTAAGAACCGCTTAAGAGAATTCCTTAAACCGAAGGTATGAACACTTCTTTGCTTATAAGAACGAGACCATCACTCAAACTTTCAATCGGTTCAACTGCTTGGTCAATGACATGAGGAGATTCAATATCCTCAAGCTTGACTCTGTTCTGGTTCTCAAGTTTCTTGACTCTCTGGATGATAAGTGGGAACATCATGTTGATGTTCTTAAGAACAGTGAGAAGATCCACACTATGGATCTTCAGAGTCTATTTGGGAATCTTCGTAGTCATGAAGAGATCAAAGCCCAACAAAAAGAGATAATGAGAGACAATCAAATAGAAAGATATGCTGCCTTATTCCCAAAGAACTAGGATGACAATGATAGTGAAGTGGATGCTACTGAAGGCTCAGATGCTGAAGACGAGGAATTCAAGCACATGGCTGATCTTGCATCTTAGGCAGCACTGATTGTTAAACAATTCAATCAGTATAAAGAAAGTAGAAAGAATGGGCCTCAACGTTTTTCTGGTATCTCCAAACCCAACTTCTCAAACTTCAGAAAGTCTGTCAGTGATAACTCCAAACCTACTGCTGACAAAAGGAATGATGACAAGTGCTTCAACTGTGGAAGTACTGAACATTTTGCCAAGGACTACAAACAGAAGAAAGCTGACTCCAATGATGAATCCTATGAAGTAAAGTATAAAAGACTTGTGGCTTCTCTCAAAAGACAGAATTTGGGCTCGAAGATTCTTGTGGCTGAAGAAGAAAAGGAAAAGTGGGAAGAAGAAGCTGATTCCTCAGATGATGAGAATTAGAACATGTGTCTTATGGCTGTTACTGGTGAATCCACCGATGGATCAAGCAGTAGCACCAGTGCTGCTGATGGTAATGTTGTCAAAGATTATGACTTTTTTTCGTTGTATCAGGTCAAAGATTTTGTTAACTTATCTATGAATGGAAAAATTAAAGCTTTTGAGTATTTGAGTGTTTGCCTTGAAAATTCAAATTTTAACAAACATCATCTGACTCTTGAAAATGAAAATTTAAAAAATAAAATGAAAAATAAAGACCTTGGTCACTCAAAATTGAAAATTGAATGTCGTGACCTTATATTGTCTAACAAATTGCTTTTCGAGGAAAAAACAAGCTGCTGAAATTGAATCCAATCATATTCAGCTGATCATTAAAAACTGGACTCTTTCTCACACAAAGGTGTCTAAACTTAACAATGATCAAATATCCTTTCAGGCCACCAAGATTCTTGATGGAGACTTTGAATCTGCGGTTAATATTTTCAAAAAGGTTGAATCTGAACCAGCTTTTCCCTCAAAAGAAGAACTGATTAAGGATTTTAAAAATAAATGTGTTCCCTCTAGATTTCAAAAGAAGACTGCTCTTATCGAAAAACATTGTTCTGTTAACAAGGAAGTTAACATCGACATTCAAACCAGAATCAGTGCTATTGATCCTTCCATTAAAGGAACTGAGCAGGTGAATATCTGTGTTAGTACTGAGAATCTCATTAGATTCCCAATCTCTGATAGTGAGTTTCATACTATCACTAATATTTCCTGTGAAGCTCCTAAGTGCACCGCCTCTGCTACTATGTCTGATGATTTTAAAAAGGAATTTGTTTTCGCAAAGGCAATAAATAAATTTAAATTTTCAAAAACAAAAAAAATCTAAACCCATCAGAACATGCTACAGATGTGGTGACTCATCTCATAAGGCTGATCGTTGTAATTTTGAGTCAAGATCTGACAGAAAAGAAAATATTGCTACTCGCTGCAACAGATGATCTAAGAAAGAAAATATTGCTACTCTTTAAACCCATTTCCAAATGGGTTCACTGAGGTTCTCACATGTGCTTTAGTAACTGCAAGGCCATGAAAATATTTGGTATCTTGACAGTGGATGCTCTCGTCATATGACCGGATACAAGTCTCTGTTAGAAGATTTTGTCAAGAAGGATGGCCCAGTAGTTACGTATGGTGATAATAGTAAGGGGTATGGCACCATTCGTTGTAAATTTGTACAATTTTCTAATGGTTCTTATGTCAAAGGGTTAAAACACAATCTCATTTCCATTAGTCAGCTGTGGGATGCTGATTACGAAGTCTTTTTCAATAAAAAGGAAGGGAACATCATTGATGCTGCTAAAGAAATTGTTCTCTCTGCTAAGAGATGTGACGACATCTACATCCTGGATATGTTCTCAGCTGATCAATCGCTGAAGAGATGTTTCTTCTCACGTGCTCAATCCCACATCAACTGGCTCTGGCACAAGCGTCTATCTCACTTGAACTTTAAGAATATTTCAAAGATCTCCAAGAATCAGCTTGTTCGAGGTCTTCTAAAGATGAATTTCTTTAAAGATCAAATTTGCTCAGCTTGTGAGATAGGTAAACAGGTGAAAGTATCTTTTAAATCTAAACAGTGCTCTTCCATTGTGTCTCCTTTTAGTTTGATGCATATGGATCTGTTTGGACTTGTTCTTGTGGCGTCTCTTGTTGGTAAAAAGTTCTCTCTTGTGATCGTGGATGAATTTTCACATTTCACCTGGGTCATGTTTCTAAGGAATAGAAGTGATGCTGCTGCTGAAATTATATCATTGATCAAGCAATCAGAAGTTCTCTTTAATATCAAAGTTAAGCAAATGAGAAGTGATCATGGTACTGAGTTTCGAAATCAGACCCTTGAGTCCTTCTGTGAAGATAAAGGAATTCTTCAAAACTTCTCTGCTGTTCGAACTCCTGAACAAAACAGTGTTGCTGAAAGAAGAAAGCGTACCCTGATTGAAGCTGGTCTAACTATGGTTGTTGATGCTGGTCTTCCTCTCTCATTCTGGGCTGAGGCTGTGAAAACCGCTTGCAATACTTAGAACTGGTCCATCATTGTCAACAGACATGGAAAGAAAGCCTATGAAGTCCTGAAAGGTCGGTCTGTTGATATTTCTTACTTTCATGCTTTTGGTTGTGCTTGTTTTATATTGAAACAGGGGGAGCAACAGTCAAAGTTTGATGCCAAGTCAGATGATGGCATCTTCATAGGTTACTCGTCAATCTCTAAAGCCTTTAGGGTCTTCAACATAAACAAAAAAAAAGTGATCGAATCCATTCATGTCCGCTTTGACGAGTCAACATTTTCCCATCAGTACAAGGTTCATGAGCATTCAATCCTTATAGAACTTCTCTCACTTATCTCCTCATCTCCTCTTGACTCAATTCCAGTTCCTTTTACAACCTCTCCTGCTGATGTTATCACTTCATCTGGTGACACTCCATCTCTTGACGATCATGGTCTTAATGACTCTTCTCCTGAGTCTCCTCTGACTCACGAGGTTTCATCTGATGACACTGTGCCTATCAATAACCCTGAAGATGATGAAGTCTCTCAGTCACATACTCTCCAAACTGTCAAAGATCATCTAAATACTCAAATCATTGGAGATGTTTCATCAGGGGTTCGTACTCGAAGACAAGTTTCAAGCAACTTTTGTCTCTATGTAAATTTGTCTCACTTGTTGAACCCAAGAATGTGGACGATGCTCTTCTAGATGCTGACTTGATCAAGGCAATGCAGGATGAACTCCAAGAATTCCAAAGACACAAGGTATGGACACTCGTTCCTCGTCCTCTGGGAAAGATTATTGTGGGCACTCGATGGATGTTCAGAAACAAAATGAATAAGGATGGAATCGTCATCAGAAACAAGGCTCGCCTGGTGGCTCAAGGTTTTACTCAGATGGAAGGACTTGATTATGATGAAACTTTTACCCCTGTCGCTCGTCTTGAGGCTATCAGACTCTTTCTGGCCTATGCTTCTTTCATGAACATCAAAGTGTTTCAGATGGATGTTAAGACTGCCTTTTTACACGGTGATCTCCCTTAAGAAGTCTATCTTAGACAGCCTCCTGCATTTATCAATGATGCTCTTCCTGATCATGTTTATCATCTGGACAAGGCTGTGTATGGTCTCAAACAAGCACCCAGAGCCTGGTATGACACTCTGGCATCGTATCTCCTTGAAAAAGGCTATCACAGAGGTGCTATCGACAAGACTCTCTTCATCAAACGATCAGGTGATGGCATCATCCTTTCCCAAGTCTATGTTGACGACATTATTTTTGGTTCCACCAATGATAAACTAAGTGAGGAATTTGTTGTTGTGATGTCATCAAAATTTGAGATGAGCATGATGGGTGAATTTTCGTTCTTTCTGGGTCTTCAAGTCAAACTGTCATCTAAAGGAATGTTCATCAGCCAAAGGAAGTACCTTCAGGATATGTTGAAGAAATTCTCTTTCTCTGAAAGCAAGCCAGCCAAAACTCCTATCAATACATCAGTCTCACTATCTGCTGAACATTCAGGTGTTGATGTGAATGCCTCATCTTACAGAGGCATGATTGGATCGTTGTTGTACCTAACGACAAGTCGTCCTGACATCGTTTTTGCCACCAGCATGTGTGCTTGCTTTCAAGCCAAGCCCAAAGAGACTCATCTCAACGCTGTCAAAAGAATATTTTGCTATCTCAAGCATGCTCCATTCTTGGGTCTCTGGTACCCCTGTGAGTCCTTTTTTGACTTAGTTGGATTCACTGACTCTGATTTTTCAGGATGTTCTTTAGATCGAAAAAGTACCTCAGGAGGGTGTAAGCTGTTAGGAAATCGCTTAATCAGTTGGTCGATTAAAACACAGTCATCAGTTGCATGTTCAACTGTTGAAGTTGAGTATGTTGCAGCTGGAAGATGTTGTGCTCAAGTACTGTGGATTCAGAATCAACTCCACTCAAGTACTGTGGATTCAGAATCAACTGATGGACTATGGCTTTTCTCTTTCAAAAACACCCATCTGTTGTGACAATACAAGTGCAATCCTCATCTCTCAAAATCCTGTTCAGCACTCAAAGACAGAACACATCAATGTCAGGCATCATTTCATTCGAGACATCATCCAAAAAGAAAAAATTGAGCTCATGTACATTCCTACTGAGCAACAGTTGGCAGACATTTTCACCAAACCTCTCGACGACCAAAAGATGTTGTACTTCATTATCTCCCAGTAATTTTTGTATTATATTTCTTGTTTTTCTTTGTTATTTTTTACTCACTTTGAAAAAGGAAAAATCACAAACAAAAATTTCATTTTATGAAAATAATATATTACATAGAGCGATTACATGCAACTACTAACGTTTCATTTAAAATAATATATAACTTTTTACTAACGTTTGAAATATTGCCACAAAGATGGGTTTCCCATTGTGTACAGCTGATGGATCCTCAGCTCACTTTCGTCCACAAAGAGCTGAATCTCCTCTGAAAGCCTCACCACAAACTGATTTTGATCAGTTGCTCTCAGGATAGTCGCCGGCCACCACCCTCTTCTATACCATACTTCCACCATATCAAATGGCTTAAACTCCACCAACACTTTTGGTGGCACTGGCTGAAGTGCACCCCAACCACAATAAACCACCATCAACCTCCCGGTTTCACCATCTGTTAGCGTTGTCAATCGCACTTCATATCTCTGCAACCAAATTGCGATAATCACCCCTCCATATGTTCCTCCTTGAAACTCACCTCCCATCAGCTTCACCTCTACTTTGTCCCATCGCCTGAACGGACTCTCAACCATCTTCTGTATAGTAGTGTATTTATTTTGTGGTTTATTTGTTTTGTGATCTTTACAAACTGATTGTTGTTTCCTTTTATAGACTTATGCAGCGATCTCGAAACCTCCTTCTTTTAGAGGCGTTTCGTTTCCCTTGTATTTAATGCTTGATTTGACATTTCACCTTTTGATATTCTCAAGGTGATTCTGTCACTGTTTTTTTAATTTGACGGTGATCATGATCTAGTCTGCAACTCTGACACTTTACATCCCTAGAAGCATGATGTTGTATGTGTCTAAGTCTCGTTTCTCGGTGGCAGGACCAGTCCTGAGATGTAATAGAGCCACTCACTTTCATCAGTGTTCCAGCACAGTCTATCCACTGATGAGAGACTGCCTTGTCCCACTGATAACATTTTAAATTGGGCCTGAGTGTTGTGTTTCCATTCTGCTATTCAACCAGACTCTGTCCCTGGATGCATGATGTCGTATGCCAATTCTTATGTCCTGTTGAGACACTAAGCACTGACCCGCCTCATCAGCTGATCACAAGAATCATCTGATGTTGTATTTTCTGGTCCTTCAAAGACAAAGGGTCTCTCTGTAACAGATTCTCAATCCTGACAGTCCATGTCCCTAGAAGCTGCTGCTGCATGCACGCCCTGCAAGGCATTTGAATCCCTCCATGTGCTAAAGCATAGTCTTCAGCACATGAAGCTTTGGCTGGTCCTTTTTAGCCAAGGGATTCCGGTCCTCTGTTGCTGAGATTAAACCGTTTCACTTCCGCCTTTATCTATCGTATCTTAACCCCAGATTATGACCATTGATGTATGCCACCTGTCCCTGACATTTCGGCACTATCATCATCATAAGATCTCTACCCGATCTTTTTGCCTTCCTTCTTGCCCTCTCTCACATATTATACTCCGCATATATGCCTTCAAAATTAAAACCCTTTTACTTTACAGAAAACCCTTCATCACCTCCTTACCCTGATAAACCCTAAACCTCTTCTCTGTAACTCCATGACTCCTGTTTTTGAGTTTGTCCCTCCCGCCGATCTCAACAAGGCTGAATCCTCTCTTGCTGCAAACGTGCTTATTCTTCCTACAAATGTTGCTGCAGTATTCTCCATCCCTCCGAAATTTCAGAACAAGGGTTTCGAACAGTTTGTTGATTTCTTGAGAGGACACCCTCTTAATTTCGCCATTGTCAAAATGCCAGATGTCTTCAAGCCATCTGCAGTTGCCGAATTCTGGTACACCTGTGCATTCCAGTCTGATTCAGATTCTATTGTGGGAACGATTAGCAATGGTCAGGCTAAAGTTATCCTCACTGTTGACACCTCCAGACGGTGTCTCCGCCTTCCCTTCTCTGCTCCTTTCTCTGATCTTCCATCTGAGGAAGACACAAAGACTGTTGTGCATCTACTGGGTTATGATGTAAATCTCGCCAGTAAACGTGATGGTGATAAACTTGTTCTTCGTCAATGCTTTCCTGCTGGATGGAAGTTTTTGACTGGAGTAATTGGTAGATGTCTGAGTTACAAACATAGCAGTCTTGATCAGCTGAACACATAAGAGCTCCGTCTTCTGTTTAGTATGGATCTTAACAAGAACTTTGATTTTACTCAGATCATCTTTGATCAGCTAGTGAGCCTCATCTCCTACAAAGCTTGCCCCAATTATGTTGCCTTTCCAAGGTTTTTGGCTCTGGCTATTGAATTTGAGTGTGGTGTATACCAATCAGTTGAAGATGCTGTTTGCAACTTTCCTATGTTATCTTCAATGATTTTTGTCTCTGAGGATGCCGTATCTCGTCCTCCGCACACTTTTTCTATTCGTATGATACCTTCCCCAGTACGAGGCACTAGACACATTCGCTTTGCATCTGAATCACCCCCACATGTTACAGAACCTCAAGTCATGCAAACAGACTTTTCCGCCCCTCCAGTAGCTCAACACATTCGCTTTTTATCTCCTGTTCACACTACTGAGTCTGCCCCATCCTCAAGTTATTCTCAGCTGGATGAAATGCAATCTACTCTCAAAACCTTGCTAGAGCACTCTCAGGCTCAGTCCTGTCGCCTTCAACAACTTGAAACCAATGTTGCTTACATCAAGGAACTTTTCTACTGGTCACTCATTAACATAATTCCAGAAGGTGTTACTGCTTCTGATCTGTCACCTTCTCCTCCTCCTGGTATTGATGGTTCCGCTCATCATTATCAATGACTGTCACCTCCACCACCTGCACCGCCGCCACCTCCACCACCCCCACCACCACCTCTACCACCGCCACCCTCTCCTCCTTCTCTTGATGATGCCAAAAGCAGGAGAATACACATGGTGATCTAGATCCTCCACATGAAGGGGACATTATCTCTGCATTGATCAGCGGAGACATTGTCTTGTCTCATGCTGAGGGGGAGCATGTGCCTAAAACAACTGAGGGGGAGCCAAGTTCAGAACATGCCTCTGATGTTAATGATGAGGAAGGCTTCTTTGATATGCCTTACCTTGTTGACCCTATTGTTGTGTTGTATCCAGGACAACCTTTTCATGATGAAAATCAAAGCACTTTTGTTCTTGAAGCTATTGAGGCCTCGCATGTCTCTGATGTTGATCACTTATCAGTTGACATCCCTGAAGATGACGTTCCTCTGGTGAACAAAAGAAAACACCCTTCAGAATCCTCCTCTGTTCCAGAGTCATCAAAACGTTACAAGATCTCTCCTCAGATACTGAAGCTAGCTGAGGAGTGGTGCATGTCTACTGATCAAGTTGAAGAGTTTGCTGTTGAGCATAATCTGGTCATGACAAATCGAATCATCTCCTGTAGGGATGATAAAGTAGGTCAGCAGATGATTCAAGAGGAAGGTGGAATAGATAAGCAACAAGATCTTATGAGTCATTTTGACTCAACGACTATTCAGCAAAGGAAGATTGCCGGTCGAGCTGAGAGTGCATATAGAAAAATTGACTTGGCCAAATATGCTCGTGTCTTTACAAGAAGATATTCGTTACTTCCAATAGTCAAAGTGCACTATTCCAAAGACAAAGGGGAAAAGATCCTACTTCTGCATCTTCAACGAAAAGATAAAGAATCACTTGTGCCTGAACAAGTGTTCATAAACGAAGTTGCGAAGTTTGGATTTACTGAGTGGGAGGAAATGCTTCAAGTCACCCAGAAGCATAAGGGGCTGCATTCTCAAGAACTTCGTGCTGCCCTTCAACAGTGTATTGATAAAGCCTACATTCTAGATCTTGTTCCAGCTTCTTCTCGTCCTGTCAAAGATCAACGTTCTGGCCCACAAAAAAGAAGGAAGAACATTCAGCTGAAGCATCATCTCGTTCCTTATAGGTCAATGGAATTCAACAACACTCCTCCTTTGATGTTCCTGCAGAGGCTCTCAAGCTAATCAGAAATCCTGTGCATGGGATGTTCTATGAAGATGCAAATGGAAAGATGTGCTTTATACGTACATCTGATTTGAAGAAAGCGTCTACTGATCATTTGTTTCATCTTAGGTGTGAGTGTTTCAAGGTTAAGTCAGCTGAAGGCTTTCATATGCTGATATCTCATGAGCTAAAGTAACGAGAGCCTGAACTCCATGCTCCTGAGTATAAGTGGATCAAACCAGAAATTCTCACTGAGGCTGAGTACATTGATTCACTCGGCAAATCCTCATTCACTTAAAAGGTTTTGACATCATTAGATTAGGGGAGATTGTTGGGCTATTCAGCATCAGCACCAGCTGATCAGTAACAGCACCACTTGAATCTGATGTTGTCAAAGGAGGATATCACGCTGCTGCTGATTGTTCCAGTGGAAGCATATCAGCTGAAGCGTGTTTCTTATTTATCTTCTATTTAGTACACATTGATGCTTCTTCTTTTGAGATAATTTCTTGAATTGACTTTATCTGATTTTGACTTCTACTGTTGTTAGATTGGTTTGATATTAAATGTTTTTAGCTAGATACAGATGTTGCGTTTTGAATATATTAAATGGTTTAAATAAGTTTGCATTTTGAGGTTTTAATAATTAAAATGTGTTGATTATTTAATGAAAATGTATTCTTAAAATTTTTAAATTTACTGTAAAATCTGCGATGTTACAATTTTGTATCAGAGCACAGCTTGAGTGAATCAGGCTCACTTTGTGGGTTTTGATCTCAAGTTTGAGGCTTAAAAGTTAAAAATATTTTTACAAGAAATTAATAATAGTTTTTCAAGAAAGGGGTTAAATGAACGGTGTAGCGAAGACGCAGTGTGTACCGCCAGCCGACGCTAGTGGGGAAAATGTTTAAATGCTTAGTATTTCGTTGATGCTTTCTAGAATTTATGATGCTTGTATCTTGGGTTGGCTGCTAGAAAGAATACTGTTGATGTTGTTATTTTCTCCTACTGGCTTTTGGAATGTATTCTAATGTTAATTGGTTGCTTTGTGAATGCTATTAAAGTTATATACAGTGGGAATTGGATAGCCTTAGAATGCCGGATCTAGCCTTATTGCATGTTCCCTGTTTGGCTATTGCCTTAGGGTAGGATCTTTTATTTGAATGTCTATCTGATTCTATACTGTATATCACTGTGTATTTATGAGGTGACTTATCACCACTAGAGGATATTCCATCTTAATTGGGCAGCAGGGTGGGGTGGAATTCCTAATAGTGTAGGAAGAGTTAAGATGTGTGAGTGTGTGTGGGATGGCCTGTTAGAATGAGTACCTCAAATGTTTGATTGTCTACTGCTTACTATTAGGGATGTATGCTAGTATTGATTAGTTGTTTAGCGAGTGTGATTAAAGTTGTATATAGTAGGAACTGAATAGTCTGAGAATGTTTGATTTGGCCTTACTGCATGTTCCTTGTTTGGTTGTTGCCTTAGCATAGAATCTCTTATTTGAATGCCTATTTGATTCCACACTATATACGACTGTGCATTTGCGAGGCGATTCGTCAATACTGGAGGAAATTCTATTATAGTAAAGTAGTAGGGTGGGCTGGATTCCTAGTGGACTAGGAAAAATGATGACATATGCTAGTACAGGCATATGTGTGAGTCTTATCGGTGAGAAGCGAATTGAGGATTTTGGGGCGGGTCTCGAAACGGACATGGATATGTGTGGAAGGTAGTAGTAGAGCTCCTACTATCGAAAACATAGGATCTGTGTTCGAGTCAGGAATTGGTCATGACGAATCCAAGGAGCTGAGTGTGTGAGTGTCAAGCATAGTTGACTTAAATGCTAGTGTGGTTTAATGAGACCTTTATCCATTCGATTGTTGAATGGTGATCGTGAGGTTTAATGAGAGCAGTTAGGATGGTGATCGTGAGGTTTAATGAGAGCAGTTAGGATGCTGGTATGAGTGCCCAGGAGTTTCGGGATCTGATGGCGACAGAGGTGTCGCGTGGGATTAGGAAGGAATCTCGGGTATGTCTATTGGGACTAGGGAGGAGCTGGGGAACGTGTTAGACTAACCTATTGCCACAATTTCAGTCGTCGGGGGAGGCAGACCCCATTGTTAGCATGCGGTGGAAATCTGATGTCGAGAGCGTATTTCGCACTAGCGTTGCTTGGATGGCTAGGGCGGCAAAGGAATGATGGGGACTTAAGACCACATTATGACTGCAGAGCAGGTCGAGGCATAGACCTAGGAGGATTTTGTGACATGGTCCCAAAGGAAGTACGTGTCACGAATAGAGATGGAGTGGATCTCATGTCTGGGATGATACCGAAATACATAGATGGCGTAAGTGAGGGAGTGGTCATGTGCTACAAAACAATGGTTCTGATAGGGACTAAGAGGGCGTTTGGTTGAGTTTTACGGCTCACGATCGAGGAGGTGCTGGTGACGGGTAAAGTGGCTAGCGGACGACGAGCAACATATGATGGTTGATGTAAATGTCTTTACATCGTCAAAACACGCGTAATGAGATGGTGTTTGGCTTCGATCCAGGTTGTTGGATTGGTAAGGAGTTGTCGAGGCTTTGAGGCAAGTGTTAAGTTCAATCTAAGTGGGGGATCCAGTCATGTTGACGAGTACGACTATGAGAAGTGCAATTGAGCTTTTGGTACATCTAGAATTGCTAGAATAGAGACGCGTGATCTGATTGAAAGTAAAAGAGCGTGAAGCATTGTTGTAGGAGTAGTTGGCATGTTGTTGAAATGATCAAAAGTAGGACCAGGTTTAAACCAAGTGGGGTAGAACTGATCATATACAGTGAAAGAAGGTGCTCAAACGGCAAGAGAGTATTTACACACGTCATGACATGTTGCGAGCAGGACCGAGACTCTAGGGGTGTTGATGTGTAGTTAGTATTAGACGCGTCTAGGTCTAGTATGTAAATGTTATTGGTTCGACGTATTGAGCAACGTGGTACATAGTGGGGATGCCCGACAAGATGCATTGAGCGGATACGCATGACTCGACGTACAGAGTATGTGCGGCTCGAAGTGCTGAGCGGTGGGCATGGCTCAATGTACATAGTGGTGTATGCTATTGATTATTGTCAGGTGCAAACACCTATAGAAGTTTACTATCGGTTAGGGATGAAGTTGGAGTAGCAAGTGGCATAAAGTAGAGTTTTGAACCTTGGGGGAGGGGGGTAGCGGGGATGTTTACCTCTCACTTGTTAAATTCGTCTTCGCTCACTGCTACCAAATACAGCATCGGTATGCCGTTTCACGAGGTGTCGTAGCGCATAAACCCTATTATGTTGGGGCGAGAATAGAGAATTGTAGATTTAAGGGTCGTAGGAAAGACTATGGCGTTTTGATTGAAAGGCGTAGAGTTGAATTTCAGGGACGAAATTCTTATAAGTGAGGGAGAGTTGTAACACCCCGTTTTCCGGTGCGTTCGGAATTGCGAATTTCGGTGCGTTCGGAATTGCGAATTTATTATTTTAGCAATAATAATAATAATAATAATAATAATAATAATAATAATAATAATAATAATAATAATAATAATAATAATAATTCAATTGTAAGAGTTGTGGGTGCATGGTGTCAAATTGAAAACTTAAAATTTGGAAATAAACCAGAAAGTGCTTAAATAAATTATGACCCCAAACCGTAGGGACCAAAGGTGACAACTTCAGCAACTTGCATGCTAACCCAATTAGGGCCGTATAATGCATTCGGGAAGGCTTTGGAGCCTTTGACCATAAGCTTAGCCCATTCTTTTATTGTTTGGTACACATAACCCCACGATAGGTGGAGTAGCCGTACAATGTTTTCTTCCCCTTCTTTTGGTTCATATTCGGTTAAGACATAAACCTTACTTCTTGTGTTCTTCTCTTTTTCTTGCTGTGAAGTCGTGATCGAGTGAGGTGTTGCTGCAGCTCGAGACTAGAATATACAAGAAAAGAGATTAGATCAAGTCTTGGTCGTGCTACATGGTGGAGTACGTTTTTGGTTTGGTAAAATCTTCTTCTCCCCTCTTTCTTTTCTTTTCTAGCCAAGACCACCACCATCCTCACCATGTCTCCTTTGTGAGGTGTGTATGGGTGGGGGTATGGTGTGTTCCATGTGTTTTTTAGTAGTGATGTTGTATACCATTGCTTCAAGTCCACATATCATCATACTAAGTTTTCATGGGATACACACATATATAACTTGTTATGTATATGTACCTCCATAATATGAGTGGCTCAAAGTAATGTATTCTACCCCAACTTTCCGATTTTGATGTGCTCTTGACTTAATTCTGGTCTTAACAGATTTGTTTCTCACCTTATAGGTCTTAATCGCTGTCTTAATGGGTTTAGGAGTTGAAACCTTAGACCCTAATGTCATGTTTGTCATTTTCGGATTTTCACTGTTTTGGACCTGTTTTTAGAAAATTCATAGTAAATCGTGTGAATGTCCAATTGGATTGATCTATATATATCAATGGAATTTTCATTGAGTCTAGTTTCTTGTTCCAGAAGTCTTAGCCTAATTCGTCTCCTAGGTTAGGTGAATAGTGCAATATTCTCTGACTGGTCCAGGTTGCTGTCGTACAGCAAATTCTGTGTTGATAAATTCATAAATAATTGTACACACATATTTTGGGAGCAAGACCAGTGGGAAAAGTTTGGGTTATTTTTCTAGTTTGTTCACACCAAAAACCAGAAGCTAACCCCTATTAATTTTGTGTTTTGGTTACATCTTTGAGGGGTGGTCCAATGGGTGGACTGATCAAATCAGTCAAGTTTGGGGATTTGTCATGTGTTATTGGAGAATGATTTTGACCTGAGGTCAGGCTCTCTGACCTTGTCCTTGGGTCTAGTTTATCCACGTATTTTATTGGATTGTGTTTTGAACCCTTCCTTGGTTGAAAGTTGCAAACTTTGCAACCAGGTCAAAAATCAGCCTTGCTGTTGAGTTTCCTTTTGTGTTAGTTGTTATGGTTTTGGGTCATGGTTGTTATAGTGAATGCCCGGGGTTGTCTAGATCTAAATGAAACACCTAATAACTTTATGTTAAGTAAATGAGAAGAAGGGGGGGGGGGGGTACATGGTTGAGACATGGTGCGTGTCGGAAGTTATAAACATTTAAATTATAAGTAACGCTATAAGTATTTATAGTAAGGTTAGTTGGTATACTTGATAGTAATTAAATTAAAATACCTTATAGGTGTATAAGGTGCTCGAGTGGAGCTCGGTGGGATTTTTAGAGTCGCTGTGTGGATTTCTTCATTTGCTCCTTCAAGGTGAGTTCATCACTACATTGTATGAAAGTTGTACATCATTTACTGTAGCTCGTGTGTGATGTTAGGATGTAGGTGGGTAGTAACAGGCCATAGGAGTTCTAGTAGGTGTTTGTATGTGGAGAGTGACATCACTGAGCTGGGTGCCATTCATGGTGCTGGGGGCCATGATTGAGCTGGGTGCAATGATGTGTGGTGTACTGTGATTGTGCTAGGTGCAATCATTGAGTTGGGTGCCATCATGGAGCGGGGTGCCATGAATGATTTGGGTGCCACGATAGTGATGTGATTGGTGATTGTACTATAAAACATGATTGAGCTGGGTGCCATGATCATGTTGTGTGTTGTGGTTGTAGTATGCTTTGTAGTCGGATTGTGTGCCTTGTTGTGTTGTGTGCCTATATTTGTGTGGTGTGCCTATGATAGGGGTAGAGTATGTGTGATGGATATGTGATGTATGTGTTGAATTCACTAAGTTGTGTGCTTACCCTTTCCCTACTAAATCATTGTTTCAGGATCTTCAGGTGTAAGTGACGGCAAGGCGTGACGCGTACACACTAATGCTGCTTCTTTTGAGATTATTTCTTGAATTGACTTTATCTGGTTTTGAATTCCGCTGTTGTTAGATTGGTTTGATATTAAATGTTTTTAGTTAAATAAAGATGTTGCGTTTTGAATATATTGAATGGTTTAAATAAGTTTACATTTTGAGGTTTTAATAATAAAAATGTGTTGATTATTTAATAAAAATGTTTTCGTAAAATTCTTAAATTTACTGTAAAATCTGGGATGTTACAGTTAGTCTTCCGTTGCATATGTTTATGTGTTTATGTGATCTAATCCCATCAGAGGTAGCTCTTTCAATATTATTCATCAAGAAACCCTGCAGAGAATGAACATTCCAGAGTAGAAAATCTTGCCAAAATCCTCAGTATTGGTCAGCTTCAACGGAGAGACAAAGAACACCGTGAACGAAATCAAATTACCAATCTACATATGAGGGATAAACTCGATACAACGATTCCGTGTTATGGACTCCCTGTCCTACTACAATATCATCCTATACCGACCTTAGATTCATGAGATGAATGGATACCCCTCGACATATCATCAATGCGTCAAGATGCCTACGCCTTGGGGTGTAGTGAAAATCTTTGGTGACCAACAGCAGGCCAGAAGTTATTATTTTTACGTTGTCTATGAAATCTTCGAATTCCCCAGCAAATGTAGCAACTAAAGAAGAAAGCATCGAAAGTTTTGGAAGAAATAGAACAATAAGTAAAAAAAGTACCCTTGGACCCTCTTGATCCAGAAGTCAAGGTGCTTCTGGGGGAAAATCTTCCTAAGGATCTGAGGAGGATCTTACCCAACTCTAAAGCAAACGAAGAACAACCTTTGCATGGAAGCCCGAAGGATATGACAGGTATAGATAAAAGTATTATTACTCATAAACTAAATGTCGATCCTTCTTTCGGGCCAATACACCAGAAGAGAAAGAAGTTTGCACCAGAAATAAAGAAGATAATCTAAGAAGAGGTGGAACACCTATTGAAAGCCAAGATGGTCAGAGAAGTCAAATTCCCAAGATGGTTGGCAAATGTAGTAGTAGCCCAGAAAAAGAATGGAAAATGGAGGGTGTGCGTAGATTACACGGACTTGAATAAAGCATGTCCCAAATATCCTTTCTCGTTAACTCATATAGATTCTTTAGTAGATTCTACGGCAGTAGATGAAATCTTGACTTTCATGGACACATCCATCGAATTCCAACATATCCAAATAGAGGAATCAGATCAATAGAACACAACTTTCATGACACCCACAAGTATATATTGCTACACCGCTATGCCATTGGATTTGAAAAATGCAGGTGCCGCATATCAAAGATTAGTGAACAAGATGTTTATGGACAAGATCGGAACAACCATGGAGGTTTACATATAGGACATGGTGGTAAATTCAAAAAAATTCCAAAGATCATACAAAGGATCTTGCTGAAGCTCTCGATATCTTAGACGAACACAACATGAAGCTTAATCCTGTAAAGTTCCATTTTGGGGTAAGCTCTAGAAAATTCTTAGGCTACATGGTGACCAAAAGGGGAATATAAGAAAGCCTAGAGAGATAAATAAATTATTAATCTAAAATCCCCAGCATCCACCAAAGACATTCAGAGGCTAATAGGAAGGGTAGCAGCACTGAACAGATTCATCTCAAAATCATTAGAAAGACGCAAGCCATTTTACGAGATTTTGAGGAAAAATAAGAAGTTTGAGTGGACTGACAAGCAAGAAGAAGCCTTCCAAAAATTGAAGAACTACCTGTCCTCCCCGCGTTATTGGTCAAACCAATAAATGGAGAAGTAATATACGTATATATCGAAGTTTTGAAAAGTGCCTTGAGTGCAGTACCAGTAAAGGAAGAAGACGGCATCCAACATCCTATCTATTATGTAAGTAAAAACTTATTAGATGCCGAAAGTAGGTATTCACACTTAGAAATCTAATCTTAGCACTTGTCACATCCTTAATTAAACTTAGGCATTATTTTGAAATACATCCTATATTTGTTAAGACTAACTTCCATATCAAGTGTCTTATGAGAAAACCATAAATGTTAGGTAGGATGTCAAAGTAGGCAATGAAGTTAAGTACATTTGATCTATGATATGAGCCAAGATCGGAAATAAATCCCAACCATTAGCATATTTTGTGGCAGATTTTAGCACGAATATCCAACCAAAAGCGTAAATGGAACTTAAGCGACTTCAAGATGAAGATGGACAAAAATTGTATATATCATATATCTATGGAGCCTCAAACTCCAAGGGAACAACATTAGGAATCATGCACAAGGGGACATAATATTTGAGGCAGTGAATTGCGGATTCCATGCAACAAACAACGAAACTAAATATGAAGTACTGATTGTTGGCTTGTATATTGCCTAAGATCTTCACATCAAAGAAAATTCAGGTTTACGTCGATTCCCTATTGATTGCTAACCATTTTAACGGTTCCTATGCAGTAAAGGGAGACAACTATTCAAATACTTACGAATAGTAGAAGAATTAGCAAAAGGCTTCCAAATTTTCAACTTAGACCAAATACCAAGAGAAGACAATAACGAATCAGATGCATTAGCCAACCTTGGATCAGCCCCCAAGATTCCTCCAGACACGAGAAATTCTAATTATTCACTTAACCATCCCCCAGCAATTTACAAACAAAAGGAAGTTCATGATATTGAAGATAAAGGTTCAACATCTCCATCGGAATCCGAAGCATCATCCCGACCGGAATCTTGGATTTCACCAATCAAAAGCTACATCCAAAACGGAGTTATTCCTAATACTGAGACAAACCCAAGAGCCTTGAGGTTAAAAAATTCTCATTTTTATATTAAAGTAATCATAGTGTGTTTCCATTTATTATCTTAATTGTCTTATTATCACTTTATGTTTCATTTAAATTTAAAAAATTGTATCTAATTTTTTTAATATTTTTATATTAAAAAAGTCACTAAAAGCATGAAAACAAGATTTATTTTAGCAATTAATGGCATAAAAATAATGCCACTAAAACTTATAAGTGTTATAGTGGCATAATAAAAAAGTGTCACTAAAACTCAATATGTTGCAGCGGCACCACCAAAAAATGTCACTAAAGAACATTAGTGGCGGCGCTTTTAATGGCATTTGTCACAAGGGACCGAAACTTTAATTTACTCTAAAATTAATTTGGACATGAACGTTGACAAGAGCTAACGGAGAGGGGCGTAGCATTAGCCACGATACAATGAATGGTAACACCTTTCGTTAGTTAAACCATCTCCAACAATAATACATAACTTTTTCTATCAAATTCGGTATAGAAATAGTGGAAACAATAATTTATATGATATTGCAAACATTTTTTAGTGATTTATATAACATTACATCATTTTTCACTGTAACGCCAAAATTTACTTGATATGTATATAAACAAGTACATATTATGATGAGATGATGATGTGGTGGTTTTGGTGGAAAAATGGACCAAAATGTAAGAAAATTTGTTAAAAGGGCCATTTTTCCAAAATAGTGAAACTATGGGCTAAGGCTGATTTAAACAAGGACTTAGATGGATAATAAGTTTTATATGTGGGGTGAAACTTAAAAACATAAGAATTTCCATTTAATGGGTAAGATGGAGGTCTTTTGTGGAATAAGGGAAAGTGGAAGGACCAATCTTGCAAATTGTTGAAAGATGATATGTTAAAAGATGAAACTCTCCTCATTTCAGCTCCATATCACGATTTTGAGCAGGAGATGGCAACAATATGGCGATTTTATGAGTATTATGAAGATGCAAGTTTGATTTTGAAGAATTAATGAAGCAAAGAATGAATTCTAGCAAAATAAGGTAAGAACTTCTCAAATTCGTGCTTGCAAACCCATTTTTGGGTTGGTGGTGGGTTGGAATCCGATTTTCAGAAGTTGGGGAGGTCTTTACCTATGATCCAAAATGAATAATTCATGTCTCTATGCTCCATGGAACTCAATTCCAACCAAATGATGGCATGGAAACATGATTATTTGGAGTTTGATTACAAGAACCCTAGAATTTGGGGGTTTTGTTCAATCTATGAATTCAATGTAATTGATGGTTATAATTGGTGTTTTGGAGGAAAGAAACCACATATAGTTGTTTTCTAATGATTCCAATTGGTTATGTGGGAATTAGGAGGGTGGAATGGAATCAAGGAAATAAGAACTTAATTTTCGTCATCATGTGTGCAGCCATGGAAAAAAATGCAGTACACCTTCGTTAACCTTTGGATCGTCATGAAATTTGAATGGTAGCTTCCGAACATGTAATTATTCAATATGAACGGTGGAGATCGGAATTGGTGTTGTCTACAAAATTCTGAAGTGGTTTTAATTCAATGGATAGAAGATAATGTCTACTATGAAGCTATGTTCTACACTGTTTTAGAAAAATCATATAAAGTTGTAGAAAAATCGTTTGGGTCTGATTCAAGTGGCCTTAGAATGGTATGAATGTCTAGTTTATTTAGTGTTTGTATATTGTAAACGAATTTCATGTTCAAGATAGGTGAAAATCACAATTTCTATGATGTTGTCAAGCTGATTTATGACAGCACATTGTTGCTGTATTGAAAAATTCATAGTAAATTATAAAAAAATCAAAATCATATGAGGTCAGAGGCATTAGAAGTTTATGAATGTCTAGTTTGTTTTTATATTCTAAATCAGAAGATGATTCTAAGTAAAAAAGGGGTAAAAATACGTTTGAACAGGGGGCTGTACAGAAAATATAAAATGGGTAAATGTTGTTGTGTGTGGACAAATTCGGGGACGGGAAAGAGGACTAAGGAAACTAACTACTTGGAACTCGTTTTACACCGAAAACTTCAAGGTGAGTAACTTTACTCAACTTAACTGATATTATGTTGTGTGTTCTATTCTATGTAAATATATATATTCTTATATATTATATGATGGTGCTAGAATTAATTAACTTGGTGAATATTAGTATAATGATCATATGTGTTAACATAGGTGAAACTCTCATGATAGTTGTTTTTAAGTACGAACGGTTAAATCATAGGTGGTAATGTTCATTGTTGTTTTATATGGTGTTCAAGTGGTTGTATAATGATGTTTTACAACCATATGGTGTAATTAAAGTTTGGTGATAACTTGGTCTAACCAAGTGATTGGTGATAGATCTTTGGGTTGGTGAAAAGCCCAAGATTTCTAAGGTGAATGTATTCGATATTGATACAAATCATAAATATGGCGTGTTATATAAATGGTGATTTATGTGCTATGATATATCTAATTGGTGTTGGATTTTCAGGTGACAAAAGATTGGTGAATTCTTACAAAGTGGTTCGACTATATAATATTTGTTGTAAATATCACTTAGTTGCAGTAGAGTTATTCACGAAGTGTTTTCACTTACTTGCTTTTGTTGTGGTGTTTTGCAGGAATTAGGAGTAGTAACCCCCGACTGGATCGTGGAACGATCTGAAGATATCCACTTGTCGCTTCCAAAACATCTAGTATAGTATTTGTAATACCAAATTTGTACTGAATTGCTAAAATATTTGTATATACTCGATGTTGGTTTTGGGGCGTTACATTCACACTAAATGATATTATTTTTTTAATTTAGATTTTTTTTATAAAATACTTCATTAGCTGTTTACAAATTTGTTTACATCTTTTTGTGATGCTAATTTTAGAAAAAAAATACATAATTGAAAACTATGGATAAACAAATAACTTCTATACTAATAAATTAAATTAATTATAATTCTACGATGAATATTTTATTGGAATACACTAAATAATATATATATATATATATATATATATATATATATATATATATATATATATATATATATATATATATATATATATATATATATATATATATATATATATATATATCGGATCGGGTGAGAACTCCAATTTTAGTGAGGACTATAAGAGCAATTATGGACCTCTAATATTTATAAATGGGTGGCTAAGATTCAATATGAAAAAAATTGACACATCTTAAAAGTTTGTGTGACTATTTGTGTAAAAATCAAACCAAGTCACTACAAATAACATGACATTTAGGTTGCATTATTGGTCCTTAGTCCATGTAAACAGACTAAATTATCTTTTCTAATTATTTTTCTATTTTCTTTAATATCTTAATTTTAGGTAATTAAAAGAAAAAATACACCCAAAACACCCCCTACCATCCTGTTTCCCGGTTTGGTTCTTGGGCATGTAAATCAGCAAAAGGGAAAAGAGAAAAAGGGAGAAAGGGGAGAGGACAATCAAGAGAGGGAAAGGAGGAAGAACACACACACACACACACACTGATTGTGTGTGTGTGTGTGAAGCGAATAGAGAAAGAGAAATAGCTGACGACAAAGAGACTGAAGCAGCTCAAGGTTGCTCTCAGATTTGTTGGATCGCTGATCGGCGCTTCTGGGGTCGCCAAAACTGTTATGGCCGACAGCGAGGGAAAGGGAAAGGGAGGTCGATGGTGGCTCTTGTGGGTCAATGTCTCTGTCTTTGGGTGCACATCTCTTTTTCTGATGGAGTAATTATTGGTAATATTAAATTGTTCAAACTAAGTGAGTTTTGTTGAATCAGTGGTTTAAATTCGAGATTTATTTGCAATTGATTAGAAGTAGCTTATGTGTTTATCGTCATTATATGGCTACGAGATTCATAAATCTGTAATTGAAGTTCTTGAGCAGTTCCTCCCCCCCTCCTCCCTCCCGAAGTCATCGACTACACGATCACAAAGGGGAATTAAGATTATCCCCATTGGGGGAGATTCGGCAATCCACTCACACTGTTACAAATTAAAAAAATTAAAATTCTGAAAATGTTGGTAGCCTAAGCCACCCCCACAATCCAGTTCATGAGCCGCTCACAACACTCTCTCTTCTTTCATTTTTTAATTTTCTTTTTTTCTTTACTTCTTTTTAACATTTATTCTATTAAAATGTAAATATAATATTTACTAAAAATAAATAAAAGACTTTAGAATACGTAATTTTTTCTTTACAAAATGAGACCAATATTGACAATATTTTTTGTGATTTTTTTAATTAAAGTATATGATTGGGTTGGGTTGCTAGTGTGTGTAAAAGGTTGGGTTTAAGTGGGTTGTGTATGTAGAAGAGAGAGATATTAGTTTTTTTAATAGAATAGTTAGATTGGGTTGAGTTGCTAATAAGGATAGTCTAACAGAGTTACATGATCTGACAAATAAGTTGTGCAGCTAATTTGCAGAGAAACTATGTATCTAGAGAGAGAGAGAGACTCTGAGAGAGTGGAGATACAGGGTAGTGGGGATAGATGTGAGGTGTATTTTTTTTAATTACCTAAAAACAATATATTAAAATAGAAAGAAAAAAATTAGAAAGGATAATTTGGCTACCATAAGAACCAACACCGTAAAATTTTTTTTGACCAAAACTGAAACAATGAATCAATCAAGGACAAATTTAGGTTAAGGAAAGGTAGGTCCCGTAAACCACCTAATTTTATACATTCTAATACAAATTTTACAAAAAATTTATGGCCTACCTTAAATGGGAAAATGACTTATAAGGGTAATTATGTTTCAAAACTGTTCAAAAAGCACCATTCAAGTTTGGTATGTTCAAAAAACACCATCCAAGTAAGACCTTTGTACAAAAAACACCATCCAAGTAAGGCTTTTGTACAAAAAATACCAACGAACTATATGTTTTGTTCAAATTTTACCAGATGGTAACCGGCTCTTGCAGGTTAAAGGATGACTTGGCCTAATATTTAGTGACATGGCATAATAACAGATGAACAGTATAACCTGCAAGAGCCAGTTACCATCGGGTAAAATTTAAACAAAACATGTAGTTCGTTGGTGTTTTTTGTACAAATGCTTTTACTTGGATTGTGTTTTTTGTACAAAGGTTTTACTTGAATGGTGTTTTTTGAATAAACTAAACTTGGATGGTGTTTTTTGAACATTTTTGAAACATAATTACCCTTATAAGTCATTTTCCCACCTTAAATTTCTTTTAGGACCTATTTTAAAATTGTATACATCTCGTTAAGTCAGAATGGCCATGTTTCTTATCTTAGCTCACTTACTTCACAGTAACAATACGTGGTTTACTTTTTTTTGCGTCAATTTAAAAAAAGAAAAAAGAGAAAAGAATTAATGTGAATACGTGATTAAGCCTCATGTTCGGCCATTGAAAATTGAAAAGTATAAGAGAAGTAGAAAGAAGAATGAAAAAGGTTAATAGTTGAGGCGTTACATCTGTTCAACAATTTTAGTTTAAGAAACCGCATTGTTTTTTATTTTAAATTCGACACTCGTGTCAACCACAAGACCAAACCTGTAATTTACTTCTTAATTCCAATTGAAACTTTTATTTTCTAGGGAAAATGACTTATAAGGGTAATTATGTTTCAAAACTGTACAAAAAACACCCAAGTTTGGTTTGTTCAAAAAACACCATCCAAGTAAGGCCTTTGTACAAAAAACATCATCCAATTAAGACCTTTGTACAAAAAACACCATCGAACTACATGTTTTGTTCAAATTTTACCCGATGGTAACCGGCTCTTGCAGGTTAAAGGATGACTTGGCTGATCACCAAGTATTAGGCCAAGTCATCCTTTAACCTGCAAGAGCCGGTTACCATCGGGTAAAATTTGAACAAAACATGTAGTTCGATGGTGTTTTTTGTACAAATGTCTTATTTGGATGGTGTTTTTTGTACAAAAGGCCTTACTTGGATGATGTTTTTTGAACAGACCAAACTTGGATGGTGTTTTTTGAACAGTTTTGAAATATAATTACCCTTATAAGTCATTTTTCCTATTTTCTATGTTATGTTAATAAATATATAGAATACGTGATCTTCAATCAGATTTGTTTTAGTGACATGTATTATATAGTTTGGAGCCATCATTTCAAAATATAATTTACGCTTCAACGACATAAATGATACAATGAGGATAGTGTATTCTTTAAAATATTACAGAAATTTTCAATAAAAATAGATTTACAGAATAGTATATTTCACATATTTATCGAATAATATATATTGCCGTACACTAAAGTGCACTTTCCATCCTTTCAAACAAACTTCCAAATAAAAGGCAGGGACCCTTAATGGTGCAACGATTTCTCCAGTAAAATTTCCCGAGGTTGCCGCAGAGACTCTGTGCTTGTGCGAGAGAATGAAGAATTTCATGGTGGGCTATCTAGAGGACGTCGACATTGAAGAGCTCCAAAACTTTTCGCAGGTGTCGGACATGGACGTTGAACTCGATGATTTCACAATGATCGGAGATGCCGGCGACATTGGCACTCCTTCAGCCCTCTTTCAACAATCCCGCTCTGAAAGGCTCACTGACGGTAACTTCTTCAACACTTTTGAAGACGACTTCGATGATTCTGATATCGAATAGCAAGTACATGAATTGCCTGTTTCTAGGGTTTATATGCTATGTTTTTCTGATTCTCATCTGGTTATAAAGCTTTTTGTTACTACTATGATAGATACTTCAGTCGATTGATGGATTACATAATACATTGGTTTCATAGATCCTCAATCTCTCTTCGCAATTAAGTATTTTCTAATCTTGTTGTTTGATTTGTGAATTTGGAGTTTGAACATTGTTGCTGTTTAAGCACCGGCCGCCGTTACAACTTACAATCGCTTTTGAATATTTGCCATTAATCTATTTGAGAACAAGGGTCCAATTTCAAGTAGAATTTTCCTCAAGTCTAATATTTTGTTGATAAGTAATCAAATGAATACAAGATGATAATAAAACGATTAGGACTTTCAAATTAGTTTGTTAAAATTTAAAAAAAAAAAAAAACGAGGATAATTACTTTATGGCAAATTGTATCAAATGAATTTCTATATTGACTATCGTACTTTCAGAAATTTAAAGATAGAATTTTTAAAATTCACGATGAGATGACATCCACATTTATTTTAATGTGGAGGTAGCGTTTGCAATTTGTTTCTGAATCTCTTTTTGACGAAACATGAGGACAATTGATATTGTTGTGGTACATGGTCGATGCATTTTCATTTTCCAATAGTCTATGACTCTATTCCATCATGCGATCAAACACTTTTAATTTTTTCGTCTTCAATCACTCTATTTTGAAGATCCTTATTATCTTTATTTATATAATTAAGATCAAAGGTTGTCAATGATCCAGTGACACTTTAGTAAATAATTAGCATTTTGATGGCATGAGAAAGTGCCACTAATTGGGGCTCTTGGTTTTTTTTAGAACGGCGGATATTATTAAAAGCTAGCGGAAAAAAGACAAAGTTACATCAAACAATTAAGAGGATTACATAGCCAATCGTTCCAACTAAAGCTATAATTATCACGAAATTTAAGCCAATTGAAAACAGATAATTGAACCTCATCCGCCATTCTACCGATGTTGATGGGAATCTGCTTGAAGATCCTATCATTTCTCGCCTTCCAAATAAGCCAAATAGAAGCGTACATAAGAGCCAATTTCAGTTTTTTAGCATTCGAGGACATCCCGCAGCAATCGACCATATCAATGAAAGACACAAGATTGATCGGAGGCTGTCTAAAGACCTTGGACCAGGAAGAAATGCGACTCCACAGATCACGAGTGAAAACACATTCAAAAAAGAGGTGATCGAGGCTTTCAGGAACAACACCACAACAAGGACAATATCGGTTTTCCAACTTCACACCACGAGTGACAAGATTTTCGACTAAAGGAATTCGATTTTGCACAAAACGCCACAAAAACAGTTTACCTTCAATGGGATGGAGTGTATCCACGAGAACTTCGAGCTGGGGTAGTTCCATCTAGGAGAACCAATCGCCGATCTCAAGGATTGAACCGAGAAAACGCCATCAGAGCTGTGCTTCCACGACCACCAGTCCGATTTGTTAGAGTAAGAGACATTGTTGATTAGGATACAAGGATCATCTAGCTCGACTTGTTCAGCTCCTCTTCTTAACGGTCTTTTCCAACACCAATTGATTTGATTCCCAATCTGATCAGGCCTTATCTCCATAACTAAATAATTTTTATTAGATTCAATGGCGTATAATTTCGAGAATACATCTTTTAGAGCAATGTAATTTATCCAATAATCTTTCCAAAAGTGAGTTCTATCCCCCATTTTAAGATTTCTAACAAAACAATTATCAAGACAAATGTTCCATTTGTCGAGATCCTCACCAACTTGCGTAATGGACAGCCAAGCCCCCGGAAGACCTTTTTTAGCCTTTGGCGTCCCATCAATGTCACGGATACGATGTAAAGCTTTAATGCATGAGTACCAAAGGCTCATAGATTGACTCTTAGCCCACCATAACCATTTAGTCAACAAGGAGATATTCATTTCTTCAAGACAATTGATTCCAAGGCCACCCTTCTCTTTTGGTCTAATAACAACGTCCCAAGAAACCCAATGAATTTTCTTACTATCATTGCAACTACCCCACAAAAACTTTCTTCTAATCGCTTCAAGAATATCAATAACCTTTTTAGGAGCTCGGAACAAAGAAAAGTAGTAAAGGGGAAGACTACTAAGAACCGATTTAATAAGAGTAAGTCTACTCCCAAAAGATAACACCTTGGATTTCCATTTCGAAAGCCTTTCTTTGAACTTATCCACAACCGGCTTCCAATTTTTTGACAATTTCATGTTAGCACCAATCGGGAGACCAAGAAAAGTACACGGAAACGATGCCGGTTCACACGAAAGGATGCATGCAAGACGAGCAAGATCGGTAGGATCGACTCCAACACCAAAGACTTTACTCTTATGAAGATTTACTTTGAGACCCGAGGCAATATGGAAGCATCTAAGAATTCTATTAAGATTGATAAAATTAGACTCCGACCATTCACCAATGAAGGTGAAATCATCCGCATAAAGTAAATGAGATACATACGTATCACTATTAGGGAGATGTATACCATTAAAGATGAACTTGTTGCAAGCCTCCTTGAGGGAACTATGAGGCCCTCCATAGCAAGAACAAAAAGGAAGGAAGCTAAAGGATCTCCTTGTCTAACTCCACGCCTAATATCAAACTCTTTTGTAGGAGAACCATTCACAAGGACGGAGGCTTTGCCGGAGGATAAGCAAGCTTTAATCCACCCACGCCAGTTTTCAGAGAAATTCATTTGCTCCCTGACGGAATCAAGGAAACCCCAATTTAAGGAATCGAACACCTTATCAAAGTCGACTTTGAAGATTAACATTTTCTTTTTAACCTTTTTAGCCCAAGAGATGAGCTTATTAAGAATAAGAGGACCGTCAAGAATACTCCTTCCTTCAATATAAGCAGATTGCTCCGGACTAATGACTTTGCCAATAACGTGTTTGAGACGACATGAAAGAATCTTGGAAATAATATTGTACAAACAACCCACCAAATTAATGGGTCTATAGTCTTTTAAAGCCAACGGATCTTTGCATTTGGGAATAAGAGTGATGAAAGAAGCATTACAACCCTTGCTAATGACGCCCGCAAATTCAAAAAATTTAACAAAGTAAAAAATGTCCTCCTTAATAATGTCCCAATGCTTCTTAATGAACTTAAACGAGAAGCCATCCGGCCCGGGGGCCTTCTCGTCACCGCAGCCCTTGATAGCCGAGGCTATCTCATCAAGAGTGAACGGCCTGTCAAACCACAATCGATCGATGTCATTTAGTTTGATAAAAGCGAAACTGATAAGTTTCGGCCTGATCGGAACATCCTCGTGAAATTTCTTTTCAAAAAAGGATCTAACAGCGTTTTTGACATCAATGGGATCAACCGTCCAAATGCCATTGACATTTAGCCCATTAATCCTGCACTTCAGTCTCTTGCTGTTAATGACCGAATGGAAGAAGCTGTTGTTTTCGTCACCGTCAATTAACCACTTGAGTCTGGCTTTTTGCCTCAAGTCAAGAGCATTAATTTTGTCTAATTCCTGTAATCTCGACCTCCACGTTTTTCTGTTAAGGCATTCCTGGGAAGATAGAGCACGTGATTCCGCCATCATCTCGACATTGTCAATTTTTTTCTAAGATCATCGTATTCAAACAGGTCGTCTTTTTTTTGAAAGTAATCTCCAATTGCGTATGGCTTGCTTGAGATTTTTTAGCTTACAGAGAAGCTTGACATTAGCCGGACAAGGAATAACATGAATAGCCCAATTTCTTGAAACCAGATCAGCAAACCCGTCAATATGGAGCCAAGAATTAAAAAAAAAAACTGAACGGGCATGGCCCATAGTTAACAGCCTCAGACGATAATATAAGAGGGCAGTGGTCCGAAAATTGCCTTACCTGTAACAGAGGAATTCGGCCAAAGGTTTCTGAAATTGTTGCAAGCCATGAAGCGGTCAATTTTATTGAGACTTTTGACATTGGAGCTCATCCAGGTGAATCTTCTCCCCCCAAGATTAAAATCGAAAATCTCCATATCTCTAATAAAGTTTTTAAAAGCTTCCATATTAGTGAAAGAAACACGCTCAGAGAAGCGATCATAAACCAAAGTGACCTCATTGAAGTCACCCAAGAGAAGCCAGGCTCCAACCCCTTTGTTTTTCTTGAGGTCTAAGATATCCGTCCATAAGTTATTTCTATCGTTATCATCAACAGGAGCGTAAACATTTAAAATAAATACACGAGTGTTATAGAAGCCCCAACCTCCAGAAACAAGAATATAGTGATATGGAAAATAAACCACCCGATCTACCATTAGCATCAACCGTAACATAATCATAAGGGCTATTGTCCCAAAATTGATCAATTTTGATACGACTACTGTTACCATATGAGTTTCTTGACCACCGATGAAATTAATTTGATTTTGGATATTTAATTTTCTAATCCATTCCGCTTTCACCATTGATAACTTCTCTGATGATATCATCGGCTCCTTGAACCTGATATCCTAGAGCACTCCCAATCTGAATAGTCTTTCCAATCTCGTCAGAGGAAGAGGACGAGGGTTGTAGTGAGTGATTAATATCGTCGGAACTTGAGGATCCGGTGCTGTCGTATTGAGTAGCATTGACTTTCCTTGATTTTTTCTTGCCATGATTAGACGCCCTTATGATGTCCTTAAATTTTACCGACATGGATCTTCGAGAATGAGGCTTAGCGGAAATAGAGTGTTTCACTGTAGGCTTAGAAGAAGGTAGCGGGTTATTAAGATCAGGTAGTCTGCTTGGGCTTGATGGGCCAGAGTTATTGGACAAGGAAATTGCTTTACTAGGATAGCAAGAAGTATTCGACCCATGGGAATTAATTTCATTTTCTGAATTACTCAGCTTTTCCTTATTATTGAAATCATTACCAACGTGAGTGTCAGCGTCATCACACACGTTTTCGTTCTCTGCCTCTTCCCCTGTTAATTTCTCCTTATCACTAGCTTTGGAGGATTCTTTGAATTCGTTGCAATCTCCATTTTTATTGGTCTCGGTTGAATTACAAACTAAATTCTGCTCATCATTATTACACATCGGGAAGTCATTTTCTCTAACATCATCGTTTATACGCTCATAATCTAAATCCTCCACAAACGAATCATCATCACTATCTTCATTGATACCAATGACTTCCTCATCATCCTCACTTCCATCATCTTCGCCTTGATCGCTGGATGACAAAGGCGGATACCAATCTCCATCTTCTTTAATACTAACAGTAAAAACATTATTTCTCCAGTGAGTTTTAACATTATTATAATTGAATATCTCCTTTTTGGATGTTAAGATACAAATCTTTCCAAACGACATGTTGTTGACATCAATATTACATTCAACAGGAATAAGAACCCTCCTAAAATTTTCAGCAATGATTTGAAACACCTCATTTCTCCAAAAATTGACAGGAACACCATAGATTTTAATCCACACAGCTCTGAAAGTCTCACGAACTTCATCCTCCCACAATTTTAACCAAGAAAACCAATGAGACCAGCTTTCCTTATGTTCCGATAAAAAGGCACTAGTAACCCTGGCGTTTTCGAATTTTAATATAACATTAAGACCTCCAATGTACTTGACTGAACACTCACCAATTCCAGTCGAGTAGAAGATAGATAAGCATTTAGCCAGAAGCTCGAGATATTTTATTTCACCAATTAGGCAATTTTTCAACCAAATATTAGGGGAGATGTTTAACGAACCTGGCATATTAATACACAAATCCTGTTTGACGACTTTGTCATTCTTGAAGCTTGCTGTCTGCCCCGATACAACATCTTTAAGGATCTGAGGTCCTGCATACACGAGTGATTCACTCTATTCTCTCCACTAACTTCGCCAGCCAGAGGAACAGAGTAAGTGGAATGAGAGATAGATTTCCTAGAAAATTTTGAGACATTAGCTGACACGCCTAGGTTGTCGTGCGGTCAAAAATAAGAAAATAAAACCTCACACACACTAGTACATCGGTAGTAAGGGTCGATCCACGAGAGTTTGGTGGTCAAGACAAGACGATAGCTTACCAACTGTAGTGTCACGCTACAGCCAGAGGGACTAACTTCCACTTTCCCAAAACATACAAAAATCTCAAATCCAAGATCAAAACCAAACATAAACTAAATGAAACTAAATTAAATTCTAACCCTAGATTGCTTACTAAAATCAGAAGTTATATTCAGAATCCAGAAACAATAACACAAACCAAAACCAATTAAAAGCATCCAAAGACAATAAAAGGTAAAAAGTGCAATAAAACACGAACTGAATGATTACTTGTATTAAACTCAAAACCAGAAGATCCAAAACATTCAAATACGAAATTAAAGAGCTTTAACATACTGCTACTGGCTGTCACACTCCAGAAACACCAAGCTAAGAGCTAAAAGAACTAAACTAATATTAAAATTAAAGTGAAAACATAAAAATACCACAAAGGGCTGCTGGAATCTCGAAACTTGAGTCAAAGTCGCCATAAGTCCACCTTAGGGTCTGATCTTCGCCTCCAAAATTCGACCTAAAAGCATTTATTTACACTTGTGGAAAATTAGAACCCGCAACGCGTAAGACCTCTAGCCGTGTCGCGCGTAGAGCCTTATCCCCGTTTTTTCGCCATTTGAATTCTCTTCACTGCCTCAACTTTTGACATGGCGCGTCGTGCATGGCTTCATTCCCGCGGCGTGCGTGTTCATTCGACTGAATTTGGCTTTTTCCTCAAAACTTCTTCAATTGTCCGCATTTAGTCCCTGATTATAACATTTCTTTGCAAACAAGCACTAGCACAAAAAGTGAGAAATACCAATGTATCTATGATATATTTTCACCAAGAATAGGGCCTAACAACAACTAAAATACTTGATATTACTAGGCGTTGTCAAACACCCCACACTTGTGTCTTGCTTGTCCCCAAGCAAGAGAGTTTTTAACAGATTTTAACTAAGAATCAAACATTTTTGAACTTGTTCAATTTCAAAGTTTATTGTCTCCAGAGTTAGATTGAAATAGTTATTGCAAACATAACCAGTATATCCTTTGGAATTCATGACTTTCTAAAGAACCCTTTATTACAAATTTTCTGTCCACAATGAAGTGTTCGTACTCATTCAGATTCTAAAGGCCATTAAAGAACTATCCATGACTTTCGATGTTGTCCGTGTAACGAGCTTTCAGAAATACCATCCCAAACCAGACGATCTTAGGTGGTAAGGTGCATAAATGCCTCTTCGAGGCAACCCTTTTCGGACCTACCGGCTCGAACAACAAAGGCCACCGATTGACAGTCCCTTCCTAAATTCCAATCCTAAAATATTCCAATCTTCTAACTCCTGAAACTCAACTTATTTGACTAAACTCATAGCATGATAACAACTAAATAATATTTCTTGAAAAATATCAAAGCTATAACATTCACAAACTATTCGTTTCAAAATTATAATATATTAAGAATTTTGAAAAAGCTGCTAAAATTTTGAAAATTGACTCATTTCCTGCAAAAATTTCAAAAATAATCTTTCGACCGTCCACACCCCACACTTAAAACCGTACAACGTCCCCGTTGTACATAAATTATTTCAAAACCACGGAGAAAGAGTTACCCTTTAGACGGTTGACTGCTTGATGGAACTTGGTTGTCACAGAAACAAAAATGCGAACATCTCACGCTTCGGATTTCCAGGAGTTGTGGCGCAACAGTGAACACGCCGGTGAAATGACAAGTGGAGGGAGCACAATGACCGCACACTTTCATGAAACAACTCCTCCATAGATTCCCCATTTGGTATTCACATGCACCACTCACAAACAATTAAATGCAACAAGCAAACAAAACAAACTAAAACATATAAGAATACAACAAAAAGCGTGTTTCTGATTGCCGCGGCGCGCGATTGAGATACACGCGACGCGGTAATTACGAGATGGTCAAGTTAACGTCATGTTGGAAATGACCGCGACGCATACCACGAGAGTACCGCGGCGGTAATTTCAGAATTTTTTGGTCATTTGCAAACAATCACAAAACTTTTTCCAAAGCAATTTTTACCCAAAACACTTGACTTTTATTATTGCCCTTAGGCTTATTTATCATCTCAAACACAAATTCCTAAGTTTATCAACTAAAAGGCCTAAAATTTAACCTATCCTAAAAATGCACAGAATATGGAAAAATAAGTACAAGAAGACCCTTTTTCAATTGTGCGCGATATCATCTTCTTCTTCCTCTTTTGGCTCCTCCTCTACAGGCTCTTCCTCTTCCTCTTCAATCACAGGCGGTTGCGGTATCGGTATGGGCTTGTTGGAGCCGTTAAGGAAATTGATGACACACTCGGAAAGCCATAAAGTTGCGTATGTGTGTTCTTTGTGCACCGGTCAATATCCCTAACGGTTACCGATAGACCGTTATGCTCCAATTGTTGGCTATGGAGAGTCCGATGTATATAGTTCACCTCATCCGCCAAGAAACGAGCGTCCATTGTCGCGGGAGCGATGCTTCGAGGCAAGCTAACTGTTACTCGTGATCTCTTTCTCGATGCCGATGGCTCGTTGCGCAGGGCCGGAAATGGCGATCGACTGACAAATGTGACACCATCATCAACATAAATGATATCCCGTGAAGTAGTGGTCGGCGGGTTAAAAGAAACGGGAGGAATGACATCCAGCTCACGGATATTGTGCGGTGTCAGCAGCCCATATGAACGCGCGAGTCGCGTAACAAAATGCCCGCCGCCAATCGCGAAAAACTTCAGTGGCACATCCGTGATTAGCTTGAAGTAATCAGCAATAAAATATGGGATATTGCATGTCTGCAGCTTTCTCGTCAGGGCCCACATGAGCTGTAGCTCATGGGGCAGGACCTGGTCTGCATCGGCACGCGGCCAAAGCATAGTTGAAATCAACCGATGTAGCATCCGATGCGAGGGTAGATGCATATGGCTCTCCAAAATGGTATTCTTGTGATACCGAGTGGATGAAATAGTACCCCAGAAATCGGCGTATGAAAATGTGTCCTTCGGGGCGTAGTTGGCTCGTCTGTGGAACAACTCGAACCCGTCTCCCTCCGATTCTTCTTGCATGTACAACCCAAGGCGGTATCCAAATTCCCGCAGACTGTAATTTCTATTCTCATTCCCCAGCTGAAAGTTGACGGCATCGCCATCCTCCATGCTCACCGGTTTAGGATCAAAATCGAAACTTGAGAGGAATTGAAGGAACATCTCTCGGTACACGGGCTCGTCCATTTGACAGATTGCCTCAATTTCCCGGCATGTATAGATAAGCTCGTTTGCTTCATAGGCTCCTTGAACCAACCAGTCTTCCAAGTGCTCCAAAATACCGGAATCCCGGGTCAACTCCCAGTTGACCGTTTGTGCGGGTAAGATCCTCTTGTGCGGAAGTATAGTTCTACGATTCTGAAACATGTAGCTGAGGACCCTGGAGACTCCTGTAGTCATAGAGTTCCAGTCGATTGAGTCAGAGCTTCCAAAAGACGACATTGTGCCTGCAAAATGCACCTAAAATTTCAAAATAAGGTACTGTCCAACGTAATCCGCGACGCGGGAATAAATGGCCACGTCGCGCCTTTTGAATGTTCATACCCCGCGACGCACTGTGTGAACCCCCGCGTCGCGACGTATGAAACTCAGAACAGAATTAGCAAATTAACACTATAACAGACCAATTTTGCAATCCTAACTACTTGGTTTTATCACATACAGTGTTCTAGACTAATTGGCATAATTAATTTGGTCCTAAAAACACTACATTGCAAGACACATTTGATTTTTTTATTTTCCAAGAACTTGAGAAGAAAGAGAGAAACTTAGAGTACTTACTTGATTTGCTGATTAGAAGAACGATGGAGATGCGATTACGGGTTGCAGAGGATCGATTTACAGTAAGAAACTGAAAGGGTTTTGCAATTCCGATTTTATACAAGCTTGGGGGTATTGGGTTTTGTTTAAAACTCTGTTTTCGTGATTATCTCTAAATTTGATATCAGATAAGGCCGCGGCGCGGGAAGCTTCTATCCGCGTCGCGAGCATATGATTCAAGGTTATCGACAATCGCAAAAACACTAATACGAGTGGTGCGGACCCAGGGACCCCGCATCGCGGTTTTGTAAAATCCCCAAAATGACCCCATACTTGTTATTTTCTTATTGTGGTTAATTAAAACTAAAAATACAAATGTACACATGACCGGGTTGCCTCCCGACAAGCGCTAAGTTTAACGTCTTCAGCCGGACGCACACTTACCTGACTATTGAACATATTCTGGAATGTTGGTGACAAACTCAACTGTCTCTACCTCTAACTTCTGGAAGGTGCCCGAAGTGACATAGGGTTTTAGCCTATTCCCGTTGACTTTAAATGGCGGCCCTCATTTGAAATCTCAAATTTCAACAGAACCGTATTCTGTGACGCTAACGACTTCATACGGTCCATTCCATTTGCTCCTTAGCTTTCCAGGGAACATTTTTAGCCTTGAATTGTAGAGCCATACCTTCTGTCCTGCCATGAAAGTCTTCAGTCTTAGTTTAGCATCATGGTACCGCTTCATCTTTGATTTGTATGTAGCCGTGTTTTCATAAGCTTCATCCCGCAATTCATCTAGTTCAGAAAGTTGCAGTTTCCGCTCCTTCCCAGCTGCATCATAATCTATGTTGACCTACTTGATTGCCCACAACGCTCAATTGGCTAGCTCCACAGGCAAGTGACATCCTTTCCCATAAACCAGCCGATAGGGTGTAGTTCCAATCGGTGTTTTTGACAACGCCTAGTGATATCAAGTATTTTAGGCATTGTTGAGCCCTGTTCTTGATAAAATTATATCAGATATGCCTGGGTATTCTCACTTTTCGTGCCAGGACTTGCTTGGAGAAAAAGAATGGAAACAGGGACTAAAAGCGTACAAAAGAAAGAAGTTTGGAAAAGAATGAAAAATCAAGGAAACACGTACGCGCGCCGCGGGAATTAACCACGCGTGACGCGGGCTTAAGGCGGTGTAACACATTCAAATGACGAAAAAACGGGATCTGATAAGTACGCGCGCCGCGGATTCTTCATCTGCGCGGCGCGGCTGCGGGAAAATTGCAACTATAAATAAGAGGCATTTCCAGCCGAAAACCCTAGCAAAGACCGGGTGTAAAATCGACCTTGAAGCTCTTTGACTCCAATATTTCGTTCCAGCAAGTTCCCAATTGGTATTTTTATGTTTTGGATTTTATTTTCAATTAGTTAGATAGTTGTAAGCTTTGGTTTGTATCTTTGGGAGTGACAACCATTGATACCAAGCTTAGGTTTCTGTTTTAGTATTATTTGACTACTGTTTTTATGTTTGAATCTGAGTTTGATGAATGAAAAGCATTTGGTTACAAGTATTATTGGTATTTCGGTGTTTTGGATGTTTTGTTTGTGTTTTGATGTTTGAATTGTGTTTGGATCTTGTTTTGACCTTATTTGGAACTGTTTTCCTTTGCTAAAATCAGTAGCCAATTAGGTTAGTTTTGAGCATTGAATCTTAGCTAGTAGCTGTTCAGTCAGAACCCTAGTTATTAGTTAGGTTATGCTTGTTTGGTTTGGATGCCTTTGTTTGCTTCTGATTCAGAGATGTACTTCTGATTTCAGAAAGTGACTAGGTTAGTTTGAGCTGAGTCAGCTTAGGCTTAGCTTGACTTTGGTTGGTGATTGTTTTCTTTGGAGTAGTTGAGAATTAGGAACCAGGTCCTCCGACTGTAGCGTGACACTACTAGTTGGTAATCTATCATTTAGTCTAACCACGAAGCTCCTGCGGATCGACCCTGACTACCACTGTACTAGTGTGTGTTAGGTTTTTCTTTATTTTTGACCGCACGACGACCTAGGCGTGTCAAATTTTGGCGCCGTTGCCGTGGAGCTGTGAGCTTAGATTAGGTGAGTAGTAGGAACTTGTTTCTTGTTTTTGAAAATTTTATTTGGTTAATTTGGTTTTTGATTTTTGTGGGCGGGTTGCACTAGTGCATGCGTACCCGCAGGGGTAAGCAATTATCCCCATTGCATTTTGATTATGAGATTGAGCGTACTGCGCGCAAAATCCGTGCCCGTAGGCGTTTAAATATCATGAATTTTAGTCAGGTTAGTAGTAATCCAGTAAGTGTTGCCCAGGAACCATCAGGTGAGGCAACGGGGGTGTTTTCTATTCCCCCACTGTCAGAGTTTCAGTTCGGGAGCACGAGTGCTTCTGGTGGTGTAGTTTCAGCCCCTGCACCCATACCATCATGCACTCCACCATCTGTTCCACCATTTACACCCGCTTCACAACCACAATTTACCAATCCATTTACCTCTGCAATGTCTTGGGGAGAGCCGACCCGTGATGGCACCCTAGCTCCTAGACAGCAGACACCAACCTCTCAACCACAACACGTTCTTTTTTAAACCTCAACCCACATACCAACCTACACAACCAATACACTATCAACAACCCCCTCAGCCACAATACTATCATCCAGAGACAGAGGAGGTATATGACGAGGAAGACGAGGGATGGGTGCCACCAGCACCACAGCCACAGTGGAACCAAGGTCGGGGACCTCCCAGAAGAGCGCCACAGTATCAACCACTAGGTCAGCGCGAATATAATGATCATCTTTACGGTAATCCCGCCCAACCTTTACATTTTGCACAACCGAGACGGTAATCGGTTGCATCACATTTCCAACCGCGGGAATATGATGATTCATCGCCAATCTATATTCCTGATAACATTGATTCTCAAGTAGAAATAAGACTTCAGTTATTAGGAATATTGACTCAGTTTAGGGGATACAAGACTGACGATCCTTATAAGCATCTATATGAATTCTTAGCAATTGCCAATGCCAACACTCCTAGGAATACTAATAGAGATATTTTTAGGCTTAGACTGTTTCCATTTACTCTTAAGGATAAAGCCAAATATTGGTTTACATTTTGGCCATCTAATAGTATTACTAGTTGGGAACAACTCAAGGCGAAGTTTCTTCAAGAATTCTATCCAGTCAGTAAAACCACGGAGGTCAGACGAGCAATCCAAGATTTTCAGCAAAAGCCAGGAGAGGCTTTTCATGAAGCGTTTGACAGATTAAAAGAGCTGCTGCGATCCTGTCTACATCATGAAGTTCCTAAATGGCAGTTAGTCAAATTATTCTTCGAGGGAATTAATGAGACACACCAGGTTATGATAAATGCCTCATCAAGTGGGACATTTATGTGGCAAGAGCCAGAAGATGCCTGGAGATTTTTGGAGCAGCTGAGTTTAGGATCCAAAGTCAGCGGATTAATGAAAGATAAGACGATATATGTAGCTAACATCGAAGCAGAGAACAAATGGAAAACTGAAATTCAGAAAGAGCTCACTGCTGTTACAAAAAGGTTCAATCAGATGCTCGAAAAGTTTCAACAAGAAAAGGGGGCATACGTGTTGCATGGGCAGAATATATGCAATACATGTGGAGAAATAGGACACAATCATAATGAGTGCTCGATGACTCATGAAGAAATAAGTCAAGTTCACGGATATGGTCGATTTCACAACGCACCAAGACCATTTCGAAGTAATCAGCAACGAGAATCGAGACAACCACCTATGAGGCAGCAGCAGGTGCAACCTCCATCTCCATCAGGAGGTATGAATATTGGTTTGTAAGAAATTTTTGGAATGTTAGTACAACTCCAGGAAGTAGAGAAATCTAATTCAGAAGCAATTCTGAGATTTGGAGAATTACTTGGCAAAATGGAAGAAAAGAAAATACAGGAGCAGGAACAATCACCAAGAATGCAAGTTAATGAAGTAATCACACTTAGGAGCGGAAAGAAAGTAGACAACAATGTTACAGCTCCGCCTGCAGATGATGATAGTGATGTAGAAATAGTTTTTGATGAAAAAGAAGAATTAGAAAAAGAAAAGAAAAAAGATAAGGAGGAGCAAGTGCAGAAGAAGAAGCAGACAAGCACCTGGGAAAAAGGAGAATCAAGTGGAACAGTTCCCTTCCCCACGGCCTTGGAAAAGCCGGAGAAAGGACCATATGGAAAGAAGGGACCACAAGCTGAAGATATGTGGGAATTGTTTAGCCAAATTAAAGTTAACATTCCATTAGTCAAACTCATCAAGGAAGTTCCTGCATATGCTAAATTTCTTAAGGACATGTGTATACACAAGAAGCACATTCTGTCCCACTTGCCTAAGATGATTAGCTTACCCGAGAATGTAAGCTCTATCCTCATGGATGCGCTTCCTCCAAAGATGAAAGATCCGGGAGTTCCTCTTATCTCAGTAAATTTAGGCAATGTGCATATCAAAAGAGCTCTATTAGATCTAGGTGCAAGTGTGAACATATTGCCTGGGCAGTTATTCGACAAGCATGAGTTTGGTACTATGAGATCTATTGATGTGATTCTGCAGTTGGCCGATAAGTCCACTAAGGTTCCCAGGGGTATGTTAGTTGATGTCATCATCAAGGTAGGAGAATTTTACTACCCAGCACATTTTCTTGTTTTGGACACTCGTCAAGCAACGAATGGGGAGCAACCCACAATTATTCTAGGGCGACCGTTTTTGGCCACGACCAACGCAAATATTGCTTGTCGCACCGGAGAAATGTGAATATCTTTTGGGCACCAACACGCTAAGATCAACATTTTTAATGCTGATCTCAAGGGAAGTAGCATGGAAGAAGAGGAATGTTATCAAGTGGACATCATAGACGAGCTGGTGCAGCAGTACACTCCAGAGGTACTTCGATTAGATGAAATAGAAACTCTGGAAGAAATAAATGTTGGAAGAAAAGAGACGCAAAATGGAGAAGATAAAAAGGGATTCAAGTCTGAAGAATGTGCACATATAGAGAAGTTACCAGCAGAGATTCCAAAGACATTAAAGCCCTCTTTACAAGAACCACCAAAGTTGGATCTAAAACCCTTACCAGAACATCTAAAGTATGCCTTTCTAGGGGAGAAGGATACTTTACCAGTAATTGTAGCAGCTGATCTGACGGAGGAACAAGAGATAGGATTACTCAAGGTATTGTCCAAACATAAGGAGGCTATCGGTTGGACAATCGCGGACTTAAAGGGGATTAGTCCGACCACGTGCATGCATCGCATTATCACAGAAGAAGGAGCTAAACCTGCCAGGGATACGCAAAGGAGGTTGAATCCCAATTTAAAAGAAGTTGTCAAAAAGGAGGTTCTTAAATGGTTGGACGCAGGAATCATTTACCCCATTTCCGACAGTGAATGGGTTAGCCCAACGCAAACTCTGCCGAAAAAGTCGGGGATCACTGTAGTATACACAAAGGATGGTGACAAGATATCCACGAGACCTGTAACCGGATGGCGAGTCTGTATTGATTATCGGAAGCTTAATGCCGCTACGTCTAAAGATCATTTCCCATTACCCTTCATCGATCAAATTGTGGAGAAGTTAGCAGGACAAAAGTACTACTGTTTTTTGGATGGGTATTCTGGGTATAACCAGATCGCAATTCATCCAGAAGATCAGGAAAAGACAACGTTCACTTGCCCTTATGGTACTTTTGCCTTTCGCAGAATGCCATTTGGATTGTGTAACGCGCCTGCAACGTTTCAACGATGTATGATGGCAATCTTTTCTGACATGATTGGTGAAGCATTAGAAATCTTCATGGATGATTTCTCAATTTTTGGACCTACATTCGAAACTTGCTTGGTTCAATTGGAAAAGGTACTAAAGAGATTTGTAGAATCAAACCTGGTTCTCTCCTGGGAGAAAAGCCATTTCATGGTAAGAGAAGGGATAGTATTAGGACACGTGGTCTCTGAAAGGGGATTCGAAGTCGATCGCGCTAAAGTTAAGGTCATATCCACATTGCCGCCTCCAACATCAGTGAAAGGGGTCAGATCATTCTTGGGGCATGCGGGTTTTTATCGTAGATTTATTAAAGATTTTAGTGCCATTTCTAAGCCCCTCTGTGGGCTCCTTTTGAAGGACGTACCATTTATTTTTTATGAAGAATGTGTAAAAGCATTCAATATTCTTAAGAATAAACTGGTCGAGGCCCCCATTCTGAAGCCACCCGACTGGATGCAACCTTTTGAGATAATGTGTGATGCTAGCGACTATGCTGCTGGTACAGTATTAGGGCAAAAAGTCCACAGGAAACCTGTTGTTATCTGTTATGCTAGTAAAACTTTTTCCGAAGCTCAACTAAATTACACAACTACCGAAAAAGAATTACTTGCTGTAGTATTTGCTTTAGATAAATTTCGATCTTATATCTGGGGATCCAAGGTGGTGGTTTACACTGACCACAGTGCTGTTTGGCATCTGCTTACAAAAAAGGAGTCTAAGCCTCGATTAATTAGGTGGATACTCCTGCTGCAAGAATTCGATGTGGACATCAAAGATAAGAAAGGAGCTGAAAATGTGGTGGCAGATCATCTTTCTAGATTACCAGCTGAAGGATTGGAAGCAGGAATTCAAGACTTATTCCCCGACGAGCAGTTGTTAGAGGTTAATGGAGCTCCATGGTATGCAAATTACGTAAATTTTCTGGCCATGGGAGCAATACCAACACATTGGACGAAACAAAGGCAGAAGCAATTTCCCACGTACGCAAAGAGATTCATTTGGGACGACCCAGACCTTTTTAAGGTAGGAGAGGACCAGATAATTCGCCGATGTGTGCCGGACAATGAAATTGGTGAAGTGTTGGATCTCTGTCATGCATCAGCATGTGGAGGACATTTCAGTGGAAGGAAAACCGGGTATAAAGTTCTTGAATCCGGACTGTATTGGCCAACTATCTTTCGAGATGCGCATAGGACTGCCAAGGAATGCATCAATTGCCAGCAATTAGGAAACATATCAAAAAGGGATCAAATGCCCTTGAATCCGATTTTGGTAGTAGACATTTTTGATGTCTGGGGAATCGATTTTATGGGTCCATTCCCCACATCACATGAATATGCTTACATTTTGGTGGCAGTAGATTATGTCTCTAAATGAATTGAGGCCGAAGCAACTCGCACAAATGATCATCACGTGGTTTGTAAATTTGTAAAGAAAAATATCTTCACCAGGCATGGAGTCCCAAGAGTAATCATTAGTGACGGAGGATCTCATTTCAAGAATTTCAAATTCGGAAAGCTGCTGAAACATTATGGGGTGAACCATCTCATTGCAACACCTTATCATCCACAAACCAGCGGCCAGGTGGAGGTATCTAATAGGCAAATCAAAGAAATTCTTCAGAAGACTGTCAAAACTAATAGAAAGGATTGGTCGCTAAGGCTAGATGACGCATTATGGGCGTACCGAACTGCGTATAAAACACCGTCGGGACTACTCCATATCGGTTGGTTTATGGAAAAGGATGTCATCTACCAGTGGAGATCGCCAATCGTGCCCTATGGGCCGTTAAGAAAGTCAACATGGATTATACTAACGCTGGGAAAGAAAGGAAACTTCAGTTGTCTGAATTAGAAGAATTACGAGATGAGGCATATGAGAACGCAGCCACCTATAAATCAAAGATGAAGCGATATCATGACGCAAAGCTGCGATTGAAGGTCTTTGAAGTTGGACAAAAAGTATGGCTGTATAATTCAAGACTGAAGATGTTCCCCGGGAAACTGAGAAGCAAGTGGAATGGTCCCTACGAAGTGATCAGCATTACAAACTATGGTGCAGTCGAAATCCAGGACTTGAAAGGTGGGCAACCATTTAAAGTCAATGGTCATAGACTCAAACCATATATTGCCACGGGCACGTTTCAGAAACTAGAAGTAGAGACAGTCGAACTCATAGCAGAGATTCCAACATACGCTACATAATCAGGTAAGTGCACGTCCGACTGAAGACGTTAAACTTAGCGCTTGTCGGGAGGCAACCCGATCATCATTGTATATTTGCATATTTTCTTAATTCATTACATCCATTTTGACCACGGTAAGAAAAAGGCAAGTGTGGGGTCATTTTGGTAAGTTTGCAATACCGCGACGCGGGATCTTAGGATCCGCGCCGCGCGTATTGAGTTTTCGCGATTACATTTAAAATCAGATTTTATACGCGACGCGGATAGAAGCTTCCCGCACCGCGGTCTTATCTTAATTTGAAATTAAAGATAATCACCAAAACAGTGTTTTTTGAAAGATATCCAAATTCCCACACTGCATTTAAGTAAATTGCGCAAACTGTGATTCTTTTCACCGTGCTTCAACCCTTCAATCAATCCAACGACTGCATTCATCTTTCATTCACAAGAAATTCAAGTAAGTATCGATTCTCTTTCTCTTAGTTTTAGAAGTCTTGAAAATTGCTAGATGCTACTATAATTCGCAATGTCATGCTTAATTGATTAAATTAATTGCTGAATTAGGATTATAGTACTGTATTACACGGAACCCAAGTGCTAGATTAGAAAAAATAGACTTAAATTGACAGAATGATCGGCTTTTCTTGGACTGAAATCGTTCGCCGCGTCGCGGGTCGCACAGTCCACGACACGCTCTTTGAAATTTCATATACCGCTCCGCGGAGGGCCTTATGCGCGACGCGTCGAACGGCTGAACAGTAACTTATTATCATTTTTTTTTGGGAATTCTGCAGGCACGATGTCTTCTTCCGCAAGTTCCGAATCAATTGACTGGAACTCCTTGGCTACAAAAGTAGGCAGAACACGGGCTTATAGCTTCTACAATCGTAGATCCATTCAACAACAAAAAAGAATCCTTCCCGCCCGGCCGGTCAACTGGCAGTTGACCGAGGAATCGGGGATTATGGAACATTTGCAATATTGGTTGGTTCAAGGGGGGTACGACAAAGGCGAGCTTATCTACACTTGTCGGGCCATTGACAACATTGTTCACATGGAAGGGCCTATTTATCGGGAGGTGTTCTTGCAATTTCTTGCAAGTTACCACTTTGATCATCAGTCGCTGGGAATGGATACGGAAGAAATGGTGCAGTTCCGGTTGGGTAATCACAACCGAAGCTGCAGTTTACGGGAATTTGGTTATCGCATCGGGCTGTATACTCAGGAAGAATCAGAGGCACCAGGGTTCGACACCTTCCACCGACGGGCTAACTATGATGCCGATGACTCATTCTCTCCTGCTGACTACTGGAGCACCATATCATCCACGCGGTATCATGAGAATACCGTACGCGAGGGGCTGATGCATCTACCATCGCATTGCATGCTACATCGGTTGATATCAACCATGATCTGGCCTCGTGCAGACGAGGATCGGGTCTTACCACGTGAGCTACATCTCATGTGCTGTTTGACGCGGATGCTCCAGACGTGCAACATGCCGTACTTCGTGGCCGATTACTTCAAACAGATCACAGACGAGCCATTGAAGCAAATTGCTCTCGGCGGAGGACATTATGTAATGAATCTAGCCCGATCCTATGGGTTGCTATCCGAGCATACTACCCGTGGGCTAACAGTTGTTCAACCAGTTCCCTTCAGTCCGCCGACTACCATCTCCCGAGACATGATTTATATTGACGATGGGGTCACCGCAACTGAGCGATCACCATTTCCGGTGCTGAAGACCGAGCCATCCACTTCCAAAAAGCGACCACGGGTGACTATTAATCCACCCCAAGGACTTTCCCCGGCCACCATGGAGTCACGATACTTGGCCGATGAAGTGAAGGACGTTAGAAAGGCCTTGCAGACCCATATGAGGGAGCACCAGATGCAGTCGGCTGTAGCACAGGAGATCAATAAAAGAACAGAGAACACACAAAAGCAACTCCTTTGGCTAGCCGACTGTATGATCACATTCATGGCAAAAAGCAAATGCATCCCACCGAGACCTCAACCGACGATTCAAGAAGAGGAGGAGCCAATGGAAGAAGATCCGGAGGAAGACGAAGATGAGTATGACGATACAGCACACAGTTGAAGGATTGGATGTAATTATGTTTGGATTTTAGTACATTTTTTTTGGATTTACATTTTGTTAGGATTAGTTGCATAATTCATTCTTAGGAAATTGTTTTAGGTAAATAAAGCCTCTTAAAGGCAGTAGATAATAATAAACCAATAGTTTTATTTGTGTTGAAATGCTATTGTGAGTTGTTGAAGTTTGAATAATCTGTTGAAATTACCGCGCCGCGGCATCAATATATTACGCGATGCGGTCTTTTCCCCTTCGACGATGACTTTGACTCACGTAATTACCGCGACGCGCATCCTTCAATTACGCGCCGCGGTCATCCGCAACACATATATTTTTGTCTATTGTACAAATATGTTCATATTTTATTGGTCATGTTCTAATTTGTTTGTTGAGTTATGTATGGTATACCAAATTGAGAAGGAGTTGTCTCATACAAGTGTGGGGTCACCGTGCCCCCTCCACTTGTCTCGACCACCGGCGTGTTCACTGTAGCGCTACAACTCCGGAATACGAAATCGAGGATCCGTTTGTTCGCAGTTATACCTGTGATATTGAGCACCAAGCAGGCTATCGTCCAAAAGGGGTAACTCTTTCTCCCTTGTTTTGAAATAATTTTGTACAACGGGGACGTTGTACGGTTTTAAGTGTGGGGTGTGGACGGTCGAAAGAGAAATTTTTTTGAAATTTTTGCAGAAATGATCAATTTTCAAATTTTAGCAATATTTTTCAAAATTTTTAATAAATTGCAATTTTGAAATGAAGGGTTTGTGATTGTGATAGCACCGGTATTTTTCAAGAAATACTGTTTATTTGTGATCATGCTATTAGTTAGTCAAATAAGTTGAGTTTTACGAGTTTAGAAGATTGAGCTGTTTTAGGATTGGAATTTAGGAAGGAAATGTCAATCTGTGGCCTTTATTGTTCGAGCCGGTAGGTCTAAAATGGGTGGGATTTATGCACCTTACCACCTAAGATCGTCTGGTCTGGGATGGTATTTCTGAAAGCTCGTTACACGGACAACATCGAAAGTCATGGACAATTCCTTAATGGCCTTTAGAATCTGAATGAGTACGTACACTTCATTGTGGACAGAAAGTTTGTAATCAAGGGTTCTCTAGAAAGCCATGAATTCCAAAGAGCAATTCAATTATGTTTTCGCGAACTATTCCACTCTAACTCAAAGAGCAATAAACTTTGAAACTGAACACAGTCAAAAATTGTTTGATTCTTTAGTATAATTTGTTAAAAACTCTCTTGCTTGGGGACAAGCAAGGCACAAGTGTGGGGATTCTTAAGGCGGTGTAACACATTCAAATGACGAAAAAACGGGATCTGATAAGTACGCGCGCCGCAGATTCTTCATCTGCGCGGCGCGGCTGCGGGAAAATTGCAACTATAAATAAGAGGCATTTCCAGCCGAAAACCCTAGCAAAGACCGGGTGTAAAATCGACCTTGAAGCTCTTTGACTCCAAGATTTCGTTCCAGCAAGTTCCCAAATGGTATTTTTATGTTTTGGATTTTATTTTCAATTAGTTAGATAGTTGTAAGCTTTGGTTTGTATCTTTGGGAGTGACAACCATTGATACCAAGCTTAGGTTTCTGTTTTAGTATTATTTGACAACTGTTTTTATGTTTGGATCTGAGTTTGATGAATGAAAAGCATTTGGTTACAAGTATTATTGATATTTCGGTGTTTTGGATGATTTGTTTGTGTTTTGATGTTTGAATTGTGTTTGGATCTTGTTTTGACCTTATTTGGAACTGTTTTCCTTTGCTGAAATTAGTAGCCAATTAGGTTAGTTTTGAGCATTGAACCTTAGCTAGTAGCTGTTCAGTCAGAACCCTAGTTATTAGTTAGGTTATGCTTGTTTCGTTTGGATGCCTTTGTTTGCTTCTGATTCAGAGATGTACTTCTGATTTTAGAAAGTGACTAGGTTAGTTTGAGCTGAGTCAGCTTAGGCTTAGCTTGACTTTGGTTGGTGATTGTTTTCTTTGGAGTAGTTGAGAATTAGGAACCAGGTCCTCCGACTGTAGCGTGACACTACTAGTTGGTAATCTATCATTTAGTCTAACCACGAAGCTCCTGCGGATCGACCCTGACTACCACTATACTAGTGTGTGTTAGGTTTTTCTTTATTTTTGACCGCACGATGACCTAGGCGTGTCAGTTTTATAGGCAGTTCTATATGCTTAAAGTGCGTCGTCTAGTCGTTGTGACCAGTCCTTTCTGTCTGTCTTGACTATCTTCTGGAGAATCTCCTTGATCTGCCGGTTAGAAACTTCCACTTGGCCGCTTGTCTGTGGATGGTATGGTGTTGCAATCCGATGATTTACACCGTAATGTTTCAGTAGCAGTCCAAACTTGAAAATTTTGAAATGCGAACCCCCGTCACTGATGATTACCCGTGGAACTCCATAGTGAGTGAAGATGTTCTTTTTGACAAACTTGCAGACCACATGATCATCATAGCGAGTGGCTTCGGCTTCAATATATTTGGAGACATAGTTAACGACCACCAAGATGTACACATATCCTTGTGAAGTGGGAAAAGGACCCATGAAGCCAATCCCCCAAACATCAAAGTTATGCACCACTAGAATCGAATTCAAAGGCATTTGATCCTTTTTTGAAATGTTTCCCAACTGCTGACAATTAATACACCCCTTAGCGGTCTTTTCTGCATCCTTGAATATCGTTGGCCAGTACAATCCGGACTCCAAAATCTTGTACCCCGTCTTTTTTCGCGCTAAAATGCCCACCACAGGCTAAGGCATGGTAGTGATCTAACACCTCCGAAATTTCACTATCAGGGACGCAGCGTCGAATGATTTGATCCTCCCCAACCTTGAAGAGGTTGGGATCGTCCCAAATAAACCTTTTAGCATATGTGCGAAACTGTTTCTGCCTCTACTTCATCCAGTGTGCCGGCATTACTCCCGTGTCCAGAAAATTAACGTAGTTTTCATACCATGGTGCACCATTAAGTTCTAACAGCTGCTCATCAAGAAATGTGTCTTATATATCTGCTTACAATCCTTCTGCTGGCAATCTTGAGAGGTGATCAGCTATCACGTTCTCCGTTCCTTTCTTATCTTTTATTTCCACATCAAATTCTTGGAGCAACAGTATCCATCGTATCAGCCTTGGCTTCGATTCTTTCTTTTCAAGCAAATGGCGAACAACACTGTGGTCGGTGTAGACCACCACCTTTGACCCCCAAATGTACGATCTAAACTTGTCCAGAGCAAAAACTACAGCAAGCAATTCCTTTTCTGTGGTGGTATAATTCAATTGGGCTTTAGAGAAGGTCTTACTAGCGGTAACAGATAACTACTGGCTTTTTATCGATTCTTTGGCCTAACACTGCACCAGCGACATAATCGTTTGCATCACACATGACTTCAAAAGGTTGGGTCCAGTCGGGAGGTTTTAGAATAGGAGCTTCGACCAGTTTATTTTTCAAGATATTGAATGCTTTGACGCATTCTTCATCAAAAATAAATGGTGCATCCTTCAACAGGAGACCACAAAGAGGTTTGGAAATGGTGCTAAAGTCTTTGATGAATCTTCAGTAAAATCCTGCATGACCTAAGAATGATCTCACCCCTTTCACTAATGTCAGGGGTGGCAGTGTAGAAATAACCTTGACCTTCGGTCGATCCACTTCAAATCCTCTTTCAGAAACTACATGTCCCAAAACAATCCCTTCCCTGACCATGAAATGACTTTTCTCCCAACTAAGCACTAATTTCTATTCCACACATCTTTCCAAGACTTTTTCTAACTGATTTAAACACGCGTCGAATGATGAACCAAAAATAGAGAAAGCGTCTATGAAAATTTCCAATGCTTCACCAATCATATCCGAAATATTGCCATCATACACCTTTGGAACGTTGCTGGAGTGTTACACAGGCCAAATGACATACTTCGAAATGCAAAAGTACCATAGGGGCAAGTAAACGTTGTTTTAGCCTGATCCTCCGGGTGAATGGCAATATGGTTGTAACCTGAGTACCCGTCCAAGAAACAGTAATATTTCTGTCCGGCTAACTTCTCCACGATCTGATCGATGAATGGCAACGGGAAATGGTCTTTAGAGGTTGCAGATAAATGGTGTTTGAATGATTAAAATAATAGTTTATCTTAATTCGAATTCAAAAAGGTTTATCTGTGACGATTATCTGATCACCACATGGAGGCTATAAATAGGGAGACTCTCCCTAACCCTAGGACCACGTTTTTTTGTACTCTCTCTGAAGGAATTTTCGGCCAAAGCCTCAAGCTAGGGTGTGACTGCATTTGAGGCAAGAGACTTCTGTTGCTTTGCTTCCAAGATTCGCTTAAAGGTTGGTTTTTCTTGATCTTTCTTTTAGTTAATCTTTTTCTGGCCTTCTAGCATATGTTATATGTTTAATTAGAAGAAAACCTAGATCTATATAGGTTGCATGTGAACTTAGGAATGTTTGTTCATAGTTGCAGAAAACCTTTCAGTGGTATCAGAGCTATTCGGTGTGTTTTCTTGTTAAATTGCTATAAATGTATCCTGTAAATTAGGGTTTATTGTTTCTAAACCCTAATGTGGCAGTTTTGAATATTAGGGTTAGGGTTTCGAAAAATGTAACATCCCAAAATTTTAGGGTAAATTTAAAAAAATTTTAAACGAAAACTTCAATACAAGAAAAGCCACTTAATTAATTTTCATAAAATTCCATAACTTATAAGTTTAATGAAAACACACCAGGATTAACAGAAGTTAACGAAATCTCAATATAGCGGAATATTAATTCAAAAATATTCCTCCAATGAAGCAGCACAGTGTATACACGTCACGCCTTGCCATCCATGGTACCTGATGTACCTGAAACAATAGTTTATATAGGGAAAGGGTAAGCACGAAGCTTAGTGAGTTGCTCAAAATACCATACGATCCATCACATAACATACAACACATCAAAACCATTCATATGTCTGTGAGACTCGCGGGCTATCCCTGTTCCGCTGAAGACTCACGGGCAATTCCCGTTCTTGTCTTATCGCTCGCAGGCTTCTCCCGTTCCGTCTAATGACTCGCAGGCTATTCCCGTTCCGCCTATTGGCTCGCGGGCTATCCCGTTCCGTCTATTAACTCGCAGGCTATTCCCGTTCCGCCTATTGGCTCGCGGGCTATCCCGTTCCGTCCACAAACAATCATTATCATAGCAATAATTCATACAATTATCATAGCAGGTAAGATCACCTTAGTCTAACATATCTTCCTTCCTATGCATGCAATATCACCTATAGTATAGTGAGAAGACTCACCTGATTATAGTTGACTATTTCGCTTATCTTTCTCGGCTTTGTATTTCCTTCAACTTTAACTGTTAACATAATAAGAAATCTATCATTTCTTAATCCTTAACTATATTGTAGTCGTATCATTAAACCCTTCAGTAATTCCAATATGATACTCCATGATTTATCAAGTAAAGAACAGCCAGGTAGAAGATTAGATGGGGTGGCAGGATCCTTTCAGCATTTTAGCCTTTCGGAAAATCCAACAACCAGATCCCAAGTAATCGGCCTAGTCACCGTCCTCGTAAGTAAATCAATCGGTATTATTTTCGGAATTACGAATTGTTATAATAACGACATTTTAAGGTTTTTGTTTACTATTGTTAGAAATGAGTATAATATAACATATGTTATACTTATTAAATATTCTACTTCTTAACACAAAAACTATTTTACAATACCTAATTAAGCTATAGAAAAGTTTGTAGTTACCTTATGACCAGTCATCGGAACCTATAACTTCTTCGCTAGGCTTTTGAGCTTCCTTCCACTCACTTCTTACACTCTAGTGCTTAGAAACCTCTATATATTGGATTGAGATTTGTTGGTGTGGTTTATGAGATGTTTTGGGGGGTATTTATACTTGAATTCTTGAATAAAAAATGGCATGACACTTTTGACAAAAGATTTTAATAATATAATTTTGTTGAAATTAAAGGCCTTCTAGAATCAGTCTGTTCAAGACTGGTTTAGCCGATCTTAAACCCATTAAATTCACGTTTTTATTTGATATTCAGAAGATTCATCTCAATACCTTTCCAGGTATGTATTTTACGTATTTATACGATTTTTCTATGATTTATTATGAATTTTTGAAAACAGACTATCTAATCTGTCAATTCCGAACTAATCAGTAAAGATTGCATTTTTTACCATAGATAATCTCATTTTCAAGCTTACTATTATTTTTGGTAATTGTACTAGACTCAATTTGTAAACTTTGTGCATTGGTTTGAGGTCCAAACAATTTTCCTAGAATTAATTATGATTTTTCTAAAAATGACACAAAATGCTGATTTTCATATGAAATTATAACTAAAGTTTTTCTTAGCTTTATAACTACCAATGATCATATAATTCCTAACACTCTTATTTTAAGTATATGTTATAATCAGGATACGGGTCTTACAAGTCTCCCCCACTTATTTGGATTTCGTCCCGAAATCCGCATTCTCGAACGCCTCTATGTATTTCCCATCTAGTCCTTATGGTCTTCAAAAATCCTCCTCATCTTATTGTCGAACCTTTACAAGGTTTCATTATCTTTCCTTTCAACTTTCACATGTCTCTGTAATAATGCTTAAGGTCCTATTATTCTCATTCACTCCATACTTCTTTTCTTCTAGTTACTCTAGATGTAAAACTCTAACTGTTTCTCACAGTCCCACACATCAACTTGACCGGCTACTTTCTACAGTACATATTTAGTACTTTCTAATCTTCATGTATACATAGTTAACCTAGTTAACTTGCAACACCTAATTTTTAACACTATTTCGTATTTATATGAATTCGCATATTTCAACACACATTTGTCTCAATTCAATATTTTCTTTTAAATACTTTTTGTCTAAATAATTCTATATTTGTAAAATCTCCAAAAATTTTTGTTTCACCGAAAAATATAAAATTTACATCATTTTTCGTAAGTTCTTTTTTTTTTCTTTGAAGTACTGAACACTCTTTAAACTATTTCCATTATATGGAGACATAAAATTTTGTTTTATTTCAAGAGTCTCTTTATTATCTCGTTCTCACCAGAGTCAAGCAGGGAATTTTGAAAAAATGTCACTTGGGGTAGTGAAAAGTCGCATCTACTGTAGTTAGTTTGAATTTCGGTAATTAAAACGTGTGGTGTCCTTTCAGTTCCGTGTGACCTTTCGGTTCCAGCTGCAAGATACTATATATACAGGTATGTAGTATCATTCATTTCCACATTCATTTTCAGTCTCGTCCTCTCTTATCACTAGTTTGTTCATAAACGAACTCATATTTAAAGCCGAGTCATGGAAAACAGATCTTCAATGGGCGATCTGTCGAACCCTGGTCCTGGTTTTCCGCAAGGAGAGGGTACTTCAAACCAAGAATTCTTAATAGAGTTCGGTGACTCTAACATTCTAGACATCTATCATCCATACTTCGATTACCTTTCTAATGTTTTGTTTGATTTTGAATTATGGTACAGTCTTCCAGATATACTACCAATAGAGCATCTCCACGATGAGCCGGAAATTTTTCCCGAGTTGAACATTAACTCAGATGATCCGGTGCATGCATCTGACTTTGCACTTGATCAGACCCCATGCCTTCTACCAGGTTAAATTCTTTTGAATGATCAATTTATAAGTATTCTGTTTTGTTTTATCATTTGACATGTGTTATTTGTAGACCCATTTGTGGATGGTCTAACTGAGTACAATCCATTCATCGACGTACCCTCAATGAGCAGTGAGATCATCCCCATGAATCAAGGATTTATGGCTGACATTCAAAATGACAATCAATTACAGACGATTGATAACATCAATATTGATATGAATCCCGAGTTTAGGGTTGGTTTTCAATACCAAAATCACCTTCAGGTGATTCAAAGGAACCTAGAAGGATTTCAAAATCCTGGTATTTTAGTTGAAAACCAACAATTATTACCGATAGAGGCCACTAATTTTGATGAATCAATGTCCATCTTTGGGTCAAAAAATCAGGATCATGTTCAAATGATCCAGAATGATAACAATACAATTAGATTTGAACATTCTAGTTCAGAAAACATAGCAGGTGGCAGTGGAAGGGGTTTCAGACATTTATTAAGTAGGGAAATAGTAGCTGAACACTTTAACGAACCAATTGAGAAAGCTGCGAAGGAACTCAACATTGGAACGACACAATTAAAAAAACGCTGTAGAGAATTAGGTATCAATCATTGGCCCCAACGACAACTTACGAGTTTGCAAACCCTTATTGATCGTGCTGAGGTAAAGAACTACATTTTTTTTAATTCCTTTATATCATAAGGTTGAAATTACTAAAGTTATTTGTGCCACAGGAATTTGGTAATGAATTTATTGAGGCAACAGAATTATCGGGAGATTTAATACCCAACCTAAAAAGAGAAAAAGAAGCGATAATTGAAGGGTCACAATCGGGTCTAACAGACGGCACAAAGAAGCTAATACAAGCTGCTCATAAGGTTGTATTTAGGAAAAGAAAAATTCAGGAAAAGGGGGAAACTTCATCAAGAACTCATACACAGCAGCAATCTCCGCCATCTAATTCTGGTATGAGTAGTATTAACCCTGGTTTACTCGAGTCTTCGAGTAAGGAGAATTTTTGAGGCTTTGTAGGTTAGTAGTTCTGTAAACTTTTCTTAATGTATTGATAATAAGTTGTAGTAATGAATTAAATATATAGACGTGTTACTATAATTTTAATAATTTCATCGATTCAATATAATATTCCTGTTGTTCCCTTAATTTTGTATTCCTCCCCCACTTGGACTAAAGTCCAAGTATGTTTATTCGATTTATAATTTTTTTTACGAGCCCTTACTCTCGAACAAAAACCAAGCCCATTCTGCTCAGCCAACAACTTGCATCAGGGGCAAACACCATCTCAATAAACATGTTTCGATAATGTAAAGACGTTTACATCAACCACCATATGTTACTCATCCGCTTGCGACCCTAGTCAACACCTCTATTGTCAGTTACCTCAATCACGAGCGAGTGATCCAGACTCTCAACCCACACGACCTGATCAATCACTCAAGCAAGATCAATACAAGGGTAGGTAGCCCCACTATTACACAACATGACTCAAAAATACCCGCTATCATCTCAGGCGCCGCTTGCACCTCTTTGACCGTGAGTTGGAAAACTCACCATTGCATCCTCTAGTCCCTGTCTGAACTTGTGTGCCCATTAGTTGCATGCAAAATAGCTACCACAATAGCACTTTAACACTCTCCCTTTCAATCAACTTAAGCATGATCGGTCCAACCAAACTGGTATGATTACATCTTAATCGTTCCTACTGAACCTCACAATCAAGATTCAACAATCGAATGGATAAAGGTTTACCACGTTACACTAGCATTTAAGTCAACTATGCTAGACATTCACATACTCAGCTCCTTGGATCCTTCGTGACGAACTCCCGACTCGAACGCGGATCCTGTGCTTTCGATAGTAGGAGCTCTACTGCTACCTTCCACACCTATCCATGTCCGTTCCAAGACCCGTCTCGAAATATCCAATTCGCTTCTTACTGATAATTTTAACACATATGCCCTTATAAGGCATATGTCAACCCTTCTAGGAATACTTGGAATCCCACCCCCACCCTGCTATTCTAACTAAGACGGAACTTCCTCCAGTGATGACAGGTTGTTTCGCGAACGTAGTTATATACAATATCGAACTAAACAGTCTTTCAAATAAGAGAATCTTCCCTAAGGCAACAACCAAACAAGGAACATGCAATAAGGTCAACTCACACATTCTATGACTATTCAGTCCATATTGTATACAACTTAGTGGAAATCTCTAAGCAACCTATCGGCACTAGCATACAGTTCTATTAGCAAATAGCAGATAATAATACAACAATGTGTGATCTCTACCAGGCATTTCAGCAAACATATACCATATGTTTTTTTTTAACATCCATAATATTAAATACTTAACCCTTTTCTCATACTGGCGTCGGCTGGCGGTACACACTGTGTCTTCAGTTCACCCATTATAAAACATCTTTCTTTCGTAAAAATGTTTTAAGAAAACTCTTAAGCCTCAACTTGAGTCCAGAACTCACTAAGTGAGCCTGATTCTCTCAAGCTGTGCTCTGATACCAACTTGTAACATCCCAAAATTTTAGGGTAAATTTAAAAAAATTTTAAACGAAAACTTCAATACAAGAAAAGCCACTTAATTAATTTTCATAAAATTCCATAACTTATAAGTTTAATGAAAACACCCCAGGATTAACAGAAGTTAACGAAATCTCAATATAGCGGAATATTAATTCAAAAACAGTCCTCCAATGAAGCAGCACAGTGTATACACGTCACGCCTTGCCATCCATGGTACCTGATGTACCTGAAACAATAGTTTATATAGGGAAAGGGTAAGCACGAAGCTTAGTGAGTTCCTCAAAATACCATACGATCCATCACATAACATACAACACATCAAAACCATTCATATGTCTGTGAGACTCGCGGGCTATCCCTGTTCCGCTGAAGACTCACGGGCAATTCCCGTTCTTGTCTTATCGCTCGCAGGCTTCTCCCGTTCCGTCTAATGACTCGCAGGCTATTCCCGTTCCGCCTATTGGCTCGCGGGCTATCCCGTTCCGTCTATTGACTCGCAGGCTATTCCCGTTCCGCCTATTGGCTCGCGGGCTATCCCGTTCCGTCCACAAACAATCATTATCATAGCAATAATTCATACAATTATCATAGCAGGTAAGATCACCTTAGTCTAACATATCTTCCTTCCTATGCATGCAATATCACCTATAGTATAGTGAGAAGACTCACCTGATTATAGTTGACTATTTCGTTTATCTTTCTCGGCTTTGTATTTCCTTCAACTTTAACTGTTAACATAATAAGAAATCTATCATTTCTTAATCCTTAACTATATTGTAGTCGTATCATTAAACCCTTCAGTAATTCCAATATGATACTCCATGATTTATCAAGTAAAGAACAGCCAGGTAGAAGATTAGATGGGGTGGCAGGATCCTTTCAGCATTTTAGCCTTTCGGAAAATCCAACAACCAGATCCCAAGTAATCGGCCTAGTCACCGTCCTCGAAAGTAAATCAATCGGTATTATTTTCGGAATTACGAATTGTTATAATAACGACATTTTAAGGTTTTTGTTTACTATTGTTAGAAATGAGTATAATATAACATATGTTATACTTATTAAATATTCTACTTCTTAACACAAAAACTATTTTACAATACCTAATTAAGCTATAGAAAAGTTTGTAGTTACCTTATGACCAGTCATCGGAACCTATAACTTCTTCGCTAGGCTTTTGAGCTTCCTTCCACTCACTTCTTACACTCTAGTGCTTAGAAACCTCTATATATTGGATTGAGATTTGTTGGTGTGGTTTATGAGATGTTTTGGGGGGGTATTTATACTTGAATTCTTGAATAAAAAATGGCATGACACTTTTGACAAAAGATTTTAATAATATAATTTTGTTGAAATCAAAGGCCTTCTAGAATCAGTCTGTTCAAGACTGGTTTAGCCGATCTTAAACCCATTAAATTCACGTTTTTATTTGATATTCAGAAAATTCATCTCAATACCTTTCCAGGGATGTATTTTACGTATTTATACAATTTTTCTTTGATTTATTATGAATTTTTGAAAACAGACTATCTAATCTGTCAATTCCGAACTAATCAGTAAAGATTGCATTTTTTACCATAGATAATCTCATTTTCAAGCTTACTATTATTTTTGGTAATTGTACTAGACTCAATTTGTAAACTTTGTGCATTGGTTTGAGGTCCAAACAATTTTCCTAGAATTAATTATGATTTTTCTAAAAATGACACAAAATGCTGATTTTCATATGAAATTATAACTAAAGTTTTTCTTAGCTTTATAACTACCAATGATCATATAATTCCTAACACTCTTATTTTAAGTATATGTTATAATCAGGATACGGGTCTTACAAAAAACCCTGGCCCCTCCCCCCTGCTTGGCGTGAATAAAGGAAGGGTTTAGTAGGCTTTCTATTTTTGGTAACTTTAATTGTTTAAATAGATAAAACCTTAAACCTCCTATCCTAAATTCGAAAATTAGGGGATAATGATAGGTTTAAATTAATTTGATTATTTTGTGACACCTATCTGCATATTTAACTAATTTAATTAATTGTTTGATTAAAAGATAATTAATAGAATTTAATTAATTTCGATTTAAATGGTTTAAATTCCGAAAATTAATAGATTAAATCTATAAATATTTTAAGAGGTTTAAAATATCAAATTTAATTAATTTAATTAATTGGTTATTTAAAATATAATTAAATCGGCTTTAAGTGGTTTAATTTAATTTTAAATTTAATAGCTTAAATCGATAATAAATTAAAAGATAAACCAGAAACAATTTTTTAAAGGTTTAAAAAATTACATCTTATATATATATACTATAACTAGGAAGTTATTTTTTTATATGAGATTAAATGGTAAGTCAAATCATTAGTAGGCCTCATTCACGAAGCTGGTTTATAAAGTGGGTATAAAGAAATTGCCTATAAAATGGTGGTCTAATGGGTGAACACTCTCGCCCACCGCTCGCTTGATCAGTGGAGGGTCGTTAGCCGAACAGGTTTGATAGGACCACCTAATAATCACTAAAAGTATAATGATTCAAAGTACTAGAACACTTAATAAAATCCCAATCTAGTTACTTTAGGAAAAATGTGAATTGATGCTAATCCATGAAATTGCACATTACACTTTATGAAACATTGGTGGAGCGTGTGTGGTTTACCGGCACGCCAATAGGGGTTCATAAAGAGTTGCAATGGGTTTCCCGGGTATTGTCATTGTTGGTGGAGCGTGTGTGGTTTACCGGCACATCAATTAGAGATGATAATTAACCTGAGAGTACCAAGCTAATTTGCATGGTTATTCACATCCAGTTTGTGATCCTCGGCATCCAGTCACAAACAGTGGAGCACATCTGAGATTTAACATGCCATTGAAGAGTTTAATGTATCTCATCAGAACTAGGAATTTCATAAGATGAAATTGATAAGTGTTTATCTACCTTAATGACCATTATGTTGTGATTACGGCATCCCTCTTCACACCATAGTTGGGGTATTTTGGATCCTAGCCTTAATAAATAATATATTGGGTAATTATTTAAAAGGAACAGTTAAACTAATAAATTCTATTTCTTTTATGGATGTCAAGTGTCAATTCTCCTCCTTCTCCTCCTTCACCCATTTCTGAAAGCATCAGAATGCACCTGCTAAATATGGAAAGGCTGACTGACCTCAACAGTAAAGTATGGCTTCGCAATTGGAGACTGGCTCTCGGCATTGCTGGCAAGCTACATCTCACTGAGTATCCGATCCAAGTTCCACCGGAATAAGTCATCATAAAAGGTTCTTATGATGAATCCGAAAAGATTCGTGACCTCATGCTATCAACCATTGACCCCGAGTTCCGCAAGGATTTTGAATCCTTGGGGCCATATGAGTTGATGCAATTGGTGGAGGAAAGGTTCCAAAAACCACTTGAAGAGGAACGAGCTAGAATCCTCAAAAGACTTGCAGAGTGCAAGCTAAAGGGAGGAAGTAGCATCAATTCGCATGTTCTTCAGATTGAAGGGTACATAGGCGAGTTATATAAACTTGGTCATCCCATGAGTCAGGAGGAGAGTGTTAACATCCTGCTCGCTTCACTGACAAATGAGTACGATCTGTTCATTCAGACGTATAGAAAGGAAGACCAGAAAAAGACCCTCATGGAAATGCGTCCACTGTTGACTTTATACGAGTCACTCTTGGACAGGCATAGCTCTAATGACTCAGCTACTTATGGATTAAGTCCAGTGAAGAGATGTAACAAGAAACGGTCGAGATCGACTAGACATGTCTCAAACTGGGAATCCACTAAATCGGATACAGTCACGGAAATATGGGAAGACGCTCCAACTCTTTTGAAAGCTCAGGTATATCTAAAAACCTCAAAAATCCTGTTCCAAGATTTCTTGATACATAATTTGACAGTCGCATTTTGGTTTGTATGCAGGGAATCAAGAAGGCACGGGACTATGTCGCATAGAAGCACATTTGGATTGGATCTCCAGCTCGTGCAGTTTTGAAGTTTAGATAGATATTAAATATTGTTATTAGTCTTTAGATACATTTTTGACATTGTCTATTACATTGTTCAAGGATTTTATTTTTTAATAAAATTGTCATATTTTCTTTTAACACCTGTTGTCTGAAATTATCCTTGAAATGTTATATGAATGTGTTAGTAATAACTTGAATGTTGATGCATCCAAAGTGTTTGGATTCAAGAATTGTGTCATTTATGATTGTTAATACAAATGTTATAAGAATCAATTCAACCATAGGTCTAGTTGGACAAGACCTTGGAATCATTTGACTTAGAGTCACTTGATGAATTGATTTCTTAATGTGTCAAGAAATGAATCAACCAAAGGTCCAGTTGGACAGGACTTTGGAATCATCTGACTTGGAGTCAGATGATGATTAAGTTCTTTATAAAGCACATGTGGCAAGAAATGAATCACCCAAAGATCCAGAGGATAGGATTTTGGAATCAGTTGACTTAGAGTCAACTGAAGAGTGCAAGTCTTGAACAAAGTCATAAGTTTACATAGATATGTAAAGGACATTGAGATTAAGAGCAACGGACACACCTGTTGTTGTGTATTGCTAGAATCTTGATATAGAACATAATTGTTTGTACTTCACAATATTCATCATTCGGTATGACGAATATGACATTGCTAATCGGGATAAGCAATTGAATTGAAACCTCGAACAGTTCAAGGACTTCAAAGGTAGTACAAGTTCCACAAAACCTGAGCGATAACATAAACTGAGAAAAAGATTTCACAGTTCATTCTCCTCCAAGAATATTAATGGTTATAATGTGTCTTAGGGAAGATAATGGAGCATTGGTCGAAACAGTTCGATCCTCGGTGTATGAGATACATTGCCAATTAGTTTCCAATAAGATGAACACTATACCAGTCAGTCCATATAAAGCATACTCCGACCACATCCTAGACTAAGTAGGTCTTGCAGACACTGCCTGAAATGTAAAGCTGGGATTATCCCACTTGTATATAGAAAGTCCAGGGTCTTATAGTGTTCATCTGAACCTCATGACTAGCTGAACTTGATCAGCATTATCGTTTCATTAGCTATCCCACTGTAACTAAAGAGCTCTTTTTGTTAGTCGTTGAAATAAGAGAATAGATGAACAAAGATTGATGTTAAATAAATAACACAATCTATCACACAATAGTAATTCAATAAAGCTGAATGAACAAGGTGATATGAATAACAAGTGCCGAATGCTTGATTAGAACTTTGGTTTTACAGTTGGGTTTTCTATTTGGTAGACATACAATTCTCATAATCTAATCTTGTAGTCTCACACTCAACACGGCATGGTATCACTGATATTTATACTGAATCAGTGATACCAATAGTACAACTTTTACAGAGAATATCCTATCAGTGTACTAGCCAATAGGATAGAAGATTCATGCAACACGTATTGTACTATACGCGTGCACACAAAAGACAAATGATAGGCTGTGGGGTCTTCGGATCCTCCATGCATAGCACTTCGGAGTCTTCAGACTTCGGTGTCTTTTCTTGTTTATTCACTTCGGGGTTTTCTTATTTAACAGACTTCATGAGGGGGACTTCGGATACGTCAGCACATCATCACAAATGTTCTCAACACTTTTAGAAAGAACTCATGGTCTAAGGAAACAGTGGGAGTTGGGACAGTCCTAAATGAGTTTAGGATTAGCAATGAAAGAACCTTTTAGTCATCACTAGGCTTGGAGCAGAAATCAGATTTCTGCTTTACAACTGACATAATCTCCTCTTAACCAGTAGTATTGATCACCATCATAAGTAGTTGTGATCGGGGTGACATACTGATTAGTGGTAAAACACTGCAGTTGGTACGGATTTGCAATCCGACTACTTGGAAGCATTGGTGAGCCCGGCTGCTGCCAAATAAGAGGACCTTAGGACGAGACACGGTCTGTGTGAAAATTTGATTGATTTTACACCTGGTCTAAAAACCAGTGGGAGTAACTGAATCATCAAAAGAAAGCAACATGGACATATACATACCTTCAGAGCATCTAGTTGAGTGAATCGATACTCAGAGTCAAGTAATTGATTCTGAGTAAAGCACTCTCAATAGAAGATGAAATCCGAGAGGATTCTGCATGGCATAGTGTAAGTCGTTAGTGGAGCATGTGTGGTTTACCGGCACACTAATAGGGACACACATAGAGCATGCCATTACAAAAGGTACATGGCCCCGGGTTTCGTCCCACAGGCATCTCGCAAGAAAGGATATTCAGATTCTTAAAATATGCCAAAGGATTGGATTTTGAGAAAGGGCTAAAAGATTTCCATTAAAATGTCAGAAAGGTTTGGATTCTCAAAATGTGCCATAAGTCCTGGATTTTGTGAATAGACTATAACCGTGTCAAAGCCAGTGGGAGTAGCCGTTATCCACTATCCCCACATGTGGGATAAATAATGGTTCTAGGAAACGTCTCTTTTCATTACGAAGTGTAATGACTTGGTGTTAAGAGACGGATCGCTATGAAAGCCTTAATAGACATACGGCATACTCAGGTGGTTGTAAACGTCTATGAGATAGATCCAGATTCTGCCAAGATGATCTTGATGAGATTCAAGATGCATAGACTTAGGAAAAGTTTTTCTTGTCATTGCAAAGTGTGATGACTTGGCATGAAAGAAATAAAGAAGGTGCAACATACTCATGTAATTCACAGTCATCTATTAGAAAGATGAAATCACCAGCATAGACCTAGCCATTGTAAGCATGATCTTGATAAGATTCAAGATGCACGATAAAAATCTCCGAAAGGAAAATAGTTTTTCGAAAATCATGACACAAAGGATTATAAATAATCCTTGGATTCCGAAAGGGTTTGGAATAGGATTAGATCAGGTTCCACAAGTTTTGGATCGATCATAAAGTCATGAACATGTCCTGATAACTTAATGCTTAGGGCATAGTAAGTTGGATTCAGGACATTGCCTAGCTGGGAATACTCGATGGATTGGTTGAACTAAAGTGAGAATTCATTAGGAAATGATTAGGGTGAAAGTGATAGTATTAATTTGAAAGATTTTCAAAGTGGTAATTATTAACATCAGGACATGATGTTAATGGACTTCATGGTTACAAAGTCTCGTTGGTATTCTGATGGAGCGTGTGTGGTTCACCGGCACATCATAACACCTCGAAATAGTCTTAGGGTGCAGTCAAGTAGACTAAAGACCCCAGAACCATATGAAGTCACAGTACACATTACCAGAATGGAGTTAGAAGAGAAATTGACAGGATAACTTATTGAGATGTTATCGGATGAGCATCCGATTGGATCATCTGCCATAAAGTGTATAAGTATAAGATGCTTTGGATACATAGAAAGAGTGTAAGGTTCAGCTGTAAAATTAGAATTGAAAGTTTAAAAGAAATCCTGAAACTGATAATAGTTTATGACAAGGTCCGACTTGGTGATTACCTTGTGGAGACTTGGTAATAAGAAAGAGTAGCTGCCAGTCAGATCTTTATGTTTCGCTTTCGCATGTTTTACTTCCTGAATAATTTAATTATTCAAAAAGGTCCACAATCGCTCATACTTTGGGAAGTAAGTATTGAATCAAGACTGTCGTGAATTGATTTGTAGACTGTCTAAGGAGTTAGGCATAGCAATAGGATTGCTACAACATTCATGAGTACTTAGAAATAGAGATTTGAGTATTGGATAAACCCACGCTCAATAGATTGCTTCATGGATTATATCACAAGCAATATTGAGACGATAATATCCTATGATCTTCAAGTAGAGAGATATGAGTTATAATTTACAAGGCAGTTGTTCATTAATAATACGAAAACGCATCGGTAACTCGATGCTATAAAACGTGTTGTTGTGAATGATTTGACTGGTAACAGATATAAGCATATGAGTCAAAGCTTATTCGTTCATTGACCCTGATGGGAAACAGATATCTGTAGGCCTCTCGATGATTTTGAAGTTGACTAAAGTGCTGGCCAGCCTGGACTAAATTGATGTGTTCAATTAGAAGTTCTAAAGTCATAAGCAGAATCGGAAATCGGGGAACAGAGTATCGGACAGAGATTGATCTCAATCCATGTCTCGTGTCTGAAAATATCTTGTTAGACGAAGGATCATCTGATCACATATCTTTGGACAGAACTGACTAGGTCAGAGTTCGGCAGCGGTTTCTAGGAAGCTACAGTTGCTAAATTAATTAAAGGGTAAATTGGTAATTTTAGTCATAGACTTATCCAAGTGGGAGACTGTTGGATTAGGTGTCTAAGCCATGACTAATAATTAGTATTTATCTGATTAATAGTAGCATAGTCTATTTGGGTTGCCCTCATAGTTGGAGTATTGGCAGAAAGTCCGGTAGAGAGAAAGATTGATTTATTATATGATTAATAAATCAATAGAAATTAAATAAATAGTTTATTAATATATTTAAGTGATAATATATTAATTAGAAACTATAATAATTAATTAGAAATTTTTCTGGAATTAATTGGAATTAATTTGGCAGTTAAATTAATTAATTAAAGGTACATGGACTAAAACTGTAATTATTCAATAGTTGAGTAAGTGGCAGTGTTAGTGACCATGTGGTGGCCGAATATATATATATATATATATATATATATATATATATATATATATATATATATATATATATATATATATATATATATATATATATATATATATATATATATACTACAGATAAATGGTGTTTGAATGATTAAAATAATAGTTTATCTTAATTCGAATTCAAAAAAGTTTATCTGTAACGATTATCTGATCACCATATGGAGGCTATAAATAGGGAGACTCTCCCTAACCCTAGGACCACGTTTTTTTGTACTCTCTCTGAAGGAATTTTCGGCCAAAGCCTCAAGCTAGGGTGTGACTGTATTTGAGGCAAGAGACTTCTGTTGCTTTGCTTCCAAGATTCGCTTAAAGGTTGGTTTTTCTTGATCTTTCTTTTGGTTAATCTTTTTCTGGCCTTCTAGGATATGTTATATGTTTAATTAGAAGAAAACCTAGATCTATATAGGTTGCATGTGAACTTAGGAATGTTTGTTCATAGTTGCAGAAAACCTTTCATGCATGTCGTTGTACTAATCCCCTTCAAATCCGCAATTGTCCACCCAATGGCTTCCTTGTGTTTGGACAAAACATCAAGAAATGCCTTCTCCTGCTCCATTGTCAAGTCAGCTGACAAGATTGCCGGCAAAGTCTCCTTTTCTCCCAAGAACGCATACTTAAGATGAGCTGGTAACAGTTTCAACTCCAAGGTTGCCGGCTCCTGTAAAGATGGCTTTAATGTTTTTGGAATATCCGTTGGCAACTTGTCGATTTGTGCACATTCCTCGTGCTTCACACCTTTCTCCTTCCCTTCTACCTCTTTTTGATCTTCTTGCTCCACATCTCTCTCTTCGGGAATGTCCATTGCTTCTTGTTGCAAGACTTCAGACGTGTATTGTTGCACTAATTCGTCTATGATATCCACCTGATAACATTCTTCTTCCTCCATTGTGCTTCCTTTTGCATTGAAGATGTTGATCTTAGTCTGCTGATGCCCAAAAGATATCCCCATCTCTCCTATGCGACAGTCAATATTAGCATTGGCTGTAGCCAAGAATGGTCGCCCAACAATGATTGTAGGATGCTCCCCAGTGGCGGCCTGACGAGTATCCAGAACTAAGAAATCGGCTGGGTAATAGAAATTTCCCACTTTGATGATAACATCCGAAAGCATTCCCCTCGTAATCTTTGTAGATTTATCAGCAAGCTGTAAGATCACATCCGTAGCTCTCAAGGTACCGAATTCGTGCTTATCGAAGAGCTGTCATGGCAAAATATTCACACTCGCACCTAGATCTAATAAAGCCTTCTTAATGTGCACATCACCCAAGTCAACAGAAATGAGAGGAGCTCCTGGATCCTTCATCTTGGAAGGTAATGCATCTATAATTATTGAACTGACATACTCAGTCAATTCAATCTTCTTAGGAAGATGCGATAAAATATGCTTCTTATGAATGCACATGTCCTTTAAAAACTTTGCATAAGCAGGAACTTCCTTGATGAGTTTGACTAATGGTATATTAACTTTGATCTGACTGAACAATTCCCACATCTCCTCTGCTTGCGGTCCTTTCTTTCCATATGCTCTCTTTTTCGGCTTTTCCAAAGACGCAGGAAACGGAGTTGTTCCACTAGTTTCTCCCTTTTCCCATTTACTCACAGGTTCCTTTTTCCGCGCTTGTTCTTCTTTTTCCTTTTTCTCCTCCTTCTCTAATTCTTCCTTTTCATCGAATATTATCACCACATCGCTATCCTCTTCTGCTGGTGGAGAAACAACTTTATTGTCCACCTTCTTTCCACTTCTAAGCGTAATAACTTCATTCACTTGCATCTTTTGTGGTTCACCTTCTCTTGCTCCCTTTCCTTTTCCAATTTCATAAGCTGAGTTCCTAATTTTAAAATTGCTTGAGTATTGGCGTCTTCAGCTTCCTTGAGTTTGAGCAACATTTCATAAATCTCCTTGGTGCCAATGTTTGTATTTCCTACTCGGTGTTGGTTGCGCAATCTGCTATCTTGCTTGTAGTTGTCTCGCATCTCTCTGCTGATTTTTTCTGAATGGTCGTGGCGTATTATGAAATTGACCATATCCATGTACTTGGCTGATTTCCACGTGTGTCATCGAGCACTCGCTGTGGTTGTGACCTACTTCACCACATGTATTACAAATGACTTGCCCATGTAATACATAAGCTCCTTTTTCTTTATGAAATCTTGTGAGCATCTGATTGAACTTCTAGGTAACAACACTTAACTCATTCTGAATCTCATTCTTCCACCTGTTTTCGGCCTCCAAGCTTGCCACATATACAGTGTTGTCTTTCATGGATCCACTAACCTTTGATCCTAAAGTTAACTGCTTCAGAAATCTCCACACATCTTCCAACTCTTGCCACATAAACGTTCCACTCGATGAAGCACTGATCATCGCTTGATGCGTTTCATTTACCCCTTCAAAAAATAACTTCACCAGTTGCCACTTTGGAATTTCATGATGTGGGCATGACGGCATCAATTCCTTTAACCTCTCAAAAGCCTCATGGAATGCCTCCCCTGGCTTTTGCTGGAAATCTTGAATTGCTCGCCTGATCTCGGTGGTCTTACTAGCTGGATAGAACTCTTGCAAAAACTTGGCCTTCAGTTGATCCCAAGTAGTGATACTATTAGGCGGTAAAGATGTGAACCAGTATTTGGCTTTGTCCTTTAGGGTAAAAGGGAATAATCTTAACCTAAATATATCTCTATTGGTATTCATAGGAGTGTTGGCATTAGCTATGGCTAAAAATTCATATAAGTGATTATATGGATCATCAGTCTTGTATCTTGTAACTTGTAAATTGTGTTAACACTCCTATCAATTGAGGCCTAATCTCTATTTGAGTATCTACATTTTCAGGAATATATATGGGCGAGGCATCGTCATACTCCCGAGGTTGGAAGTGTGACGCAACCGATTGCCCTCTCGGTTGTGCAAAATATAAGGGTGGAACAAAGTTACCGTTATGATGATCATTGTTGTTGTTGTAAAATTGTTGCCCTTATGGTTGCTGCGGTTGTTGAAGTCTCCGTTGAGGTCCCCGACCTCGGTTCCACTGTTGTTGCTGCTGCAGAGGAATCCATCCTTCATCCTCCTCGTCATATCCTTGCTCTACCTCCTGGTATTGATACTGTTGTGGCGGAGGTTGTTGTGGTTGTAAATGCTGTTGGGTTTGTTGTGGTAAATTTTGAAAAACAAGTTGTGGTTTATGTTAGTGCTAAAAAGTTAACTCGTTGACCATCTCGTAGTTTGATTTGATAGGATTGTAATGTCAAACTTCTTATTTTGATGGAATGCTATTACTATTATATGAATGCTTTAATGAATGAACGAATGGTTACATTTATGTATGTTGTAATTAATATCTCTGATAAAATTGTGTTCTGATAACATTGTAATCATCCGAAATCCAGTCTTGGATTTCGGAACTCCGAAGAATCTCAAGATCAGAAAGTACTTCACCCAGAAGAATGAGTTCGGAAGATCACACTCCGAACTCACTCAGAAGATCAAGACATACACAACCACATTTCCAAGATACTCTGATCCGCCAGGACTCCGAAATCCTCTCTGGATTTCGGACTATCAATATCAACCGATCAAAGGAAATATCGTACTTAACCATTCTTCAAAGAAGACTGAAGATCAGGAAGATAAGGCAAAGGATAAGCACTTCAACGTATAGGACATGATTAGACTAGATCAGGCGTGGCCCCCTAGAAGTATGTCTTGTGTAATTAGAATACTATTATATTATAGACAAGCCACCCTAGTCTGACATTGTATTATTATATTAGATTCACCCTTTCTTATCAGACTGAAGAGAGACGTGTTGTCTCCTCTTCAGTCCATAGGATATTATCCGAAGGTCCTCCCTTAGTCTATAAAAGGGAGACCAAGTCCATCTTCAGTCCTTATGAGTTTGAGAGACTTTATGTAACACTTTCATATTTATCAATATAATCTCTCATTCCATCAATTCTCATGTTCTTATCTGCATTTCTTATTGTCCTTACTTTTCTAACACCTTTAACTTCCTGTCTTTCTATTTGTAAGTTATATCACTGTTAATCCATATTATTTATTGTTGAGCTATTAAGATATATTCTAAGTATTACTTCTACATTATAATTCCGCATCCACATCAAGTCTTCGGACTTGTCCATCTCAAGTCTCAGGACTTGTCCCTCCGAAACCTTCAGTTTCGGACATTTACTTTCCGCAACTTTTCTTTCCGCACTTACTTAGAATATTTGGCGACAACAATTGGTATCAGAGCCTGAATAGCTGTCTATAAGATTCTAAGTGCCTAGTTTGCTCAAAACCCTGGCTGTAGCAACAACCTTAGAATCCTCTGTGGATCATTGCATGCTATTATAGCTCAAACACTTTAATCTCTCTTTGTCATTCCAAACAATTTGGAATCTATTCTTCGCAGATTCCATAATGCAGATGAACTACTCTCTGAACGTTGCTAACAGTGTCGGAGGCTCTAATCGAGCTCCTATACTCATTCCTACTGAGTATAATGCATGGGCATCTCGTATGCGCAACTATCTCAAAACCAAAAGGAAAGACATTTGGCGTTCAGTCGAAGAAGGACCGCACCTCCCAACGTACACCCCTAGACCAGACACTGCAGAAGAGGCTCTAGGTGGTACTTCTCATCCAAGGCTAACTCCCCTGGATATAGAGAAAATGGACAACGACCAAATTGCTTTTACCGAAATCCAATGTGGAATTCCTCCGGAACTCTTTGATCTCATACAAAACTGTACAACAGCTCAACAGATCTGGGTTCTCTTACAAAATATGTTCCTAGGAACGGAGGAAGCTAAAGATCAAAAATTGGTGTCAAGTCTCTATGATTGTGACAAGACTTCTAAGTTCAGGAGCAGAAAGAACCAATCAGGAAATCAATCATCGATTTGTTGAGGGACTTGGAAAAGACTGGATGCTTGTCAAAATGATTCTTCAAGACTCTGGAAAGTTGAAAACTTTTAATATGTACCGATTGTACAACAATCTCATTGGACAAGAAAATGATATAAAAAGCAATCAACAACAACAGCAACTTGGTGGACCTCTGGCTTTAGTTGCCGAACACAACTATCCAACGATGGGTAGCACTCCTCAGCAACTGGTACAATACCAGCAAACAACTCAACAGCAAATCAATCCTAACATCTCTTCACCCCAGATTTCCCCTACTCAAAACCTACCACAACCTCAGCAACCAAATTCTATACCCTCATATCACCCATCTCAACCACAAATTTCCTACCCTTCACACTATCAAACCCCGACGGTTCAATACCAATCATCTCAAATCTCACAACCATTCATTCAATCTAAATCTCCAACCCTTGCACATCCAGCTCCAGTACAAACTACTGAATCATACTACTCAGAATACGATGAAGTAGAAGAAGCAGCCTATTAACATGAGATTGCTATGATCAGTCAGAAGTTCAACAGAATACCATCCTACTCTGGTCAGAAAAAGAACTTCCGTTCCTCTAATCAAAATGCAGAATATCGACCCAAAAACAACTATCAGAGAGGATATCAGCAATCTGGTCAAAATCGTTATTATCCAAAACCAGAAGATTAGCAGCAAGAGAAACCAAAGGCAGCCCCAGATGTCAGCACTAGTCAAGCTCCAACTCCTGAAAAGAAAGAATCAGAAGTAATCAAATGTCACAACTGCGGAGGTTTATGGCACTATGCTGCTGACTGCAGAGCTCCAAGGAATTATCCGAAAGCAAAAGAAGAAGAAAAAGTCAAAGCATTTATAGCATCCGGAAACGTCGAGATCTGGTCCTTAGGAGATGATGATGAGCAGTTTGAAAACAAGCAAAAATGAGGAAAAGGATTTGGAGATTGTATGATGGTACAAGCAAACCGAGAAACTCCAATCCCAGGGCTGGCAAACTCTAAACATCTTAACGACACTGCTGAATCCTCATCCTCCTACATACCAAAGAACTACGCCTTCATGGTCAACCACAAATCAGGCAAAGGAGTAAGTATCATCGAACAGGTACGTAACATGCTTCATACACATCAAATTTACTCTAATAATCTAGAACCTGCCCTAGAAAAAAATATCTAACACTTGTGCAGATGCCTTAGCTGCATATCAGCGGGTTCTGGAAGAAAGAGATGATGGGTATGATGAAGTGATAAAGTTGAAGAATAGGCTAGAAGATAAGAAACTATTTTGTGATAAACTTACTGCTGATTTGAAGATCGAACAGACTTCTAGGACTTTGTTAGAAAATTCAAATCAGCTTTTGACATCGCAAAGGGATTTAGCCTGAAGCGATAATGTAAGACTAAACAAATTAGTAGATCAATTGTATCATGCAACTGAAGTTTTCAAATCTCCTGCTAACACTAATTCTTCTGAAAACACCTTTAACTGGGGATGGCCAAGAAAAACCACAAATAAAAACTATCCTATTTATAACAAAAAAGTCCATTTTTTCAATATCCTTAAAATGAATATGATGATAAACACAATAAGGACACAACCAACAACCTTTCTAAAACTCCTGCCAATGAATCAGAAAATGCCACTTCTGAGTCAAAAGAAGGAGTTAACATTCCCTTCTCATATTTATCGGAAGCAGACACTGCCGAAATCAGCAAATTCTCTATTACTTCAGTCCCATTCATGCCTAGACACATGACTACGGTCACAAACTATCCATCATCAAGTTCTCAGCAACACTCTTTCTTAGAAAATTAGCAAAGTAACTATGTTACTGAAGAATGTATTCCAAATTCTAAGAACTTGGAAAATTCAAATAAAGAAAAGATTGATGAAGAAATTGAAATGGAGAAGTTCCCAGGCAACATCATCATTAAAAATGATTTTAACAAAATTATAATCAGAAACCCTAATGTTGCTGACATGTCCAACATGGCTTCTGAACCATCGTGTTTTGACACAAGGTCATACGAAGATACATCACAACATAAATTTTCAAATAACCCAATCAGAATTTCGCTCAAAATACTTAAAGTCAATCATGAAGAGATAGACTCCTTAAATGATTCTTTATCTAACTCTTCCCTAAGAGAAATCTTTCAAAAAGGAAAAGGAAAGAATTTAACCAAACAAAGAGTAAAACCAATTCTAAACAGAAAAGACCTCAGATCACCTCGATCTCATGCAAGATTTGAACAGAAAAAATGTTTCTACACTCAGAAACGGACAGAAGCCAACTCAACTTTTGTCACTCCAAGTCATACTCAGAGATCTACTCCTTCCACACTCCGAAAGTATATCTATAAGGGATTACTTCCGACTCCAAATATCAAACCCTTTCAGCAATTTCAAAACATCAGAAATTCTGATTACAACTCAGAATTTCCAAATTAACAAGAAATTCAAAAATAACTCAAAACAGTCCCGCAATTTCTAAGAAACCTGTGAATTAGTCTCTGAAAACAAAAACTTTATTTTCCGATAAGCAAACTCCAAATGTTATCGGAACCAAGATTCAAAACTATAATCATTCTCAAACTACTCCAAAAATTCTGAAGCGACAACAAAGTAATACTTGCTATCATTGTTGCAATCATCATTCTAAAACAGTCATTGCTACTGATTCAAAAAACTTTAGATATCCAATAAAAACTTACTCTCCAAAACTCTCAAAAAGATTGGTTCAAAAGTGGGTTGTAAAATAATCCATTTCTGAGCCAAACTCACCTTCTGAAACTGAAACTCCCATCAAATCAATTGTCAAAAATAAATCTTCCATATCTATGAAAACAAATGGGACCAACCAAGTTTGGGTACCCAAACTAACTATATAATCTCTCAGGAATTTAGTACGGAAGAGCAGGATGACGAATGGCTAATTGACAGCGCCTGCTCAATACACATGCCGGAAGACTGGAGTTTCTAAGAGATTATAGAGAAGTCAGCTTTGGAGGATATGTCACATTCGGAAATGACGCAAACGTCATCATCAAACAAACCCTATGAACAACACTTCAACAGTTGAGGGGGAGCCGTCGCTCCCTTCCCCGAATCATCAAACTCAGAAGGATCCCTTACACCCAGTAACCTCAGAGGGGGAGTCTAGACTCCCTACTCATGTTGATGGGATACCTCAATCCGAGGGGGACCATCAACCCTCAGAAGATACTTTCTCAGCAAATGTCCCATCAGAAGATACCCTAATTAATACTGCACTTGATAATCCACCAGTCTTTATCTTTAAAGCCGATGAAAATGCATCAACGGAAGAATCACAAAACCAAAACATATCTCCTGAAGACACCAACATCATTCAAGATGTTCCTCCTCCTATTTCTGACCCAGCTCTTCTTCCAAGATTACATAAATGCACTCAGAGTCATCCTCCGAACCAAATCATCGGAAATCCCTCCTCCAAAGTTCAGACAAGGTCAAAGAAATCAATTCAGGATGAATGCCATTATGCCGCATACATCAGCAAAGTTGAGCGAAAAACAATTCTAGATGCTCTTGACGACGACGATTGGATCATACCATGCAAGAAGAACTATCAGAATTCAAAAGAAACAATGTCTGGGATCTTGTTCCGAGACCAACAAATCACAGAGTCATATGTACTAGATGGGTCTTCCGAAACAAACTTGATGACATGGGAACAGTAGTCAGAAACAAAGCCAGATTAGTGACAAAAGGGTACAGTCAGATAGAAGGACTTGACTATGATGAAACATATGCACCAGTAGCTAGACTAGAAGCCATTCGGATATTTCTAGCCTATGCTGCACATAAAAACATCATTGTACATCAAATGGATGTGAAAAGTTCATTTCTCCAAGGTGATCTACAAGAAACAGTTTATCTTCAACAACCTCCTGGTTTTGAAGATCTGTCTCGACCCAACCATGTATATCGTCTGAATAAGGCCGTATACGGTCTAAAACAATCACCCAGAGCTTGGTATGAAACATTATCCAACTTTCTATTATCACTACTAGAAAAACAGCTTTTAATGACATACGAACTATGACACACACTAGTTTTATGACACATAAAAACGTATGTCATTAAAAAAGTGTCATCTTTCTTAAAATCTGAAGAATTTATGACATAAATAATGGTATGTCGTAAATTTGTGTCATGTTTTATAATGATTACGACATACAAAAATGTATGTCATCTTTTAGTGTCAGAATCAGAAAAAAAAAATACACGGGAGACACTTTTGTGTCATTTTATAAAAAAAGTGTGTCATCTTTATTTCCTTATAATTATTTTCCTTTATCTCTCTAGGGTTTCACTTTCCCTCTTTTTCTCTCTCGTTTTCCTCAAACGATTGAAGCGATTCTCCGCCGATTTCTCCCCTTTTTGTCGCCGACCATCTCTTGCCGGCTGAGGGACCCTTTTAACTCGCCGCCGTTGCCATTCAGCCTCCTAACTTGCCTCCGGAAGCTACTCCACCCCCTGTGTATATCGCCTTCGATCCTTGGTCGCACCAGACGGGAATATCATCAATGGTTATCAATCGCCACTGTCATCAGTCGTTATCAATCGCCACCATCATCAATCGTTAGGGTTTGATTCTGTACAAAGATCAATCATAACTACTTCTACACGTTTCTCTCTTTTTCTCTCATTTATCGCGTGTTAGGGTTTGATTCTGGCCGATGCTAGGGTTTCGATTAATGTTTTCCGAGTGTGGAATTGATCTTCCGGTGATGACATTCTTCGACCTCACCAACCGATCCGACTGCACAGACTATTCGTACCACTTAGCGACTCCGACAGACATTTGTACACCCATCGACTTTACCAATCGGTTCGACAGCCTCCACATATCTGCAATTTGCTCCTGGTTTGTTCTCACCTATCTGCTACCGACTGCCTCCACAAAGTACACCACCGATCTGTTCATGGTTTGTAATTTTGCTTTTGGTTTCTGCTTTGTTTTGATTAAGATTTTGGTTTTTGATTATCGATTTGTTCATGGTTTGTTCTTGGATTTAATTTTCAGATTCAGTCTCAATCAACTTCTCATTTACCCTCATTCGTTCATAATTAAGTCAGAATTAGAGTGGCAAAATGCTTTTGTTTCTATGTATTTCAAGTTAGGATGTGTTTCAGGCGATGCATACCAGGTGTTTGATGAAGTGTCTGAAGGAGATGTCGTATCTTGGAATGTAATGGTTGCAGGGTTTGTTGAGAGCAGATTGTTTCTCGAAGCTTTTTCATTGTTTAGACAAATGATAGTGGAAGGAACATCGCCTAATTATGCTACAATAGCAAACATACTCCAAGTTTGTGCATACGAATATGGAAAAGAGATCCATATTTACAAAATACAAAGGGAAGAACTCTTTTTTGACATTTCTGTTATAAATTCTCTTCTGGGTTTCTACCAAAAATGGGACAAATGAAGGAAGCATAATCTCTCTTCAAAAGAATGCATTCAAAAGATCTAGTTTCTTGGAATTCAATGATCGCAGGTTATACCTCAAATGGTGAGTGGTTAAAAGCACTGGAATCCTTTCAAAAGTTCAAATCATTGAATTTAACAAAATCAGACTCCATTACTTTCCTAACCCTTCTAGGCTTCTCTCTATCTGTACAAACTTACACATATTTTTGTCACTTTATTTTGAAATTATTAAATTTAAACTAGTATTTAATGCTTATTTACCTTTGTGGATTGTACAGGTAGATTCACATAAGGGAGCTTGAATAAGAAGTAAAGCTTCTTAAGAATCTTTCTCATGCAAACATTGTTGTAAGTGCCATATATTGAGTTTTTAGGAAATGGCAGTTCTTTATCAAACTAAATGGTTACTTCGTGATACATTTAGTTATCCTCTTATATGATGAATCATATCTTTTTTATAAGTCAAAAGAATGTGGAAAAAGCCATTGTTATTGGGGCTTGATTACTCGCACAAGAATGAGATAATGCACTGGGATATTAAGGTGTCGTTTCAGTCTTATTTCCTGTTTTCAATTCACCATTTTGCTATGAAATATTCGATTCTCATTTGTTTGTCAATTTACAGATTAATCATGGATTGAAGACATCACTGGAAGCTAGGTTGAAACTTGGGATAAAAGCTAGAAAGTTTACATTATTTTTCATTTTGTAATGAATGTTCATTGTGTTTTATAGATTAATGAATGTACTCAACTACTCATATCCAGTTTGTAATGAATTTTCACTGTGTTTTGTATTAATGATATTTTATTTCATATTAAGATACACTAAGTTTAATGTTTTATTTAATTTTAACTTTTAATACTAGCATATATATATATATATATATATATATATATATATATATATATATATATATATAGATTATTTGTTTAAAAAAAATTTATGACTTACATTGTAAGTCATAAAGGTTTGTCATTAATGTATGTCGTAAATTTACGACACACAAATGTGTGTCATCTGTCATTTATGACAGGGGCTTCCTTGACATACATTTGCGTGTCATCTGTACCCTTTAATGACACGCAATGCGTGTCATTAAAAGCCTTTTTTCTAGTAGTGTATCATCCGGATACAGAAGAGGAATCAGTGATCCTACATTCTTCGTTCGACCACATCAAAATCACATCATGATCGTTCAAGTCTATGTAGATGATATCATTTTCGGATCAACTGATCAAGCAATGGTTGATGAATTTGCAAAAGTGATGATACACAAATTTCACATGAGCATGAACAGAGAAATAAATTTCTTCCTAGGCCTACAAATCAAACAAACCAAGAGAGGAATTTTCATTCATCAAGAAAAATATACAAATGAACTTCTGAAGAAATTTTCCCTTGAAAATTGTTCTACAGCCAAGGTTCTGATATCCACCAACCATAAAATCTTTGCAGACCCCGATGGCGAGCCAGTAGATCATAAGTTGTATCAAGGAATGATAGGTTCACTCTTGTACTTAACCGCAAGTAGACCCGACATCATGTTTTCAACTTGCCTGTGTGCCAGATATCAAGCAGCTCCAAAAATGTCACATCTGACAGCCGTAAAACAAATTTTCAAATATCTCAAAGGTACTAAGGCAATGGGACTATGGTACCCAATCGGAGACAACTTCAAACTCCAAGCATTCACCGATTCGGACCATGCCGGATGCAAATTGGATCGGAAGAGCACTTCCGGAGGCTGTCAATTTCTAGGTGGAAGATTAGTCAGCTGGTCCTCAAAGAAACAAAACTGTGTCACCTTGTCATCAGTAGAAGCAGAATATGTGGCTGCATCTACCTGCTGTTCACAAGTTCTCTGGATGAAGACTCAGCTCATGGATTATGGTTACCGATTTCTTCAGGTTCCTATCTACTGTGACTCCAAGAGTGCCATAGCCATTTCTCATAATCCTATTCAGCACACTACTAGAAAAAAGGCTTTTAATGACACGCATTGCGTGTCATTAAAGGGTACAGATGACACGCAAATGTATGTCAAGGAAGCCCCTGTCATAAATGACAGATGACACACATTTGTGTGTCGTAAATTTACGACATACATTAATGACAAACCTTTATGACTTACAATGTAAGTCATAAATTTTTTTTAAACAAATAATCTATATATATATATATATATATATATATATATATATATATATATATATATATATATATATATATATATATATATATATATATATGCTAGTATTAAAAGTTAAAATTAAATAAAACATTAAACTTAGTGTATCTTAATATGAAATAAAATATCATTAATACAAAACACAGTGAAAATTCATTACAAACTGGATATGAGTAGTTGAGTACATTCATTAATCTATAAAACACAATGAACATTCATTACAAAATGAAAAATAATGTAAACTTTCTAGCTTTTATCCCAAGTTTCAACCTAGCTTCCAGTGACGTCTTCAATCCATGATTAATCTGTAAATTGACAAACAAATGAGAATCGAATATTTCATAGCAAAATGGTGAATTGAAAACAGGAAATAAGACTGAAACGACACCTTAATATCCCAGTGCATTATCTCATTCTTGTGCGAGTAATCAAGCCCCAATAACAATGGCTTTTTCCACATTCTTTTGACTTATAAAAAAGATATGATTCATCATATAAGAGGATAACTAAATGTATCACGAAGTAACCATTTAGTTTGATAAAGAACTGCCATTTCCTAAAAACTCAATATATGGCACTTACAACAATGTTTGCATGAGAAAGATTCTTAAGAAGGTTTACTTCTTATTCAAGCTCCCTTATGTGAATCTACCTGTACAATCCACAAAGGTAAATAAGCATTAAATACTAGTTTAAATTTAATAATTTCAAAATAAAGTGACAAAAATATGTGTAAGTTTGTACAGATAGAGAGAAGCCTAGAAGGGTTAGGAAAGTAATGGAGTCTGATTTTGTTAAATTCAATGATTTGAACTTTTGAAAGGATTCCAGTGCTTTTAACCACTCACCATTTGAGGTATAACCTGCGATCATTGAATTCCAAGAAACTAGATCTTTTGAATGCATTCTTTTGAAGAGAGATTATGCTTCCTTCATTTGTCCCATTTTTGGTAGAAACCCAGAAGAGAATTTATAACAGAAATGTCAAAAAAGAGTTCTTCCCTTTGTATTTTGTAAATATAGATCTCTTTTCCATATTCGTATGCACAAACTTGGAGTATGTTTGCTATTGTAGCATAATTAGGCGATGTTCCTTCCACTATCATTTGTCTAAACAATGAAAAAGCTTCGAGAAACAATCTGCTCTCAACAAACCCTGCAACCATTACATTCCAAGATACGACATCTCCTTCAGACACTTCATCAAACACCTGGTATGCATCGCCTGAAACACATCCTAACTTGAAATACATAGAAACAAAAGCATTTTGCCACTCTAATTCTGACTTAATTATGAACGAATGAGGGTAAAGGAGAAGTTGATTGAGACTGAATCTGAAAATTAAATCCAAGAACAAACCATGAACAAATCAATAATCAAAAACCAAAATCTTAATCAAAACAAAGCAGAAACCAAAAGAAAAATTACAAACCATGAACAGATCGGTGGTGTACTTTGTGGAGGCAGTCGGTAGCAGATAGGTGAGAACAAACCAGGAGCAAATTGCAGATATGTGGAGGCAGTCGAACCGATTGGTAAAGTCGATGGGTGTACAAATGTCTGTCGGAGTCGCTAAGTGGTACGAATAGTCTGTGCAGTCGGATCGGTTGGTGAGGTCGAAGAATGTCATCACCGGAAGATCAATTCCACACTCGGAAAACATTAATCGAAACCCTAGCATCGGCCAGAATCAAACCCTAACACGCGATAAATGAGAGAAAAAGAGAGAAACGTGTAGAAGTAGTTATGATTGATCTTTGTACAGAATCAAACCCTAACGATTGATGATGGTGGCTATTGATAACGACTGATGACAGTGGCGATTGATAACCATTGATGATATTCCCGTCTGGTGCGACCAAGGATCGAAGGCGATATACACAGGGGGTGGAGTAGCTTCCGGAGGCAAGTTAGGAGGCTGAATGGCAACGGCGGCGAGTTAAAAGGGTCCCTCAGTCGGCAAGAGATGATCGGCGACAAAAAGGGGAGAAATCGGCGGAGAATCGCTTCAATCGTTTGAGGAAGACGAGAGAGAAAAAGAGGGAAAGTGAAACCCTAGAGAGATAAAGGAAAATAATTATAAGGAAATAAAGATGACACACTTTTTTTATAAAATGACACAAAAGTGTCTCCCGTGTATTTTTTTTTTTCCTGATTCTGACACTAAAAGATGACATACATTTTTGTATGTCGTAATCATTATAAAACATGACACAAATTTACGACATACCATTATTTATGTCATAAATTCTTCAGATTTTAAGAAAGATGACACTTTTTTAATGACATACGTTTTTATGTGTCATAAAACTAGTGTGTGTCATAGTTCGTATGTCATTAAAAGCTGTTTTTCTAGTAGTGGCATTCTATGACGAAGCTCATCGATCTTAGGTATCACTTCATCAAGGATCAAATCCTAGAAGGTAACATCGAACTCTATTTCATTCCTACTGATGAACAAGTTGCTGATGTCTTCACAAAAGCCTTAGATTCCACTAAATTCAATAATTTTCTAGACAAATTGGGTATGTTAAATCCTGACTCTGATTTCTTCAGAGAATGATACTCGGTTTCTGACTATCATCTACTCAGCAAAAGCTCAGTTCAGAAAAGTCTCCGAATATTCCCACAGAACCATAAGACTTCTGACTACTCTCATTGTCACAATCTCTATAGTCTCAGAAGATCTCTCTCAATATAATCACAGTAACGTTGTCACATATTTCATTTAAGGGTTACCAACACACACACATAAAAGAAAAACATATTTTCATTAAGATTAAAAGACCTTACAAGAACTGAATCAATTAAGTCATAAACAAAAACATCTCAAAATTTTACGACTTAAGATTCTAACACAGAAAACAGTCTAAAACATCAAAAAAAAAACAAAAGATTACAACTTCATCCCCTCCTCCCTAGTGCTTGTTGTATTGCCACTTTGGAGGACTGCCATACGTAAAGTTTTGTGTGATTCGCACAGACATATCACACATGCGCATAATCTTCCCATCCAGCAACACAACATCATACACATCATCGCAGATCACATTGTCGATGACACCACTCCACCATCCTTGTCGATCCCATGCATCGACGTAATCCCCAACCTTATATTCCACGATCACCGTAGGTGGAATGGGACGAAGAACACCATACCTGACCTTCACGATCATCATCTTCCCAGTTGTGTTGTCCGGTAGACACCTAAGCTGAACTTCACAACGACTCTTCCACGTCTTCGTGATCACTCCCTCATAATACCCTCCTGCGAAATCTCCTTGAGTAAGCTTCACCTCGACATCATCAAAGCAGTTGAAGAAAAATCAAGCCATTTTTTAAAGCAAATTCTGTTCAGTTAATTTTTTATTTTGTTATGAGTGGTTAAACATTTAGCCGAAAACCCCTTTTTATAATCAACCAGCATGTCCATTCACCTTCTCTAATTCAATTAAATAGAGGTCATAATGACCCTAGTGGGCAGTTAATGCCCTGTCACATCAGCATCATGGTCTAAAATAGTTGATTAGACGGTTCGAAAACTTTGATGGCGTAATGGATAAACCGCTCTTGCTCCCATACAGTTCTTATTTTCCCAAAACTGACACATCCTCACCTAACTCTCCCACTCTCCCTCTCTCTGTATTTCTCCCCTCTTGATACGACAAAACTTTTCTCCTCTTTGAATCTTTTCATCTCCACTTTCTGAATGTAAAGTTCTGAATTCCATTTACAAACTCAATCAAATGACACAACTTGCTTTCATTCATAACACCCAAAACATTACAAAATACAACGACACCAATTCTCACACAATCCTAGACACACAAGCAAACATACTATCCGACAACAAGACACATAAACTAACAGGAGAACAACAGCCTTCTTCAATCAGCAGAGCTTATAGTATTGCCACATCGGAGTCTCTCCAAGATGATACCTCTGATGAATTCTCAGTTCTGACTCATCCACAAACAGACGAGTCCCATCCACCAACACCACATGGAAATGATTGTATGGAGTTTTCCTCGAAATGGCAGCTGGCCACCACCCTCGACGGTACCACACCTCCACAAAATCAAACTGCTTAAACTCCACCAAAACCTTAGGAGGAACAGGTTGCAGATATGCAAAATCCACATGCACATTCAAAGGACCACCAGTGGATCCATCGGTCAGTGTTGTCATCTTCACCTCATAACGATGATTCCACACTGATTTGATCACCCCACCATAAACAGCACCATCGAACTCACCATCTTGCATCCTAACCTCTACCTTCTCATCACGGTTAAATGGACATCTTGAAGCCATATTAGTCCTCAAAACTTCTCTTGTGTGATTTCTTCGTTTCACAGCAAACCCCCTTTTATTACCACCTCCTTTTCACCACTTCATGACACCTCATCGCTTCGAGATCAGTAATATAGAGATGCGCTACATGATTTGACTGCTTAACCTAAACAGTCTGTGCCATTGATTATCTCTACAGAAATGACATGACAACTTCTAAGTTATCCATTAAACTGCCATTCTCAAAAAACAGCTTCCGAGCCTTCCTCTCCGAACTACAATCAGAACTCTCACACTTATGACACTTCTGATCCGTAGCCCTCAGAAACACTACCCCCTTTTCGAACCTCCAACTTCACTTCAGAATCCCACTATCCCTTTCTGAATTAACCCTTCTGATTTATTCCCGTATCTCAGAACCCCCATATCCTTACCTTCACTCAGAACTCTCTCTCTCCGAATTTTCCACTCTGAAACCCTTCTCGGAACACAATTTCAGATGTTCACACTACCTCAGAAATCCAATCCTACTGGTTCGAAAATCTATTCATAATTACTCACCCCCTGACCAAGTCAAAACCACAACTGTTACACCAATACGTACCTTAGACACCTCACCACGACATATTTAATGTGAGAATGTAAATTTAATACGTAAAACATTTAATATCTAATAATTAAAAACCTCACGATCAATATTTCTCCAATCGATATTCCCTCTGTCACACATGCCCGTCCTTTAATGGACCATCCTTTTTCATCATTTCTTAGCATTAAATGCCAAGCACACACTTTTCTGACATAACTGTTCACACGTCCCTTCATTCTCTTACCCGACGGTTTCTTACACAATTAAAAAATTGTTATAACCGTTCCCTCTTCTTCTAGTCTCACCCACTTTTTCATCTCTTCCATATTTCCCTCTCTATCATTATAACCCTCTCTCGCCGCCATCTCCAATCTCTCAACCCTAAATATCTAAAAGTTTCATTACTCTTCATCTCTCACATCATAACTCTTAAATGGCTTCACAATCAAAGAGCGACAACGACACAATCCTTGTTGCCCTCTCCAATCTCTACCTTTCAGAAGATCTTAAGGTTTACAAGCAACATCTACACGTCCTCATTCACATACTGTCATGACACAAACTGGTTAGAGCATTCTTCCATCCACCCCCTGCTATACCCGTCTCCTTACTTCAAGATATTGTCTCCTCCGCCACCAAATGTCCCACCGGTTACACCATAACTCTACAAGACTGTCAAAACTTCATCCTCGATAAGAAAATATTTGATGCAGCACTGCATCTTCCATACTACGAATCCACCTTTGACCAACCAACCGATGGCGATCTCAAATCCATGATCTACAATATGGGGTACATGTACGATTTGCCAAAACTGTTTCACATGTCCAAGGGACACATCTCACCCTTATGGCAACGTCTAATCCACAACATCATTAAGTGCTTAACTGGAAAAATGGGCGGTACATACCAGCTATGTAACGCCCCAATTTCAAAAACTTTAAAAAAATCATTTATTACCAAGGTTCCAATAAAACATTTATTCCAAAACATAAAACTATTCAACATAATACTTAAATTTAACAGCGGAAACATTTGAAAATACTAAATATAGTTCATTGACATCAATCCTTGGAATGCGATGCGCTGCCGTCAAACCTTGCCCTTCCCTTTGTCATTTGAAATACCTGAAATGTTATAAAACAACGGGTAAGCTTAAAGCTTAGTGAGTCCACAAGTTACCATACATGCCCACACATTAAACAACCCGTCCTCGAGAACGACCCGACCCTACCCGCCATACAACAGCTACGGGCGTCCATCATACAACAGCTATGGACACGGGAAGGTTCTACCCATCATACAACAGCTATGGGTTCCCGGTTATGGCCCAGCCCATCATACAACAGCTATGGGACAAGGCAATAGTCCAACTCGCCATACAACAGCTACGAGGGGACACGCATCAGTACTGAGCCCAACAACAAATAACCACAGATATAGAGCAAATCATATAACTGTAAATAACACAAGATGCCTAACATGCAACATCATATAGTAAGGTGAGGATACTCACCTGATTCGAAACCGCACAGATATTCTCTAATATCCCCACTTAGCTCGTCCACACCTAAATCCCACACACATACAACATATCAATTACTGACCAGGCTCTTACAAACCTGCCTAAAGGTTAGACTCACTATTTGCCATCAAACCGTGGTCAAAACTAAATTTCTGGTCAAACAGTCGCTCGTCGCGGCGTGGCTCCTCGCCCTATGCGCCGCGGCTACCATTGCACAATTACGGGGTTTCAGTCGAGTCCGCGCCGCTGACTTAGCTAGTCCGCGTCGCGGCTCGTAACGTTCCAAAATGTTTTTCAGCGATTAACAGTACATCAATCGGCCAGGGTTCCTTTCTACACCCTTCCTGGGATCAGAAACTACCCTAAGGTCACTTCCTTATGGACATGCAAGTCCATGCATGTCCTTGGTTCAAACCCTAAGTGCTACAAATCGTCTAAAGCTACAAACCAACTGGTAACACCATATGACGGGATAAAAAGGAAAGTCAGAAGAGTAAATCTTCTTACCTTACTTCTGAAGGACGGAGTGATGCCCACGAGCCGTCCTAAACCTTCTCCCGCGTTGGATCTCCTTCCTTCAAACCTCCAAAGCCTTGGAACCAAAGAGTCTCTGCTGAAACCGGACGCCTCTGCTCCAGAAAACTCCCAAAAACACGAACCCTAGGGCTGGGTCCCTTTATATAGGCGTTTAAATCCGAATTAGGGTTTTTCACTTTAGAGGCGCACCGCGTCGCAGGTTCTTTAGAACCGCGCCGCGCGTATAAATCCTACGCGATTCTAGATTCTTCCAAAAGCCGCGCCGCGGACTCCTTCGAGCCGCGACTCGGCGGAACGGGTCTTACAAGCTAAAAAAACGTCTCATGGTTCTTCTTTGGAGCCTCTACTCCGGTCATGAAATTGATCATGCAGCAATCCTTTTTGACGACTTCCTTTCCTACATACCCTCCTCCCTGAAACCAACCGGTCAAATTCACTCAGCACGTTTTTGGGCTATGTGCATCGAGCACATCTATCAGACTCTTCAGATCCCAATCCCTACACCCAGATCAGAAGAAGACAAATTGGTCATGCCCAAAGCCAAACCTTATACTGCAAAAACAGACTCCATATTTGGCAAAATCCGTAGACTGCCTGCAGCCCTTCTGAACTTGGCCGATCCAACAGAACCTGCTGTCTCTTCTCATATCACTTCTATAGAAGGAGTACCTAATTATCCACCTCACTCTCTCAAACAATGTGAGGCCCCCAAGAAACTCAAAAAGAAAGCTTCTGAGTCCTCCCCATCCAAACAACCACCTAAAAAGAAGCAATGAAAAGTAAAAACGACATCTGAACCATCTTCAAGAGATTCCGAGTCAGAACATTTGGAGGAAAGACAGAACTCTCCAGGCTCGGAAGACACTCAGGAAGATATATTTATGAAGGAAAAATAGAACTCACCTCCATAATCTATAAAGAAACAACCAATCACCAAGGATGACCCCAAAATTGATCTTATCCTAGATCTCACTCAATCTCCACCTGATGCATCCGAATTTAACAAGTGGAAGTTCCAGACCGTAGTTCAAGAACAAATTTCATTAGTTGATCGTCTCAAACATCAATTTGAACATAAACAAAAGGAACTTCAAACCCTCTTCACCTTTGGTCCACCATCCGACAATGACTCAGAACATGTCAAGTCCGAAAGAAGGCGAATCAATGCGCTCACCCTCCAGATTGATTCCCTTCTGCATTCCTCTCTCGACAAACTGGTAGACTCCCCCTTCTACCTTTTCGATACTACTGAAACCGACAAGTCAAAGATTGCCTCAGGGATCGTCCCTCTCACTTGGGACAGATTTTGTGCTCAATAACTTCAGAAAAAGACAATACATAAGCACACAGTCGAACAACCCACTGAGTCCGACTCCCGAGTACTTATCTCCGAGACTCAATCGATCCCAATCGGCACCTCCCTCTTTGGTGCTGATCAAGAGGTAGATAAACCCTCTTCATCCCAAATGCATCTGGTCGATCTCAGTGATACCAACTCTTCCTCCGATAAAGTTGCCAACCAAACTACTCCTCAATCCGTCACCTCCTTACTCAAAGATGACTCTTTACATCAGAAGGTTGACGCCTTAACCACCCTCCTGACTGAATTAAAATCCTCACTAGGCAGCTCTGACCAAAGAACTTAGCGCACTTAAAGATCGAGTCGCTGCACTAGAGAAAAAGGACAGAGACATCCTTCTACATTGCGACAGTCAAGCTGAAAAGATCATCCACGATGGGATCGCAACCATTGATGCTCAACGTGAATCTGACGCGGCAAACATGATGAAAACAGCTGAAAGGATGCTTAACGAAGTTGAAAAATGCCAAAAGCAAGTTCCTGAGCTCCTTAGCAATGTGCAAGCCAAGCTCTCCGCCTCAATGGACCATATGGCCAACTATCTTAATGGGGTCCTGGCCGAAAACTTCTCCCTCAGAAGAACTAATGCTCTCCTCCTTCAGATGGTTACACACACGTTGCAAGCCATCAGTGGCACAATGGAAGGTCCCATTGAGCAGATCAAACTCTGCACAAAATTGAACATCGAAGTTATGGAAGAACTCCAAACAATTGTAGCTACACCACTTCCCGATTGTATCAAGAAGGAAGTTGACAATGTCTCTGGCAAACTCGACTCTATTCTGGCCCGCCTGCCTGTGCCCCCTTCAATTGTTGTAGGTGCCCCAGGAGGGGGAGAGGCGGATAAATCAACAAAATCTCCGACCGACGACATGGAAATAGATACAAACGCTGGTCCAAGTGGGACCAAAGAAGATAAAGAAGAAACCATGGAAGAAACAACAGGAGATCAACATCAGGAGAACCCCGAAGAAAGAATCAATCAGAAAAACACACGAGTCAGCAATGAAGAACCTGAAAAACTTTCTGCTGAGAAAAAGTCAACAGAGGAGGAAACATTTCAGTAAGAGATTCCGAAAGAAACTACAAAAGAATCTCCAACAAAGACTCCGATAGTTGAATCTACACCTCATCTCTCTCCTTCGAAAATTCAAACTCCAACAGATAAAGATCCATCAGAAGACGACGAGATTTTCGTATACTCGCCGATCAAGGAATCTGATCCCCCAGAAGTCAAGGAAAAGAAATCAAAGTTCTTCGATTCCCAAGCTCATGAACATGCTGAAGACTTTAGTACTGAGTCAGAACCTGACCAAAACCAAGTTGATCCAACTGGTCCCAGCAGACCTATCATTTCAAACATCCTCAAGTTCCGACCATTGACCGACTTTGATTTCAAACCCTTCAAGTCATACAATCCTCCCCCCACGTCCAACCACAACTGGGACATACCGTTGACTCCAAACGGAGAAAAGTATAGTTACACTCTCAATTTCACTGTAGATTCAGGAGTCAACAAAGAACTAGCAGCTTTCTACAAAAATCATCAATTCTTCAAGACATGGACCAAACCTCAAGCTGATACGTGGTCAGACGAAGTCATAACAGCTGTTCGAAGTGTCAAAAGAAGAAAGTTTCAGAAATCAGAATTCTTCGAATATGAGCTGGTCAGAAATAACAACTACGCCAAAACGATTCTGATAACAGAAGCCGACTTCCGGAAAATAAACCCAGCAGACATCTTCACAATTATTGTAAAGCTGTCTCACAAAAAAAACAAGATGCCAGAGAAGCCTATGTTGCAGCCAGAAGATTTCTACATGTCCTCGTAGAAGAATTCTGCTTTAATGATGCAGAAATGTACAAACTCATCAAGAATCATCCAGATAAGCATTTCATACACAAACCTGATTTATCTATACCAGACAATCGAGACAACTGGAAAAGAGGTGCCACCTACGATCCAGTACTCGGATTGGTTTACAAGAATCCTGAAGAAAAAGGATCCTTCTTGTTTCTTCGTGCTTATCAAATCAGAAGAGTTTCTAATGGAATGTTGAAGGAGTACATCAAGGCTGTGCAGAAATCATCCTCATCAGATCCTGAAGCTAAGAAAGAAATGCTTCTCAGAATGCAATGGCTACTGGAGATCAGAAAATTATGGTTATATGCTGCAAGACAAGGCGTAAATGACAAATTCTGAAGATGCTGAATCAAACTCCTCTGCTGGTCACTGAAGAGGGAATTGTTAGTGCTAAAAAGTTAACTCGTTGACCATCTCGTAGTTTGATTTGATAGGAGTGTAATGTCAAACTTCTTATTTTGATGGAATGCTATTACTGTTATATGAATGCTTTAATGAATGAACGAATGGTTACATTTATGTATGTTGTAATTAATATCTCGGATAAAATTGTGTTCTGATAACATTGTAATCATCCGAAATCCAGTCTTGGATTTCGGAACTCCGAAGAATCTCAAGATCAGAAAGTACTTCACCCAGAAGAATGAGTTCGGAAGATCACACTCCGAACTCACTCAGAAGATCAAGACATACACAATCACATTTCCAAGATACTCTGATCTGCCAGGATTCCGAAATCCTCTCTGGATTTCGGACTATCAATATTAACAGATCAAAGGAAATATCGTACTTAACCATTCTTCAAAGAAGACTGAAGATCAGGAAGATAAGGCAAAGGATAAGCACTTCAATGTATAGGACATGATTAGACTAGATCAGGCGTGGCCCCCTAGAAGTATGTCTTGTGTACTTAGAATACTATTATATTATAGACAAGTCACCCTAGTCTGACATTGTATTATTATATTAGATTCACCCTTTCTTATCAGACTGAAGAGAGACGTGTTGTCTCCTCTTCAGTCCATAGGATATTATCCGAAGGTCCTCCCTTAGTCTATAAAAGGGAGACCAAGTCCATCTTCAGTCCTTATGAGTTTGAGAGACTTTATGTAACACTTTCATATTTATCAATATAATCTCTCATTCCATCAATTCTCATGTTCTTATCTGCATTGCTTACTGTCCTTACTTTTCTAACACCTTTAACTTCCTGTCTTTCTATTTGCAAGTTATATCACTGTTAATCCATATTATTTATTGTTGAGCTATTAAGATCTATTCTAAGTATTACTTCTACATTATAATTCCGCATCCACATCAAGTCTTCGGACTTGTCCATCTCAAGTCTCAGGACTTGTCCCTCTGAAACCTTCAGTTTCGGACCTTTAATTTTTGCAACTTTTCTTTCCGCACTTACTTAGAATATTTGGCGACAACAGTTTAAATATGGATTGTTGTTGGTATTGTGACGGTAATGGTTGTGAATATTGCGGTTGAGAAATGGTTGCTTGCTGTCGTGGCGGTGGGTTGCCATCTCGGGTCGGTGCTCCCCAAGCCAACGCAGCGGAAAAAAGATTGGTGGTTGGTTGTCCTAAAGGTAGAACCGAAGGCGGAGTGCATGATGGTATCAATGCAGGGGCTAAAACCGTACCACCACTAGCACTTGTGCTACCAAAGTGAAATTCCGACACTGGGTTATAAATGGAATTCCCCCTGTTACCTCGCCCACAGGCTCATGGGTAACATCCTGTATAGTGACACTACTGGGACTCATTCTATGTAGACGCCTACGCACATGGTTATTGCGTGCGGTTCGTTCGATTTCAGAGTCAAAAAGCAAGGGTGATGTATGCCCACCCCGACGGGTATGCATGCACTAGTGCAAAATGCCCGCCAAAACCAAAACAGAAAATACTTACTAACCTAAATATCAAAACTAAAACTAAAAATCAGAAAACACCTCCCTACAGATCGTCTTATCCTAAACTTACAACTCCCCGGCAACGACGCCAAAATTTGACACGCCTAGGTCGTCGTGCGGTCAAAAATAAGAAAATAAAACCTCACACACACTAGTACAGCGGTAGTAAGGGTCGATCCACGAGAGTTTGGTGGTCAAGACAAGACGATAGCTTACCAACTGTAGTGTCACGCTACAGCCAGAGGGACTAACTTCCACTTTCCCAAAACACACAGAAATCTCAAATCCAAGATCAAAACCAAACATAAACTAAATGAAACTAAATTAAAGTCTAACCCTATATTGCTTACTGAAATCAGAAGTTATATTCAGAATCCAGAAACAATAACACAAACCAAACGCATTCAAAAGCATCCAAAGACAATAAAAGGTAAAAAGTGCAATAAAACATGAACTGAATGATTACTTGTATTAAACTCAAAACCAGAAGATCCAAAACATTCAAATACGAATTAAAGAGCTTTAACCTACTGCTACTGGCTGTCACACTCTAGAAGCACCAAGCTAAGAGCTAAAAGAACTAAACTAATATTGAAATTAAAGTGAAAACATAAAAATATCACAAAGCGCTGCTGGAATCTCGAAACTTGAGTCAAAGTCGCCGTAAGTCCACCTTAGAGTCTGATATTCGCCTCCAAAATTCGACCTAAAAGCGTCTATTTATACTTGTGGAAAATTAGAACCCGCAACGCGTAAGACCTCTAGCCGCGTCGCACGTAGAGCCTTATCTCCGTTTTTTTTCGCCATTTGAATTCTCTTCACTGCCTCAACTTTTGACGTGGCACGTCGCGCATGGCTTCATTCCCGCGGCGCGCGTGTTCATTCGACTGAATTTGGCTTTTTCCTCAAAACTTCTTCAATTGTCAGCATTTAGTCTCCGATTATAACATTTCTTTGCAAACAAGCACAATCACAAAAAGTGAGAAATACCAATGTATATATGATATATTTTCACCAAGAATAGTGCCTAACAACGACTAAAGTACTTGATATTACTAGGCGTTGTCATTAGCCCTCAAAAATCTGCCATTGACTCTTATGTCACTAATACAAGATATCACATCTTCATCCCACTTCAATTTGATGTTTCTTACAAAACCAAATGGTGCTCCAAAACGACCCCTCTTCCTAGCAACGAAGGCATCAACGATTTGACCAAACTTCATACAGGCCTTCCAAAGATCAGAATTGCTCCATCCTTCAGGTAAGTTTGATACAAAGAAGGTAGTAGCAATGCGTCCTAAATCACTGTAACCTGATCTTGCAGTAACATTCGTCCGTCTTCCTCGCCTTGAAACCAAAGTCCATCCATCTTCTTGGTGAAAGTTTTCAATGGTGTCCGTTCGTCTTCTTCTCTCCTCTCTCTCTCTCTCTCTCTCTCTCTCTCTCTCTCTCTCTCTCTCTCTCTCTCCATATCAGTTTTTTATGTCTAAAGGAACTAGTACAAAGGCAATTGGGGCTCTTGGTAGCGTTACATAAGACGACAAATATGTTGTTTTTGTGTTTCCTTCAACTCTTTGTGGAGTGTTTTAGGGACTGACGACATGGTTTCTTATGTACGTTACCTATGACTTAGTGAAACCTATTTGGGAAGGTCTAAGGGTTCCGTAGCATGCAATGCATATGTGTTTATTAATCCACTATCATATTTCCATTGACTAATATTAGACCAAGAGGAGTGATGGGGAAAAAATCCTCACCACCACTCATTTTTTATCTGTCACATAGGTGCCATATCAATAAGCATTCACTAACTCTTCACCAAACTTAAATTTTGAAAATGGTAAACCCTCACCAACCTTTACTTTTTTTTAATTGAATAAATAATTAAAAAAATAAACTTAATAACAAATTAAATTAAGTTAAAAAATTAATTATAAAAAGAAATACACTTCATTATTGATATATTTAAGATTTCATTAATTTTGTAACTTCATAAAAAATACAGGGACCAAATTTATAATTTACATATTTTGTATAGGGACCTTTTTTCCTTTTACTTCTGTAACTTGAACACACACACACAGAGGAACCCTAGCTGAGCCCGCAACTCGTGGTCACCCACCCAATCGACGTGGTGTACCTGTGCGGGTTTATGGTGCCAGCGTGGAACTCACCCCCTGCGGTGTGACCACTCCGTTTGGTCGAAAATTGTCTAAGGATAGAGGTGGCCAAAGTTGAGGCTATTGGGGTTAGATCATATAATCTAGTGAGGGGTGAGTTAATGTGGATTTGTAGAACTCATAACATAACAAAAACATATAGAAAAGTTTTGATTTTTATTGCCTATAGTTACCTAAAGTCCACTGTGGATAAAATCGACGACTTACTTGTAATCTGCCACCATTTATGAGGAATGACATTCGTGTATACGGTTGTCTATAAGTGGCTTATATCGACATTGATTTAGTTATGCCATATGGCCCTTTAATTGTTATGTCGACAACCACCATTAGGCGATGTCCTTTCTCCTTTGTGAGATCCATGGTTGAGAGGTTAAATATTGTTTATTGTGTTTCAGGATCCTAGTTAAAAAAACTCTAAGCTTTGACAAGAATGTAAGAGCAACATATAAGTGTTGGTTAAGTGGGGATGTATATACATGTTTGGGTACATGAATGTATATATATATATATATATATACACATGGCAATAGATTTATATAGAATAGAAATGATGAATCTGAAAACATCCAATTTAAAATAAATCGATATAATATTTAAAGCTTGGTTAGTTAAGCCTTAATACCAATGTTGTTTAAGGTTAGATGATTATCTTTATCGTGATATGCTAGTCTAGCTCAAGCTATCTTTATAGTCAAGCGGTGCATATCTGGTAAGCTTTTTTGGGCAGCTTGAGCTAATGTTTTAAGAAAATATTTTTCAACAGCTAAAACTTCAATCTTGGTTGATGTTATCCAGATTTTGGGTAGATGAGTATATATACTCATATTTCATCACTGTTGATTGATTCTCAAGTTTTCCGAACATTCTATATGCTCTCTAGCAACTCTTTTTTGTGTCTGAACTGATAGTGTCTTTTGGTTGATTGACTTTGACTAAATCTGTATAACCCTCATGTGTAGGTTCGAAATATTAATCATAAAAAGTGAATATGATCCATAAAAAATATCCAATAACTTTTGCAACATCAAGATTTTTTGGTTTGATTTCTATTGGAGAGGGACCCCTTAGGTTAACATATCCAATACACGTATTAATGAACTAAATACAATGGTATGTATATACCGTTAACTATTAATGTATTTGTATATTATACATAGTCTTATTTTATCGGCCCAATATTTGGTATGTATATTTGTTAGACCTTTATCTTAGCTAATTTACTATATTGTATTTAATTTTTTGTTACAACCATTGGTTATTGAAAAATATTCCAAATTGTGTGTTATCTAATACTTTTTTCTCTCTCCTCCTTTCTTCCCCCTCTTCCCTCTCGGCTCAACCCTAACCGTTGACAACCTCTATTACCTATGTCAACCCTCTCTTTTCCCCTCTTCTTGTCTTCTTGTCCTTTCTCATGGCTGACAACACAACATCAAACACCAAACCATATGATATCACCAACATTAAAGCATATGTTCCCTTAATCCTTGATCTTAATGAACTCGGTTATGATGTGTAGCGAGTCTTATTTGAAACCAACTACGTTAGATACAAAGGTATTCACAATTTTGATGGAACATCAAACCCAACCGACATTGACAATGCAAAAAGATACAGATTGGAAAATTGTAGATTTATGAGACAGTCATGCAATCTCTTGTTACGAATGTGAAGTCTAATGCAAATAAAAAAAGACCAGGCAAACGGAAGCAAAATAGGTGTTAGAGGCGAGGTTAGACAGTACTAATAGATATACGCTTTGGTTGCATCATTTGTTTCGGTTGGGTCAGATCTTCGGTAGAGATGGCAAGCCAAATCGAATCAACAATTTTAAAAAGATATCATAAGTAATCGGCATATTCAGCCAGAACTGGCAACTGTACTTCTTTAGTGGATCAACGGTTCGGCAAACACCAATGTAAGCAAGATCAACAGAACTGAGGCAAGCCTTGCTCCGGTTCAGATCAGGAGTTTACTATCCTCAGTTAAGCAACCAAAAGCGAAGCGATGACAGTGTGCAGGCGGTCTAGCTTCAGTGGTATGCCGAAGAGTCCTGACACTAATTCCAAGGTCAGACACAAGTAGCATGCATGGGCAAAAAAATGTTCTGACCCGCATGGCTTATGATCTGTCCTATCAACTTGCATATTGCAGAAAGCCTGGCGTTAGAAGATTTGCTATCATATCGTTTAGATCTCCTTTCTCGATTTATATACATCTCTAATTTGTAAAAATGAAAATATCTAGAGCGTGAGCCAACATATTGAGAGAGTGTAGTAAATACTTGTATAGATTGTATAGCATTCAACATCAATAAAGAAAATCTATCTAGTTCTCCATTGGACGTAGCTTGATCAATTTAGATCGAATGAACCACTTAAATCCTCGTGTTCTTGTTTGGTTGCTTGTTTCTTCTTATCGATCTCACCAATCTTGATCAAATCGTGTAGAAAGTGCATCTATCATCCTCCTTAATCCTTATGAGATTTATTACTGAAGAAATAAAGATTAATGACGATAGATTTGAAGGTCACGATTTTGGCTTTTAGACAATGCAGATAGAAGACTATATGTACCAAAAGAAGTTGCATATACCCTGTTCGATTGTCATTGGCAAAGAACGTTGCTTACAACATCGTCAACGAGAGGACAATGTACATCTTGATCAAGGCATTGTCTAACATGTACGATAAGCCCTCTGCAGCGAACAAGGTGTTCTTAATTAGGCAGTTGGTCAATACGAAGATTTAGCTTGGTGGTTCGATGACAGATCATGTCAATGAATTCAACTCAAAAATATCAAAGTTGATATGAGTTGATGTTAGTTTCGAAGACGAAGTCTAAATGTTAATGCTGTTGTCTTCGCTCTTACAGAGTTGGTATGATACGCTGGCTGTGGTCAGCTGTGCAGTGCATTTATCCGGTATGCAGAAGCTCTCATTCGAAGACATCCACAATTTGATCTTAATAGAGGACATATGCAGGCGGAACGTCGGTCGGAGAGTGCTCTAGCAACTTGTAAGCACAAAAGAACGATGAATAAGGACCAACAAAAGAGATGGTATCAGAGGAATAATTTAATCGAACAAAAAGATTTTAAACAAATTTGTAAAAAGCTAGTAAATAGCACGAGTGTTTATGAAACTTTAAACAAGTTAGAAAAAAAAATATTTTGTGTCTTCTTTTGGTGTAAAAGAGAAAGTAACAAATAGAATATGGTTGAAGATGAATCAATATTAATATCATATTTTCTCAAAAAATAAAGTATCAAAATAAAAAAAAAGAGTAAATTACAATTTTGGTCCCTGTGGTTTGCATGAAATTTCACATTTGGTCATCCTTTTGGTTTTTCACGCTCATGGTCCCCGAACTCAGATTTTGCTTACACTATTGGTCCCTTGGCCAGGTAAAAAGACCAATATACCCTTTTTAATTTCTTTTTCTTTTTTCTTTTGAAATATTATTATTTTGGTAAATTAAAAAAAAAGAAAAATTCAAACCCCACCCCCAACCCTACCCCCAGTATCCGGTACACGTGTTTTGGGTTTTTCCGGCGATAATATTCTAGATTTCGCTTTGTCCGGTTAAAGAGCCCTGTTGAACTGATAAGAGTTAAGACTCTCATATTAGCAGGGACTTTATCGCATACACGAAGCTCCACAATTACCAGAGGCTCTACGTGCTGTGATCTCCATTTCTCAACCTTCTTCACCATCATACTAGAGGCTCTACGATGATGTGTAAAGGAAGACCTGGTTTTGTTCCTGGTGTTGAAGCTAATGTGTTTGTTCCTGGTTTTGTCACTGATTTTAGCATGGTTCCCTCCGTCCTACAAGTCGGTATCATCAATATTCCAGAACCACCATGCCAATTATCAACATCTTTGTTCATGAATGCATGACTAAGGGGCTACAATTATATAATACAAATTGAAGTGTTTGAATGTGAAAGGAAATAAATGAAGACGGTGCCTTTTGCCTTAATTACGCATTGAATGTTGAGTTGTTTTGAAATTGAAATTGATTACGCATTGAATTTTTGAGACATCTTTTGTAAACACTCTCGAGAAACAATCCTCATTTAAATGCAACGTCGCCTTAAATTCATCCTGGTTTTGTTGAAAGGATCTTCGAGCCATAATCCTCGATGGTTTCTCTACATGATGAACATTCGGTACAAGTATATGTATATCCGTAATTACAAACTGTAAAGCATATTAATGTGATTTACCTGAAACTAGATGGGTTTTCCGGCCAAAGATTTATATTTCTTTGGTATGCAGGAAAGATTCTGAGGGAAAAACGATCGCACCAATCGAGAACTTGGTTGTCGGTGACGACGGTGTCGGGGCCATAACCCTCGGCGAAGCCAGGTTTTCTGGAGTATTTTCTTTTCTCTTCGGTTGGAAGTTCAAAGAACTCTCCAATCACTTGGCGCACGTATTCAAGAACTAAACTTGGAATCTCATGATTCACAGCTTCAAAGCAGCCCCAAGTTGTGAGAGCATATCGGAGTTTTGTTATCTCGGATTCTTCTTGATCCAGCTATGACGCTCCAAAAACACCGGCGGTGAGAGATAAACCGGAAAGTCAGGGGTGGGGTTGGGTTTGGTTTTTTTTTTCTTTTTTTTAAATTCATTTAATAAATAATACATTAAAAGAAAAATGAAAAAGAAATTATAAAAGGGCAGTTTGGTCATTTAACTTGGACGAGGGACCAAATGTGTAAGCAAACAACCAGTTCAGGGACCTTGAGCGTGGAAAACCAAAAGGATGACCAAGAGTGAAATTTCATGCAAACCACAGGGACCAAAATTGTTAAAAAAAAAAAGTCTGGTTGGAGTTGGTCTAAATCTATATTTTTTGTCACAATGTTTGATGACATATTTCTATAAGCTCATATTTCCTTTTTGAACTTTATAACAAACGAAAACCTAAATTGCATAACAAATAAGTCTGCCATTCTATACAACTTATCAAGTCCATCGATCCATAAAGTAGTAGACTAGTAAGTACCTTATAAATCGATTTAGAACCATGTAGAATAAGAAAACACGATACTCGATAAGTACTGGTTTGTAGTTATAGCAAAAATCTAGTTTTTGTTTCGATTTGATCCACATTCTATTTACAATAATAAAATGATTTATTTACATAAAATTATTTTAAATTACAAGCCCAAAACAAACTAGAAGTTCGAGTAAGATCTGACTCTAACGCCAAACCAATATTATATGATCCGATTCTTGATTTTCATGCTTTCGAACTACCAAAATTTTGTTATAGTCTAGTCCAATCCAATTCTGTACCACCTTGAATAGGGCTGGAAACGAAACCAAATGTTCGGCGAACCGTTCGTTAACTGTTCGGTGGGAAGTTTGTTTATGTTCGTTTATTTAATAAATGAACGAACATAAACACAAATTCTCATTCATTTGGTTAAACGAACGAACATGAACAATGGTCTCGTTCGTTCAATTATGTTCGTGAACGTTCGTTTGTATTGTTCGTTCGTTTATATTTGTTCATTTAAGTTCCTTTTATGTTCAATTGTATTTGATCACATTATAATATTATGTGTCCGTTTATGTTTATCTATGTTCAATTGTGTTTATTTATCTTTTTTCGTTTATGTCCGTTCGTTTAGTATGTTCACCAACATAAACGAACGAATATAAACAATATAAATTTTTAAACGAACGAATATAAACAAAAATACTCGTTCGTTAACCCGTTCGTGTTCGTTCGTTTGTCCGACTAACTTAAACGAACGATCATAAACAAGTGCTTCTTCTTACGACCTTAGAAATCCATCACACTAGTAAAACACATGCTATTGCTTTAAAAAACATAGAAAGGTTCCTAACTCCTTGTCTTTCTTGGAAGCGAGCCTTCCGTCTATAACTTTGATTCCATCTTGTTCTCTGGTCTCCGCCTGCAAATTTCATTGGGGAACTTAGGGCCGGTGATAAAAATGGCAGGACTATTCGACAAGCAAGCAGATGCATATTTGGATGCACGCCCAACTTACCCCGCCGACTGGTACTCCATGTTAGCTGATCGGACTTCCTCTCATTCTCTTGCCTGGGATGTCGGAACCGGCAACGGTCAAGCCGCAATCGGCGTTAGTCTTTCTTCACCCCTTTCTCTATCTCTTTCCATTTCTCCAATTTTTGATTGATTTCACATCGTTTAATATAATCTCTTCAAGTCAATGATTCGTAATTTGCTTGAAAGAATTTGCAATTCGTTTATCATGACCAGCTAGCACTAGATCCGATCAACTGTGAAATTTCCAGATTCATATCAAACGAGTTGACCTTTTGGAACGTTTATTCTAAAAACCGATACTGTGATCCAGGTAGCGGAGCATTACGATCAAGTAATTGGTACCGACGTGAGCGAAGCTCAACTGAAACTTGCCAAACCTCATCCTCGTGTCCGATACCTTCACACCCCCCTGAGTTTGTCCGACGATGAGCTAATCAACTTAATCGGCGGTGAAAATTCCGTGGATCTGGTAACTGTTGCTCAAGCCGTACACTGGTTCGACCTTCCGAGATTCTACTCCATGATCAACCGCGTTCTAAAAAAACCAAACGGGGTATTTGCTGTTTGGGGGTACAACGATTTTGCAATAACCCCTGAAATTGATGCAGCGCTTAAGCGCTTCCATGAAACTACAATTCCCTATTGGAACGAAAACATTAAGTATATATTTGATGGTTACCAAACGTTGCCTTTTCCCTTTGACAATGTCGGATTAGGATCTGAAGGGTGCCCATTGAAACTAGATATACCCAAAGAGTTAGCGTTTGATGGCATTTTAGGGATGTTGAGGTCTTGGTCGGCGGTGGTGACTGCGAAAGAGAGAGGAGTTGATTTGTTGTCGGAAAATGTGGTTGAAGAACTTGAGAATGTGTGGGGTGGATCGAAGTTGGTTAGGCGTGTGGTTTACAAGGGTTTCATGCTTGCAGGAAAAGTCCGTCCTTAATTTGGTAAAAAGGAAAAGTTTAATAAGAAATGAATGAACAACACTAGGAGAATTTTAACTTTGTAAGTTGATGTGTGGTGTTTTGGGAATTTTGGACAAATGATAAGATGGAATTGTTTAAGATAAAATGGTGTATTATAAATTCGTATTGGCCATTTTTGTTATATGTTCTTTTTGAAGCTTTTCAAATTTGAAAATATTTTTTCTTTAATGTGGGAGCTTTTTTGCTCATTGCTCTTTTCAATGAAACTTATAAACCGACATTGGGCTTTTTCAGTTATTAAGCTAAAGAGTATACAAGGCATAGTAAAACACCTCACAACACCTTCACCACACCCTTGAGGGTGTGGTCTTTCCGACCGGTCCATTGGTTTACATGTCCGGCAAGATGAGTTAGCAATGCCCCTAAATTGGTACGGTATAAACATATATGCAACGAATATCTATAAAGCAAAGCGCAATACATATATATTTTTTTATTTTTAAAATTCATATTCATGGATTTAATGTTTCATTAAGACATTTAATTTCTTTATCAACTTTTTTTGGAACGACTAAATTTTATTGAAAAGGTAAACCACAAGGATGTTGAGAAAAGTACAAAGATGCACACACCAGAACCAAATGTCAATAACACAACCGAATGCAACTCAATACAAAGTATAATGATAAAAATGGATGAAAGAAGACACAACCAACATCAGTTCACAAGATAATATGAATTTTGACTATGATTAATCAGAGGACCGGGAACATCAGCAATAACAACTACCCAATTGTCACAAAGGCACAATACCTTTATTTCTCATCTAAACACTCCAGATACCAAACAACTCTAAACACCCTTGCTCAACCACACAACCTAGTTAGCATAAGCAATTACATAGTACCTGACTGCAACTTAAATCGTCTTCTTAGATGCAAGATAACCTTAGCCCATATTCAATAGACAGAAGAAAATGCCTACATGTAATGTCAAAAAACATCGAGAACTCAACATCACAAACTCCATGTGATGAAAAAATATCAGAAACTAAACATTAACCGACAAAAATATCTAACGAAATAATACTTAAGAAAAGAATGATAAAATATGATGTAAGTTCCCATTCTATTTCAAGTTGTAGACTGTGAGATCAAAGAAATTTGAACTTTAGAAGGGAAATGTCTTAAGAGTAAAAACAAAACAAACAAGTAAAAGAACAGATATATGCATAATATAACACAAAAGTAATATGGGTTTTATATTTAAAAAAATCAAAACATCAACTAATCAGTTATTCTAACCTGTATGCATGTCGATTCAAGTCTTCAGTTCAGAATTCGTCAAGTAGAACATAAATAACTACAAGTCGTCAATTATACTGATATGATGAGTTAACTTGTTTGCAAGTCGATTCAAGTCTTCTTTTTAGAAACCAAAACTATGACTCTAACTCCAACTCCAAGTCTTTAATTCAGAAGCCATCAAGTCGGAATCGGAGTTCGATTGTTGATTAGAATCACTAAATCAAAACTGGAGTTCGATTGAAATTACAGGAATTAGTTTACAAATTACAGAGAATGAGAGACAAATGTCGATAGGATTAATGGAATCTGACACGCCTAGGTCTTTATGCGGTCAAAAATAGAAAAATAAAACCTCACCAACTAACTAGTATAGCAGTAGTAAGGGTCGATCCACAGGAGTTTGGTGGTCAAGATATAGTGTCAGAATAACCAACTATAGTGTCACGCTATAGTCAGCGGTGTTTCCTTCACTTCCCGAAAAAGCAATAAAACCAATAAATTGAAAACTAAAACAAGCATTCACTACACTAAACTACTTCAAACTATAAACCAAGATTACTTACTGATTTCAGAAGTAAATTCCAGAAAAATCAGAAGCAATAACAATCCAAAACAATCCAAACAAGCATTCAACATAAACAATACCGAAAAAGTGCAACATAACATGAACTGAATGATTAACTTGAATATAAACCAAATCCCGAAGACAAATGTTACTGAATTCGAAAATAAACTAAACTAAACTAATTCCCACAGATCCTACAATCCAGAATCGAAGGAATAAAGCTAAATCTAAAACTAAGAATTACTAAAAATAAATAGAAAACATGAAAAAATACCAATTGGAGTTGCTGAAATCCGAAATCCTGAGTCATAGAAGCCTAGGTTCCACCTTTTGGGTCGTTCTTCGCTCCTGAAACCTAGATGCCTCTATTTATAGTTGCAAATTCTAGTCATCCATGCCGCGTAGGGCTTATATCCGCGTCACGTTTTATCCATTATCCCCGTATTTCGCTGTTTGAATTTCAATACACCGCCTCATCTTTGACTATCTGCGACGCACGTGTCTTCTGCTCGCGGCGTGCGTACGACTTCGACTGAAATGATGTTTATCCAAACTTCTTTCATTTTGTCCATATTTGTTGGGTGTTGAAATATGAGAAAGGATGAACAAATATAGATATTGAATCAATTACACAATCAACCACTCAAGAATAATGCAACAAAGCTATTTGAACAAAGTGATATGAATAACATGTGCCGAATGTTTGATTAGAACTTTGGTTTTACAATTGGGTTTTCTATCTGGGAGACATACAATTCTCGTAAGTTAATCTTGTAATCTCACATTCTACACGGTATGGTTTCACTGATATTTATATTGAATCAGTGATACCAATAGTACAACTTTTACAGAGAATATCTTATCAGTGTACTAGCCAATAGGATAGAAGATTCATGCAACACGTATTGTACTATACGCGTGCACACAAAAGACAAGATGACAGGCTATGAAGTCTTCGGATCCTCTATGCATAGTACTTCGGAGTCTTTAGACTTCGGTGTCTTCTTTTGTTTATTCACTTTGGGGTTTCTTCATGGGCAGGACTTCGGATATATCAACACTTCATCACAAATGTTCTCAACAATCTCCCCCTTTGTGTGAAGTGCATCCGAAGCCTATATGTAACGCCCCAATTTCAAAAAATTTAAAAATCATTTATTACCAAGGTTCCAATAAAACATTTATTCCAAAACGTAAAACTATTCAACATAATACTTAAATTTAACAGCGGAAACATTTGAAAATGCTAAATATAATTCATTGACGTCAATCCTTGGAATGCGATGCGCTGCCGTCAAACCTTGTCCTTCCCTTTGTCCTTTGAAATACCTGAAATGTTATAAAACAACGGGTAAGCTTAAAGCTTAGTGAGTCCACAAGTTACCATACATGCCCACACATTAAACAACCCGTCCTCGAGAACGACCCGACCCTACCCGCCATACAACAGCTACGGGCGTCCATCATACAACAGCTATAGACACGGGAAGGTTCTACCCATCATACAACAGCTATGGGTTCTCGGTTATGGCCCAGCCCATCATACAACAGCTATGGGACAAGGCAATAGTCCAACTCGCCATACAACAGCTACGAGGGGACACACATCAGTACTGAGCCCAACAACAAATAACCACAGATATAGAGCAAATCATATAACTGTAAACAACACACAAGATGCCTAACATGCAACATCATATAGTAAGGTGAGGATACTCACCTGATTCGAAACCGCACAGATATTCTCTAATATCCCCACTTAGCTCGTCCACACACCTAAATCCCACACACATACAACATATCAATTACTGACTACGCTCTTACAGACCTGCCTAAAGGTTAGACTCACTATTTGCCATCAAACCATGGTCAAAACTAAATTCCTGGACAAACAGTCGCTCGCCGCGGCGTGGCTCCTCGCCCTACGCGCCGCGGCTATCATTGCACAATTACGGGATTTCAGCCGAGTCCGCGCCGCTGACTTAGCCAGTCCGCGTCGCGGCTCGTAACATTCCAAAATGTTTTTCAGCGATTAACAGTACATCAATCGGCTAGGGTTCCTTTCTACACCCTTCCTGGGATCAGAAACTACCCTAAGGTCACTTCCTTATGGACATGCAAGTCCATGCATGTCCTTGGTTCAAACCCTAAGTGCTACAAATCATCTAAAGCTACAAACCAACTGGTAATACCATATGACGGGATAAAAAAGAAAGTCAGAAGAGTGAATCTTCTTACCTTACTTCTGAAGGACGGAGTGATGCCCACGATCCGTCCCAAACCTTCTCCCGCGTTGTATTTCTTCCTTCAACCTCCAAAGCCTTGAATACAAAGAGTCTCTGCTGAAACCTGATGCCTCTGCTCCAGAAACTCCCAAAAACACGAACCCTAGGGCTGGGTCCCTTTATATAGGCGTTTACATCCGAATTAGGGTTTTTCACCTTAGCGGCGCACCGCGCCGCGGATCTTTTAAAGCCGCGCCGCGCGTACAAAATCATTCGCGAATCCAGATCTCGCCCGAGCCACGCCGCGGATCTGTCCTGGCCGCGACTCGGCGGAACGGGTCTCACAACTCTCCCCCACTTAACTGGATTTCGTCCCCGAAATCCGCACTGGTAAATAATTCTGGATAATGCCTCCGCATTTCCTCTTCCGGTTCCCAAGTCTATTCGGACCCTTTTCGATGCTGCCACTGAACCTTAACTAATCCTATTGTTTTATTTCGCAAAGTCTTTATCTTCCTTTCAATGATGGCAACTGGTCGCTCCACATAATTTAGGCGTTCATCTAATTGAATATCCTCCAAAGGTACTATTGTAGATTCCTCCGTAATACACTTCCTAAGCTGCGAAACGTGAAACGTGTCGTGAATCTGACTAAGCTGCTCGGGCAGCTCCAACCGGTAAGCTACCTTACCTACACGGGCGGTGATTCGGTAAGGTCCAATGTACCTAGGGCCAAGTTTTCCTCGCTTCCTAAAACGAATAACTCCCTTCCAAGGTGACACCTTAAGAAGAACATAATCCCCAACTTGAAACTCGAGATCGGACCGTCGCCTATCCGTATAACTTTTCTGTCGACTTTGAGCGGTTAACAATCTCTCCCGAACCTTCTAAATTAACTCTGTTGTCTTGAGCACCACCTCAGTACTACCCAAAACCTGCTAGCCAACCTCGCCCCAGCAAATAGGTGTCCGACATTTTCTTCCATACAACATTTCAAAGCGAGCCCTGCCAATGCTCGCGTGATAACTGTTATTGTAAGAAAACTCAGCTAAAGGGAGGTGGGAATCCCAACTCCCGCCAAAATCGATAACACATGCCCTAAGCATATCCTCCAGCGTTTGAATCGTCCTTTCACTCTGCCCATCCGTCTGAGGATGATATGCTGTGCTGAAATGAAGGCGAGTGCCTAGTTCCTCATGAAACTTCTTCCAAAACCTAGACGTAAATCGGACATCCCGGTCGGATATCATCGAGACCGGTATACCATGCCGAGAGATAATTTCATCTGTGTAGACCTTAGCTAATTCCTTTGCAGAGTAAGTCTCTTGGATGGGGAGGAAATAAGCACTTTTAGTCAACCTATCCACGATAACCCAAATAGTGTCCATACGTCGAGGGGTTCTTGGCAACTTCGTGATGAAATCCATTGTGATATGCTCCCATTTCCATTCTGGGATCTCAAGAGGCTGCAACTTACCATGAGGCCGTTGGTGCTCGGCCTTGACCTTACGACAGGTCATGCATCTTTCGACAAACCAAGCTACTTCCTTCTTCATGCCTGGCCACCAATAATATTCACACAGATCCCTATACATTTTAGTTGCTCCAGGGTGGATAGAGAACCTGGATTTATGTGCCTCCTCCAATAGGGTTTGACGAACCCCGTCCAGCTACGGTACCCAAATTCTCTCATGGCAAGTTAACAATTCCCTACTATCTTTGACCATAGCTGCCAACTGACCTACAATCCTCTCACTTTTCTGATTCTCGCTCTTGCTTGCTTCCGCCTGGACTTTCCTAATCAGCTCAAGCAGCGGTGTCACAATTGTCATCCTTAGACAAACGCCCCGAAGGGGTGCACTCGAAGCCTTACGACTTAACGCATCCGCTACCACATTGGCCTTTCTAGGGTGGTAGTGTATCTCACAATCATAGTCTTTTAATACATCCAACCATCTCCTCTGTCTCATATTGAGGTTTGCCTGATCCATCAGGTACTTCAAACTCTTGTGATCCGTGAAAATGGTGCACTTTACTCCATACAAATAGTGTCTCCAAATCTTGAGAGCGAAGACCACCGCTCCCAATTCCAAATCATGAGTTGGGTAGTTAGTTTCATGGGGCTTCAACTGTCGCGAGGCGTAAGCGATCACCCTGCCTCGTTGCATCAAGACTGCCCCCAATCCTGTGATTGATGCATCACAGTAAACTACCATATCCTCCATGCCCTTAGGCAAAATCAAAACCGGAGCTTCACACAATTTCCGCCGCAAAGTCACAAAAGCTTGCTGCTGCTCCTCACCCCATCGAAAAGCAGCATTTTTCTTAGTTAGCCGGGTCAAAGGTACTGCAACCTTTGAGAAGTCTTGGATGAAACGACGATAATAACCAGCCAGACCCAAGAAACTTCTAATTTCAGAGGGAGTCTTCGGAACCTCCCACCGCATCACGGCCTCCACCTTAGCCGGGTCTACCATAATTCCTTTCTCATTGACAATATGACCCAAAAACTGGACCTCCTGAAGCCAAAAGTCACACTTGGATAATTTTGCATAAAGCTTCTCCTTCCTTAAGGTCTCCAATACCTCTCTTAAGTGTTGTTCATGTTGCTCCCTGCTCCGAGAGTAAACTAAGATATCGTCAATGAAAACTATAACCGACCGATCCAACATCGGTCGACACACCCGATTCATTAAGTCCATAAAAGCTGCAGGGGCATTGGTCAGTCCAAACGGCATCACTACAAACTCGAAGTGGCCGTACCTCGTCCGAAAAGCCGTCTTCGGGATGTCTTCCTCCCGAACCCGCATTTGATGATATCCTGACCTCAAATCAATTTTCGAAAACCACGAAGCGCCCTGCAATTGATCGAATAAGTCGTCGATGCGAGGCAATGGATATCGGTTCTTCACCGTAAGCTTATTCAGCTCACGATAATCTATGCACATCCTATTGGAACCATCCTTCTTCTTAACAAACAAAATAGGCGCTCCCCATGGTGAGCAACTGGATCGAATAAATCCCTTATCTAACAATTCCCGAAGTTGAATAGACAACTCCAGCATTTCTGGAGGCGCAAGATGATACGGTGCTTTAGCTATCGGAGCTGCACCGGGAGTTAAGTCAATCTTAAATTCCACCTGTCTCTCTGGCGGTACACCAGGCAGGTCCTCGGGAAAAACATCAGGAAAATCCCGAACTACTGGTATATCGCCTGCTTTCTGCTGTGGCTTCTTTTCTCGTGTGTCTACAACATAAGCCACAAATCCCGAACCTCCATGTTGAAAATGTCTGCGTGCTCTAGCAGCTGAACCGAAAACTGCACCTCGATTCTTTCTCTCGCCCTGCACAACCAGCTCTCCCCCACTTGGGGTTTGAATCCACACTCGCTTGTTCTTACAATCGATCCATGATTCATGCTGACCCATCCAATCCATACCAATGATGACTCGAGAGTCACTCAACGGTATAGGGATGAGATCGATCGGAAACTTTATTCCTTGAATAACTACCTCGCATCCCCGATAAACACTAGTCGCTTGCACGGTTTTATCATCCGCAATTTCTACATCTAATGGCCGATGAAGAGTTCCTAAAGCAATTCCGAAACTCTTCCCCAACGCGGCAGACACAAAAGAATGACTAGCACCCGAATCAAATAGTGCAAAGGTAGGCGTAGAGTTGACTAAGAATGTTCCTAATCAAAGCATAATTGACATATTAATTACACACACCACAAACACGAGGCAAGTAAAGAAAGAGTACCCGTGACGACGTCGGGCGCATCCTGTGCCTCCTCGGCGGTCATGACGAATGCTCGACCCTTGGTCTTAGGGGCTTCCCCTTTCCCCTGCCTACCATCGGTAATCCGGAGTGTAGTGGGTGCCGGATTCTGAACCACTCCCTGAGTCAGACGGGGACATTGGGCCTTGAAGTGGCCTACTTGATTACAATTAAAACAAATCTTGACCTCTTGCCGACAATCTTTAGCATAGTGGCCCTCCTTTCCACACTTATGACATATTAGCACCCAGCAACGTCCCTCATGATTCCTTCCACATTTACCACACTTACCCTGGCTCCTTTGCCCTTGCTTTCCCTGATCTGCCCCTCGAAATTTCTTCGACACCTGCTGAGTCTGAGTAGGCGCCGGACGCTTCTGCTTTTGTTGGGTTTCCAGCTCCAACTCTCGGGCCCGAGCGGCCGCTATCATATCAGTAAGAGTTTGGAGCCTAGCAGCAGACACAAATTCTCAAATGTCTGTGCGAAGCATCGCCAAGTATCGTGTCATCCTCATTCGCTCGGTCGCCGCAAACTCTGGACAGAAGAGTGCTCGTTCATTAAACTTTTTGGTGATCTCCGTCACCGTTTCAGTGGTCTGAGTCAGATTCAGGTATTCCTGCGCCAAGCGTTCCATTTCCACCTGTGGAACATACTCCAGTTTGAACTGTTCCTTAAACTGCAGCCATGTAATGGCATCCAACTGAGCAGGGGTGAGATCTTTCGTTCGTATCTCCCACCAATCCTTCGCACCATCTCTTAAAAGATTCGCCGCAAACGTTACCTTGGAGTTCTCAGGACAGGAACATGTGCGGAAAGCACCCTCCACCGCGGAAATCCACCGCATGCTAACAATCGGATCCCTGCCCCCATCGAACATCGGGGGCGAACAAGCCGAAAAGTCCTTAAAACTTGCATCCCTAGCACGAGATGTGCCCTGAGTAGCCAGTCGTTCCTCGAGCATTGCCCATAGCTCAGCCTTAATCGTACCAAAGAACTGAGGTATCGCAGCCAGCACTTCTCGCGAAACCTCCTCCGCTATCAGGTTGCGGAGATTTTCATCAGTCGGTCCTCCCCCACTCGAGGCACCCGCATCTGGTCCACCGTTACTTCGAGTGACTGCCATTCTGAAATGCGCAACAGTTTCAATATCAATACCCGGGTCACTCCTATCTACCCAACTACTTGACTTTCTAGGATTTTGGTTGACTACTCTTGACTCAAGCGTGAATCCTGTGCTTTCGGTAATACTGGCCTGGTACTACCTTCCACACCTATTCGCCCTTGTTCCAAGTTCGTCAATCATCCTCCCAAAATGTCATACATATACTAAACCATTTTCTATGACTCCTGCAGTCAGGCACCGTGGTGCCAAATCTTTTGATCTAACTCTCCATCTCACACGTGCCTAAGAGAACTACTGCTAATGTCGTCGAGTTGCCTCGCGGACGCACAGCCGTATACAATCGGAATAAGATAGACGTTTGAATAACTGTTCTACCCTAAAGTCACAACCAAACAAGGAACAGCCAGTAAGGCCAGACCAAGAATTCTCAGGCTATCTTCCCCTAATTGTATATAACCTACCAGCATTCACTAAGCAATCCTAACGACAGTAGCATATAATTCCAAAGCAGCACATATGGCATATAATAGTCTACAGAGTATATTATCCAGGCAACTTTACATTCTAGCACAATAACTTTTATCACATAACACAAACTTGGCATGGGTAACTGGGAATCACAAAACTTACTTGAGCTCGGCTGACGGTTCGCATCGCATCTTCTTTTACTTTAATTTAACCTTCCAAAAACATTTTCTTAACAAAATCGCTCAGTCCTAAGTTTGAGTTTGGATTCCCAATATAGTTCATCCAAATCCCTCAAACCAAGGCTCTGATACCAATTTGTAACGCCCCAATTTCAAAAATTTTAAAAATCATTTATTACCAAGGTTCCAATAAAACATTTATTCCAAAACGTAAAACTATTCAACATAATACTTAAATTTAACAGCGGAAACATTTGAAAATGCTAAATATAATTCATTGACGTCAATCCTTGGAATGCGATGCGCTGCCGTCAAACCTTGCCCTTCCCTTTGTCCTTTGAAATACCTGAAATGTTATAAAACAACGGGTAAGCTTAAAGCTTAGTGAGTCCACAAGTTACCATACATGCCCACACATTAAACAACCCGTCCTCGAGAACGACCCGACCCTACCCGCCATACAACAGCTACGGGCGTCCATCACACAACAGCTATGGACACGGGAAGGTTCTACCCATCATTCAACAGCTATGGGTTCTCGGTTATGGCCCAGCCCATCATACAACAGCTATGGGACAAGGCAATAGTCCAACTCGCCATACAACAGCTACGAGGGGACACGCATCAGTACTGAGCCCAACAACAAATAACCACAGATATAGAGCAAATCATATAACTGTAAACAACACACAAGATGCCTAACATGCAACATCATATAGTAAGGTGAGGATACTCACCTGATTCGAAACCACACAGATATTCTCTAATATCCCCACTTAGCTCGTCCACACACCTAAATCCCACACACATACAACATATCAATTACTGACTAGGCTCTTACAGACCTGCCTAAAGGTTAGACTCACTATTTGCCATCAAACCGTGGTCAAAACTAAATTCCTGGACAAACAGTCGCTCGCCGCGGCGTGGCTCCTCGCCCTACGCGCCGCGGCTACCATTGCACAATTACGGGATTTCAGCCGAGTTCGCGCCGCTGACTTAGCCAGTCCGCGTCGCGGCTCGTAACATTCCAAAATGTTTTTCAGTGATTAACAGTACATCAATCGGCTAGGGTTCCTTTCTACACCCTTCCTGGGATCAGAAACTACCCTAAGGTCACTTCCTTATGGACATGCAAGTCCATGCATGTCCTTGGTTCAAACCCTAAGTGCTACAAATCATCTAAAGCTACAAACCAACTGGTAATACCATATGACGAGATAAAAAAGAAAGTCAGAAGAGTGAATCTTCTTACCTTACTTCTGAAGGACGGAGTGATGCCCACGATCCGTCCCAAACCTTCTCCCGCGTTGTATTTCTTCCTTCAACCTCCAAAGCCTTGAAACCAAAGAGTCTCTGCTGAAACCTGATGCCTCTGCTCCAGAAACTCCCAAAAACACAAACCCTAGGGCTGGGTCCCTTTATATAGGCGTTTAAATCCGAATTAGGGTTTTTCACCTTAGCGGCGCACCGCGCCGCGGATCTTTTAAAGCCGCGCCGCGCGTACAAAATCATTCGCGAATCCAGATCTCGCCCGAGCCGCGCCGCGGATCTGTCCTGGCCGCGACTCGGCGGAACGGGTCTCACACTATACTCAAAAGTTTCTCTTGTATGCCCGCTTCAGAGTCTTTCGTACTGCAAGATACCAGTTCATATGATCTATGAACTTCTTCTTTTTCTCGGTGGTATTTGCATGACAGGCGTTGACATGAGAGATCATCCCTGTGATGAAGGAGGAGGGATGGAGGCCTATGTAGTCTATTTCAAAGAACTTGATTGTGACTTTGGTTTCATTTCAAAGTCCTTTGAAAAGTATGCCATATGGTTCGTCTAAGATCTCTCCATTCTTGAATCTTTCTATGTTCCGAACTACAATAGGAGGAGTGTTCAAAGGTTGTCTGTAGTAGGAACATAGCTCCAGGTCTTGTTTTGCAAACCGGAGAAGATAATTGTTAAGAAAGCCCAGTATGTGATTTTTGATAGCAAGGGAAGACATTTCAACATGAGCAGCATCCCCGCTTCGCAGAAGATCAAGAATCTGGATGAAGTCCATAGGATTCATGATTGGGAAGTCTGCAATTGAGAACCTGGATTCAACTTCGTCTGCCCCCCTAAGAACAAGAAATTCATAATTTCTGAAGCCCAAATAGACTTCAGCTTCTTTAATTGAAATGATTTTCTTTATTTTGTTCAGGCTCCAAACATAGCTCTACCGTTGAATGTATTTGGCATGAAAGTTTATTTTGTTGGTCCAAAAACTTGCTTTCTGATCCTCTGATACTGAAGAGACGAATTGAAGGAAAGCGAAAGTCTTCGGATTGAATGGAATGTCAAGCTGGATGTCTTCGGAGTCAACAATTTCAAAACTCCGAAGAGGAAGTCTATTAAGTACATTTGGATTTTGGAATCCAAATTGCTTGATTGCTTCAATAGTCCATTCACCATTAGTTCGAGCAAATTCGTTTATCTTGATCATCAGGTTGTAATCTGCTCTCATGGCCTTGTATATTTCTTCCATGTGTGGGGCAATTATATTTTCTAGTGATCGGTCTGTTGAGCTTCCAGCTCCAGCCGATCCACTAGCACCCATGGTAGTGGTTGCAATGGTTGAACTTGAAGGTTCTGCTGTGGCTGCAGGGATCTGTCTAGGCATGCCCTGTGGCCTAGACAACCTGTCAGAAAAATTTATCAGAGGTTGAAGTGCAACTCTCAACTTTGCAACTAAGTCTTGTGTGAGAGCTGCATTTGTTCGTTTCAGTTCCTCTGTAAATCTAGTGACATCGGAAGCAGTTTGGGCAGCAGAGAGCTCTTCAATTTTTGCTCTGGCCTCATCAAGCTGTTTTTCAAGCTTGGTACTTTGCTGGGTTTCACTCCGAAGTCCTTGCAATGCTTTCATGACTTCGGAGTTTGTTTTGTCGGTCTTTTCAGTAAGAGCATCAACCTTCTTGTTGATGGAGGTGACAGCGGATTCCAACTTCTTTTCGAAGGAAGATTGGATTTTATTTTGTTCATCCAAGAGCTTTTGTTCAAGCTTTTGTATGGAATCCTTGAATTCTTTGGACAAGGAGAACTCCAGAGATTCAATCTCTTCGGTGATGTCACCTAAGGTGGGTTTGGTGGGATCAAAACCAGTTTGAGCTTGAATGAGTGTATCAAGCTTGGAGTTGAGGACTTTGTACTGTTTCATTAATACAAATCCTTCGTCTGGCAGGTCTTCATCAGACACTCCTTCTACGTTCAAAGGAGCTATATGAAAGGCTTCAAAGAAGGCAGCCGAAGTGGGGTTTTGTCTTGAAGGTGATATGGGTAAGTCAAACTCTGGTAATAAAAAATCAATACCAGAGACAGGTACTTCGGAAGTTGGAGGAGCAGTTGTAGGTGGTGGTGGTGGTGGTATGTCAGATGTAGTAGTGTGAATGGTGGTAGTTTGTTGAGCTGTTGTAAAAGGTGGTGGAGGAGGAGGTATAGTATGTGTAGGTGTGGGTGGTCTGGTTGTTTTAGGTGGAGATGGAGGAATGGTAGTTTGTAATGGTGAAGTTGGTCTGGTTGTTGATGTGGGTGAAGGAGGTTGATCGGCAAACTGTTCTTCTGCTTCTTTTTCCTCTTCATGGACTGTGGATGGAGTCCTTTCAGAGTCCAAAGACTTATCCACAACCATGATTTTCCTTTGCCTCTTCGGCTGTTTCCTCTTTGGTGTTGTTTTCACCGAAGTCTTTCTTTTCTTTTCTTCCTTTTTAGGACCACTGGGTCCACCAGCCATTTTCCTCTTCCCTTTTCCTTTTGGAAGCTCTTTCACAGGTGCAACCTGACTCATGTCGCGAGTTGGGTAAGGAATTATTAAGGTGTTGCGATAGGAGTTTACCTCATTGCATTCCAGGGGAACTTTGGAGAGCATGACATTTGGTATTTGAGCACAGAAGCCTGTGGGTTTGTCATCAAGTATAGGAATAGCAATAGGAGTGAACTTCATCTCAGGGAGTGAAACGTCAGGAACATAACTTATATGCTGGTAATGTGCATGAACCACGATTGACCAGAATCTTGCATTAGCAATTTCTGTTCCCTTCAAACTGTGATTGATGTGGGAGCAAAAATCAGTCCACAGAATTGTTGCGTAGTCCACCTTGACATCGTAGTAAATTCCGTAGAGGAGTCCTTGGAATGTAACACTTGCAGAGTCAAGACCTGAGGTTCTACCAGAAAGACATCTCAGGAAGATACTAAAGAAGTATCTCCAGAGGTCAGGGAGTTGGTTTTTCTTGAAAGTGCTGATTCTTTCAAGTGGGGGTTCATACCCCATTTCATTGAACATATTGACCAGTTGGTCAGCATATGGGACCACCATTTCTTTTGAGTTGTAGATCGGAAGTCGGAGAGCTTCAGCAAACTTTTCTTTTGTTAATTGTATTTTCTTTGTTTTGCCCTTGGCATCAACGGCTTCATAGAACATGGATTTGACTTGGTTGTTGGAGTCAAACAGAGCATTAGACGTGTAGTGTGCCCTATGAACCAGAGTCGCAGGGATGGAGGGAGTGCAGGATAAGGCGTAACCTAGCACGGATCTCTTCATGCATTCCACCAATGCATCAATTGGTTTGGGGTAGAGAGATAGATCGTTTCGTAGAACTAGGTTTGAAGATTGATTTTTGAGATTTGGAATAGACATGGCTTCAGCAGTTTGCGATGATGCTTCAGCAGCCATTGATGGTCAGATGAAGACGATGAAGAAGATGAGGAGTTTGTAGATTTCTTTGAGAGTAAGTTTGCAGAGAGAAATGTGTGTTTTGTTAGCGTAAAGAGTGCAACGAAAGAGGTGAGAAGTTTATATAGCATTCGTGGTCCCTAGGCCATTTAATGCACGTTTGAAATGGTCCAGTAGAAAGTGGACACCTCAGCACCAGCTCGTCCTACTATCTCTGCAAAAAGGAGAAATATACGGCTGTCAGTTATAATGATTCAAAATTTGAACTGTTGTCTTTTGAGAAGTCATCATGGTTAATGTTTTTCATTTAATTCTCATTGACAGCTGTAAGTAAACGGTTATAACTCAATGAATGTTTGTCTCTGTTATTTATCATAAATGTGGAAATCATTTGAACATTTAATTTACTTCGCAGTTATGAAAAATTATGACCGTTGAGGGTACGCTTCGGAGCATAGAGATCATCACTTCGGTGATTTTACTATTAACTCCGAAGTGTATTCTGTCACTTCGGTGATTGACAAATGATAGCAAAGTGTTCATCAATGTACCGAAGTCCATGTGTTTTTTTTTTGTTTTTCTGTTTTGATTTTACTTTTGACTGATGCAATATGTTGTTTAACCATAGCTTTCATGAATATTATGAAAAGCTGATTTAATGAATTAAAGTTCAGAATCATTCGAGTCATGTTGGAAGTCCATTTTTCATTTAGAAGTTTGTTTGATTCAATATCGATCATGAGTGTATAAGTCTAATCACCCCATCACTAACTTGATTTCGCATTTGGAAACATGTTTTTAGTTGTACTTATGTGCTTCAAAATTTTCAAATATAATAAAGATAACATCCTTTGCATTTGAAATTTAAAGAAGTTTTCATTCGTGAATTGAACATCAGAAGTGTTTATGAAGTTGAATTGGATTGTTTTGAAGATTTATTTGAAAATTTTTATTCCTTTTCATCGGTTGAAGTGTTTGGATACTTAGCTCAGATGACAAGCCTTTGAACTTCGTACACCACTCCAACTTTATCATTTAAGACAGACTACTTGAAATGTTCATATTCTTCTACAAGGTACTCGACTATGTTATAGGAGCTCCTTGTATCGTTATTTAAAGCAGAAGAATAAGCCTTTGAATGCTGATTTTTCTTTTGCATTCCCTTGGTTATCTTTTGATTTTTGTTAGTCTTTGTTTCTTTTGACAATTGTTTTCTATTTTTCTTTCTTGTTTTCTATTTTGATTTTTGCTTTTGTTTTCTATTATGAATTTTCTTATCCGAAGATTTAGAACATCACCACATGTTTTCTTTCTTTGGTGCTTTTTGTTTTTATTTTAAACAATCCTTGTGAGTGAAAATCTTCATATAGTTCAATTTTGTACCATTTAACGAAAAGAGATTTAAATTTGCTTATCAAACGATGTTGGTTCTATTTTTAAGGAAAACTTCGGAGCACTTTGATTTATCCTTTGTAGTTTTGAGGCTACATGATTAGTTTGAAGTTGAAGCGAGTCAAGTTTCGAAGGGTGGTTAGAAATAGACATTATGTTAAGGTTATTGAAATCAAACAAGGCTTCAAAGTGTAAAATAGCCTTGACCTCATTTCGAAGTCTGTTTTCTTACCAATGTTTCAAGTCGATTCCCAAATACCTTTTAGTGCAATAAGGTATGATTTTTAGAATCTAAAATCAAAGTTTTGTCCTTTACTTGGTTAATTCATGAGAGAAAAGTTAAACTTTGTCATTGTGCATCAGAGTTTTCTTTTCGTTTGGTATAAATTTTTCTTGTTTTTGAATTTCCTTAGTCTTAAACGACACTTTATTTTTATCTTTAAAGGATGAAGTTAACATTTGTTCAAGTGATTTTCAAATTTGAAGGGTTTATTTTGAAGAAAAGTTTGTACCGCAGACCTCCGAAGTGATATTTTACTTCGGAATACTGCGGTAAAGTAGCAAGTGTTTTTGCTTGTTTTTCTCCGATGACCTCCGAAGCCAAAATTGACTTCGGGGGTCTGCTTAGCAAGTTCTTTGATTATCTCCGAAGTCAAAATCTTCGGGGATCGTGGAGTTTGTTCTTTTTGTAAATTTTCAGAACTGCTAGTATTTCTCCGATGAGCTCCGAAGTCAAAATTGACTTCGGGGTTCTGCAAAGATTATTCTTTTTGTAAATTTTCTGAACAGAGTAAGAGTGAACAAATCTGGAGTTTATTGAAGAGTTGATCCATCTATCATTCCAAGTCCTCGAACAATTCTTGTGAATGCTTCTTCATTTAGAGCCTTTGTGAAGATATCTGCCAATTGTTCTGTAGTGTGAACAAAGTGCACCTCAATATTCCCCTCCTCAACATGACTTTTGATGAAGTGGTAGCGAAGAGCTATATGCTTCGTCTTGGAATGTTGAACTGGATTGTGGCATATACGAATTGCACTTTGAGAGTCACAGAACAAAGGAATTTTTCTCATATTAATGGCATAGTCTTTCAATTGACTTTGAATCCAAATGATCTGCGAAGTGCATGCTGCAGTTGCTACATATTCAGCCTCTGCGGTGGAGATAGAGACACAAGTTTGTTTCTTGGATTGCTAGCTGATAAGTTTTCCATCTAAGAATTGACAACCCCCTGAAGTGCTCTTGCGATCAATAGAGCATCCACCAAGATCAGAGTCTGAGTATGCTTGAATGTAGAAACCAGAGTTTGCTGGATACCATAGACCATAAGCAGTAGTTCCATGAAGATATCGGAATATTATCTTAACAGCAGCCAAGTGAGGTTCCCTTGGATCAGCCTGATATCTTGCACAATTGCAGACTGCAAACATGATGTCAGGACGACTGGCTGTAAGATAGAGCAATGATCCAATCATGCTTCGGTATTGTTGTATGTCGGTCTTTGGTTTGTCCAATAATGGATTTAACCTTGTACCTGCAGGCAAAGGAACTTTTGCTTTGGAGCAGTTAGTCATTCCGAAGCGTTCAAGCAGACTCTTCGTATATTTTTGTTGATTGATGAATATCCCCTCCTTAGATTGTTTGATTTGTAAACCAAGAAAGAAGTTTATCCTTCCCATCATACTCATTTGAAATTTGCTTTTCATCAGTTTTTCAAAGTCTTTTGACAAATTGGGGTCAGTGGATCCAAAGATTATGTCATCCACATAAATTTGGACTAACATCAAGTGAGATCCAACTTTCTTTCTAAAAGGTGTTGGGTCCACTGATCCCTGTTTAAAGTTTGATTCTTTCAAAAATTTGGTCAAGGTCTCATACCAAGCACGTGGGGCTTGTTTTAAACCATAGATCGCTTTGTCTAGCACATAGCAATGGTTCGGATGTGTTTTACTTTCAAAGCCAGGTGGTTGTTCAACAAAAACGGTTTCCTCGAGATCACCATTCAGAAAGGCACATTTAACATCCATTTGATAGACATCAAAATTTTTGTGTGCAGCATAAGCTAAAAATATCCGAACTGATTCGAGTCTGGCAACAGGAGCAAAAGTTTCTTCATAATCAATTCCCTCCTGTTGACAGTAACCCTTGACAACCAATCTAGCTTTGTTCCGAACTATGTTGCCTTCGGTGTCTAGTTTGTTACGGTACACCCATTTAAGACAGACAATTGAGGCATTTGCAGGTTTTGGAATTAGCCTCCAGACTTTGTTTCTTTCAAATTCTTCTAATTCCAACTGCATTGCTTCAATCCAGTCTGAGTGATCAAATGCATCTTTGACGTTCTTAGGTTCTACCTTAGAGATGAAGACATTGAACATGCACAACTCAGAATTTTCGTTAAGATCTAATTGCTTTTGCTGAAGTTGTGCACGAGTTAGTACTTTATCTCGAACGTCACCGATGACAAGTGATGGAGGATGATTTCTCGTCCATTTGTCCAAAGGAGGATAGTTTGGATCAAAATCAGGAGGTCCTTCAGCATCGATGTCCTCAATGTCTGAGGGATATCCCGAATTGGAAGGAAAATCATCCATTAGCAAGTGATTATTAGAATTTGTGTTGGTTTGTGGTGTGTGTATTTGTGAAGTTGAGTTTGATATGTGCTCCCCTTGAACATTTGTTGGTGTTGAGGAGGTTGTAGCTTTGTCCGAAGCGATTGTTGTGACTGAATTCGGAGTGGCAATCTCTGGCTCCCCCTGGATTGTTGGATACAAGGATATGATATTTGAGATTGACTGGGGTGTAGAGATAAGAGTGTTTGATTCCCCATTAGTACTTGTATTGCTGGTACTTCGGTTTGATGGCTCCCCCTCAACACTTGCATTTTCCATACTCTGGTTGGATGGCTCCCCCTCAACAGAAGATGGTCCTTGTATGCTGCTTGTAGAGGAGTCATCGGGTCCGTCTGTGAGCTTGGAGAGTTCGGACTCATGGTTATCTGGTGCTCTTACTTCGGAGTCCGCAGCTCGTACAGGTTGATCAAATAAAAGTGAGAAGTCTGTGTCGAATGTTGAGATTTGAGCAGCATCTACAGCAAGCTTTGGAAAGATAGAAGACATAGGAAATGGGTGCAGAGACTTCTTGATGTAGTAATCATCAAACCTTAGATTAAAGGTTTCTTCGATTTTGCGAGTCTTCTTGTTCATGACTCTGTAGGCTTTTGAGTCTTGAGAGTAACCAAGGAAGATGCCTTCTTCTGATTTGTCATCAAACTTGGTCAAGTGATCCTTCATGTTTAAGATAAAACACCTACAACCAAAGATGTAAAGGAATTTGACATTTGGCTTTCTTCGGTTGAGTACTTCGTAAGGTGTGATATAAAATCTTTTGTGAATGTAGGATCTGTTTTGAGTAAAGCATGCAGTAGAAATTGCTTCGGCCCAGAAGTACATGGGCAAATTTGCAAAGTTGAGCATTGTTCTTGCAGCTTCACACAAGGAGCGATTTCTTCTTTCTACAACACCGTTTTGTTGAGGAGTGTAAGGTGCCGAGAAATTGTGGTTAATCCCCTTTGTTTTCAAGAATCCATCAAGAGTCTGATTTTTGAACTCCGAACCGTTGTCACTGTGCACAGTTCAGACTTTCTTGTTGAGCATTAATTCCATTTTCTTTATAAAGTTGATGATTTCTTCAGCTGCATCGGATTTGTTTCGTAGGAACAGCACCCAAGTAAACCTTGAATAGTCATCAACTATAACCAGAATGTACTTCTTCTTTCCTATTGATTCTATTGTAGATGGTCCACACAAATCTATGTATAGAACAAAAAGGGGTTCGGTGATTTTGGGGTTGATCACTGTAGGATGTCTTTGTTTTGTCTGCTTGCCATGTTCACAAGCAGAGTAGAGGGAATCATTGTCAAATTTGAGAGCTCGCATATCTCGAACCAAATCCATGGCCACCAACTTGTTCAGATCTTTGAAGTTCAGATGGGCAAGTCTTCGGTGCCATAACCAGCTGACATCGGAGTTGGCTTTGGAGAGAAGACATAGAGATTGCCCACCGGTCACTGGCTTTAGATTTAAGGGAAACATAGATCCCTTCCTTTCTGATTTCAGTAAGACTTCGTTTGTTGCTTCTTTGGTGATTACACTCCCTTGGTTGTTGAAAGTTACAGCATTTCCCGTTCCAACCACCAATTGAGATATACTCACAAGATTATGTTTTAATCCTTCAACAAATGCCACTCGGTTTGTAAGAACCCGCGAAAAAGTCAAAAAGGGTAAAACGGTCTTTTGTCACGTTGTACGACTATTATGTGTAATAATATGTATTTGTAAAATAATAAAGTGAGAAATAAAAGTTTATGTGAAATTTGGAGTTTTGACGTGTGAATAGTGAAATTTGACAAAAAAAGGGCAAAATGGTCATTTGACAGGAAAATGACCCAATTGTCAAGAAAATGTCAAGTTAGTAGTTAATGGAACTTAATTATTAAATTTATGACCTTTGGGACAAATCATGAAAAGAAGTTAGAAACCAAAGGACCAAAATTGTAAATGTTTTCATATGGATTATATAACTCTAAAATAGAGTTATTTCCTCTATTATGTAAGAAAGTCTCCAGAGAATTCCAGAGAGCACGAGAGGCAGCGGGAAAGATCAAAGAAGAGGAAGAAGTTTAAGGGAATTACCAAGAATCAAAGCTTCAACTTTGGAATTAGTGATTCCATAGTTAAGAGAGGTAAGAATTCCTAGTTTTAACCTAGTTTTTGGGTATGTGCTTGAATTTGGTCTTTGGAAGAAATTGAAACTGAAATTGCAGTTAGAAATCATGTGGGTTAAGTAACTAATGCTTCCAATAAGCTATTAGTTAAGAACTTAACTTAAAAACATGAAAGTAGAATGCTATTCTTGAGAATTTTCAAGTTTAGCCAAGAACTTTAATTTCTGCAATTGAGTTATTGAAGTGTTTTTAATGGCTTAAAATGTGTTATTAGTCAAGTGTTTTAGTCCTAGAACAAACCCCAGGTGATTAAGACCTGGAATAAGAGCTTAAAGCCTTAAAACTGCATGCTACAGTGCCAAATCGCGACTGATCAGGAGCCTGCCCAGGCGCCAGGTGCAGTGCGCCCAGGACCAGGGCGGGGTGCGCCCAGGCGCAGTGCGCCCCATACCTGGCGCAGTGCGCCTCCAATCAGGGGCCAGGCAGGGACCAAAAATGTTAAAAATTTCAATTATTTCAAACGCTAGAAACCATAGCTAGACATGTCCGATTGACCTGAAATTTTAGCCATAACCCTAACATGGTATAAGAACATGTCGGGAATGGTCAAATCCGTGATTCGACCTTGCGGAAAAGTCACTGTAGCGGCAGAGGCTAAAATTACTATTCATGCCCATGATTTTTAGAATTTGAGCTAGACTTTTCCAATGAACTCCAAATTTGAAACACAAGTCTAATATGGGATAAGATTTCATGGAAAAGAGTCGGAACTGAAATACGACCCCTCGGGGGTACTGTAGCAATATACGCGTATTTCGGAGAAATCGTAAAACGAGTTTATTAATGGTTATACATTTGTTATAACCTAGAGATATGTTATATGAGACCTTAGCCTTATAGAATTAATTATATTGAGTATTTATATATAATACTTGTATAGGTGGTGCTTAAAACGTGGTTGAGCACAGAAAAGGGAAAGGAATACGAGAAGACTAAAGACTTGTAGCAACGTCAAGGTGAGTTTTATGAGGATTTTCTAGTACATAGCAAAATGGTATTTTCAGAAAAGTAAGATTTCCAAATGTTTATAAATACTAAAGTTTGGAAAATAGTTTTGAAAGAAGCTCTATACAACGCTTAGTATTTTAAGTAGATTTTTAAAGTATGGTTTGCAAAGTATTTTGAAAGAAGTTCCTTATGGGAACTAAGATGTCAAAAGTAGTTTTGATAATGTTTTTGATAAAGAGTTACAAAGTTTATGAGTTTTAGTTTATTACAAATTGTGTCCCATTTTGACCCATTTGAGATGTAATGAAATAAGAATTAAAGAAAGTAAGAAGTATGAGACAGTTGTCTGGACTAGGATCACCCACATAATTGGGAGATCAGAAGACACTACTGGGATGGTACCTCCCGTCGCGAAGTAGTTGTCTAGCTTAGCATACCCTTGTGCTTGAATTCGTTCCAAGTCACAAAGGGGAGACAGAATGAGCAAACCGAGTGGGCAGATCTGTTTTGTCCCGCGAGGGGAGCTAGTTGAATGAATTAATTAACTTAATTCATAAGTTTCAGTTGGTCACGAGAAAATGAGAAAGAAAGCAGTGTTATAAAAGAAAGTCTTTTTAATGTTTGAAAGTAAAGAAGAAAAAGTTATTTTGAGATTTATGAAATAAAACAGTTTTTAGCAATGTACTTTTGATATTTCAAGTTTTGAATAGAAAAGTTTTGGGTCTAAACCCATATTACTCACGAGACTTTATGTCTCACGTATACTATGTTTTTGAAATGCTATGTACTTAGGTGAAGGGAGCGAGAGTTGCAGTTGGGACCGTTATTGTACACTGTAAGTTTAAATTATGGTTATCTGTATTGAGTCTGTAATACCCCTCAAGTTTTAAGTTTGTAAAATAAAAATAAAAATTTAAGTGGCTATTTTATAGTCACGAGTTGTAAATTATGTTTGAAAACGGTATTTGTATCTTAAATATGGTTTGAGAAAAGGGGTGTTACAGTTTTGGTATCAGAGCCATAGTTTAAACGAATTAGGTTGGAATACCATCCTAGGCTTAAACTAGCAAGAGTAGTAGTAAGTTGCCTTAGTAATATAGGAGGCATAGAGTGAGTATGACTGTTATAAAAGTGCAGTCAAGATAAGGAGATAACATGCTACCGCTTACGAAATACTATATAGAATTGTGTATTAAACAGATAATTTGTTCATCTATATAGTAATGGAAGGCAGACGACAAGCTGACAAGGGTGAGGGCAGTCACACTTCCTCAAGAGGAAGTGAACCACATGTTCTGCGAAACGATGAGGCTGAGCCAAACCCACCACCACCACAACCTGTCACTATGGAGGCAATTCAGCTTCTAATCGATAACTTACGAACTGAGTTGAGACAAGATGTGAACAACATAATCGACAGCAGAATGGGTGAACCTAGTGCCCAATCTTCACAAGAGGTCTCCAAGAAGACGACTGAGGAAGCAACTAGTGGAGGTAACAAGAAGGAAAAAAAGGGCTGCTCTTTTAAGTCCTTTATGGCTTGCAAACCGCCCGAATACCATGGCAGTTTTGAGCCAAAGGTGACGATGCGATGGGTCCGAGAGATCGAACAAGTGATGCAAGCAAGTAAATGTGGCGAAAAAGATCGGGTCAATTACGCCTCTCGGCAGTTGAAGGATGATGCTCTGGTGTGGTGGAACACCAAATATGATAGCTTGGGAAAGGATGTGGTATATGGTTGGTCATGGGCGGAATTTGTCACGTGTCTCAAAGATAAATTCTGTCCCATGAGAGATTTGGAGAAAATGAATGAAGATTTCTTAACGATAAAGAAAGGACATATGACGGTGGATGAGTATACGAAGAAGTTTTGCGACATGTTACCTTTTGTGGGGGAGTCTTACCCCAGTGAGCGGTCTCGAATTAACCGCTATGTCCAGGGTTTGCCATGGAACTACGAGTTAGAAGTGAAGAAAGCTGAAACACTAGATGGGGCGATCAATGCTGCCCGAACGGTGGAAGATGTTGGAAAAAGAAGGAAGAAAGAAGGACCTGGTTTTGGTGACAAAAGGAAGACAGTTAGTAGTATCAGTGGTAACATAAAGAAGAAAGGGAAAATGAGTACAAGTCAGAGCCGACAGGGAAGTGTGAAAAAGTGCGAGAAATGTGGGAAAGAACACGGTGGCGAATGCCGAGCAGGATCAAATGTCTGCTTTAATTGTGGCGGATTCGTTCACAAAGCGAAAGATTGTAAAGCCAAGAAAGCCAGCGAAGTGGAGTGCTTCTCATGCCATCAGATGGGACACTACAGTTTCAACTGCCCAAATAAGGGAGGAGAAACCATGGTGTCAACAGCTCAGAAGAAGACCGAACCCCAGAAAGTGAAGACCAGAGCTTTTCAGATCACCAGGGAGGAAGCGAAGGAGACTCACGATGTGGTCTCAGGTATTCTACTAATCAACTCGACACCTGCATATGTCTTGTTTGATTCCGGGTCTACATATTCATTTGTGTCCCATGGGTTTGGAGCTAGATTAAAAGTGCCATTAGAATTGCTAGATCTAGTTTTTGAGGTAGAGGTGGCGGACGGGAAATTTGTGGAAGTTCAGCATATGTATCGAGACTGTGAACTTGACATCAACGGCAAGAAGTTTCGACTTAATCTCCTTCCTATTGGAATTAAGTCCTTTGATGTAATAATTGGGATGGATTGGCTTGGTGCAAATGACGCGAAGATAGCTTGTGGACAGAAGAGGGTATCCATTAAAACCTTAGGAGCAAAAGCGTACGTATATGGGGAAAGAAGAACGCACGTGCCAAGTATCATCAGTGTGGCTAAGGCTCGAAGAAGTATCAGGAAAGGATGTGTATCTTTCCTGGCCTATGTGATGACTGAAGACAAAGTGAAACAGGCATACAAAGACATAGAAGTGGTAAAAGAGTTTCCAGAAGTTTTTCCAGATGAATTACCAGGCTTGCCACCAGAAAGGCAGGTTGAATTCAGAATAGATCTTGTTCCAGGAGCTTCCCCAATAGCACGAGCACCGTACAGATTAGCACCAACAGAGATGAGAGAATTAATGTCCCAGTTGCAGGAGTTACTAGATAAAGGCTTCATCAGGCCTAGTTCTTCTCCGTGGGGTGCTCCAGTTCTGTTTGTGAAAAAGAAGGATGGATCAATGCGGATGTGCATTGATTACAGAGAATTGAACAAGATTACCATTAAGAACCGTTACCCGTTGCCCAGAATAGATGATTTGTTCGACCAACTACAAGGAGCAGATTATTTCTCAAAAATTGATTTGAGATCTGGGTATCACCAAGTCAGGGTAAAAGATAGCGATGTTGAGAAGACGGCGTTTCGTACACGATATGGGCATTACGAGTTCCTAGTAATGCCATTCGGTCTTACCAATGCACCAGCGATTTTTATGGACTTAATGAATCGGGTCTGTAAACCATTCCTAGACCGATTTGTTATAGTGTTCATAGATGACATTTTGATCTACTCAAAGAATAAAGAAGAGCATGCGAGTCATCTACGGTTAGTACTTGAGACTTTGAAGCGGGAACAGCTATATGCAAAGTTCTCCAAGTGTGAGTTTTGGATGCATGAAGTGCAGTTCCTTGGGCATGTAGTTTCGATCCAAAGTAAAAAAGTTGATCCAGCAAAAGTTGAAGCAGTGATGAAATGGGAGCCACCCAAGACACCAACAGAAGTTAGAAGTTTTCTCGGTCTTGCCGGGTATTACAGGAGATTCATTCAAGATTCCTCCCGTATAACAGTACCACTTACACGATTAACCCGAAAAGAAGAGAAATTCAGATGGCAAGAGGAAAAAGAAATTGCCTTTGCTACATTGAAAGAGAAGCTATGTAACGCGCCTGTCCTTACATTGCCAGATGGGACAGAAGACTTTGAAGTGTATAGCGATGCCTCTCATCGGGGGCTTGGCTGTGTATTGATGCAAAGAGGGAAGGTTATAGCATACGCTTCTAGACAGTTGAAAGATTCAGAGAAAAAGTACACAACCCACGATCTAGAGCTTGCAGCGATTGTGTTTGCCTTGAAAATTTGGAGACATTACTTGTATGGTACAAAGTGCAAGTTGTTCACGGATCATAAGAGTTTACAGTATGTGTTCACTCAAAAAGAGTTGAACATGAGACATAGTAGATGGCTAGAGCTGATCAGTGATTATGATTGTGAAATTGTGTACCATCCGGGTAAAGCGAATGTAGTAGCAGATGCACTGAGTAGAAAAGTTCCTGAGAAAAGAATCAAGGCAAGATCAATGCGAATAGAACTAGTGTCCAGCATTATAGAACAGATTAAAGCAGCTCAGCAAAAAGTTGAAGAAAGTGGAGACTTAAAAGATGAAAAGCTAGGAAAAGAAACCCAGTTTGAGACCAATAGTCAAGGCTTGAAGACCTTCAGAAACCGCATATGGGTACCGAAGACAGGAGGATTGAGAAAGTTGATTTTAGAAGAATCGCATAAGTCAAAGTATTCCATACATCCAGGGAGTACCAAGACTTATCAAGATCTGAAAAGACAGTATTGGTGGCCTGGAATGAAGAAAAGAATAGCTAAGTACATCTCCAAGTGTGTCGTTTGTGCACAAGTTAAGGCGGAACATCAGGTCCCGCATGGGGATGCTCAGTCATTACACATTCCAGCCGGAAAGTGGGAAGATGTAACAATGGACTTAATTGTCGGGTTACCGAGAACAAGAAGAGGTCATGATAGTATATGGGTCATAGTGGACCGGTTGACCAAGAGTGCACTGTTTCTAGCCATAAAAGAAACTACTCCATTGGAGCAGTTAGCTCAGTTGTATACAGATGAAGTATTTAGAAGATATGGTGCACCATTGTCTATCGTGTCGGACAGAGACCCTAGATTTACCTCTAACTTCTGGAGAGCCTTACAAGATAAAATGGGGACAAGAATTCAGTTAAGTACCGCCTATCATCCACAAACAGATGGTCAGAGTGAACGAACAATCCAGACATTAGAAGACATGCTAAGATCATGCGTGATGGATTTTGGAGGTAGTTGGGATGAACACCTGCCATTAGTGGAGTTTGCATACAACAATAGCTACCATTCTAGCATTAAAATGCCACCTTTAGAAGCATTGTATGGTAGAAAGTGTAGAACTCCTTTATGCTGGTCAGAGGCGGGTGAGACGAAGCTTACAGGACCAGAGATTGTTTGAGTGACAAATGAAAAGATCGGAGTAATTCAAGCCAACATGAAAGCAGCACAAGATCGGCAAAGAAGTTACTCGAATCTAAAGAAGAGACCATATGACTTGCAAGAAGGAGATTTGGTGATGATTAAAGTGTCGCCATGGAAAGGAGTGGTTAGATTTGGCAAGAGAGGAAAGTTGAGTCCAAGATACATTGGACCTTTTAGAATTCTGAAAAGGGTTGGGTTATAGGCATTCAAACTGGAGTTACCACCCGAACTTAGTGGAATACATGATACCTTTCATGTATGCTACTTGAAGAAGTACTTTGGTAAAGAAGAGCTAGCAATATCGTATACGGATTTGAGAGTGGAGACTCCCAGCAAAATGATTGAAGAACCCGAAGCTATTCTAGAGATGCAGACCAAAAAGCTAAGGAATAAAGAGATTAACCTTGTACTAGTCAAGTGGAAGCATCCCTTAGGGTCAAACTTGACTTGGGAAACGTTAGAAGAAATGAAGAGAAGATATCCGAATTTCACGGATTACGAAAAGATTCCGAGGACGGAATCCGCTTAAGGAGGGGTGACTGTAAGAACCCGCGAAAAAGTCAAAAAGGGTAAAACGGTCTTTTGTCACGTTGTACGACTATTATGTGTAATAATATGTATTTGTAAAATAATAAAGTGAGAAATAAAAGTTTATGTGAAATTTGGAGTTTTGACGCGTGAATAGTGAAATTTGACAAAAAAGGGCAAAATGGTCATTTGACAGGAAAATGACCCAATTGTCAAGAAAATGTCAAGTTAGTAGTTAATGGAACTTAATTATTAAATTTATGACCTTTGGGACAAATCATGAAAAGAAGTTAGAAACCAAAGGACCAAAATTGTAAATGTTTTCATATGGATTATATAACTCTAAAATAGAGTTATTTCCTCTATTATGTAAGAAAGTCTCCAGAGAATTCCAGAGAGCACGAGAGGCAGCGGGAAAGATCAAAGAAGAGGAAGAAGTTTAAGGGAATTGCCAAGAATCAAAACTTCAACTTTGGAATTAGTGATTCCATAGTTAAGAGAGGTAAGAATTCCTAGTTTTAACCTAGTTTTTGGGTATGTGCTTGAATTTGGTCTTTGGAAGAAATTGAAACTAAAATTGCAGTTAGAAATCATGTGGGTTAAGTAACTAATGCTTCCAATAAGCTATTAGTTAAGAACTTAACTTAAAAACATGAAAGTAGAATGCTATTCTTGAGAATTTTCAAGTTTAGCCAAGAACTTTAATTTCTACAATTGAGTTATTGAAGTGTTTTTAATGGCTTAAAATGTGTTATTAGTCAAGTGTTTTAGTCCTAGAACAAACCCCAGGTGATTAAGACCTGGAATAAGAGCTTAAAGCCTTAAAACTGCATGCTACAGTGCCAAATCGCGACTGATCAGGAGCCTGCCCAGGCGCCAGGCGCAGTGCGCCCAGGACCAGGGCAGGGTGCGCCCAGGCGCAGTGCGCCCAGGCGCAGTGCGCCCCATACCTGGCGCAGTGCGCCTCCAATCAGGGGCCAGGCAGTGACCAAAAATGTTAAAAATTTCAATTATTTCAAACGCTAGAAACCATAGCTAGACATGTCCGATTGACCTGAAATTTTAGCCATAACCCTAACATGGTATAAGAACATGTCGGGAATGGTCAAATCCGTAATTCGACCTTGCGGAAAAGTCACTGTAGCGGCAGAGGCTAAAATTACTATTCATGCCCATGATTTTTAGAATTTGAGCTAGACTTGTCCAATGAACTCCAAATTTGAAACACAAGTCTAATATGGGATAAGATTTCATGGAAAAGAGTCGGAACTAAAATACGACCCCTCGGTGGTACTGTAGCAATATACGCGTATTTCGGAGAAATCGTAAAACGAGTTTATTAATGGTTATACATTTGTTATAACCTAGAGATATGTTATATGAGACCTTAGCCTTATAGAATTAATTATATTGAGTATTTATATATAATACTTGTATAGGTGGTGCTTCAAACGTGGTTGAGCACGGAAAAGGGAAAGGAATACGAGAAGACTAAAGACTTGTAGCAACGTCAAGGTGAGTTTTATGAGGATTTTCTAGTACATAGCAAAATGGTATTTTCAGAAAAGTAAGATTTCCAAATGTTTATAAATACTAAAGTTTGGAAAATAGTTTTGAAAGAAGCTCTATACAACGCTTAGTATTTTAAGTAGATTTTTAAAGTATGGTTTGCAAAGTATTTTGAAAAAAGTTCCTTATGGGAACTAAGATGTCAAAAGTAGTTTTGATAATGTTTTTGATAAAGAGTTACAAAGTTTATGAGTTTTAGTTTATTACAAATTGTGTCCCATTTTGACCAATTTGAGATGTAATGAAATAAGAATTAAAGAAAGTAAGAAGTATGAGACAGTTGTCCGGACTAGGATCACCCACATAATTGGGAGATCAGAAGACACTACTGGGATGGTACCTCCCGTCGCGAAGTAGTTGTCTAGCTTAGCATACCCTTGTGCTTGAATTCGTTCCAAGTCACAAAGGGGAGACAGAATGAGCAAACCGAGTGGGCAGATCTGTTTTGTCCCGCGAGGGGAGCTAGTTGAATGAATTAATTAACTTAATTCATAAGTTTCAGTTGGTCACGAGAAAATGAGAAAGAAAGCAGTTTTATAAAAGAAAGTCTTTTTAAAGTTTGAAAGTAAAGAAGAAAAAGTTATTTTGAGATTTATGAAATAAAACAGTTTTTAGCAATGTACTTTTGATATTTCAAGTTTTGAATAGAAAAGTTTTGGGTCTAAACCCATATTACTCACGAGACTTTATGTCTCACGTATACTATGTTTTTGAAATGCTATGTACTTAGGTGAAGGGAGCGAGAGTTGCAGTTGGGACCGTTATTGTACACTGTAAGTTTAAATTATGGTTATCTGTATTGAGTCTGTAATACCCCTCAAGTTTTAAGTTTGTAAAATAAAAATAAAAATTTAAGTGGCTATTTTATAGTCACGAGTTGTAAATTATGTTTGAAAACGGTATTTGTATCTTAAATATGGTTTGGGAAAAAGGGTGTTACACGGTTGATAGTGAATTGGCCATTTGTTATTTTTCCATATCCCCGAATTGGACATGTTTCATTATTACCAAAGCGTACATTTCCAACATCATCTAAATTCCTGTAATCCCTGAGATATTCCTTCCTCCCTGTCATATGTCTTGAGCAGCCACTGTCCATGTACCATTTTGAATCATACCGCTCATCGGACATAACCTGCAATTAATCAAGAAGGAGTTGGTACCCAATCAATCTTGGGTCCTCAAGGTAAGCAAAGGATTCTTGAATCCATTTTTCTACGGCCTCTTCAGAAATTTCATTTGCATTTAAATTAATCAAATTCTCCGAAGCTTCATGTGATGAACTTGATACCGAAGTGTTTGAGCAGGATTCAGAAGAGTTTGTAGTTAAAATTAATGAGTCCGAAGTGACTGACAAAGTGACAGACTTCGGAACCCATTTTTGAATGGAATTTTTTGATTTGGAGGTTTTTGAAGATTTTGAAGTTTTTGTTTTTATAGTTTAAGTTTTCTTTAAGGTCATTTATTTTCCAATTTTGTTTTGGTTTTTCCATTTTTGACTTCGTTGAAATTGAGCTACACAACGTAGAGGTACAAAGATACTCTTCGTATGCCAATTTAAAGTCATTTAATGAGAGATCCTTATCCTTGAACATTTCCAAATTGTTGTCCAGCCATTTGTGGAATGTATCTATCAGATTGTTTCCTTTTGAAAATGTTTTCTTTGTCGGTTTTCGAAATTTAGGATTTGGAAAGTTAGGTTTCGTTGGTGTAAAAGTTGGTTTTTCATTTCGACTTTTAACATCTGAGATTTTTTAGCAAACAGGTTTTGTACCAGAAGTGGAGGCAATTGCTTTATTTTGTTTCAAATCTCAAAAAGGAGTTTTTCTTTTCACAAGATTTAGGATTTGCTTGGTTTTTGAATTCTCAACAGTGGGTTTTTGAGTTGGTTTTGAAATCACCACTGCTGATTTTGGGTTTTGTAGAACTTGTTGTGTAGTTTTGTAAATTGAAACTTTTGATTTTGAAATTTCATTTTCAGGATTGTGTGAAAAAGGAACACATTCACAAGATTCCATTAATTCCAATACATCCATCTTCGGAACTGTGGGTTTTTCCACAACCTGAATTTGTTTGTAGTTTCGATTAATGTAAATGTGATCGTCGTTCTTGAGATTTAGTAAGTGTGACATATTTTCGGGTACTTTCTCTTTTTCAAAACAAAGACGATTATACACGTTGTGGCCGTATAGGTCTTGTTTCCTTATATTTATTTTTACTTCCATTTTCTTATTTAATTCATTCTCGACCATTTTGGATGATGAGTAAAATCCTTCATTTGTAATTGTGGAGTTATCCTTTTCAAGAAGTTTTTGCAATTCATTATCAATTAGGGATAATCCACCGGGTTTTACAAAAATTATGTTTTTGAAGTAAGAAACCTTAGGATAGATACATGCCAAATGGACTAGCCTTTTTGAATTATCCTTGAGATATTGATCGTAAGAGACAGATTCATCTGTGATTTGAAGTTTAAAATTTGAAGTTTCCTTGGTTTCAAGAATTTTTGTTTCACAATTCATTTTTGTTTTTCCTTTGTCCACCGAAGACATTTGTGAGATGTCTTCGGAGGTCGATTCGGATATTGAGGATGACTTTAACAAAATCAAAGAGGAACAGTCAATCTCCTCCATGTCCGAATCACTTTCAGAATTCTTTTCAGACAAGTTATTGGAAATTTCTTTTTCTTCTGTTTCAATTTGAGGTACAACCTTATTCAGGATTGGAATTTCTTGAGGCAATATTTTCAACAATTTATCAGCAGTTAGATGTTTTTCCACAGATATCAGGCCATGTTTATATGATGGATTAGTAACTTCGGAGCCTGATACTATAGATTCGCATTCATAAGATATACTATCGACTTCCTTTAATTTAAACTCAATAAAAGGCAATAGTTGTCTATGTTGGACATTACAAACATCGGCTGAATGATAAATTCTTGTAATATGCGCATATAATCGTTTGGCTGTTTCACAAAATATGTTTCTCTGTCTTAAGATTACATCATGATTGTTTAAAAAATTTTCTCTATTTTCTTCTAACAAGGAGATTCTAAGATTAGATTTCTCTAATGCTAGCTTCAGGTTCTCTACTCTCCCCCTCAAGCTTAGAAGCTCCTGCTCACTGAGTATTTCCCTATTTTTAGCATCAATGAGTAATTTATGCATGACAGAGCAATCACGAGTTATTTCACTTATAATGGGAGCAGATTGAGAAGTAGGAATTTTAAAAGATGAAAGAAGTTTTGATACCTGTTCTGGGATTGTCAAACGATTGTCATTTGCCATCAAGCACACTTCCTCATCATCATCCGAAGACTCTTCAAACCAAGTGTTCAGAGTATCATCAGCAGTTATTTTCAGTCCCTCCGAAGTCACAAACCCAAGACCCGCAGTCGCTTCAACCTTCATCAGTTCCTCTTCATTCAACTTCTCCGAAGTGTCTTGTAGAAGGCTCTTATCGACATCATAGGCCATGAAAGCACTATGAGATGGCTTTCTCACTTCGTCATCATCTGAATCTGAAGACCAAACTTGATATGATCCTTGACGATCATCAGCAGCCATTAAGGCTAGGTCTTTGGTCCTTACTCCAACTTCATCCATTTTTCTTGCGTAATAGGCTTCATCCTTCACTTGTGGTTTCTTTTCGTTTTGCTTTCGAAGCATGCAGTCTTTTGCGAAATGATTCCTGCCATGACAATAATTGCAATCATAGCCAGAATCTCCTGAGATTTTCTTCTCTTCGGACTTTTCTTTGGATGACTCCGAAGCCGATTTTTCAGATGGCTTCGGGGTTAACAGTTTCAAGTTATCTTCCTTTGGAGTGAATATTTTAGGTTTGGGCTTAGAGTTGAAGTTTGATTTGTTAAAGTTTTTCACAAATGGTTTTCCAGAGTTGTTTTTGAAGAATGGTTTCTTGAATCTTCGATTGTTGGCAGCATAGAGAGCAACAGTATCTCCATTATCATCTACCATGTAGGCCGCAATGTCTTCATCACTTGATTCTTCCTCTTCTTTTGACACGAGGGCTAGTGGTCCAGAACTAGCCATTTCACTTCTTCGACCTACTACATCGATATTCTCATATGATTTGACCATGAGCATGATTGGTCTCCATTCCTTGCGAAGACTGTAGAGAAATTTGATATTTATCTCTTGTTGGCTTCTTGTTTCCCCATACTTATCGAGTGTGTAAATCATGTTACTCAAACGTTCATAACAGGCTTTTAAGGACTCATTTTCTTCTTGCTTAAAGTTCCCGAAGTCTGCAAGGATTTCTTGAACGTTGCTAGTATGGAGGATTTTATCTCCTCCGAAGCGGAGTTCGAGATTGTCCCAAATCTCCTTTGCAGATTTCGCATCAGCAATGTGGTGGCTGACATCAGGACCCAAGCCACTTCTCAGTTCACGCATGGCCCTCTCGTCGTTTTCCATCTTCTTCATATCTGCAGCATTAAGAACAACGACTTCTTATCCGTCAGGAACAACGAATCGACCAGCAATGTCTGTGTGTGGACCTTCAGTCACAGACCTCCATAGATCTTTGTCCAGTCCTATAAGGTAATCTTTCATTCGACCAGCCCAATAATCATAGTAAGAAGTTACTAGAACAGGGGCCTTTGTTGCAAAACCGATGAGGTTTGCATAGTTAAGCATATTAGCATAAGTTGCTGTTGAATCAGTCATCTTGATGTATTTCAACATGATCTTTTCAGTAAAAACGGGTGGTAGAGATTTGCAACAGTTGCGGAAGATTAAATCTGAGAATCGATTCAGATTTGGAGCTGAAGCAAACGAATTCGAACTCTATCAATAGGTTTTTGAGCTGACTTGCTCTGATACCACTTGTTGGGTGTTGAAATATGAGAAAAGATGAACAAATATAGATATTGAATCAATTACACAATCAATCACTCAAGAATAATGTAACAAAGCTATTTGAACAAAGTGATATGAATAACATGTGCCGAATGTTTGATTAGAACTTTGGTTTTACAATTGGGTTTTCTATCTGGGAGACATACAATTCTCGTAAGTTAATCTTGTAATCTCACATTCTACACGGTATGGTTTCACTGATATTTATACTGAATCAGTGATACCAATAGTACAACTTTTACAGAGAATATCCTATCAGTGTACTAGCCAATAGGATAGAAGCTTCATGCAACACGTATTGTACTATACGTATGCACACAAAAGACAAGATGACAGGCTGTGAAGTCTTCGGATCCTCTATGCATAGCACTTCGGAGTCTTTAGACTTCGGTGTCTTAATTTGTTTATTCACTTTGGGGTTTATTCATGGGCAGGACTTCGGATAAATCAGCACTTCATCACAAATGTTCTCAACAATATTTAGTCCCTGTTTTCATCTTTTTCTTGCATAATAGCACTAGCACAAAAATGAGTAATACCAGTATATATCTGATATAAATTCACCAAGAATAGGGCCTAACAACGACTAAAATACTTGATATTGATAGGCGTTTTCAGAATCAGAACCGGAGTTCGATTTATATTGTTCAAATGGTGAAATGGGATTACAAGAATAAGAATTATGAAATATATATTTATCGACTACCTTGGTGCAGACTCCTTAATTTATACATTTTCGTTGAATCGGTTTCCAACCTTCCAAAGTGATGATACTAGGTCTCTGTTATTCCTACCTCATTCTTCAGCCTTTGCGGCTTTCTCAAAACTCCATGTGAAACACAATCAGGTGATAGCCGATACGATATTAATGTGTATTGGGTAGTTATTACTTGTTAGTATTCAAATTGGGCTACTAAATATTTTGGGCCAATATATATACATGATATACTAAATGGACTAACACATATGATGCCCCTCTCCTTGTGTTGCCCTGGGCCTTAGCCCAACTCCCCCATGTATTAGGTCAGGCCTATCTTCCCATTGTGACAACCCAGGAACAAGAAATAACATAAGGAAGGGAAAAGGATAGGAGCAGGGGAAGAAAAAGATAGACAGAGAAGTAGCAGGCATGATAGCCTTTGAGTAGCTTCGCTTTCTCTCATGCTTGAAGTCTCACACGCACCCTGGGGGTGGTGTTGATTGCATGACCACCCGGGTGGTGTTGATTGCATGACCACCCAGCCATGCCATTGCTGGTGGTGTCCTCCCCATACCATATAGCTTTATGATTTTGATGGGTCAAATACATGCACAACTAGTTGTTATTTACCAACTATACAAATAATAAAAAATATTATAAATCATTATTTGTAATCTCATAAATAAATTTTTAAATAACTTTTCTTATTGTGGATATTTTTTGATTTTCTTGTAGAAGAATTTCTAAAAATACACTAAGTTTAGAAAAAATTCGATTTGACATTGAGTTATTTTTTCCAATTAAGTCATCAAGTTTTTAATCTTTTCCAATTAATTCACAATGTTTTCAATTATGTTTCAATTTAAACCAAATGACTGGGTGAGAACGTTTCTCACTTGCTGACGTGGCAAAAATATTTGGTTTTCATTTATGATCCTAGTTGACAATTATTTGGGTATAATTGAACCTTTACATATTTTGTACTCAGTGTCTCCAAATCGACTATTCTTTTCTTCTCTCTATCATCAGGATTTTATGCAATGGCTTCCTAGTTTCAACTTATAACCTTTTTATCTGAATTATGGTTCAAATAAATGAATTTAATAAACTCAAGGGAATTCCCTTTCTACGTACAAAACTTTGTATAAGTGTTGAGTACGTTGCTATAACCGGTAGAAAATTGTAAGTAGCTTACACCACTTTGGGATGATGAACCGCTTGAGCGGCCTTGAGAATCCATTACACAAAATCATGATATTTTGAGAAAAGAAAAAGAAGAGTTGATTTGGGGAAATTGAGTACAAAATACATAAGGTTTCAGTTATACTAAAATGTTTGCCAACTATAATCATATATGGAAGCCACATAATCATTTTGTCCAATCAACAATTAAGAAGCCGTCACACAAGGTCAGTTGGTTTAAATTGAAACAAAATAATTTGATTGGGGAAAAAAATGAAAACTAGGTGACTTAAAAGGGGAAAAAATAACACGATGTCAAAATCTTTTTTTTTTTTTGTAAACTTGGTGTCTTTTTTGGAATTTGTACTTGTTTGCATTAACGTGAAAACTTAACAAAGAAACTCATATATTATTGATTCTCTTATTTAGTTATAATTTTATGAGAAATTATGTAAACTACGTAACTATATAAATTCATAGATTGTAGAGATTATGAACCTTTAAATTTTGTAATTTTAGTTTTAATATATATATATATATATATATATATATATATATATATATATATATATATATATATATATATATATATATATATATTGTAAAAATAACTAATTTGATATTCTTAACTACGAAATAATTATTCTTATACTAAAAAAAGTTGATATAAATTATTGATATTATCTTTAACTATACGATAAAAAGAGACATCTATTAGAAAGAAAATTAAAAAATTTAAAACAAATATACAAATAGAATGCAATTAACAAAATACTATTCAAACTATTTGTAACAACTGAATTATTATTATTATTTATATAATGAGAAGAAGTAGAAAGAATGGTTGGAAAGGATTTAAAAATTTGTATGTGAGAGTAAAATTATGAAAAAGGGTAAGATCGTCATTTTTATGACAAGTAGGTATAGCAAGATGATGAAGTGGTTATTATAAGAAATTTTTTATTTATCAAGTCAACTTGCGTGTCATTAGTATTCATATGTAAGAAATGACAATTATGACAAAATAGGTCCCTAATATGCTTAAAGCGGGACAAAGCATGGGACACAATGTCAAGAAATGACTTGCAAGTTATAATATGGTATGGATTGACTAAAGTCATTTTATAATGTTTTATAAGTGTAAAAAGGTCCAAAAATAATAGTAATTTCATGTAAATATGGTGGAAGAGGAAAGTATGTTGTCATAAGTAACAAAAGATCAAAGTAGATTGCTATAATCGGCAGTCATCGATTAAATAAATGAAGACTTGAAGTGCTTTTGAGAATGAATTTCAGTGCATGAAATACCTTGGAAAACATTTCAACAAGGTAAAAGTGGACTATGTTGTGGCAATGGTAAGTATGACTTATTGGAAACATAATAATTTAGTCATTCTTGTTAAGTACTTGATAAATGGCAAAATGGTCAAAATGTGTGAAAACAATCATATATGTGAATTAAGACATATTCTTTAGTTTTCATGGTATTCGTGCTTGTATGAGATAAGTTAAATAGAAAATAAAGATGAAAACTGGTTTGTGATTATTGTTAAGAAGTAATGTTTATGATGCCTTTTTGGTGGCTAATCATCTCAAAATAGGAAGAGAATTGGAAAATTTTTATAATTATAAAAAATTTAGTCCATGCGAAAAGGAAAACAAAGGAAAAAGAATGGAGGCAAATGGAGTTAAGATGAGGAAGTTATGGAGCCTTGAAGTTGGACCAAAACTTCTAAAAATCGGGTTATGACCATGTTTGGGGGCCAATAGCGGGAAATACATTAAGAACTGGAAGAACTTCAGTAATAGTAACCTGTAGTTCTTAAATTTGTCTTTCTACACATTTATGGTTTGTATAAAATGCATAGACTATGAGAAAGTTATGACCTTGGGAAGTTGAGAGAAAACTGCAGTGGAATTAATGCAAAATTTCTAAGTGTTGAAGCTGAGTTTGAGGCTGAGTGCTAAGGGTGCGTGGGCCGCATGAGATTTACACTACGGGATGCGCAGGCCACATGAATCTCCTCGCTGCATGTATTTCCAGCGCTTGGGAGCGCGTGAAACGACCATAACACCCAAGTTTTTGACAATAAGCTGCATTTTTAGTGCCACATAGATTTCCACTATCCCTATACTTCATATGGACGGGAATTGAGTCCATTTCAGCCATTTCCTCACCTTTTTCATTAGAAACTTCCTTCCAAGAACACTATGTGTGTTCTTGGTGTTTGAGTGTGTGAAGCTCAAATCAGGCTATTAATTCAAGATCAATCAAGGGACTTTTTGGTGCAAAAGGATCCTCCGAAGGTAAGAAATATATCCTTATCTTTTGTTTGAGTTAATTCCATGGAAATCAAGAAATGGGATGAACCCTGGTTTTTGGTACTTTAGGGAAAACATGAAATTGAGTATGGATAATGCTTTCTTATCATTTTATGATGTTTGTTATGTTGATGTTATCATCAAAAAATCACAGAAGTTGAAGTCAACGTCATAAATTAGGTTTGCATTAGTGAAATGTAACATAATTATCACTGGATTATAAGTGGATGATGGTGATTATCACAAGATTAGTAAAGATTGTGGTTTGGGAATAATAAATGGTCAAGGACCATTAAAAATGAAGCCTTAAACATGTATGGGGGAATATAAGACATCTTGGAATGGATGTTGTGGAATCAATAGACTTGAAATATGGTAATACAATTTTAACGCCCGATTTTCCCTACATCGTATACCCAAATATTTTAAAGATATATCACACCAAAATTGGGTATACTAGTACTCAAACCACGAAAACAAGATGTTATCAATATTTAATTACATCAAAAGGTCCTCACAAACCAAACCAGACATTACAATTATCAACTACAAAGTTGTCTACTAAAGGACAGGCTCTAAGTTTATAAAAGCTATAGATACCTGCAAAACATACACACATAAACAACATGTAAGCTTATAAAAGCTACAGATACCTGCAAAACAGATACCTGCAAAACATACACACATAAGCAACAGGTACGCTTATAAAAGCTTAGTGAATAATCTCCCTACTTGACATCATCACAAGATGTGTCCTTATTTATAAAGAAATGGTATTAACCATAATAATACAACACAATCCACATATCTCCCTCAATACTCATTCTCATCATCAATCTTGCTATATATATTAGCAAAGATATACATCCTCTTTTATCTAAAATCTGTAATTTCATTAGCTTCGCAAACATCAACTAATCACTATCAAACACTAACTCATTAGTAGGTACCACGACTGGTACCGCTCATAAACTCAATCATAAACACTCACATATACTTATTCCTCAATAAACTATACTCAATTACAACAACCCTCATGGATGTAACAATCCGACTAAAAGACTCTTTAACTCAACCATGCTAGCATCTACTCTGCTTTTACAAATCAGTATGTATAATCAACTCAATTATTGTCATCCGTAGATAACAAATCACTCCACCAATGGGTTACAACAGTAACAACATAACACACACACATACACACACACACACACAAACACACACATATATATATATATATATATATATATATATATATATATATATATATACACACACACAACTTACAACAAAGTATATCTCTACTTAAGTACTAGAGAGTACTCACCTGGTGTTAGTTCAAAACGTATTACTTCCAAGCTTCTCGCATCAGACTCCTTCTGAAATGTATTAGCTTGGGTAAAACATCACATATCAGGTCTCAATCACCCTCAAACATCCCAACTAATATAACTCAAGCTCAACCATTTAAAAAAGGTGAAAATTTTGAAAACACCAGATAGCGTCGCTATCTGTACTGCACAACACCACCTTCGCATCTAATTTGTTTCAGCTATAGAAACTTGAAATTAAACATACCAAGGACTCATGAAAAGATACTAGGATCATCTACTAACAACATACATCAGTATAACTACTCAAATACTCGAATTCATCACTTAGGGTTTCAAAGAAACCCCCAATTTGCTCAAAAATCACTCATCTTATTGATTTAGTGATGAACTACGCCTTCTTGATGTTAGATTTCATCCTTCTTAGCTTCCTCTATGTTGTTCCTCAAAACATTTTGGTGAATCTAGCCTTAATCGCCATTGAGAGGTGTTTGGAAATGTTTTTCACTCGAAATGAACACTTACAAACGTAAAAAGGAGTCTGACTTCGCGACATTTGTGTCACTAAGCTATAGTGATTGCATCGCTAACTTACTCTTAAGCCATAACTCATCCAATTTTCTTTATAAACACCCCATAACTCAAACTCACACCCAACAAGTTCCAAATCACCAATAATTCACAAGAATTTACCCCTACTTCTTCTTACACATCAAAACAACTCAAAACACGAAAACAATCACAAAAGGATTGTCATATCTCTACTTTAAGCAACTCATAGCTAAAACCACATTGATTATAAGGTAACAACTCCACTTACCTTTATAAGCATCTCGAGATGAAAACAAGTCTCACAATAATCTAATACAATAATAGGAAGGATTTATTTGTTATAGTTTTGATATTGGACTTGTGCCAACTGGTTTAAAAGTGTTTATGATGTATTAATTGGTTAAGAGCTCATGATGAACTTCACATAGATAGATAAATTGTGTAATGAGCGTTATGGGCATACAAATAGGTGATTTATGAGATTGTTATGGATAAACTCTATAGGAATTGAATGTTTAAGTGATCCAAGGAAGAGAAAGACGATTGTGGAGATCATAGTTAGAAAACCTAACTATAAGAGGTGACTAAATAGTGAATTTTTATAACGGATATATGTTACAAATGCTAAAGTTTTACTGATAATATGCTTACATTTTTTGAAAGAATTTCTACTGAAAATGCTTTATGTTTGTATGAAATTTGCAACTAATATTGAAGGGTTTTATCGAACCCATGATTGGCTCAAAAGAAATTGCTAACTATGTACATAAAGTATTTTACATGTTTGGAAAGAGTTTTGTTAAAAGTATTTTATGCCTACTAGGAATGTTTTTAAAAATTAAGGAATAAGTAAGTATGAAAGAATAAATTGTGAAATGGGCACACCTCCAATGTAATATTTTCAATGAAATATCTAAGGCATGATAGGTATTGCATACATGAAGTTACATAATCATGAATATCATATTGTGCGCTTGTTATGAATGTTTTTGTATATGGCCTTAAAATTAATCATCTAGACACCTTCGAAGAACCGTTAGGATGGTACCTTCTGTTGCGAAGCAGTCATCACCAACCTCCGATTGGGAAAGGCCAATTAGAGTGATCTAAGCGGTAAATGACCGTAAGGTTGTATTCTATGTGGGAAAGGCCCGATAGATTACAGTTAGTTGGGAAAGGCACACTAACTTATGTTGCTCTCATTTTTACACCCAAGCGGGAAAGGCCCGAAGGGTTGAGCAAAAAAACGATAGGGTCCAAGTGTTGGATTAAGGTGTCTAAGAAATAACTATAATTTAGAAGTACACTTAATTTGACAGCAGCACAGTCCTTTTAGGTTGCCCTCATAACTCGCAGAGGACTAGATGATTAATTAAGAGAGAGAAATAATGATTTATTAATATATTATGAGGATAATATATTAATTAGAAATCATATTATTTAATTAATAATTGATCAGAAATTAATTAGAATTAATTTTGGGATTAATTGGATTAATTAATAGTGTAGGGGCTGAATTGTATTTGTTCAATAGTTGGGCAATGAATAACCTGGAAACCCTAATGGGTTGGATGAAATCCAAGGCTTGGAGCCTTGTGGATTTCGCAGCCCATGAGGTTGTTTATGGAAGTGATAAGCAGATCTCTTTATCTGATAAAAGCCTTATCATATCAGGATCTTAAATAAGGCAGTTATACTCCTTATTGCTTATCACCTGGAGACTATAAATAGAGGTCCCTGGCACCCCATTATTCACGCCAACTTCAAGGATCTCTCCTTACTCTCTCTTCTCATCTAGCTTGCTAGTTCTTGGGTGTGAGCCATTAGAGGCACGACATTTGTGGTGCTAGCTTCCAAAGGTCAAAGGTATAAAATTCATCTTAAATTAATTTTATTGTTGGCCTTAGATATATGTTTAATTGTGAAAAACATAGACCCTATAAGGTGCATGTGAACTTAGGTTTTTAGTTTAAAGTTTGCACTAAAACCCAACAGTGGTATCAGAGCCATACTGTTTTTCTGTTAAACCCTATATTTGCGATTTTGACATAGGGTTTATCGAAAATAAACCCTTCCCCACATGCTTGTCGATTTTGTGCTAGGGTTTCTGAAACCCTAGCCTCCATCCTGTGTTCTGCGAAAATTGCTGGCCTCCTTTTAGGGTTTTCTATTTTTGGTAAATGTGATTAATTAATAATTGGAAACCCCTTGGCCTTATTTTCTATTACACCTAATGGGCAAGGATTGGGATTTAAATTAATTGAATTAATTTTGTAATCCATATTTGATTTAATTAATTTAATTAACAGTTAATTAAAAGATATAAATTAAATCAAAGACTTTTAAATTGTTTAAAATACATATTATATATTATTATTATAAGATTAATATTTTATATAAGATTAAGTCAGTCAAATCGCTAGTATGCCTCATTCACAAAACTAGTCTATAAGGGGGTATAAGGAAACTGTCAATAAAATGACGGTTGAATGGGTGTCCACTCTTACCCACCGCTTCATTGACTAGTTGAAGCAGAACGGATTTGATAGGACAAACCTAATCTCATTAAAAGTATAATGTTATTAAACAAAGTACTAGAACCTTTAACAAAACCCAATCTAGTTACTTTAGGAAAAGTGAATAGTATGCAAACCCATGAAATCACACATTGCGCTTTATGGATCGTTTGTAGAGCTTGTGTGGTTAACCGGCAAGCTAACAGGGATTCATAAAGAGTGGTGATGGGTTTCTTGCAAATTATCATTGTTGATGGAGCTCGTGTGGTTAACCGGCACATCAATCGAGATGATAATCAATTGTAAAGTTACCATGTGATGTATGGTTATTCACACCTTGTTTGTGATCCTCGGCATCCCAGTCACAAACAGAAGGGCATAATCGAGATTTAACATGCCATTGAATAGTTCAATGAATCTCATAGATCTAGGAGTTTCCTTAATATGATTATTTCCACAGTGAGATTAGTGAATCGTCATTTACCTACCTTTATGTAATTTACAATTAGATTATGACATCCCTTTTCTAAGTTGTGTAATTACATGTTTGGATCCTAGCCTTAATATTTATCATTGGGTTAAATATTAAGGATTTCCCTATCTAATCAAAACTATCTTCTTTTATAGATGTCTTCTCCTGATATTCCTGTTGCTCCCACCGCTCCCCACTCCACCCATAACACCAACTTCTCCTCAATCCTCTCGCTATGTTCTAAGGTGACATTAGATGGCACCAACTATAATGATTAGATGAGAAATATCAAGAGGTCGCTCATATTCGAGGACAAAGAGTATGTTCTTGAGAAGGAGCTCGTCGAGATTGATCAAGAAACCGCTACTCCTGAGGAATGTGCCTCATTCAAGAAACACTATGAAGATGCTACCAAAGTGGCATGCATCATGGTTCTGATATTCCTCCCGTCTCAAACCCCAAAGATGCCGAATGCTTCTACTACAATGAGAAGGGACATTGGAAACGAAGCTTCCCCAAATACTTACAGGACATAAAGGATGGGAAAGTAAAGTCATCATCTGTAGGTATATACACTATCCATGGCAAATCATCATCTTCTCATTCTTGGGTCCTAGATACAGGATGTGGTTTTCACATTTGTTCTGATCTGCAGGGACTAAGAGAAAGTAGGGAGATGGAGCATGGGAGGATGACCCTGATCATGGGAAACAGGCGATCGTCACTTGTCACCAAGATTGGAGTCTAGAGCCTCATTCTTAGAAGTGATATTAAATTAGATTAATTGATTGTTGCTACTCGCCTGATATGGCTCGAAACATTATTTCATTTCATGCTTTATTTAGACAAGGAATTAGATATTCATTTGATAATGTGAATGCTTCTATTTTGGCATTTGAGAATGGTGTCCTTTTATTTAATGCCTTACCTTGTCATGGTGTGTATAAAATTGTGATGTGTGTAGACAACTTAGGTAATAGTGTATTTCAAATTGATTCATCTGTCGGTATAGACAAAGCATGCTTGTGGAATTGTCGTCTTGGACACATTAACAAGAAACGCATCGCCCAACTCCAAAAGGATGGAGTTTTAGAACCATTTGACCTAAGGCCAGATGATGAATGTGAATCTGGTATTTTGGGAAAGATGACTAAATCACCTTTCACTGAATATTGTGAAAGAGGTGAAGGTCCACTGGATCTCGTACACACCGATGTGTGCGGACCCTTCAGAACTAACATAAGGGATGCAAATCCATTTTATGTGACTTTTACTGATGATTATAGTAGATATGGATACATCTACTTAATCAAACATAAGTCTGAAACCTTTGAAAGATTCAAAGAATTCAAACATGAAGTCGAAAATGAATTGGGCAGGAAGATAAAGATGCTAAGATCCGATAGAGTCGGTGAGTATCTTAGTATTGAGTTCCTAGACTATCTTAAGGAATGTGGAATAGTTTCACAGTTGACTCCTCCAAGAACACCACAATTAAATGGTGTTGTTGAGAGGCGCAATTGAACCTTATTAGACATGGTTCGTGCCATGATGAGTCGAGCTTCTCTTCCTTTACACTTCTAGGGGTATGCCTTAGAGACAGCCGCCCACATCCTAAATCTTGTCCCTACTAAAAAGGTTTCCAGAACACCTCACGAAATGTGGACAGGGAAAGTTCCCTTGTTAGCACATATTAAGGTTTGGAGCTGTGAAGTCTTCGTAAGACGAGAGACTCATGACAAGCTCGAAGCCAGAAGTGAAAACTGTTATTTCATTGGTTAACCGAAATAGTCCTTTGGATATTTTTTCTTCAGACCAAGCGAGGACGTGGTCTTTGTAGCATGAAGGGAATTCTTTCAAGAGAAAGATCTCATATTCCAAAGAGACAATGGGAGTACCATTCAAGAATCTGAAAATGAGGCAACCATAAATTACACTAGCCCTCAACCATAGGAATCAGTTCCTGTTGAACCGGTAATCAGTTCATTACCTCCCAGGCGCTCTGGTAGAGTTAGCACATCACCTGAGTTTTATAGATTCCATATTACTAGAGATGGTGACACGTTTGTCAGTGATAGAACACTGGTGAATCTGGACGAGCCAACTAACTATAGGGAAGCAATGGTAGGCCCTGAGGCTGCTATGTGGAAGGAGGCAATGGACAGCGAGATCATGTCTGTTGTCACAAAATGTTCTAAGTAAATGCGGAAATGAAGATTGCGGAAAGTAAAGATCTGAAACTGGAAGTTTCGAAGGGACAAGTCCTGGGACTTGAGATGGACAAGTCCGAAGACTTGATGTGGTTGCGGAATTATAATAAGGGAGTGATACTTAGAATAGATCGTAATAGCTTAACAATAAATGACAGGAATTAATCAGTTATATAACTTGGAAATATAAAGACTAGAATTAAAGAGTGCTAGAAATGTAAGGACAGTAAGAAAATCAAATGAGAGAATAAGAGTTGATGGAATGAGAGATTATATTGATAAGTGAAATAGTTACATGAAGTCTCTCAAAACCATGAGGACTGAAGATGAACTTGGTCTCCCTTTTATAGACTAAGGGAGGACCTTCGGATAATAACCTATGGACTGAAGAGGAGACAACACGTCTCTTTTCAGTCAGATAAGAAAGGGTGAATCTAATATAAAAATACAATGTCAGACTAGGGTGGCTTTTCTATAATTTATTAATACTCTAAAGTACAACAGACATACTTCTAGTGGGTCACGCCTGATCTAGTCTAATCATATCCTATAAGTTGAAGTGCTTATCCCTTGCCTTATCTTCTTGATGTTCTTTGGTCTTCAGTCTTCTTTGTTGAATGTTTAAGTGTAATATTTCCTTAGATATGTTGATATCGATAGTCCGAAATCCTAAGTGGATTTCAGAGTCCTGGCTAATTTGATCAGAGTGTCTTTGGAAATAGTTGAGAATGTATTGATCTTCTAAGTTAGTTCGGAGTATGATCTTCCGAACTCTTTCTTCTGGGTGAGATACTTTTTGATTCTGAGTTCCTTTGAAGGGTCTGAAATCCAATACTGGATTTCGGATGTTTACCATTTTATCAGAACACAACTTATCCGAGATATAAGTTGACAAACTACAAAATATATAAGTATTTGTTCATTACTTAAAACATTCATACAAAAACATTCATGTAAACGTAAATTCATTCCATCAAAATAAGAAGTTTGATAATACAATCCTAACATATCAAACTACGAGTTGGTCAACGATTTGACTTTCAGTACTAACAATTCCCCCTTCGGTGACCAATCGAGGGGTTTGAGTTATTTTTAACGTTGCTCCATTACTCCTTGTTTTGCAGCATATTCCCAAAACTTTCTAACTGCTAGTAGCCACTTCATTCTGGTAAGTAGTTCTTTCTTGGCTTCGGGCTCTGACGACTTTGACTTTTCCACGGCTTTGATGCACTCCTTTAGCATACGATTAGCAAGTCTTATGAGTTGATCAGCACGAAGAAAAAGGTAATATCCTTTCTCTTTGGGATCCTTGTATACTAAGCCAAGTTCTGGATCGAAGGTTGCACCTCTTTTCCAGTTGTCTCGATTGTCTGGCAGAGATAAATCGGGTTTGGGGATGATGTGTGGTTCAGGGTGATCTTTGATGATTTTATACATTTCAGCATCATTGTAGGAGAATTCCTCTACAAGACGATGTAAAAATCTTCTTGCTGCGACATAAGCTTCTCTAGCATTTTGACTTTCTTTGTGAGATAGCTTTACGGTTATTGAGAAGATGTCGGCTGGATTCATGTTTTGGAAGTCGGCTTCTGTAATCAGAATCGTGTTGTCGTAGTCGCCGTTTCTGACTAGCTCGTATTCAAAGTATTCTGACTTTTGAAACTTTCTTCTCTTGATACTTGGAACGGCTGTTATGACTTCATTTGACCATGTATCAACTTGAGGTTTGGTCAATTTCTTGAAGAATTCCAGATTCCTGTAGTAAGCAGCTAGCTCTTTGTCAGGTCCTGATACTGCAGAGAAGTTTGGAGTGTATCGGTATTTTTCTCTATTAGGTGTCAGAGGTATGTCCCAGTTGTGTCGGGACGTGGGGGAGGATTGTATGACTTGAAGGGTTGAAAATCCAAGTCGGTCAGTGGTCGGTAACTGGTGATATTTGAAAAGATGGATTTGCTGGGACCGGTTGGGTCAGCTTGGTTTTGATCAGGTTCTGACTCAGTGCTGAAGTTTTCAGCATGTTCATTAGCTTAAGAGTCGAAGAACTTTGATTTCTTTTCCTTGACCTCTTGGGGATCAGATACCTTGATTGGCGAGCATACGAAAATCTCGTCGTCTTGTGAGTGATCTTTATTAGAAGGAGATTTTGGGAGAGGAGAAATCGGAGGAGGGGATTTCTGAGAAGGGGATTTCTGAGAAGGGGATTTTGGAGGAGGAGATTTCGGAGAAGGGGATTTTGGAGGAGGAGATTTCGGAGGAGAATTGATAGGATGATCATTTTTTGATTCCTTTTTATGAGTTTCATCCTCATCAATGTTCATGTCTTCTTGAATTTCTCCTTTATCAGCATTTACATCGTCTTGCTGAGTGTCTCCTTGACCTTTTGTTCCACTTGGGCCAGCAGTAGAGTCTATTACCATGTCAGTCGTTTGGGGAATTTCTACTGTATCGTCTGCCTTTCCCCCTCCTGGGGCACCTGTATGGACGAAAGGAGTCCTAGGCAGGCGGGCCAGAATGGAATCAAGTTTGTCGGAGACGACGGTCACTTCCTTCTTGATACAATCAGGAAGTGGCGTATCGTACATGGTTTGTAGGGCTTCCATGGCATCCATGTTCAGTTTTGTGCAGAGTATGATTTGTTCAATAGGACCAACCATGGTGCCGGTGATGTTTTGTAGGGTTTGGGTAACCATCTGAATGAGAAGGGCATTTGTTCTTCTGAGGGAGAAATTTTCGGCCAGAACTCCATTCAGATAGTTGGAAATATGGTCCATGGAGTCTTTGAGCTTGGTTTGTACGTTGGTTAGAAGCTCAGGAACTTGTTGTTGGCATTTCTCAACTTCAGTGAACATCGTTTGTGCAGTCTTCATCATGTTGGCTGCATCGGATTGCCTTTGAGCATCAAGGGTTGCGAGTCCATCATGGATGATCTTTTCTACTTGCTCGTCGCAATGTAGAAGAATGTCAGTGTCTTTCTTCTCTAGTGCAACTACTCGATCTTTGATTGCTGCTAGTTCCTTGATTATATCCTCCTGATTGTGGGAGGATTTTAAGTCAGTCAGGAGTGTGGTCAAGATGTCAACTTTCTGATGTAGAGAGTCATCCTTGAGTAATGAATTGACGGATTGAATCAGATTATCTTTGGAAACTTTGTCGGAGGATGAGTTGGTGTCACTTAGATCGACTAAGTGCATTTGGGATGAGGAGGGTTTATCGACCTCTTGATCAACACCAAAGAGTGAGGTGTCAATTGGGATCGATTGTGTCTCGGAGATCATTACTCGGGAATCAGAATCTATAGGTTGTTCAACTGTGTGCTTTTGTTGAGTCTTTTTCTGAAGGTCTTGAGCACAAAATCTGTCCCAGGTGAGAGGGACGATTGCTGAGGCAATCTTGGACCAGTCGGTTTCAGTGGTGTCGAACAGGTAGAATGAGGAGTCTACCAGTTGTTCAAGAGAGGAGTGTAGGAGGGAATCAAGCTGGAGAGTGAGTGCATTGATTCGTTGTCTTTCGGACTTGACATGGTCTGAGTCTTTGTCGGATGGGGGACCAAGGACAAATAAGGTTTGAAGTTCCTTTTGTTTATGCTCGAATTGATGTTGAATACGTTCAACCAATGCCTCTTGTTCTTGAACTGCGGTATTGAACTTCCATTTAGCAAATTCGGATGTATCAGGAGGAGGTTGAGTGAGATTTGGGATGAGATCGATTGTAGGATTCTCTTTGGTGATTGGTGATTTCTTTTTAGGTTGTGGAGGTGAGTTCTGTTTTTCCTCCATTAAGATATTGTCCTGAGTGTCTTCCGAGTCTGGAGAGTTCTGTCTTTCCTCCAAATGTTCTGACTCGGAATCCTTTGAAGATGGTTCAGACGTCTAACATGAAAGAATGCAAGTCAGATAACAATTGTGTATTTTAGATGCAATACATACCTTAGATAATCAAAATTGATTTGAATGCACAGTATTATAGATATATAAATTTCGTATTGCTTTGTAACCGTGAGATTAGGATAAAGTAATCAATTGTTGTTTTTATGTTTTATTAATTGAGCATAGAGAGAAGGTGAGACATATGGAATCAATAGATTTTAAAATGTGGTGATCAATGATCTTTGAGGACATAGAATTCTTGTCAAGAGATTAATAGATGATTCAGAGACAAGTGAAATGAGAACCTTCTGGCAAAGAGAAAGGGAGACTCAGAAGTGAGTTACTTCTGATAAATAAGAGGGGATAATGAGGGATATCAGAAAGAGAGATATCAGAAGTGAGAAACTTCTGACAAGTAGAGAGAAGGATATCAGAAGTGAGAAACTTCTGACAAGTAGAAAGGGGGTTATCAGAAGTGAGGAACCTCTGACAAGTATAAAGGGGGATATCAGAAGTGAGGAACTTCTGACAAGTAGAAAGGGGGATATTAGAAGTGAGAAACTTCTGACAAGTAGAAAGGGGGATATCATAATAGAAAGAGTTAATGAAAGAGGTACCGTTTTGACTTTTCGTTGCTTCTTTTTGGGTGGTCGCTTTGATAGAGAGGATTCAGAAGCTTTCTTTTTGAGTTTCTTGGGGGCCTCACATTGTTTGAGAGAATGAGGTGGATAAGCTGCTACTCCTTCAGTAGAATTGATGTGAGAAATGACAGCACGGTCTGTTGGATCAGCCAACTTTAGCAATTCGGCAGGCAGTCTGCGGATTTTCCCAAAGATAGAGTCTGTTTTGGCAGTGTAGGGTTTGGCTTTAGGTATGATCAATTTGTCAGCGTCTGATCTGGGTGTCAGAATGGTGAGTTGAAGCTTCTGATAGACGTACTCGATGCACATAGCCCAGAAACGTGCTGAATGAATTTGACCGGTTGGTTTCAAGGAGGAGGGTATGTAGACGAGGAAATCATCAAACAGAATTGCTGCATAATCAACTGTGTGACCGGAGTAGAGGCTCCAAAGGAGACACATGAGGCGTCTGTTTAACTGGTCTGTACCGCCCAGTTTACCAGTTAAGCACTTAATGATATAATGTATGAGGCATTGCCATAGAGGGGAGATGTGTCCTTTAGACATGTGAAATAGTTTAGGCAAATCATACATATACCCCATATTATAGATCATGGATTTAAGATCACAGTCGGTTGGTTGGTCAAAAGTGGATTCGTGGTATGGGAGATTTAGGGCTTCTGCAAAGATTTTCTTGTCGATGACAATGCGTTGATCATCGTGTAGTGTCATGGCGTAACCGGAGGGACACTTGGTGGCGGAAGAGATGATTTCTTGGGGTAAATAGACTGGAATAGAAGGAGGAGGGTGAAAGAAAGCTTTAGCCAGTGTGTGTCTTGAGAGTATATGAAGAAGAACACGTAGGTGTGGTTTGTAAGCTTTGAGATCGTCTGAAAGGTAGAGGTTGGAGAGTGCAACATTGATAGTCTCATTGTCGCTCTTGGATTGGGATGCCATTGAAGAATTTGGATGTAAGAGATGAGGAGTGATGGAAGGTTTTATATATTTTAGGGTTGAGAGGTTGAAGGCGGCTGTGAGAGAGAGATATGAGAATAGCGAGGTATTGTTGTGGAAGATGAAGAAGTGTGAGCGATTGAAATAAGAGGGAACGGTTGTAGCGATTTGAAAAAGTGTAAGAAACCGCCGGGTTGCGGAAATGAAGGGACGTGTGAACAGTTGTGTCAGAAAAGCGTATGCTTGGCATTAAATGCAAAATGATGAAAAGGGATGGTCCATTAAAGGGCGGACATGTGTGGCAGAGAGAATATCCGTTGGAGAAAAAATGGATCATATGGATTTTAATTATTGGGTATTAAATGTTTTCGTATTTAATTTTCATTACCGTATTAAATATGTCGAGGTGAGGTGTCTAGGGTACGGACTGGTATGAGTGTGATAGTTCTGACTCGATCAGAAAGAAGAAATTCTGAGTGAAATGTTCTGATAGGTTCTGAGATGATCAGAAAGAAGAAATTCTGAGTGAAATGTTCTGATGGCTCTGAGATGTGGAAAGTAGTCAGAACTAAACATGCCGATGGTAAGGTTCTGAGTTTTGAAGGTTCGGAGAGTAAGGTAGTATCTCGGAGAACTATGGATCAGAGGCAAAAGGTTCAGATTGTAGTTCGGAGAAAAAATTCAGAACTTGGTTACTGATCACTGTGGTGCAATGGATATCTTTAGGAGTTGTCATATCACTTCTGTTGAGATAAACTATGATGCAGACTGTCTAAAATAGGTAGTCAAATCATGTATCGCATCTCTAAATTACTGATCTCGAAGTGATGAGGTGTCAAGAAGAGGTAAGGGGAAAGTGGTAATAAAAGGGGGTTGTTCATGACACTTAGAAATCACACAAGTGAAGATTTTTGAGAGTTAGTCATGGCTTCAAGACGTCCGTTTAATCGTGATGAGAAGGTGGAGCTTAGAATTCAAGATGGTGAGTTTGCTGGTGCAGTTTATGGTGGTGTGATCAAGTCTGTATGGAATCATCATTATGAAGTAAAGATGACAACGTTGACTGATGGATCCACTGGTGGTCCTTTGAATGTGCATGTGGACTTTGCATATCTGCAACCTGTTCCTCCTAAGGTGTTGGTGGAGTTCAAGCAGTTTGATTTTGTGGAGGTGTGGTATCGGCGAGGATGGTGGCCAGCTGCTATTTCGAGAAAGACACCATTCAATCAGTTCCATGTGGTGTTAGTGGATGGGACTCGTCTGTTTGTTGATGAGTCGGAACTGAGGATTCATCAGAGGTATCATCTTGGAGAGACTCCGTTGTGGCAATACTATAAGCTCTGATGATAGGGACAGACTGTTGATCTCCCTTAGTTTTATGTGTCTTGTATTAGACTGTATGTCTGCTTGTATGGTTAGGTTTATGTAAACATTGCTTTTGTTGTATGTTGAAATGTTTTGGATGAATGAAAGCAAGTAATGTTGTTTGTTTGTGTATGAATGTGATTCAGAACTTTTCATTCAGAATGTGAGTAGGAAGAAGTCGGAGATGAGAAAAGTTCGGAGAGAAGACAGAATTTGTCGTTTTTAGGGGAAAAAGGTATAGAGAGAGAGAGATTTGAAGGGTTAGGTGTGGATGTGTCAGTTTTGGGAAAGGAGAACAAATAGTATAGGATCACGAGCGGTTTATCCATTACGCCGTCAAAGTTGCCGCACCGTCTAATCAACGGTTTAGGCCATGATGCTGATGTGACGGGTGCATTAACTGCCCACTAGGGTCATTATGACCACTAAGTAAATGTGTTAAAGAAGATGAATGGGCATGTAGATTGGTTATAAAAAGGGGTTTCGACTGAATGTTTAACCACTCGTATCAAGAACAAAATCAACTAAATCTAATTTGCTTTTAACAAGGCTAGATTCTTCTTCAAATGTTTTGATGAGGTTGAGGTGAAGCTGACTCATGGAGATTTTGCTGGAGGCTTTTATGAAGGGGTGATTACAAAAACTTGGAAACGGCGGTGTGAGGTGCAGCTGAGGTGCTTGCCGGATAATACCACCAGAAAGATGCTGATTGTGAGGGTTAAATACGGTCTTCTTCGTCCTATCCCACCGACTGTGATAGTAGAATACAAAGTCGGAGACTATGTCGATGCATGGGATCGACAAGGGTGGTGGGCTGGAGTCGTCGACCACGTGATCGACGACGATGTTTATGATGTTGTGCTGCTAGACGGGAAGATTGTTCGAGTGTATGATTCGTCTGTGCGAATCACACAGAGCTTTGTGTATGGCCATCCTCCAAAGTGGCAGTACAACAAGCATTAGGGGGGAGGGGAGAAGAAATGATCATCTTTTGTTTTTGATGTTTTCTAGTTGTTTTTTTTTTGTTTTGTTTTTGTAATGGAATCTTAAGTCATATATTTTTGAGATGTTTAGGAGTATGACTTAATGGATTCAGTGAATGTAATGTTTGTTTATCTTAATGAAAGTAGATTTGGCTTTTATATGTGTGTTGGTAACTTGTGATTGAAAGTATTGAGATAAGTTTTCTGAGACTATTATGAGAAAAATCGGAAGCCTTAAGGTTCTAAGAGGATAGTCAGAGTTTGCTTAGAGCTGACTTATCTGCTGAGAGGATGATGATCAGAAACTGACGATCATTCTCTGAAGAAGTCAGAGTCAGGATTTAACATACCCAACTTATCCATAAAATTGTTGAATTTAGTGGAATCTAAGGCTTTTGTAAAGACATCAGCCACTTGTTCATCGGTAGGAATAAAATAGAGTTTGATGTTACCTTCTAAGATTTGATCCTTGATGAAGTGATATCTCAGATCGATATGTTTGGTCATAGAGTGATGAATAGGATTGTGAGAAATAGCTATGGCACTCTTGGAGTCACAATAGATAGGAACTTGAAGGAATCAATAACCATAATCAATTAGCTGAGTTTTCATCCAGAGAACTTGTGAACAGCAGGTGGATGCAGCCACATATTCTGCTTCTGCTGACGACAATGCAACACAGTTTTGTTTCTTGGAGAACCAGCTGACTAATCTTTCTCCAAGGAATTGACAGCCTCCGGATGTGCTTTTCCGATCCAATTTGCATCCGGCATGGTCCGAATTGGTGAATGCTTGGAGTTTAAAGTTATCTCCGATTGGATACCATAGTCCCATTGCCTTAGTCCCTTTGAGATATTTGAATATTTGCTTTACTGCTGTTAGATGTGACATTTTCGAAGCAGCTTGATATCTAGCACACAGGCAAGTTGAAAACATGATGTCGGGTCTACTTGCGGTTAAGTACAATAGTGAGCCTATCATTCCTCGATACAACTTATGGTCTACTGGCTCGCCTTCGGGGTCTGTAAAGATTTTATGATTGGTGGATATCGGAACTTTAGCAGTAGAACAATTTTCAAGGGAAAATTTCTTCAAAAGTTCATTTGTATATTTTTCTTGATGTATGAAGATTCCTCTTTTGGTTTGTGTGATTTGAAGGCCTAAGAAGAAGTTTATTTCTCGATTCATGCTCATGTGGAATTTGTCTGTCATCACCTTTGCAAATTCATCAACCATTGCTTGATTTGTTGATCCGAAGATGATATCATCTACATAGACTTGGACGATCATGATGTGATTTTGATGGGATCGAACAAAGAATGTCGGATCAATGACTCCTCTTCTGTATCCTGATGAGACTAGAAAGGTTGATAACGTTTCATACCAAGCTTGTTGGATTAGGTGTCTAAGTCATGACTTTATATTTATATTTATCTTGTTAATTGAAGCAAAGTCCATTTGGGTTGCCCTCATAGCTGGAGGTTAGGATAGAGTTCAGTAGAGTAAAAGTTTGATTTATTAACTGTTTAATAAATCAATAGAATTAATTAAATGGTTTATTAATATATTTAAGTGTTAATATATTAATTAGAAACTATAATAATTAATTAGAAATTAATCTAGAATTAATTGGATTTAATTTGGAGATTAATTTAATTAATTAAAAGTGCAGCGACTAGTTTTGTAATTATTCAATTGTTGAATATTGACTGGCCATTCTAAGGGTTAAAGGTGGCGAGATTTGTGGTGCCACCACAAGGATCTCGAAAACCCTAATTAGGGTTTAGAAGCCTTGGTCCAAATGGTCAACAGGCTTGCCCATTAAGGAGGCTCCTCTAGGGTTTCAGCTGTAACCCTTGGAGGCTATAAAAGGAACCTCTTGGCTCCCCTTTTTCTGTGCCACTTTTCAACCAGAAAAACTCTGCTGGACTGTCTTCTCCATTGCTTTGGGTGTGACTTGCATTTGAGGGAGGACACTTGTGCTGCTAGCTTCAAGAACAAGATCAAAAGGTTGCTTATTCTTCATTTGATCTTTAGAAATAATTATTGGCTTTAGGTTTTTAGTTTATTATCGTCATAGAAGAAAACATAGATCTTTCTAGGGTTGCATGTGAACCATAGGAATTTTTATGTTCATTGTTTGCTAGAAAACCCTTCAGTGGTATCAGAGCTTAGGCTGTTTTCTTGTGAAATTGATATAAACTGCATGATCTGTTTGTGCCTAAGGGTTTTGTGCGAAATTAAACCCTTGGGAGAGGCCATTGTCGAAATCTAGGCTAGGGTTTCCTAACCCTAGCCGCCACCCTCATGGTCCCTCCTTATTTGCTTGATTTACTTGCCTTATTTAGTGTGTTGTTATTTTGGTAATTGGATTAATTAAATAACTAGAACCTCCTTTAATTTGGCATGTAAATTTCGAACCATATAGGGACCAAGATAGAAAAATTAATTTGTTTAATTTTATAAAATCTATCTTAGATTTAATTAGTTTAATTAATTGTTAATTAAGAGATCAATTAAATCAGCTTAAAAACTTAATTTAAATTTTCAAAAATTGTTTAAAATTTTGCAAAAGTTCTAATTAAATTAATTCTAAAATATTTTAATAAGATTAAAATATATATTATATATTTATGATTAAAAGTTAATTATTTATATATAAGAAAATTGGTTAGTCTTACCGCAAGTAGGCCTCATTCACAAAACTGTCCTATAAAGAGGGTATAAGGCGACTGCCTATAAAATGGCTGTCTAATGGGTATCCACTCCTACCCACCGCTCTCCTAGTCAGTCGAGTGTCGTTAGCTGAACGGGTTTGATAGAACCGCTAAGCCTCTTAAAAGTATAATGCTATAATTGAATGTACTAGAACCTTAAACAAAACCCAATCTAGTTACTTTAGGATAAAAATGTGAATTGGTGTTAATCTATGGAATTGCACATTGCACTTTGTGGAACGTTGGTGGAGCGTGTGTGGTTTACCGGCACGCCAACAGGGGTCCGCAAAGAGTTGCAATGGGTTTCTCGATTTTGTCATTATTAACGGAGCGTGTGTGGTTAACCGGCACGTTAATTAGAGATGACAATTGACTTCGAGAGTACCAAGCTAATTTGCATGGTTATTCACACCCGGTTTGTGATCCTCGACATCCCAGTAACAAACAGTGGGGCACATCCGAGACTAAACATGCTATTGAACAGTTCAATGTGTCTCAACAGATCTAGGAATTTCATAAGATGAAATTGATAAGTGTATTATCTACCTTAATGACCATTGTGTTGTGATTACGGCATCCCTCTTCACACCATAGTTGGGGCATTTTGGGTCCTAGCCTTAATAAATAATACATTAGGTAATTATTTAAAAGGATTAATTAAACTAATAAAATTCTGTTTATTGTAGATGTCTGAATCAAGTGTCTATTCTCCTCCCTCTCCTCCTTCACCCATTTCTGAGAGCATCAGAAACCACCTGCTAAATATGGAAAGGCTGACTGGCCTTAACTGTAAGGAATGGCTTCGCAATTGGAATGGCCTTAACTGTAAGGACTGGCCTTAACTGTAAGGAATGGCTGCGGGCAAGCTTCATCTCACCGAGTATCTGATCCCAGTTCCACCCAAACAAGTCATCATAAAGAGCTTTTATGATAAGCATGACTTATTAGTTGATGAATCCGAAAAGATTCGTGACCTCATGCTATTGACCATTGACCCCGAGTTCTGCAAGGATTTTGAATCCTTGGGGCCATATGAGTTAATGCAATCGGTTGAGGAAAAGTTCCGAAAACCGGTCAAAGAGGAACGAGCTAGGATCTTCAAAAGACTTGCAGAGTGTAAGTTAAAAGAAGGAAGTAGCATCGATTCGCATGTTCTTCAGATTGAAGCGTACATAGGCGAATTGTACAAACTTGGTTATTCCATGAGTCAGGAGTCGAGTGTTAACACTCTACTCGCTTCACTGACTAGTAAGTACGATCTGTTCATTCAGACGTATAGAAAGGAAGACCAGAAAAATACCTTAATGGAAATGCGTCCACTGTTGACTTTGTACGAGTCACTCTTGGACAGGCATAGCTCCAATGGTTCAGCTACTTCTGGATTAAGTCCAGTGGGAAGACGCGGCAAGAAACGATCCAGATCGTCTGGATATGTCTTAAGCTGGGAATCCACAGAATCGGATACAGTCGCGGAAAGATTGGAAGATGCTCCAAAGTCAAAATCTTTTGAAAGCTCAGGTATATCTAAAAACCTCAAAACTCATGTTCCATAATTCCTTGATGCATAATGTGATAGTCACATTTTGGTTTGTATGTAGGGAATCAGTAGAGTACGGGACATTGGCGCATAGGAGCACATTTGGATTGGATTTCCGGCTCATGCAGTTTTAAAGTTTAGTTAGATATTGAAATATTGTTATTAGATTTTAGATGCATATGACATTGTCTATCATATAGTACATTGTTCAAGGATTTTTTATTTTAATAAAATTGTCGTTTAATTTCTTTTAACACATGTTGTTTGAAATTATCCTTGAAATGTTATATGAATGTGTTGAATACATGATTAGTAATAACTTGAATGTTGAATGCATCCAAAGTGTTTGGATTTTAGGAATTATGTCCCTTATGATTGTTAATGTTATAAGAATCAATTCAACCAAAGGTCCAGTTGGACATGACTTTGGAATCGTTTGACTTAGAGTCTCATGATGAACTGAGTTCTTAATGTGTAAAGAAATGAATCAACCAAAGATCCAGTTGGACAGGACTTTGGAATCATTTGACTTAGAGTCAGATGATGATTAAGTTCTTTATAAAGCACATGTGGCAAGAAATGAATCACCCAAAGATTCAAAGGAAAGGATTTTGGAATCAGTTGACTTAGAGTCAACTGAAGATTGCAAGTCTTGAACAGAATTAACAAAGTCATAAGTTTACATAGAGATGTAAAAGACATTGAGATTAGGAGCAACGAACACATCAGTTACTGTGTATTGCTCGAATCTTTAAATAGAACACAATTGTTTGTACTTCACAATATTTGTCATTCAGTATGACGAATATGACTTCGCTTATCAGAATAAGCGATTGGATTGAAACCTTGAACAGTTCAAGGAGTTCAAAGGAAGTACGAGATCCACAGAACCTGAGTGACAACATAAACTGGGAAAATGTTTCACAGTTATTCTCTTCCAAGAACATTAATAGTTTTAATGTGTCTTAGGGAAGATGATGGAGCATTGGTCGAAACAGTTCGATCCTCGATGTATAAGATACATTGCCAATTAGTTTCCCGTAAATTAAACACTAAACCAGTCAGACCATATAGACCATATTCCAACCACATCCTTCGACTAAGTAGGTTTTGCAGACATTGTCTGAAATGTAAAGCTGGGATTGTCCCACTTGTACATTAAAGGTCCAGGGTCTTGTAGTGTTCGTCCGAACCTCATGACTGGCCTGAACCTAATCAGAAATGTCATTTCACTGGCTATCCCGCTGTACCTGAAAAGAAAGAGCTCTTTTAGAAAGAACTCATATTCTAAGGAGACAGTGGGAGTTGGGACAGTCCTGAATGAGTTCAGGATTAGCCGAGTGAAATAACCTTTAGTCATTGCTAGGCTTAGAGCAAAAATCAGATTTATGTTTTAATACTGACATAACCTTCTCTTGACCAGTAGTACTGATCACCGTCATAAGTAGTTATGATCAGGGTGACATACCGATTAGTGGTAAAACACTATAGTTGGTACGGATTAGCAATCCGACTACTTGGAAGCATTGGTGAGCCCGGTTGTCGCCAATTAAGAGAACTTTAGGACGAGATACAGTCCATGTGACAGTTTGATTGATTTTACAACTGGTCTTAAAACCAGTGGGAGTAATCATCAAAAGAAACCAACATGGACAGAAACGTACCTTCAGAACATCTGGTTGAGTGAGACGATACTCAGAGTCAAGTAATTGACTTCGAGAGAAGCGCTCTCAATAGAAGATGAAATCCGAAAGGATACTGCATATTGTAAGTCGTTAGTGGAGCGCGTGTGGATCACCGGCACACTAATAGGGACTCACAAAGAATATGCCAGTATAGAGGTACATGGGCCCGGGATTTCCCCACGGGCATCTCGCAAGAAAGGATATTCAGATCTCAAAATATGCCAAAGGATTGGATTTTGAAAAGGGGCTGAAAGATATCCATTAAGATGTCAGAAAGGTTTGGGTTCTCAAAATGTGCCAAAAGCTCTGGATTTTGTGAATAGTCCATAACCGTGTCAAAGCCAGTGGGAGTGTTGCTGTTATCTATCTCCATATGTGTGTTACATATTGTTTCTAGGAAACGTCTCTTTTCATTACAAAGTGTAATGACTTGGTGTTAAGAGACGGATCGCTATGAAAGACCTAATAGAGATACGGCATACTCAGGTGGTTGTAAACATCTATGAGATAGATCGAAACTCTGCCAAAATGATCTTGATGAGACTCAAGAATGCATTACCCTAGGAAATAGTTTCCTGTCATTGCAAAGTGTGATGATTTGGCATGAGAGTTATGAAAGGTGCAACGTACTCACATAAACCATTGACATATATCAGATAGATGTTGTCATCAGTATAGAACTGGCCATAGTAGGCATGGTCTTGATAAAATTCGAGATGCATGGAAAAGAGTCTCCGAAAGGAAATCATGACACAAGGATTATAAGTAATCCTTAGATTCCAAAAGAGTTCAGAATAGGACTGGATCGAATCCATCAAGTTTCTTGGATCGATCAGAAGTGTCATGAACATGTCTTGATGACTTAATGCTTAGAGCATAGTGAGTCAGATTCAGGATATGACCTGGCTAGGAATACTTAATGGATTTTGTACATACGTGAGAAATCATTGGAAAATGATTAGGGGTGAATGTTGATAACAATTTGGAAAAGGTTTTTAAAATAAGGACTTAATGGTTAAAGAATTTCGTTGGCATTCCGATGGAGCGCGTGTGGCTCACCATCACATCGTAACACCTCGAAATAATCTTAGGGTGCAGTCATGTAGACTAAAGATCCCGAGAACCATGGAAAGTCACAGTACATATAATGGAGTTGTTAGTGAGAATGACGGTATGACCAAAATTGAAATATCATCGGAAGGATATCCGATCGGATAAAGTGTATAAATGTGTAACATTTGAATACATAGAAAGAGTGAAAGGTCAAGTAGACATAGATACATAACACGAATTAAATAGTTTAATAGGAATCTAGAAACCGATAATAGTTTTATGTAAAATCCGACTTGGTGATTACCTCGTGGAGACTTGGTAATTAGGCAAGAGTAGCCACCAGTCAGATTTTATGTTTCAATTTTGCATGTTTCACTTCCCGAATAATTTGATTATTCAAAAGTCCACAGTCGCTCATACTTTTCGGGAGTAAGTGTGAACAAAGACTGTCGTGAATTGGTTTGTAGATTGTCTAAGGAGTTAGACATTGCAGTAAGACTGCTACGACGTTCACGAGTACTTAGAAATAGAGATTTGAGTATTGGATAAACCCGCGCTCAATAGATTGCTTCATGGATTACATCACGAGCAATGTTGAGACGATAATATCTTATGATCTTGAAGCGGAGACATATGAGTTGAAATTTATGAGTCGGTTGTGCATTGATAATGCAAAAACGCATCGGTAACTCGATGTTACAAAACGCATTGTTTTGTACGATTTGATAAGTAAAAGACACAATCGTATGAGTCAAAGCTTATTCGTTCATTGACCCTGATAGGGAAACAGATATCTATAGGCCTCTCGATGATTTTGAAGTTGACTAAAGTGCTGGCCAGCTGGGACTAAATTGATGTGTTTAATTAAAAGTCTTAAAGTCATAAGCAGAATCGGAAATCGGGAAACAGAGTATCGGACAGAGATTGATCTCAATCCATGTCTCGTGTCTGAAGATATCTTGTTGGACAAAGGATCATATGATCACTTATCTATGGACAGAACTGACTGGCTCAGAGTTCGGCAGCAGTTTCTAGGAAGCTGCAGGTTGTTTATTAATCAGAAGATAAATTAAAGTCATAGACTTATCCAAGTGGGAGACTGTTGGATTAGGTGTCTAAGCCATGACTTTATATTTATATTTATCTTGTTAATTGAAGCAAAATCCATTTGGGTTGCCCTCATAGCTGGAAGTTAGGATAGAGTTCAGTAGAGTAAAAGTTTGATTTATTAATTGTTTAATAAATCAATAGAATTAATTAAATGGTTTATTAATATATTTAAGTGTTAATATATTAATTAGAAACTATAATAATTAATTAGAAATTAATCTAGAATTAATTGGATTTAATTTGGAGATTAATTTAATTAATTAAAAGTGCAGGGACTGGTTTTGTAATTATTCAATAGTTGAATATTGACTGGCCAGTCTAAGGGTTAAAGGTGGCGAGATTTGTGGTGCCACCACAAGGATCTCGAAAACCCTAATTAGGGTTTAGAAGCCTTGGTCCAAATGGTCAACAGGCTTGCCCATTAAGGAGGCTCCTCTAGGGTTTCAGCTGTAACCCTTGGAGGCTATAAAAGGAACCTCCTGGGTCCCCTTTTTCTGTGCCACTTTTCAACCAGAAAAACTCTGCTGGACTGTCTTCTCCATTGCTTTGGGTGTGACTTGCATTTGAGGCAGGACACTTGTGCTCCTAGCTTCAAGAACAAGATCAAAAGGTTGGTTATTCTTCATTTGATCTTTAGAAATAATTGTTGGCTTTAGGTTTTTAGTTTATTATCTTCATAGAAGAAAACATAGATCTTTCTAGGGTTGCATGTGAACCATAGGAATTTTTGTATTCATTGTTTGCTAGAAAACCCTTCAAAGCTCTGGGTGATTGTTTTAAACCATATACTGCCTTATTTAGACGATACACATGGTTAGGTAGTGATAGATCTTCGAAACCCAGAGGTTGTTGAAGATAGTCTGTTTCTTGAAGATCACCTTGAAGAAATGCACTTTTTACATCCATTTGATGTACAATAATATTTTTGTGAGCTGCGTAGGCTAGAAAAATCTGAATGGCTTCTAGTCTAGCAACTGGTGCATACGTTTCATCATAGTCAAGTCCTTCGATCTGACTATATCCTTTTGCCACTAATCTGGCTTTGTTTCTGACTACAGTGCCCATGTCATCAAGTTTGTTTCGCAAGACCCATCTAGTACCGATGACTCTGTGATTGGAGGGTCTCGGAACAAGATCCCAAACGTTGTTTCTTTTGAATTCTGATAGTTCTTCTTGCATGGCTTTGATCCAATCGTCGTCTAGAGCGTCTAGGACTGTTATTGGTTCAACTTTGCTGATGTATGCGGCGTAGTGACATTCATCCTGAATTGATTTCTTTGATCTTGTCTGAACCTTGGATGAGGGATTTCCAATGATTTGGTTCGGAGGGTGACTCCGAGTCCACTTGTGTAAGCGAGGAATGAGGGTTGGATCAGAAATAGGAGGGGAGATATCTTGAATGAAGTCGGTGTCTTCAGAAGTGGTGTTTTGAATTTGTGATTCTTTAGCTGATGTATTCTCATCGGCTTCAAATATAAAGATCGGTGAATTATTAACCATTGCATCAGAGGAGTGGGCTGTGACATTTTCTGATGGGATATCTGCTGATGAGGTATCTTCTGAGGGTTGATGGTCACCCTTGGATTGAGGTATTCCATCTACGTGTGTAGGGAGTCTAGACTCCCCCTCAGAGATTGCTGGGATCGATGGTTGCTTCTGAGTCTGATGATTCGGAGAAGGGAGCAGAGGCTCCCCCTCGATTGTTGGAGTGTTTGTCGGGAGATCTGTTTGATCTTCGGATGCGGTAGGTTATGAGGAAGTGGTTGGTCCTGATGCTGAGATGATTTGCTGAATTGCATCAGGAGAATGAACAACTTCGGCTTCTTTTGCTGTTTCTGATGGATCAAAGAGTAAGTCGTAATCAATTTCAACTGTATGAATGGGTCGATGTCCCACTGGAACATCATTTTCCATTACATATAGAATATCTTGATTCTTCTTTCTCCATTGGTATTGATCGTCAAATTCAATGTCAAAACTTTCTTCGATAACTCGTGTTCTCTTGTTTAGAACACGATAGGCTACTGATTTTGATGAATATCCCATGAATATTGCTTCATCACTTTTGGGTGCGAATTTTCCCAAATGATCTTTGTTATTTTTAATGAAACATCGGCAGCCAAATATATGAAAGAATTTGACATTAGGTTTTCTTCCGTTTAATACTTCATAGGGAGTCATTTGTAGTCTTTTGTTGACAATGGATCGATTTTGAACAAAGCAGGCAGTTGCTATTGCTTCTGCCCAGAAGGTTAAAGGAAGATTTGCAAAGGTCAGCATTGATCGTGCTGCTTCCACTAATGTTCTGTTTCTTCTTTCTACGACACCGTTTTGTTGAGGTGTATATGGTGCTGAGAAGTTATGCTCTATTCCTTTGGATGTCAGAAATTCTTCAATTTGCTTATTGTTGAACTCAGTTCCATTATCACTTCGGATTCTTCTTACTGGAAGTTGAATCTTGAGTTCGATTGATGTAATAAAGTTTCAGAGTTCTGGGAAGGTGTCTGATTTTAATCTTAAGAAAAATACCCAGGTGAATCGGGAGTAGTCGTCCACGATAACCAGGATGTATTTCTTGTGATTTATGCTAGCAACAGTTGATGGACCGCAAAGATCCATGTGAAGAAGTTCTAGTGGACGAATAATGCTTGAGTCGGTGATTGATTTGTGAGGTTTCTTCTTTTGTTTGCCAAATGCGCATGCTGCACATAAGTTTTCATTGTCAAACCTCAAAAGTGGCATTCCTCTGACCATTTCTCCTGTTACCAACTGATTCATGTATCGGAAGTTGAGATGAGCTAGTTTCCGATGCCATAACCAACTGATTTCGGAGTGTGCTTTTGTCAATAGGCAAAGTCTTGGTTTTCCGATAAACATAGAGATGTCTAATGGAAACATGTTGAGTTGTCTTGTAGATTTTATTAGACATCTGTCTCTGTTGCCTGTCATGATGTAACTGAATTCATTGTCGAATTCAACTCGAAGACCGGTGCTGACCAGTTGACCTACGCTTATGAGATTGTGCTTAAGTCCGAGAACGTAGGCAACCTTCTTAATGGTTAAGTTTTCGTTTGTAAGTACACCATAGCCTTTGATGATGTCGTTTGCATCATTTCCGAATGTGACGTATCCTCCAAAGCTGACTTCTCTGTAATCTCTTAGAAACTCCAATCTTCCGGTCATGTGCATTGAGCAGGCACTATCTATTAGCCATTCGTCATCTTGCTCTTCCATACAAAGTGCCTGAAAGATTAGACAGTTAGTTTGGGTACCCAAACTTGTTTGGACCCATTTGCTTTTACAGACATGGAAGATTTTTTTTCGACAATTGATTTGATGGGAGTTTCAATTTCAGGATATAATTTTGACTCAGAAGTGGGTGTTTTTATGATCCATTTTTGAACAAATATCTTTGGAAGTTTTGGAGAGTAGTTTTTCATTGAATGCCTAGGATTTTTTAAATTTGTAACACTAATTTTTTTAGAAGGGTGTTTGCAACAATGACAGCAAATATAATTTTGTTGTCGTTTTAAAATTCTCGGAGTAGTTTCAGAACGATTGTAGTTCTGAATTTGGGTTCCGATAACATTTGAGGTTAGTTTGTTGCTTCTGATGATACTTGAAAATGATTTAGGGAATTCATTCATGGGTTTCTTAGAGATTGTGTAACTATTTTGAGTATTTTTCGAATTTCTTGTTAGTTTTGGAAATTCTGAGGTGTACTCTGAATTTCTGATATTTTGAAATTGTTGAATGGGTTTGATTTTTGGAGTCGGAAGTAATCCCTTGTAGATGTACTTTTGTGGTGTGGAAGAAGTTGATCTCTGAGTATGACTTGGAGTGACAATAGTTGAATTAGCTTCTGATCGTTTCTGAGTGTAGAAGCATTTTTTTGTTCAAATCTAGCGTGAGATCGAGGAGATCTGAGATCTTTTCTGTTTAGGATTGGTTTTATTCCTTGTTTGGTTAGATTCTTTCCTTTTCCTTTTTGTAAAATTTATCTTGGGGAAGAGTCAGATAAAGAATCATTCAGGGAGCTTGTCCCCTCATTTTTGACTTTAAGTTTTTTGAGCGAAATTTTGATTGGATTGTTTGAAGAATTGTGTTTTGATCTGTCTTCGGATGACCTAGTGTCAGAACTTGAAGGTTCGGAAGTCATATTGAACATATCAGCAACATTAGGGTTTCTGATTATAATTTTGTTAAAATCATTTTTAATGATGATACTGCCTGGGGACTTTTCCATTTCAATTTTCTCATCAACTTTCTCTTTATTTGAATCTTCCAAGTTCTTATAATCTGGAATACATTCTTCAGTAACACAGTTACTTTGTTGATTTTTTATTAAAGAGTGTTGCTGAGAGCTTGACGGTGGAAAGTTTGTGACCGTGGCCATATGTCTAGGCATGAATGGGACTAAAGCTGTAGACAATTTGCTGATTTCAACAGTGTCTGCTTCTGAGAAATATGAGAAGGGAATGTTAACTCCTATTTTTGACTCAGAAATGGCATTTTCTGATTCATCAATAGGGTTTTTAGAAAGATTCTTGGTTATGTCCTCATCGTGTTTATCATCATATTCATTTGAAGGGTAATGAAAGAATGGACTTTTCTTGTTGTAAATAGGATAGTTTTTATTTGTGGTTTTTCTTGCCCATCCCCAATTGAAAGTGTTTTCTGAAGAGTTAGTATTAGCAGGAGATTTGAAAACTTCAGTCGCATGATACAACTGATCTACTAATTTGTTTAATCTTACATTTTCACTTCGGGCTAAATCCCTTTGTGATGTCAAAAGCTGATTTGAGTTTTCTAACAAAGTCCTAGAAGTTTGTTCGATCTTCAAATCAGCAGTAAGTTTATCACAAAATAGCTTTTTATCTTCTAGTCTATTCTTCAACTTTATCACCTCGTCATACCCATCGTCCCTTTCTTCCAGAACCTGCTGGTATGCAGCTAAGGCATCTGCACAAGTGTTAGATATTTTTTCTAGAGCAGGTTCTAGATTATTAGAGTAAATTTGATTTGTATGAAGCATATTACGTACCTGTTTGATCATACTTACACCTTTGCCTGTTTTGTGGTTGACCATGAAGGCGTAGTTCTTCGGCATGTAAGAAGATGACGATTCGGTGGTGTTTTCAAGATGTTTGGAGCTTGCCAGCCCTGGGATTGGAGTTTCTCGATTTGCCTGTACCATCATGCATTCTCCAAATCCTTTTCCTCGTTTTCGCTTGTTTTCAAACTGCTCATCATCATCTTCTGATGACCAGATCTCGACGTTTCCGGAAGCTACAAATGCTTTGACCTTTTCTTCTTCTTTTGCTTTCGGATAATTCCTTGGTGCTCTGCAGTCATCAGCATAGTACCATAGGCCTCCGCAGTTGTGACATTTGATTACTTCTGATTCTTTCTTCTCGGAAGTTGGGACTTGATTGGTGTTGTCTGCTGGAGCTGTCTTTGGTTTTTCTTGTTGTTGATTTTATGGTTTCTGATAGTAACGATCCTGACCAGATTGTTGATGCCCTTTCTGATAATTACTTCTGGGTTGATAGTCAGAAATTTGATTTGAAGGACGGTAGTTCTTCTTCGGGCCGGAATGTGATGGTATTCTGTTGAACTTCTGACTGATCATAGCGATCTCATGTTGATAGCTGCTTCTTCTGCTTCATCGTATTCTGAGTAGTATGATTCAGTAGCTTGTACTGGTGCTGGTAGTGCAAGAGTTGGAGATTTTGATTGAATGGATGGTTGAGAGACTTGTGATGATTGGTATTGAACCGATGGGTTTTGATAGTTTGAAGGGTAGGAGATTTGAGGCTGAGAGGGATGATATGAAGGTATAGGATTTGGTTGTTGAGGTTGTGGCAAGTTTTGAGTGGGAGCAAGCTGTGGTGGAGAAATGTTCTGGTTGGTTCGCTGTTGAGATGCTTGCTGATATTGTACCAGTTGCTGAGGGTTGTTGCCCATCGTTGAATAGTTATGTCCAGCAACTAAAGCCGGAGGTCCACCAAGTTGTTGCTGTTGTTGATTGTTTTTTATATCGTTTTCTTGTCCAATGAGGTTGTTGTATAGTCGATACATGTTGAAAGTCTTCAACTTTCCAGAATCTTGGAGTATCATTTTGACAAGCATCCAGTTCTTTCCAAGTCCTTCATGAAATCTATGATTGATTTCCTGATTGGTTCTTTTTGCTCCTGAACTTAGAAGTCTTGTCACAACTATGGAGAACCGGGTGAATGCTTGTCTCAGTGATTCTCCGGGAAATGCTGAGAAGTGAGTGTATTCTGAAAGACTTGAAACCAGCTTTTGATCTTTTGCTTCTTCTGTTCCTAAGAACATATTTTTCAAGAGAACCCAGATCTGTTGAGCTGTAGTACAGTTTTGTATGAGATCGAAGAGTTCTGGAGGAATTCCACACTGGATTTCGGTGAAAGCGACTTGGTCGTTATCCATTTTCTCTATATCCAAGGGAGTTAGCCTTGGATGAGAAGTACCACCTAGAGCCTCTTCTGCAGTGTCTAGTCTAGGGGTGTAAGTTGGAAGGTGTGGTCCTTCTTCGACTGAACGCTAAACATCTTTCCCTTTGGTTTTGAGATAGTTGCGCATACGAGATACCCAGCCATTATACTCTATTGGAATGAGTATGGGAGCTCGATTAGAGCTTCCAACGCTGTTGGCAACATTCAGAGAGTAGTTCATCTGCATAATGAAAAGAATTTCTAGAGAGAGATTAAGATTTTGAGAGCTATAATAGCATGCAATGATCCACAGAGGATTCTAAGGTTGTTGCTATAGCCAGGGTCTTGAGCAAACTAGGCACTTAGAATCTTATGAATAGCTATTCTGGCTCTAATACCAATTGTTGTCGCCAAATATTCTAAGTAAATGCGGAAATGAAGATTGCGGAAAGTAAAGATCCGAAACCGGAAGTTTCGGAGGGACAAGTCCTGGGACTTGAGATGGACAAGTCCGAAGACTTGATGTGGTTGCAGAATTATAATAAGGGAGTGATACTTAGAATAGATCGTAATAGCTCAACAATAAATGACAGGAATTAATCAGTTATATAACTTGGAAATATAAAGACTAGAATTAAAGAGTGCTAGAAATGTAAGGACAGTAAGAAATGCAGATGAGAGAATAAGAGTTGATGGAATGAGAGATTATATTGATAAGTGAAATAATTACATGAAGTCTCTCAAAACCATGAGGACTGAAGATGAACTTGGTCTCCCTTTTATAGACTAAGGGAGGACCTTCGGATAATAACCTATGGACTGAAGAGAAGACAACACTTCTCTCTTCAGTCAGATAAGGAAGGGTGAATCTAATATAAAAATACAATGTCAGACTAGGGTGGCTTGTTTATAATTTATAAATACTCTAAAGTACAACAGACATACTTCTAGTGGGTCACGCCTGATCTAGTCTAATCATATCCTATAAGTTGAAGTGCTTATCCCTTGCCTTATCTTCTTGATGTTCTTTAGTCTTCAGTCTTCTTTGTTGAATGTTTAAGTATAATATTTCCTTAGATATGTTGATATTGATAGTTTGAAATCCTAAGTGGATTTCGGAGTCCTGGCTGATTTGATCAGAGTGTCTTTGGAAATAGTTAAGAATGTCTTGATCTTCTGAGTTAGTTCGGAGTATGATCTTCCGAACTCTTTCTTCTGGGTGAGATACTTTCTGATTCTGAGTTCCTTTGAAGGTCCGAAATCCAATACTGGATTTCGGATGTTTACCATTTTATCAGAACACAACTTATCCAAGATATAAGTTGACAACATGCAAAAGATATAAGTATTTTTTCATTACTTAAAACATTCATACAAAAACATTCATGCAAAGGTAAGTTCATTCCATCAAAATAAGAAGTTTGATAATACAATCCTAACATGTCAAACTACGAGTTGGTCAACGATTCGACTTTCAGTACTAACAAAGTCCATGTATGACAACCAAGTTTGGAAGTTGGTTGACAATGTGTCAGGTCAAAAGACAGTTGGGTGCAAATGGATCTCCAAGAAGAAGACCGACATGGATGGAAAGGTACACACCTTCAAGGCTCGACTGGTCGTAAAAGGTTTCACTCAAACCCCTGGGGTTGACTTTGACGAAACCTTCTCACCAGTATCCAAGATTAAATCCATTAGGATAATGCTCGCCAAAGCTGCATTTCATGATTATGAAATTTGGCAGATGGATGTCAAGACCGTCTTCCTTAACGGGAAACTGGCTGAGAATGTTTATATGAATAAGCCAGAATGTTTTGAAAACGCAAAGTTTCCTAATAGGGTGTGTAAGCTTGAGAAATCAATCTATGAATTGAAACAAGCTTCTCGCAGCTAGAATCTCTGCTTCCATTAGAAAGTCAAGGAGTTTGGCTTCTCTAGAAGTAAGGATGAGTCCTGTGTATATACCAAAGCTAGTGGGAGTATAGTCACTTTTCTGGTGCTATATGTTGATGACATATTGCTCATGGGAAATGACATTCTGACCCTGCAAGAAGTGAAATCTTGGCTCGGTAAGTGTTTCGCCATGAAAGACCGTGGAGAAGCTGCTTATATTCTCAGGATAAGAATATTGAGAGATCAAAAGAAGCGACTGATTGGACTCAGCCAAAGTGTTTACTTGGACAAGGTACTGAAAAGATTCAGTATGGAAAATTCAAAGAAAGTAGAATTACCAATGCAAAGCAATACCAAATTGAGTAAGACTCAGTGCCCAAGTACAAATGAAGAAATAGCTGAAATGAGTTGAGTACCTTATGCTTCGGCTGTGGGATCGATCATGTATGCTATTGAAGGGTTTTATACAAACTATGAACTAGAAATTCCTAAGTTCACATGCAACCCTAAAAGAGATCTATGTTTTTCTACAATGAATATATAATAAAAACCTAAAGGGCAACAATAATCTCTAAAGATTAAAACAAGAATTACCAATCTTTAAATCTTGTTCTTGAAGCTAGCAGCAAAGAGATCTTGCCTCAAATGCAGTCACACCCAAGCTATGGAGGAGAGAAAACAGCAGAGTCTCTGGAGAGTATCAAAGTGGCGCAAAAAAGGGGAGCCAGGAGGTTCCTTTTATAGCCTCCAAGGGTTACAACTGAATCCCTAGAGGAGCCTCCTTAATGGGCAAGCCTGTTGACCATTTGGACCAAGGCTTCTAAACCCTAATTAGGGTTTTCGCCAACTATGGAGTAGCCTCCATATTGGCGCCAACTTGGCCCCTGGCTACTGGCTTGCCAGGTATTCAACTATTGAATAAATACAAACCAGTCCCTGTACTTTTAATTAATTAATTTAATCACTAAATTAAATCTAATTAATTCTATATTAAATTCTAATTAACTAATATAGTTTCTAATTAAATATATTAACAAACTATTTATTTTATTTCTATTGATTTATTAAACAATTAATAAATCAACCTCTCTCTCTACTGAACTCTACATCAATCCTCCAGCTATGAGGGCAACCCAAATGGACTTTGCTTCAATTAACAAGATAAATACAATTTACAGTCATGGCTTAGAGACCTAATCCAACAGTTTCCCACTTGGATAAGTCCATGACTTTAATTGTCCATTTACCTTCTGATTAATTTCAGTTTCCCAGAAACTGTTCCTGAACTCTGACCCAGTCAGTTCTGTCCAAAGATAAGTGATCAGATGATCCTCCGTCCATCAAGATATTTTCAGACTCAAGACATGGATTAAGATCAATCTTGGTTTGATACTCTGTTTCTCGATTTCCGATTTGCTTATGACTTTAAGACTACTAATTGAACACATCAATTTACTCCTGGTTGGCCAACACTTTAAGTCAACTTCAAAATCATCGAGAGGCCTACAGATATCTGTTTCCCATCGGGTCAGAGGACAGATAAGTTTTGACTTATATGTCTATACCTTTTACCAATCAAAATACTCACAACAATGCGTTTTATAACATCGAGTTACCGGTGCGTTTTCGCATTATCAATGAGCAACTGCCTCGCAAATTACAAATCATATCTCTCCACTTAAAGATCAAAGGATATTATCGTCTTAACATTGCTCGTGATGTAATCCATGAAGCAATTTGTTAAGTGCACGTTTATCCAAAACTCAAATCTCTATTTTCGAAGTACTCATGAACGTTGTAGCAGTCTTACTGCAATGTCTAACTCCTTAGACAATCTACAACCATTTCATGACAGTCTTCGTTCATATTTACTCCCTAACAGTATGATCGACTGTGGAACTTTGAATAATCAAATTACTCAAGAAGTTTAAACATGCAAAAAATTGAAACACAATAATAAACAATTGACAAAGGTAGTAAACAATACTTATTTATAAATCTCTATTATAAAATCACCAAGTCAATTACGTTTATGCTGTTACAAGTTTCAAAACCTATCTAATTGCTAAAACTAATATCATCCTTCAGTCGATGCTCCGAGCATGCTGATTGTGCTTGATCCTGCTCAATGCCTTAGTCAAAGGATCTACAGGATTGTCTTCTGATGATACCCTCTTAACCAAGAGGTGACCTTCTTCTACCCGATGTCGAATATAGTGGTACTTTCTGTCGATATGCCTGGACTTTCCATGATCTCGCGGTTCCTTTGTCAAAGCGACCGCTCCTTCGTTATCACAGAATAGTTCCATCGGCTCCTGAATACTCGGGACAACTCCAAGGTCACCGATGAAGTTCTTCAGCCAAGCCGCTTCCTTAGACGCTTCACTCGCTGCTATGTACTCTGATTCGCACGTTGAATCAGCCACCGTTTCTTTCTTGGATCTTTTCCAAGTAACCGCTCCCCCGTTTAGAAGAAATACCCAGCCCGATTGAGACCGACCGCTGTCTTTATCTTTCTGGAAACTGGCGTCTGTATATCCACTCACTTTCAAGTCATCACTGCCACCAAGGACCAACACCATGTTCTTTGTCCTTCGCAGATACTTGAGTATGTTCTTAACCGCTATCCAGTGCGCTTTACCAGGATTACCCTGGTACCGACTAACCATGCTCAAGGCAAAGGATACGTCAGGGCGAGTACATGTCATAGCATACATGATCGACCCTACTGCCGAAGCATAAGGTACCCGACTCATCTCAGCTATTTCCTCATCGGTACTTAGACTTTGAGTTTTACTCAACTTGGCATTACTTTGGATAGGTAGCTCTCCCTTCTTGGAATTTTCCATACTAAACCTCTTTAGTACCTTTTCCAAGTATGTACACTGACTCAGTCCTATCAATCTTTACTTTCTATCTCTCAGTATCCTTATCCCGAGAATATAAGCAGCTTCTCCAAGGTCTTTCATGGCGAAACACTTCTCGAGCCAAGACTTGACATCTTGCAAGGTCGGAACATCGTTTCCCATGAGTAGTATGTCATCAACATACAGCACCAGAAAAGTGACTATACTCCCACTAGCCTTGACATATACACAGGACTCGTCTTCACTTCTAGAGAAACCAAACTCTTTGACTTTCTCATGGAAACAAAGATTCCAGCTGCGAGAAGCTTGTTTCAATCCGTAGATTGATCTCTCAAGCATACACACTTTATCAGGATGCTTTGTGTCTACAAAACCCTCTGGTTGATTCATGTAAACATCCTCAGTCAACTTCCCGTTAAGGAAATCGGTTTTAACATCCATCTGCCAAATTTCATAATCATGAAATGCAGCTATGGCAAGCATTATCCTAATTGACTTAATCTTGGCTACTGGTGAGAAGGTTTCATCATAATCAACCCCCAGGGTTTGAGTGAATCCCTTCACAACCAGCCGAGCTTTATAAGTGTGTACTTTACCATCCATGTCTGTCTTCTTCTTGAAGATCCACTTGCACCCAACTGTCTTACGACCCGGCACATTGTCAACCAAGTTCCAAACTTGATTGTCATACATGGACATAATCTCGCTGTCCATTGCCTCTTTACATTTGGCAGATTGGTGGCCCGCCACTGCTTCGCGGTAGTTAGCTGGCTCATCCAAATTTGTCAATGTACGATCAATGACAAACGTGTCACCATCCGTAGTTATATGGAAACCATAAAACTCGGGTGGCATGCTAACTCTACCCGAACGCTTAAGGGGGCAATGAGATGTCAGTCGGTCCAACAGGAACCTCTTCCTCGTGTTGGTGGCTAGTTTCTCCTAAGGTTGTTTCATCGGGTGTCTCTTGAATATCTTCAAGGTCAACAGTACTCCCACTGTCCTCTTTGGAAATGAGCTCTCTCTCTCTCTCGAAAGACTCCTTGTCTAGCTACAAAGACCACGTCCTCGCCCGGTCTATATAACAAGTATCCAAATGACTATTTCGGGTATCCGATGAAGATACACCTCTCACTTCTTTCCGCGAGCTTGTCTTGAGTCTCTCGTCTTACGAAAGCCTCATAGCCCCAGACTTTGATGTGGGCCAACGAGGGAACTTTCCCCGTCCACATCTTGTGCAGTGTTTTTGCAACCTTCTTGGTTGGGACAAGGTTGAGGATATGGGCGGCAGTCTCTAAGGCATACCCCAATAAATGGATTGGAAGCGAAGGTCGACTCATCATGGAACGAACAATGTCCAACAGGGTTCGTTTCGTCTCTCAGCAACATCGTTCAACTGTGGTGTCCTGGGAGGCGATAACTGTGAAACTATTCCACATTCCTTTAGATAATCGAGAAACTCGATACTAAGGTACTCACCGCCTCTGTCGGATCTAAGCATCTTTATCTTTCTGCCCAGTTGATTTTGTACTTCATTTTTAAACTCTTTGAACTTTTCAAAGGTATCTGACTTATGCTTGATTAAGTAGATATACCCATATCTACTAAAATCGTCAGTGAAGGTCACATAAAACCGCGTGCCATCTTTTGTGGTTGTTCTGAAGGGACCACACATATCTGTGTGTATGATATCCAATAGACCTTCACCTCTTTCAAAGGACCCTTTGAATGGTGATTTTTTCATCTTGCCAAATAAACAAGACTCGCATACATCGTCCGATTTAAGGTCAAACGATTCCAACACTCCATCCTTTTGGAGTTGGGCGATGCGTTTCTTGTTAATATGGCCGAGGCGACAGTGCCACAAACACACCTTTACTACACCACTTGAAGAATCAATATTTAAAACAGCATTGCCATAATTATCACACATATAATAGATTCATACACTCCATCACAAGGCAAAGCATCAAATATGAAAACATCATTTTTAAAAACTAAAATTGAACCATTCAATTTATCAAATGTATAATAAAAGCCTTGTTTGAACAATGCATGAAAAGAAATTATGTTTCTAGCCATATCAGGCGAATAGCAACAATTATGTAAATCTAAACTAACTCCACTACTAAGCACTAGTCTATAGACACCGGTCTTGGTAACAGGTGACGTTCGCCTATTGCCCATGACTAGGTTCAATCTACCGTGCTCCAGCTCCCTACTTTCCTTTAGGCCCTACAAATCAGAACAGATATGAAAACCACATCCGATATCAAGGACCCAAGAATAGGAAGAAGATGAGTTATTAGATATAGAGTAAGTACCTGCTTGTGATGGCTTCACTTTGCCATCCTTGATATCCTGCAAGTACCTAGGTTAGCTTCTCTTCCAGTGACCCTTTTCTTTGTAGTAAAAGTAGTCGGCTTCTTTGGGATTCGTGACATGTGGAATGCCTGAAGACTTGGCTCTCGGGGCACTGCTAGATGACCCGACATGAACCTTTTCCCTCCAGTTTTGCTTCGGAGGGCCCTTCCTTTTCTTTCCCTTGCTAGAGCCAATAGCCAGGACAGGCGGGTTAACAGGGAGCACACTTTTTCCCTTCATCCCGTCTTCAGCAGTACGAAGCATGCGGTGTAATTCAGCCAAAGTTGCCTAACTGTTGTTCAAATGATACGCCAGTGTGAACTGGTCATAAGAACTGGGTAAGGAGTTTAGCACTATGTCAACAGCTAAATCCTCATGAACAGGCATTTCCAGCTTTCTCATCCTTTCCACGTAACCTTGCATCCTTTGCACGTAAGCGCAGATTGACTCTCCATCCTTAGGCTAGCCATTAGTGAAAGCTTTTACCACCTCACACCTTTCGATGTGCTCTTGATTGCGGAACTTTTCTGCGAGCTCTTTGTGCATTTCGTAAGGATAGTAGTCCTCATAAATCCTCTGCAGTTCAGGGTTCATGGTAGCGATCATGATGCAGGCCACTTTGGTCGCATCATCCGAATGTTTTTGGTACGAGGCGAGTTCCTCGGGAGTAGCGGTATCTGGGTCAACCTCAATCAGCTCGGTTTCCAGAACATACTCTTTGTGTTCAAACCTTAGAGCCATTTTGATGTTTCGGATCCAGTCATTGTAGTTAGTGTCGTCCAACGTCACTTTGGAGCACAATGACAAGATCGAGGTGACATTATCGGAGTTTGAGTGGGTAACGGATTGGTAAACAGAAGACATCTATAAAAGAAGAAAGTAGTTTTAATTAGACATTTATAAATAATCCTTATATTCACCCAAGAATAAATATAAGGCTAGGATCCTACAATAACAATTCACAATATCGAAGAGGGATGTCGTAATCGTTATTGTAAATTTTATAAGGTAGGCGAATGACGATTCAGCCAATTCCACCGTGGAAACATAATCATATTATAATGGAATTCCTAGTTTCTTTTGAGATTTATTGAACTGTTCAATAGCATGTTTTAATCTCGGGAATGCCCTACTGTTTGTGATTGGGATACCGAGGATCACAAACCGGGTGTGAATAACCATGCAAATTAGCTTAGTACTCTCGAAGTCAATTACCATCTCTAATTGACGTGCTGGTTAACCACACACGCTCCGTCAATAATGGCAAAATCGAGAAACCCATTGCGACTCTTTGTGGACCCCAGTTGGCATGCCGGTAAACCACACACGCTCCACCAACGTTCCACAAAGTGCAATGTGCAATTCCATGGATTAGCATCAATTCACATTTTTGACCTAAAGTAACTAGATTGGGATTTTGTTCAAGGTTCTAGTACTTTCAATTATAGCATTATACTTTTGAGAGGCTTAGCGGTTCTATCAAACCCGTTTGGCTAACGACACTCGACTGACCAGGAGAGCGGTGGGTGAGAGTGGACACCCATTAGACTACCATTTTATAGGCAGTTGCATTATACCCTCTTTATAGGACAGTTTTGTGAATGAGGCCTACTAACGGTAAGACTAACCAGTTTTATCTTACATATAAATATTAACTTTTAATCATAAATATATAAGATATATTTTAAACTCTTTAAAATATTTTAGATTTAATTTTCTACTAATTTTTGCAAATTAATATGAATTTTTTGAAAATTTAAATTAAATCTTTAAGTGATTTAATTGGTCTTTTAATTAAACAATTTAATTAAACTAATTAAATCAAGGAAGGGAATCACAAAAAATTAATCAAATAAATTTCCTAACCCTATCCCTTAATCTTGAAAATTGCATGCAAGGGATAAGGGGTTCCAGTTATTTAATTATCAAATAATTACCAAAAATAACAACCAACTATCCAAGGCAGGCATAGAAATCGCAGACAAGGGGAAGGAGGCTAGGGTTTGCAAAACCCTTGCCACCAAAATCGATGAGGCCTTGTGAAGGGTCATGATTTCGCAAAATCTCCCATCACCATGCAAACAATTATATCAAATTCACAAGAAAAAACAAATTGGCTCTAATACCACTTAAGGGTTTTATACAAACTATGAACTAGAAATTCCTAAGTTCACATGCAACCCTAAAAGAGATCTATGATTTTCTACAATGAATATATAATAAAAACCTAAAGGCCTACAATTATCTCTAAAGATTAAAACAAGAATTACCAACCTTTAAATCTTGTTCTTGAAGCTAGCAGCAAAGAGATCCTGCCTCAAATGCAGTCACACCCAAGCTATGGAGGAGTGAAAACAGCAGAGTATCTGGAGAGTATCAAAGTGGCGCAGAAAAGGGGAGCCAGGAGGTTCCTTTTATAGCCTCCAAGGGTTATGGCTGAAACCCTAGAGGAGCCTCCTTAATGGGTAAGCCTGTTGACCATTTGGACCAAGGCTTCTAAACCCTAATTAGGGTTTTCGCCAACTATGGAGTAGCCTCCATATTGGCGCCAACTAAGCCCCTGGCTACTGGCTTGCCAGTTATTCAACTATTGAATAAATACAAACCAGTCCCTGTACTTTTAATTAATTAATTTAATCACTAAATTAAATCTAATTAATTCTAGATTAAATTCTAATTAACTAATATAGTTTCTAATTAAATATATTAACAAACTATTTATTTTATTTCTATTGATTTATTAAACAATTAATAAATCAACCTCTCTCTTTACTGAACTCTACATCAATCCTCCAGCTATGAGGGCAGCCCAAATGGACTTTACTTCAATTAAATAGATAAATACAATTTACAGTCATGGCTTAGACACCTAATCCAACAGCTATGACATGTACACGCCCTGACATGACCTTTGCCTTGAGCATGGTCAGTCGATATCAGGGAAACCCGGGCAAAGCACATTGGACAGCGGTTAAGAATATACTCAAGTATTTGTGAAGGACGAAAGACTTGATCCTAGTCCTTGGTGGCAAAGATACATTAAGAGTAAGTGGATATAGTGATGCCAGTTTTCAGACAGACAGAGACAACTACCGGTCTCAGTCAAGCTGGGTATTTTTATTAAATGGTGGAGCAGTGACCTGGAAAAGTTCCAAGCAGGAAACAGTGGTTGATTCAACTTGTGAATTAGAGTATATAGCTGCAAGTGAAGCCTCTAAGGAAGCGGCTTGGCTAAAGAATTTCATCGGTGACCTTGGAGTAGTCCCAACCATTTAGGAACCAATAGAACTATTCTGCGATAATGAAGGAGCAGTTGCCTTAACCAAGGAACCGCGAGATCATGGAAAGTCCAGACATATCGACAGAAAGTACCGTTATATCAGGCATAGAGTAGAAGAAGGTCACCTGCTGGTGAAAAGAGTATCATCTGAAGAAAATCCTACAGATCCTCTGACAAAGGCTCTTCACATGATTAAACACCATCAGCATGCAAGGAGCATTAGACTGAAAGATGATATTATTTTTGGCAATTAGATAGATATTTTAAAACTTGATGATGTAATTGAATTTGGTGATTAAGTAATATAGAATTATTTATTAGCATTGTCAATAGTACATTTTCTGTTTCAAAATTTGCATGTTTTACTTCCTAAATAATTTGATTATTCAAACATCCACAGTCAATCATACTTTTGGAAGTAAGTTATAAACTAAGACTGTCATGAATTGAATTGAAGATTGTCTAATGAGTTAGACATAGCAATAGCCTTGCTGCAATATTCATGAGTACTCAGAAATTGAGATTTGAGTATTGGATCAACCCGTACTTAGAGAATTACTTCATGGAATTGTCACTAAGTAATTCTGAGATGGTAATATCCTATGATCTTAAAACCAAGACATATGAGTTGAAGTTTACAAATCCGTTGCCAACTGATAATGTGTAAACACATCGGTAACTCGATGTTATAAAACGTATTATTGTGCGCGATTTGACGAGTAAAAGACACAAGCATATGAGTCGAAGTTTATTCGTTCCTTTTGCCCTAAACAGTAAAAGTGATATATGTGGGCCCCACAGTGATTTGGTGATGACTAATTGTGCTGGGCCCGGCCAGGACTTAATTGATGTGTTCGATTGGAAGTCCTATATCATCACAAATCAGTAATCGGGAAACATGGAATCAGACTAAGGACCATGCCTCAGATCTGAATGATATCTTGTAGAACGAAGGGTCATACGATCACTTATCTTAGGGCATAGACTGACTAGATCAGAGTTCCGCAGCGGCTTTTGGAAGCTACAATTTGCTAGTCAAATTTAAGATGTATGGAATTATAGTTATAGACTTATCCAAGTGGGAGACTGTTGGATTAAGGTGTTTAAGCAATAAGTATAATTTAGAAGTACACTTAATTTGACAGTAGCACAGTCCTTTTAGGTTGTCCTCATAACTTACAGAGGACTAGATGATTAATTAAGAGAGAGAAATTAATGATTTATTAATATATTATGAGGATAATATATTAATTAGAAATCAAATTATTTAATTAGTAATTGATCAAAAATTAATTAGAATTAATTTTGGGATTAATTGGATTAATTAATAGTGCAGGGGCTGAATTGTATTTGTTCAATAGTTGGGCAATGAATAACCTGGAAACCCTAATGGGTTGGATGAAATCCAAGGCTTGGAGCCTTGTGGATTTTACAGCCCATGAGGTTGTTTATAGCAGTGATAAGCAGATCCCTTTATCTGATAAAAGCCTTATCATATCAGGATCTTAAATAAGGCAGCTATACTCCTTATTGCTTATCACCGGGAGACTACAAATAGAGGTCCCTGGCACCCCATTATTCATGCCAGCTTCAAGGATCTCTCATTGCTCTCTCTTGCTCATCTAGCTTGCTAGTTCTTGAGTGTGAGCCATTAGAGGCACGACATTTGTGGTGCTAGCTTCCAAAGGTCAAAGGTATAAAATTCATCTTTAATTAATTTTATTGTTGGCCTTAGATATAGTTTTAATTGTGAAAAACATAGACCCTATAAGGTGCATGTGAACTTAGGTTTTTAGTTTAAAGTTTGCACTGAAACCCAACACCAAGTACTTATCTTACTAGACCCCAATGATGCAAGTAAGCCGATCAAATGTATGTAGGAATGGTATGCTTGAACTCATCCATTGAATTTGCATAACATGGCATAATAGTATATGAAATGAATTTAAAGTGTTAAGACACCTAAATATGGGTTTTCCATGTTAAGTAAAACTTTCCCAAAGAATGGGTTTAGAAGTATTTAGTGTGGGTTTTATATATAGGTTAAGTGTGGATTTTATATACAGGTTAGGAATAATGTTTTAGATGCTATATTTGAATTGGTAAAGTTTAAAGGGGTTCCTTGAACCTAGTTTTTGAAAGTTGTTCTTAAACTATTGTTGGAGATGACTAACCGTATTGAACGGTTTTTAATAAGTAAAGTTGAATTAAGTAATTGAATACAATGTTTCTAGATGATTATTTTGATGTGGTAATGGTTAAGAATATTTTCAAGCAGTTTTATGAGATAAGCATTTGAAGTAATTAGTTTTCAACAATTAGCAAATAAGGGGTTATGAAATGATAGAACTGCAACAAGTGTAAAGAATGTTTTATGATGTTTTCGATTAAAGTATTTGAAATATTAAATTCATATGTATATGAAAGTATATCGGTTCAATGGTCTTTTGAAATGATAATGGTATTTTCATTAAGCTATTTGAATATACATTTTGCAAGAATGATAATTGAAAATGCTTTGAGGAATTAAAGAAATTGCTTTGTGTCTAAAACCTATGTAACTCACGAGACGAAAGTCTTACTTATTTTCTTTTTATGTAATCAACATGTATCCAGGTATCGAGTTGGATTAGAAGGACATAGATTGAGTGTGAGCCATTGAAGTATATAGAAGACTTAGAATGTGATTGATAGAAGTGGAAAGTGCAATGTAAATATGCATGATAAGTTATTTAGGAATTGTATTCTAAGTTTTTTGTGGTTGGGATTATCGGTTGTAACACCCAAACAAAGTTTATCTCATGTTAATGACAAAGGTTCTAATTAGGACCAAAGTTTTTATAAACATTGAAAAAGTTTAGTTTTTGAGAAACCATAAATTCTTGGAAAATACTTAAAAAAGGAATGTATGATGTGGGGTGTTACAAGATGGTATCGGAGCCATAGTTTAAGCGAATTAGGTTTGAACTTTCCACACCTAGGCTTTAACTGTGAGGTTAGGGAAGAACCGAGTGAATAAGATGTGACAACTGTCAAATTTGATCAACAAAAGTCAATAAAAGTCAACAAAAGTCAGCTGAAGCGTAGATTAGGTTAACATGTTGAAATGTAATTTTTATAACCTTCATATTGTATTATCGAATATTATAATACTACATCGAGTAAACGCTATAAATACGTATAATAAATTACAGTAGCGTAGAAATTTGATAAACACACAAATATAATTTTGCTATAAATAATATTCATAACACGATGTGTTCGTGCTCACGAATCCGTAGACATACAGAACATCGAAAACGAAGTTCGCATGTAAAAGTGACAGCAGTTCAATTGCTAGGGCCTAGGAAGAATCAATGTACACAGGAATTGGGCACTAAAATGCATTACATGGTGCCTTGAACATTAAATATGAAATAATGGAACACATATTGTGAAACGTAATATGGTCTAGTATTTAATTTCATAGCCCGATGATTTTTCCGGTAAAATGTCAAATATCGCGTATTCGGAAGATTATCGCGCTTAGACGCTTATATCTTCGCCTAACGAATTGGGAATCAATATAAATAGATGTTTACTAATATTTTTATGTTTAATATTGATTAACATATTTATTAGTAATTATATCTCCCAAACTTATAAAAAATACGCAAAACGTTTTACTGCTTTTTATAAAAATACCAAGGTTTATATAATACTTGGGTATAACATATAAAAGACTTGAACCCTCACCCTACCCTCCATGGCCAGCCAACAAGCCACCCTAACCCTACCATCACATGACTTCCATGGATTACAATCCATTATAATAAGATTAAGTGTACATATCAAATCCTAAAAGTAGATTGCCAAATCTTGCATATTTCACATGCAAAATCATCCCTCTTCCCACCCTCCATAAAAATCGGCCAACATGAGGCTTCTTCACCCTTCACTTGTTCTTCCAACACTCTTTCTCTCATTCTCTCAAAATCCTTCAAGAAATTCCAAGTTATTTCAAGCTTTCCAAGGGCTTTTCAAGAAGATCTTGGTAAGTTCATGTTCATCCCAAGCTTGAATTATCATTTCTACCATCACTCTTGGTTGTTCTTCTATTCACTCTCTTGATCTTGAACCATAGATCATCTTGAAGATCAAGCCATTTCCAAGTTGCAAGACTTTGGTCATTTCTTCTTCAAACTCAAGATTTGCATTGAGGGTGAGTTCATACCCCACATTTTCTACTCTTTTTAAGTGTTTTAAGGGGAAGAATACAAGTCTTAAAACTATGTGTTTTACTCTTGAAATATGACGTGTTCATATGTTTGGTCATATTACTACAAAAGTGTTTGACATAAAAATGTGTTAAGATAAACTAAAATACATATTTAGTTCAAGAAACTAACATGTAAGACTTTTACACACCTTTGTCACCAACAAAACTTAATGTTTTACTTTGTTGGTGAAATGGTCATAAAAAGAGTACACTAAATGATCTTTTGGCAAAAAGACACGAAAATATATTTTTCACTAAAATAGTCATAAAAACTATTTTGTCATATAATGTTGGACAAAACTCAAATGTAAAGGTTTACGTAACTAAAGTGGTCTAAATAAATATGCCGTTATTATCTTCACATGAAAATAATCATTTATAAGAAAAACGTTATTTTTTACGTAGTAACGCCTATTTGGACTGATAACGTCATAATAAGCTTGGAAATGACTTTTTACAAGGAAGTTGGTATTTAACACAAAAATGACTATTTTCAAAGTATAGTCTATGAAAAGTGATCATTTGGAAGGATTACTATCATTTTGACAAAATGACAAGAACTATAATGTTGCTATCACTTATGTAAATGATCAAAACTAACAACTTGCCATGACATATTTGATAAATTATAGATTTATCTTGTTAGTTATATTTACTGCCTTATATGTAAGAAATTACACATTTCAACTATTAAATATCTTTTAGGCTTAAATACTTCAACATGACGAAAACATTTATATAAATTATAATAAGTATAATTTATGGAACGAACGACAAAGATACGACAGAAATACGAAAGATAATTATATAAATATATAATTATTACTAATATAATTATCATGGGTATATTTTGATAATTACAAATACAAATGAGTTGCAATGCATTTACAAGTACGGTTTTACGTTATAATTATCATGGATACATTTTGATAATTACAAATACAATGGAGTTTTCAATACATTTACAAGTAAAGTTTATGCTATAATTATCATTGATACATTTTGATAATTACAAATACAAAGGGATTCATTTCAGTACAAACTAGGATATAACATCATGTTGGGTAGTTATGTGAGACATTTTTTCACAGTACTAAAAGAAATACACATTAAGTCATGGTTTATAACCTTAATCATTCATGAACGATATAGTTTTATATAGATCTATAAGGGACTGACAATCCCCACCTATGATTGTTAGCTACAACTATGACCGACGGGTCAAGGGTGACAAATGTCTTAACACTGCGACGCTTGAAGAACATCATGTCAGGCCATCAGGTCATAGCGATGTTATAATAACTTACATGAACAACAACGGATATCCCGGGTTTCGGGAAAAATATCTTCAAATGGTTTTATGTAAATATAAAACTACATGTTGCTTTATACAAAATATAAGTATGATTTTACTTATACATACGGGTTTTATGAGATTAAAACTACATTTCAGCAAAATACATTTATAAGTACGATTTTTCTTACACGTATGAGTTTTATAGTATTGAAACTACATTTTATCAAGTTACGAATATAAGTATGGTTTTACTTATATATACGGGTTTTATGGATAAAACTACATTTTATCAAGATACAGATATGTATGGTTTTTACTTACACAAGGGTTTTATAGATTTAAAACTACAATAACCTTAAAGAAAATACCGTTTTTCTTGGTACATACGCTACGAGTTTTCACAAAGGAATTTCTAAGTTTCTCTTTACAAAAATCTTATGAACTCACCAACGTAATGTTGTCACTTGCAATTTTTTTTGGAACGGCAAATATAATCCTATCTAACCTACTCCTAAATTACATCTAAATTTCCACTTATTCTTCTAGCGAGGCTTGAACCCTCAACCTCAAGGAGGGAGGGCAACACCGGTACCGCTGGGCTACAAGTACTTTGGTGACACTTGCAAAATTACTTGTATTCTCAGGTAACAATTAGTCATGTATGACTAATCTTTTGGGATGGGACGTGAAGACGTCTCTTTTGATTATTTTGTTATCATATTGTAATTGGGTTGAAACAATACCGTTTGAACAATGTAACTTTCCAATTATGTTTCAATGTATGCAATGGTTGTGATACTATGATTCGTTCCACCCTCCGACGATTCCACTATCGTGGTTTTGGGTTGTGACATAGGAACACTATTAGTGACATGTTATGTTCTATGTGCTTAATGCATAATGATAAAGGATTCGTATGCTTAGGAATATCGAATTATGATATGTTACATGCTAAAGCATCCTAATGTGTGATGACCATATATCGTATCAGTCGAATCTTTCTAATCTTCGTGCAAATAGGAAAAATATTCGTGCGTATAGAATTTCCCTTTCTTTAAATCTAGACATTGATGTTATTTTGCTGGACCCGCTCTTCCAGACCTATCAAACGGGTGAAGGTCCATCTGCCGACTACAGTCTCATGTTTAACCTATCACCATTCATTTATCCCACGTGTCGACCATCCATAAAGTCACTTTATTTGTCAATTCAAGGGGCGTCCTCATGGAACCTTAACGTGGAACAGCATCTCACCGTCCAATGCACGTGACTCCAAAAGTCCATCAGGCCATCACAGCCGTCGCCCCCGGCGTGGCCCATACAATTCCACGTGTTTGGCCTTTACACGTGGCACGTACTTAACGGCTCATTAAAGATTATCTGTTTATCAAATGTTTTTTTAGTTATAAAACTTAAAAATCAAATTGTGTATATCACGTAATCCTTGTTGAATCTCCAAGTCGCCCTATATATATAGCCACCTCCTGCATTTACCCTTTTCATCGAATCTCTCAGAAAAATCTCTTTACTAGCAACAAACAGGATAAATTCTTGCAGATAAAGATTTACTTGTACAATTATAAGCATCATTTAGCATAATCGGAGGTTGGATTCGTATTCGTGTCTGATTTCGTGATTTTCGTGGGGACTCAACGATATATTTAATGGCGATGAGTTTAAACCAGATCGGAGCTATGTCTACGACTCCAATCGCATCCGATTCAGGTCAGACGGCGGGAGGAGAGCCAACAACAGCTGCAGTCAGTGCGTCCGCTGTTTGGAGATCTCCACCGGCGAATATCCGTGTATCCGTACAGAAACAAGGGGCGGAGATGGACATGCTATCACCGTCTCCGCCGATGAGTCCGGTGAGAGGCGCGATGAGGGCGGATCTGACGGTGGCGTGTCAAGCGTTAATGGAAGCTCCGACGGAGGAGGTGGTGAGAGAGCATCGTAGTGCTGGTGTTGGGGATAAGGAAAAGGGGGTTCCGGTTTATGTAATGATGCCGTTGGATAGTGTTACGATGGGGAACGGAGTGAATAGGAGGAAGGCGATGAACGCAAGTTTACAGGCGTTGAAGAGCGCCGGAGTTGAAGGGATAATGATGGATGTGTGGTGGGGATTGGTGGAGAGGGAGGCGCCCGGAGACTATAATTGGGGCGGTTATGCGGAGCTGTTAGAGATGGCCAAAAAGCATGGGCTAAAGGTACAGGCGGTGATGTCCTTCCATCAATGTGGCGGAAACGTCGGTGACTCCTGCACGTGAGTCCATTTCTTCTTTCGCTGCTTTCTTTCAAATTTCACTCTGTACACGTGGTAACGTAGCGTTCAATTCACGTCAGTCACCATTACTAAACAAAAAGCTTATCGGTATCGTAAATCTCGAAACAAGCAAAAATCACAAGTTCGCTTTCAATTTACAAACTGTTTTTTATGAAAATTTTGCAGGATCCCTCTTCCAAAGTGGGTGTTAGAGGAGATAAACAATGACCCTGATCTTGCATACACAGATCAATGGGGAAGAAGGAATAACGAATATCTTTCACTTGGTTGCGACACCGTCCCCTGTCTCAAGGGCCGAACTCCAGTTCAGTGCTACTCCGATTACATGCGTGCTTTCAGAGATAAATTCAGTCATCTTCTTGGTGACACCATTGTGGTAAGCTTTCTTTTCTATTCTATTCATATAAATTCAGTCATCTTGTTCTTGTTCTACAAAATCATTAGTACCCAAATCTGGACTCTATGTAGGAAATTCAAGTTGGAATGGGTCCAGCCGGAGAGCTTCGATACCCATCTTACCCAGAAAAAGACGGAGTGTGGAGATTCCCGGGAATCGGAGCATTCCAATGTTACGACAAGGTACATATACATGCTACCATTTTCGTTAATATTGAGATGATGATTAATGGCATTGGTGTTTACGTGATTCATGTTTCTGTTGCAGTATATGCTGAGTAGCTTGCAAGCTGCAGCTGAGAACTACGGCAAGCCAGAATGGGGCAGCACAGGCCCAACAGACGCCGGCGAGTACAACAACTGGCCGGAGGACACGAACTTCTTCAAAAAAGAATCCGGCGGCTGGAACAGTGAGTACGGCGAGTTCTTCCTCTCCTGGTACTCCCAAATGCTCTTAGACCACGGAGAAAGAATCCTCTCCTCCGCCACTTCCATTTTCAAAAACCGAGGAGTCAAGATCTCCGTCAAAGTCGCCGGAATCCACTGGCACTATGGAACACGCTCCCACGCGCCGGAGCTCACCGCCGGCTACTACAACACCCGTTTCCGCGACGGCTACCTCCCAATCGCCAAAATGTTCGCCCGCCATGGCGCGGTTTTCAATTTCACGTGCATCGAGATGCGCGACCACGAACAGCCACAAGACGCACAGTGCTCGCCGGAAAAGCTGGTGCAGCAGGTGACGATGGCCACCAGGGAAGCGGAGGTGGAACTCGCCGGAGAAAACGCTTTACCTAGATACGACGAGTTTGCACATGAACAGATCTTGAAAGCGGCTTCGTTGTCTGACAATGATGAGATGTGTGCGTTTACGTATTTGAGGATGAATCCTGATTTATTTCATCCTGAAAATTGGAGGAAGTTTGTGGGGTTTGTGAAGAAGATGAAGGAAGGGAGAGGTGTGGAGAAATGTTGGGAGGAGGTTGAGAGAGAGGCGGAGCATTTTGTGCACGTGACGGAGCCGTTGGTGCAGGAAGCTGCTGTTGCTCTTATGCATTAAAGACTGGTGACTACTCTTGCTCTAGTGTTTTAGGGGGGTAGAGCAGTTGTAATTAGCATGTGACAACTGTAATAAATGGTGGGTTTTTATGGAAGCCATATACTTACTCTTCGTTGTAAGTAAAATTTATGTTTGTCACATGGCAAATATTCAAAATATTAATTTGATATAAGTTAAGGCTTTGTAAATGCTAATGATATGTTTGGTTACGTAAAATTTTCTAGTTTTTTAAGAAAACATTTCTAAGAAAAATGAAAATTTAGAAAACGTGTTTGGTTAATCAAAATTTCCAAAATTTCTTTAGAAAACGAAAATTTTTTGTTTTCCAAAACTACAATGAATTTGGAAAATTCGAAAGTCAAAATTGTTGTTTTCCATTTTCTAATTTTCTAAAACACGTTTTTCTAATATTTTAAAACAGAAAATGAAAACTCATTTAGTTTAACAAAACGTGTTTTCTATTGAAAATGAAAATGAAAACTTCACTCCGTTTTCCGAAAATGTTTTCTAGAAAACTGAAAACAGTTTTCTGCAACCTAATAATCCTGATCTTGAATGAGTTTGATTCTAAGCAAATGATGATGTGTTGATCTTATAAAAGACATAAGTTTTATGATTTATGATGCTATTAACCTTTCTATTTTCATCTGTTTGGGGAGACTCCTCATTTAAAATCTGTTTACCGGTATCCATTGCACTTAAGTGAATTGATGTGTGAGACCCGTTAAATCCTTACACATGCATCATTTTTGGTAGTGTATGGATTCTTTCCTTAACATGTTATGTGATGAGAACATCTTAATTGTTGAGTTGCAAATATGGGAATGGGCTAAACAATAATGAACACATGTTGTGATGGGAAGAATGAAGAGAATGGTGATGTTGAGCAATAGGAAGAGGATGATGAACTTCAATTCGATGTAGAGCAAAGGGTTCATGATCCAAACGTGAAATGGAACAAAATAGAGCTCGTTGTTGGAGAGTTGTACGAGTCCCCTATACACCTTAGGTTTGCAATACATAACTATGTTGCAGCAAAATAGGTACCAACTTTGGTTTTTGAAGTTTGATAATGCAAAACTCGTATTGAGCTTGGAAGCTTTACGCATTTAGTGAATTTATATATGAAGTAATTGATCTTTAAATAAATGAAATGAAAATAATTAAAATAAATAAAAGAGTACATTATAGTTTTGGTTCCTGTGGTTTACCATTATTTTTAGTTTTGGTCCAAGTTTTCTATATTTACATTGATAATCTCTATGGTTGCAAAAAACTTGCATTAATGGTGCATGAGTCATGTAAAATAGACTAAAATACCATTTTTTTTCCTTTTTCTTTTAAGATATTTAATTAGTTAACTAAATAAATACACCCAGCCCCTTACCGCATTACCTTCTCCTCCTCCTCCTCCTCCTCCCCCCCTCTCTCTCTTTCTTACTTTCTTTATTTCTTTCTTTCTCTCTCTCTCTCTCTCTCTCTCTCTCTCTCTCTCTCTCTCGTCCCTTATTGCGTCTGATCTCATTATGGAGGAGTTCATGGTTGTGAAATGGTCATAGAGGTTGAAGCCTTACTCGTAACTGTAACGAACCAATTTCAAAAATTTTAAAAATCATTTATTACCAAGGTTCCAATAAAACATTTATTCCAAAACATAAAACTGTTCAACATAATACTTAAATTAACAGCGGAAACATTTGAAAATACTAATATAGTTCATTGACATTAATCTCTTGAATGCGACGCGCTGCCTTCAAGCCTTGCCCTTCCCTTTGTCATTTGAATTACCTGAAATGTTATAAAATCAACGGGTAAGCTTAAAGCTTAGTGAGTCCACAAGTTACCATACATGCCCACACATTAAACAACCCGTCCTCGAGAACGACCCGACCCTACCCGCCATACAACAGCTACGGGCGTCCATCATACAACAGCTATGGACACGGGAAGCTTCTACCCATCATACAACAGCTATGGGTTCCCGGTTATGGCCCAGCCCATCATACAACAGCTATGGGACAAGACAATAGTCCAACTCGCCATACAACAGCTACGAGGGGACACGCATCAGTACTGAGCCCAACAACAAATAACCACAGATATAGAGCAAATCATATAGCTGTAAATAACACACAAGATGCCTAACATGCAACATCATATATTAAGGTGAGGATACTCACCTGGTTCGAGACCGTGTAGATATTCTCTAATATCCCCACTTAGCTCATCCACACACACCTAAATCCCACACACATACAACATATCAATTACTGACCAGGCTCTTACAGACCTGCCTAAAGGTTAGACTCAATATTTTCCATCAAACCGTGGTCAAAACTAAGTTCCTGGTCAAACAGTCGCTCGCCGCGGCGTGGCTCCTCATCCTACGCGCCGCGGCTATCATCGAATAAACACGGGGTTTCCGCCGAGTCCGCGCCGCTGACCTAGTTAGTCCGCGTCGCGGCTCGTAACGTTCCAAAATGTTTTTAGCGTTTAACAGTACATCAATCGACTAGGGTTTCACTCCAAACCCTTCCTGAGATCAGAAACTACCCTAAGATCACTTCCTTAGGGACATGCAAGTCTATTCATGTCCTTAGTCTAACCCTAAGGGTTACAAGTCATCTAAGACTACTACTTAAGGGATAACACAATAAAAACGGGATAAACTGAAATATAAGAAGGTAGATCCTCTTACCTTGCTTCTGGAAAACAGAGAAATGCACCCGATCGACTACAGCCTTTCCCCACGTTGTATTTCTTCCTTCAAACCTCCAAAGCCTTGGAACCAAAGAGTCTCTGCTGAAACCAGACGCCTCTGCTCCAGAAAACTCCCAAAAACACTAACCCTAGGGCTGGGTCCCTTTATATAGGCGTTTAAATCCGAATTAGGGGTTTTCACCTTAGAGGCGCACCGCACCGCGGGTTCTTTAGAACCGCGCCGCGCGTACAAATTCCACGCGTTTCTGGATCCTTCCTAAAGCCGCGCCGCGGATTAGTCTGAGCCGCGACTCGGCGGAACGGGTCTTACAGTAACAGCTATCATCAACATCACCGTATCACCACATGAACACCATTAGACCATTACCACCGTACCACCACATCAAATGTGGAATCATCTGTAATGCCCCAATTTCACAATTATAAAATTTCATTTATTACCAAGGTTCCAACAAAATCTTTATTAAAAATGGTAATACTGTTCGACATATTTATTAGACCAACAACGGAAACATTTGAAATCATAACATAGTTCATTAAAATAAATCTCTTGTATGCGATGCTGTAACGACCCAAAAATCTTGAATTTTTATTATATTCAAAATAATGCTTTGAAAGTTTTAAAATCATGTAACGGGAAATATAGAAAATTTCCAAGAGTTTGGAGAAAATCGGTGAAAAATGGCAAAATGGTCATTTGACATCAAAATGACTTCTAAGTAATGAATATATGATTTTGGGGATAATATGTAATGAACTAAACCACGATATTTTTTTAAGTATTGGTTTTGTTAGAAAACCTTTTTGGTAAGAAAATTACAGTAAAAGATTGAAAAAGGGTAAATTTGTCATTTTACCATAAAAGGGTAATTTGGTCATTTGACCATGTGAATGACCTAATAAGTAAAAATATTGTTGTTTGTGGCAAAAATATAAGAGATGTAGTTATTATGTGATGAAAGGTGATTTTAGTGCCAAAAATTCAAGAAATAGAACTTGAGGGGCTAAAGTGAAAATATGGAAAATATAAATATGAGAAAATATATCATAAATGGTCATAATTTAGGAGAGAACTTCTGAAAAAAAAAAAATCCTCTCAAGAACCGTGAGCAAGTTTTCAAGGATTTGAAGCAAGAATTGAAGATTTTAGCTTCAAAGAGGTAAGAATCTGTCCTATGTTGTATAATTCGTAGAAAAATCATACGATGTCCAAATTAGGTGATTCCAGTGCCCATGGTTTCGTCTCGATGTCTTCTTCAGTTCATCAGTTGGGGTTCAGACCTCGTTCAGTCGTTTTCTACGGTTTTGAACCCGATTTCCAGGAGTATGATTTCTGTGTCCAATTGTGTTGTGAAATTCTTGTAAAATCGTGTGTTCACTGGATTGTTCTGAAATTTTGTGTGGAGAAGAACCTTGTCATGAGCCATACTCGACCAAAAGGAATTTACCCAGTTCATTGTTTTGGTTTGGATTTTGGTATGTCCAACCCGACCTCCACAGATTTGCTGCTGCACACCTAGGTCAACTCGACCAAAAGGAATTTACCCAGTTCATTGTTTTGGTTTGGATTTTGGTATGTCCAACCCGACCTCCACAGATTTGCTGCTGCACACCTAGGTCAACTTGTGGGATTTTTATTTCCCAAACGTTCCATGGTTTAGTTCTGAAAATTTGATGGGAAGGTCATTCTCATGTCTACAGTGTTTCATCTAGAGGGCTTGATCCAATTCCATTAGGAAGCTAGGGTTCCAATGCCTTCTCTTTGACTGAACCAGAATTGTCGTTGTGCACATTGTCCTTGTTGCACGATTTTTAATTCTCAGTTGGCTTATGATTTGAGTTTGATTTTTGGATGAGAGCTTTATCTTCATGTCTAGTGTAACTCATCCAAAAGGCTTGACTTATTTCCTTTCAGAAGTCAGGTTGTTGGACAGATCTTGTCAACCTATGCTGGGTTGTGACAGAAATGTTGCTGCTCATTTCCTTCATATTGTATGATTTTTAATTCTTAATTGGTTTGTCTTTTGGGTCTGAAATTTCGAAGGGTAGTCTCTTGGTTATATCTAGTATGCATATGTAAGAGGGTTTCCCTTGATTCCATTCCCAAGTGGAATGGAATTGGTGATTCCTCCACTAATCCAGATTTGTGACAGATTGCACTGTCAATCTTGTCGCTTATTTTCTAAGGTCTTAAAATGTGATTCAAGTCTCGGTATCTTCTTGAGACTTGTCATGTATTGTGTCTAGTTTTCAGAATGTCTGAGTTTGTGCCATTCGAGTTTCTGAGTTAGGAGTTATGGTCAATTCTTTGACCATGCGTCTTAGATATCAAAATCTAAAAAAGGGGTAAATAATGTGATATTAATCTTTTAAGATGTAGATTAAGAGGTCTTTAATTGTTAATAGGGCCTAGCTTATATTAACTAGAATGTTAAATGAACTCCTTAGGTATTAAGGAGTAAAGTTGAAGGAAAGGAAAACTCAACGGGAAGAAGTGATTATAGTTAGACTTCTCTAACTAGACAAGGTGAGTACATGCAGTATTTTTACCCATTCTGGGGTACATGGCAAGTAAGTATTTATAAGATTTCTTATAAAATCTCTTTATGTGAAATTATTTGCAAGAGTATTATTTCTAATTTGATGAGAAAGTATGATGCTATATTTGAAGTTATGTTTTGAACTACACGTTAAATTAAGTGAAAATATGTTGGTCTATGAACCAATTATGTGAAAGTATATTTTGAATACAAGTTATATATGTTTTCAAGTATGAATGGCATATAGCCACAAGATGTTTAAGAAGTATGTTTTGGTTGCAAACCGTATATGTTTTCGAGTATAAATGGCATATAGCCATAAGATGTTGGAGAGTATGTTTTGGCATAAAGCTTAGTATGTTATAAAGACATGATTTAAACATATGGTTTTTGTGAAACGAAAGTTATGAATTTGGCATTTAGCCATAAAGACAAGAAATGGTAAAGTTTGGCAGTTAGCCACTATGTAAGTAAGTAATGTTAAAGTAAGCAGAAAGTATTTTGTATGACTGGTAATTGTAGCAAGCAGCGTTAGTAAGGGAACTATGTTCCAACCTACCCGGGTTAGGTAAGGGGTCTACTGGGGAAAAAGCCCCATCGCGAAGTAGATTGCCTCAGCACTTCTATGGTGAGGATTGATCCGTTCTTTCTAGCCATAGAGACTTGGGGTATCACTTATGGTGATTAAAGCCCTAAGTATAAAAATCCAGCAAGCTTATAAAACCAGTCAAAGAAAGTAAGAAAGAAGCAAATTTTGAAAAGTATATTATGAAGTGATTTTGAAAAGTAAAAAGTTATAGTATGTTATTACTATAAATTTTTGAAAGATGTTTTTGTTATAAAGTATGTTATGAAATGATTTCGAGAAGTAAAGAGTTATAGTATGTTATTACTATAAAGTTTTGACAGAAGTTTTATGTTATAAATTTTATAAAAAGCTGGAAAAGGAGTTAAAGGTTTGAGTCTAAAACTCATGTAACTCACGAGACATTATTGTCTTACGTATTTTATGTTTTGCCATGTATTCCAGGTTAAAAAGCTAAGGTATATTTGGTAGAAGTTTAGCTGGAGTGGAGCCCGAGTTAGCTCCCGTCTTGGACTTAAGGTTTAATCCTTTCTTGCTTACTATGGTTAGTTTTGATATGGATTTGTACACCCACAGTTTTAAACATGTAAATAATCGGGTTTTGATAAACCGTATTTTTGTATTCATGTATTTATACGAAAAACCATAGTATTTGCAAACAGTAGAAATGGGGTGTCACAAGTTGGTATCAGAGCCATAGTTTAAGCGAATTAGGATTGGCTTATTCCACTCCTAGGCTTAAACTCATGCTATAGGAATGTTAGTTCATGAAAGTGTGCTAGAAGATGTCTTAAATGATTAAGACATTATGCATTGTTTAAAATATGTAGATTTATAACACTAAGAAGTGTTAAGTTAACGTTTAAAGTGAGCAAAAAAAAATCTGACCGTTAGGAAAATTGTATGATATTTTCCATAACCGTCTAAATTTATTAAAGGTTATGTTTATAAAGTAGAAAGATTTCCAGTATTGATCACCATGTATTTACAATGGTGTTATATGTTAAAGGAACCAGTGTCCCATGAAACCTTGTGGTAACAGCAGAATCAATATGTATAGGTGATTATGGTAATATGAGCCCGTATTATCATAATCACATGATATGTATTGGGACTGTTGGAATCGCAAAGGAATTATGGTATTCTGGTGGGTGGGGTTTTGAAGAGAGTAGTAAGTAAAACATAGGAATTATATGCCTATGTAATAACAATCAGTAAGGTTATGAGTATTAAAAGTTAATGCAGTGGATATATACCACTTAGTATGATAAAGTAAAAGAAATAATATGATAATTAATATTTTTAGACGGATTGAAAGACATTAACGTATATGCCTGTCGAGGCGAGAAGAAGTATAAATAATAGCAATATATAGAAAAATTATGGGTATTGATGACCTATACAAGAGTTGTAAGATTCTTACATGAAGGATATAAATTACAAGTAGAGTGTATTAATAGTATATAAATTTGTAATAATAAAATAGTGGTAAAAAAGAGTTTAATGCTAGCAAGTGATGAGCTTTGGGCATGACCATTGAATTTAACATTTTTTCACTAAAAGATGTGTGAATATTACACACAAAAGGGAAGCAAAATATCGTTGTAAGACGATAAAATTAAACCTTTGAGAAAAGCTAAAGATAGAAAATGACAATGTTAGCAGTGAGTGGAAGACTAACTGCCGGGATTGAACAAAGAAGATAAATGAAAGTGTCCAAAGACGGACAATTGAATAAGTTATAAGTACAGTGCTATAATGAGTAATAAAAGTAAAGTAAGATACCCAATTGGGGAAAAGAATGATGAATGAGAAATTGTTAAAGATTATGATGTTTTAAGAAAATGTATTAATGTAATGTGATAAAATGAATGTGAATCAAGAAATAAAGGTTGAATGCCTAAATAAATGTTAGGCAAGAAATTAAAGGTGAAACAAATAATGATAAGATAGTGGTTGCCAGGAATTAAGTTCCGCAACCAAATGAATGAAATAAAAGAAGAAATACCAGTAATGAAAGAGTATAATGATGTATGATAATGGAAGAAAACTATAAGTATGTAAGGAAAATGACTAAAGGTCATAGTCAATACGAAGTAAAGAACAAGAGTAAACGTCTAAACTTACATTAGACGAAAAATCAAAGATAAGAAAAGAACGATAGTAAACAGACAGGAAGTTACTACTTCCGAATAGAAATGATGGGTAAAGGAATCCAAAGATTGTGAGAAATGGTTAGTACATGATTAATAACCATGAAATACAAAGAAGTGTGTATATGTTTATACACGCCTATGAATATAAAAGCATGAGTAAGTTTTGAGATATATATATATATATACATATATATATATATATATATATATATATATATATATATATATATAATGTATAATATTATAAAGGTAGTTATGAAATAGGTATTCTAATTAGAATACTATAAAGTATGAAGCCAAAGAGTCAGATGATGTATTGGGCATGTAATTTCGAAATACAAAAGAACGAAAGATAATGATAGAATTAATGGGAGTTGTGCACCATCTAATGATACATAAGAAGTAAGTCTTATATGACATATGGGATATACAGAGTGTAAAGAAATGTAGTTTAAATGAAAGAATAATATAATGTGTTAGGCATATAGCCTATAACACATGGAAGAAATGGTAAAAGATGTAAAGGTAAGGAAATTATTTTTGGTACTAACTACAACAAGTAAAGGGTAAAGAGTGATAACGGTGGTGAAGAGGTGTGTCAAGAAATTGTCATGGAATAAAAATGGCTAAAATGTTGGTTTGCGTTCTTAAACCAAAAGAGAATCAAGCATATATATAAATACATGTGTATATTATACAATTAATAATTTACAAACATGTGTTAAGAGGTTATGCGGGACAATGAGTTATATATTATTGTCAAGATAGAATTATATTATGACTAAAAGTGTACAAAGATGGTAATAAATCCTTGACAGCTTTGACCTTTATAAGAGTCAAACTGAGAATAAGTGTAAAAAAAAAAAAATCTCTTTGAAGTATGTATGAAGTATATTGATATTGAGTTTGGAATTTTGAAATACTAGATGGAATGAACTGAAAACACCAAAGAATCCACTGGGTAAAGTTGGGATGCTAAACAGAAATCAAGGGATAAAATTTATTTATAAAAGTCTAAAATGGGACAAGAAATTGAAATTTCATATTTGTAACCAAGAAGTTAACATATATGAGAGTGAGACTTAATCACACCACAAGAGGGTAATACCATGAAAAGTGAAATAAGTATGAACTTTTATAAGTTGCTTGAGAAATTGAAAGACGGGTAGAGAAAGAGTAAGTAGAAGACAAAGTGCCAAATTAGGCACTAGTGTAAAAAAAACATGATTATATTAGTAAGCTTAATTAGTAAATGAGACCAAAATCTCATAAAAGAAGATGAAAGAAGCAATTACAATGTTAGTATATCGAAATGTGAAAGTAATACAAGAAAAAAGTGATATGAGATATGTAAAGAAAGTAGTACATGTAATGTACAAGAAATGATTAAGAGGTATGTGAAAATCTAAACTTATAATTGAGTTATTAATTAATAAATATGATGAGAAAATAGAAAGATTCAAGACATGTATGAATAGATACATATAGAATGCAGAGTGGGAAATAATGATAATAATAATCTGTTGTACATGTATGAAAGCTAGTAGGGAGTGAAAAGAAGTATATAAATCTGTAATATAAATGTCAAGAGTAGAGAGTAAATAAGTTGAGAGAAATAATAACTCAACTTCAATAGTAAAAATCACACTATTAAGATACGAAAAGATTCCGAGGACGGAATCCCAATAAGGGGGAGGTAGTTGTAACGACCCAAAAATCTTGAATTTTTATTATATTCAAAATAATGCTTTGAAAGTTTTAAAATCATGTAACGGGAAATATAGAAAATTTCCAAGAGTTTGGAGAAAATCGGTGAAAATGGCAAAATGGTCATTTGACATCAAAATGACTTCTAAGTAATGAATATATGATTTTGGGGATAATATGTAATGAACTAAACCACGATATTTTTTTTAAGTATTGGTTTTGTTAGAAAACCTTTTTGGTAAGAAAATTACAGTAAAAGATTGAAAAAGGGTAAATTTGTCATTTTACCATAAAAGGGTAATTTGGTCATTTGACCATGTGAATGACCTAATAAGTAAAAATATTGTTGTTTGTGGCAAAAATATAAGAGATGTAGTTATTATGTGATGAAAGGTGATTTTAGTGCCAAAAATTCAAGAAATAGAACTTGAGGGGCTAAAGTGAAAATATGGAAAATATAAATATGAGAAAATATATCATAAATGGTCATAATTTAGGAGAGAACTTCTGGAAAAAAAAATCCTCTCAAGAACCGTGAGCAAGTTTTCAAGGATTTGAAGCAAGAATTGAAGATTTTAGCTTCAAAGAGGTAAGAATCTATCCTATGTTGTATAATTCGTAGAAAAATCATACGATGTCCAAATTAGGTGATTCCAGTGCCCATGGTTTCGTCTCGATGTCTTCTTCAGTTCATCAGTTGGGGTTTAGACCTCGTTCAATCGTTTTCTAGGGTTTTGAACCCGATTTCCATGAGTATGATTTCTGTATCCAATTGTGTTGTGAAATTCTTGTAAAATCGTGTGTTCACTGGATTGTTCTGAAATTTTGTGTGGAGAAGAACCTTGTCATGAGCCATACTCGACCAAAAGGAATTTACCCAGTTCATTGTTTTGGTTTGGATTTTGGTATGTCCAACCCGACCTCCACAGATTTGCTGCTGCACACCTAGGTCAACTTGTGGGATTTTTATTTCCCAAAAGTTCCATGGTTTAGTTCTGAAAATTTGATGGGAAGGTCATTCTCATGTCTACAGTGTTTCATCCAGAGGGCTTGATCCAATTCCATTAGGAAGCTAGGGTTCCAATGCCTTCTCTTTGACTGAACCAGAATTGTCGCTGTGCACATTGTCCTTGTTGCACGATTTTTAATTCTGAGTTGGCTTATGATTTGAGTTTGATTTTTGGATGAGAGCTTTATCTTCATGTCTAGTGTAACTCATCCAAAAGGCTTGACTTATTTCCTTTCAGAAGTCAGGTTGTTGGACAGATCTTGTCAACCTATGCTGGGTTGTGACAGAAATGTTGCTGCTCATTTCCTTCATATTGTATGATTTTTAATTCTTAATTGGTTTGTCTTTTGGGTCTGAAATTTCGAAGGGTAGTCTCTTGGTTATATCTAGTATGCCTATGTAAGAGGGTTTCCCTTGATTCCATTCCCAAGTGGAATGGAATTGGTGATTCCTCCACTAATCCAGATTTGTGACAGATTGCACTGTCAATCTTGTCGCTTATTTTCTAAGGTCTTAAAATGTGATTCAAGTCTCGGTATCTTCTTGAGACTTGTCATGTATTGTGTCTAGTTTTCAGAATGTATGAGTTTGTGCCATTCGAGTTTCTGAGTTAGGAGTTATGGTCAATTCTTTGACCATGCGTCTTAGATATCAAAATCTAAAAAAAGGGGTAAATAATGTGATATTAATCTTTTAAGATGTAGATTAAGAGGTCTTTAATTGTTAATAGGGCCTAGCTTATATTAACTAGAATGTTAAATGAACTCCTTAGGTATTAAGGAGTAAAGTTGAAGGAAAGGAAAACTCAACGGGAAGAAGTGATTATAGTTAGACTTCTCTAACTAGACAAGGTGAGTACATGCAGTATTTTTACCCATTCTGGGGTACATGGCAAGTAAGTATTTATAAGATTTCTTATAAAATCTCTTTATGTGAAATTATTTGCAAGAGTATTATTTCTAATTTGATGAGAAAGTATGATGCTATATTTGAAGTTTTGTTTTGAACTACACGTTAAATTAAGTAAAAGTATGTTGGTCTATGAACCAATTATGTGAAAGTATATTTTGAATACAAGTTATATATGTTTTCAAGTATGAATGGCATATAGCCACAAGATGTTTAAGAAGTATGTTTTGGTTACAAACCGTATATGTTTTCGAGTATAAATGGCATATAGCCATAAGATGTTGGGGAGTATGTTTTGGCATAAAGCTTAGTATGTTATAAAGACATGATTTAAACATATGGTTTTTGTGAAACGAAAGTTATGAATTTGGCATTTAGCCATAAAGACAAGAAATGGTAAAGTTTGGCAGTTAGCCACTATGTAAGTAAGTAATGTTAAAGTAAGCAGAAACTATTTTGTATGACTGGTAATTGTAGCAAGCAGCGTTAGTAAGGGAACTATGTTCCAACCTACACGGGTTAGATAAGGGGTCTACTGGGGAAAAAGCCCAATCGCGAAGTAGATTGCCTCAGCACTTCTATGGTGAGGATTGATCCGTTCTTTCTAGCCATAGAGACTTGGGGTATCACTTATGGTGATTAAAGCCCTAAGTATAAAAATCCAGCAAGCTTATAAAACCAGTCAAAGAAAGTAAGAAAGAAGCAAATTTTGAAAAGTATATTATGAAGTGATTTTGAAAAGTAAAAAGTTATAGTATGTTATTACTATAAAGTTTTGAAAGATGTTTTTGTTGTAAAGTATGTTATGAAATGATTTCGAGAAGTAAAGAGTTATAGTATGTTATTACTATAAAGTTTTGACAGAAGTTTTATGTTATAAAATTTATAAAAAGCTGGAAAAGGAGTTAAAGGTTTGAGTCTAAAACTCATGTAACTCACGAGACATTATTGTCTTACGTATTTTATGTTTTGCCATGTATTCCAGGTTAAAAAGCTAAGGTATATTTGGTAGAAGTTTAGCTGGAGTGGAGCCCGATTTAGCTCCCGTCTTGGACTTAAGGTTTAATCCTTTCTTGCTTACTATGGTTAGTTTTGATATGGATTTGTACACCCACAGTTTTAAACATGTAAATAATCGGGTTTTGATAAACCGTATTTTTGTATTCATGTATTTATACGAAAAACCATAGTATTTGCAAACAGTAGAAATGGAGTGTCACAGATGCGCTGCCGTCAAGCCTTGCCCTTCCCTTTGTCATTTGAAATACCTAAAATATTATAAAATCAACGGGTAAGCTTGAAGCTTAGTGAGTCCTCAAATTACCATACATGCCCACATATTAAACAACCCGTCCTCGAGAACGACCCGACCCTACCCGCCATACAACAGCCACGGGCGTCCATCATACAACAACGATGGACACGGGGCGGTTCTACCCATCATACAACAGCTATGGGTTCCCGATTATGGCCCAGCCCATCATACAACAGCTATGGGACAAGGCAATAGTCCAACTCGCTATACAACAGCTACGAGGGGACACGCATCAGTACTGAGCCCAACCACAAATAATCACATATATAGAACAAATCATATAATTGTACAAAACACACAAGATGCCTAACATGCAACATCATATAGTAAGGTGAGGATACTCACCTGATTCGTAACCGTGTAGATATTCTCTAATATCCCCACTTAGCTCGTCCACACACCTAAATCCCACATACACAACATATCAAGCACTGACCAAACTCTTATAGACTTGCCTAAAGGTCAGACCTCACGTTGGATCTCCTTCTTTTAATCTCCCAAAACCTTCAAGCCTTGAAACCAAAGACCCTCTGCTGAAACCAGTCGATTCTACTCCAGGAAACTTCCAAAAACACGAACCGTAGGGCTAGAACCCTTTATATAGGCGTTTAAATCCGAATTAGGGGTTTTCATAACTGCGGCGCGCTGCGCCGCTGACAACGCAGCGGTCGTCGTGCGGTCAAAAATAAAGAAAACCTAACACACACTAGTATAGCGGTAGTCAGGGTCGATCCACAGGAGCTTCATGGTTAGACTAAATGAGAGATTACCAACTAGTAGTGTCACAGCTACAGTCGGAGGATCTAGTTTCTATCTTCCTAATCACTAATACCATAAAGCAATGAACAAACAAACTCAAGCCAAGCTAAGCTAAGCTCAAATGAACCTAGTCACTTTCTGAAATCAGAAGTACATCTCTGAATCAGAAGCAAACAAAGGCATCCAAACTAAGCAAAACCAAGCAAAGCATAAACTAGCCACTAGCTAAAGTTCTACTGAACAGTTACTAGCCAAAGTTTAATGCCTAAAAACTAACCTAATTAGCTACTGATTTCAGCAAAGGAAAACAGTCCCAACAAGGTCAAAGCAATATCCAAACACAATTCCAACATTCAAAACCAAACACAAGCATAAAAACACCGAAATACCAACATTAATCATAACCAAATGATTTTCATTCACCAAACTCAGATCCAAACATAAAAACAGTAATGAAATGAGCTAAAACAGAAGCCAAAGCTTAATATCAATGGTTGTCACTCCCAAAGATACAAAACCAAGCTTAATCCAAACTAACTAATTACAATTAAAATTCAAAACATGAAAATACCAATTGAGAGCTTGCTAAAACGAAATCTTGGAGTCAAAGAGCTTCAAGGTCCATTTTACACCCGGTCTTTGCTAGGGTTTTCGGCTGGAAATGCCTCTATTTATAGTTGCAATTTTCCCGCAGCCGCGCCGTGCAAATGAAGAATCTGCGGCGCGCGTACTAATCTTTTCCCGTTTCTTCGGTATTTGAATGTGTTCCACCGCCTTAAGCCCACGTCGCGCAGATGAGATATCCGCGGTGCGCGTACGAGTTTCCTTGATTTTTCATTCTTTTCCAAACTTCTTCCTTTTGCACACTTTTAGTCCCTGTTTCCATTCTTTTTCACCAAACAAGTCCTGACACGAAAAGTGAGAATACCCAGACATATTTGATATAATTTTATCAAGAACAGGGCTCAACAACGCCTAAAATACTTGATATCACTAGGCGTTTTCAAACACCCCACACTTGTGCCTTGCTTGTCCCCAAGCAAGAAAGTTTTTAACAAATTATAATAAAGACTCAAACAATTTTTGATTGTGTTCAGTTTCAAAGTTTATTGCTCTTTGAGTTAGAGTGGAATAGTTCGCGAAAACATAATTGAATTGCTCTTTGGAATTCATGGCTTTCTAGAGAACCCTTGATTACAAACTTTCTGTCCACAATGAAGTGTACTTACTCATTCAGATTCTAAAGGCCATTAAGGAATTGTCCATGACTTTCGATGTTGTCCGTGTAGCGAGCTTTCGGAAATACCATCCCAGACCAGACGATCTTAGGTGGTAAGGTGCATAAGGCCCACCCATTTTAGACCTACCGGCTCAAACAACAAAGGCCACATATTGACTTTTCCTTCCTAAACTCCAATCCTAAAACAGCTCAATCTTCTAACTCGTAAAACTCAACTTATTTGACTAACTAATAGCACGATCACAAATAAACAGTATTTATTGAAAAATACTAGTGCTATCACAATCACAAACCATTCATTTCAAAATTGCAATTTATTAAAAATTTTGAAAAATATTGCCAAAAATTGAAAATTTGATCATTTCTGCAAAAATTTCAAAAAATTTTCTCTTTCGACCATCCACACCCCACACTTAAAACCATACAACGTCCTCGTTGTACAAAAATTTATTTCAAAACAAGGGAGAAAGAGTTACCCCTTTTTGGATGATAGACTGCTTGGTGCTCAATATCACAGTTATAATTGCGAACAAATGGATCCTTGATTTCGTATTCCGGAGTTGTAGCGCTACAGTGAACACACCGGTGGTCGAGACAAGTGGAGGGGGCACGGTGACCCCACACTTGTCTGAGACAACTCCTTCTCATTTGATGTATCATGCATAACTCAACAAACAAATTAAAAGCAAACATGACAAATAAAATATGAACAAAATATACAGATAAAGGTGCCATAAGTTTGTACATATATCCCAAAATAAAAAAGAAAGAAAGAAAAAAGTACATCAATCACTACCAGGTGGCCTGGAGGGTCCAGCCTCATGATCGTGGGCCCTGGATGGGAATGGTCGAGGAGTCCGGCCCTGCTGAGTGGCCAAATCCAAGAGTACCTCCCCGATCCATGCCAACTGGTCCTCAATCCTGGCAACCCTGGCTGCCAGGTCCTCCTGCTGTGGCTCTATCGGGGCTGCTGGTGCTGGCTCTGGTCTCCGGCGTCTCCTGCCTGGCTGGGCTGAAACACCCTCGCTTAAGGCTTTTCATAAAACATCAATTTAACACATGTTTAACATCATTGTTCCAAAATCATCCTTTAGTGAAAACTTCAATTTCAACATCTTCAAATAAGTCATCTCCTTTCAAAATCATTTTTAAAGCACATGGGGTTTAATGAGAAATAAATTTAGGTTTAAGTTGCGGAAAACATCGTTTGGTCCCATTTTAGATAAAACATTTTACTTTATAAAGTAACGAGGTAGTAACAATTCAAATACCATTACACAGCTTAAATGATACCACACAAACCGTGGCCTTCTAAACATCCAACTCTTCTAAAGTCATCTAAACCTCTCAACCTGAGTACACATCAAAATAAGTTAGGCAATTGAAATGCCTAGTGAGTTTACCCGAGGTTGACCCATTTTGAGTGAGCAGTGAACTACCACACTCGGGACAAACCCCCAAAAATAGATTTTAAACACACTTTAAAAGTTACTCAAAACATCATAAGGATTTACTCAAAATAGATAGTTATGATATGCAAATGCAATGCATGATGCAACTATCCCAAACCCACGTCCATCTCATAAAAGTCCAACTCACCTCAATGGCACCTACCTAAGTTCACGAATGACACGCACGAAGCATGCCACTCGATCCCCGTATAGGCAAAACTAGGACTAATGGCCATCACACTAGCCCCATGAGGGTTAGCAACTCCCTCATGCGGTTCCCTATTGTCGGGAACGGTTTTCCCTAAATCCGGGACAAATCTCATTTTGGGCATTTTGCCCTTGATTTCCCTAAATCCGGGACAATCATGATTTCCCTAAATCCGGGACAATCATGATTTCCCTAAATCCGGGACAATCATTTCATCTTCGTCATAAGGTTCACTCGGTCAATCCCATCCTATATGCAATGCGATGCACAAATAGGATGCTCAAAACATCTTTCAAAACATCATCATAATCTTCATTTGAAAACATCTTCAGAAACACTTTTTCATGCAATGCACAAGTAGTAATCATATAACACATTGCACATAATATTATGCATGAAAAGTATTTGATAACACACACAAAAGATATTAGTTGGGATGTGTACTCCCGGTAAACTCACCCAAGGTCAACTGACGAGTCAACACTAACTCCACACACGGTTTGATGCATTTGGAGGCGCTCCTAGACATCATCTCATCCATCAAATCATCTTAGTTGAGTGTTAGCTCAAGTCCTTAATCTCACCTCCAAGTCACTACAACATATCTCCTTCCTACAATACAAGAACGAAAGATATCATACTCGATTCATCTAAAAGTCGCACTATAAATACATCTTTGAACTAAGAAGGAACAATCATCCATCATCTAAAATGAAGTCCTTGACCCTCTAATATAAGGAAAATCTTAGTTAAAACGTCCCCAAAGATTGGCATTAAAACAAGGACCCGAAGCCCAAACCATAAAGCTCAAAACCCAAAAACTGACATTTCTGGCCAACCCAGGCTACACGGGTCATGTAGCCCTACACGGGTCGTGTAGGACCCAGGGCAAAACTGATCCGAAGCCCCAGAGACCCTACACGGGTCGTGTATCAGCACACGGGTCGTGTACGCTGTGCAGTAACTTGGTTTTTGGTCATTTTAACCCCCTTTTGACCCAATTGAAGCTCCAAATCAACTCAAGACCAATTATACATGAAAATACACATTTAGTAACTCATTTACAAGCATTCAACTCCCAATCCAAGTGTTCATGACTTAAACTAATGAAAATCACAATTCAAGTTCTTATCTCTTAACAAGTCATTCATGAACTATGTTCCAAGTCAATCATTACACTTAACACCATCAAGTACCCAATTAAGTCCTTAACCAATGTCATCTTTTAGGATAATCATTCCCATACAAACCCAAAGAAGATAACCTCATGGAATCTCCAATTCCAATCATTGGTCCAAATGATTAAACCCATGGAATACCTAATTCCAATCCATCAATAGATGATTGCAAGTGGAGATTCCTTCTTCCATTCCATGGAATCCTTAGGAAATGATTCTTACTCCACTATTACATCCAAATTGATGCAATAAACCCATTTATCCATTCATCATATACATGAATAAAACCCATTTCAACACCCAATTCCCATATTTTAGTGATCCAAGGTTTAAGGTTACAAATCAAGGGTTCGAATCCTTAGGGAATCATTAGAAATGAATCCCCTCATCCAAAACTACCATAATCATCCATCAATTTCAATATTCCTCCTCTATTCATCAAATCCCCAAATTCTAGGGTTCATAACACCCAAATCAATCAAGTAATTGAATCTAGAGCATCCATGGATTGAATGTAGACTCCAATAACTTGGAAACATCAAATAAACATTGGGGAATCATAGGAGAACCTCATCCCATCATAGAAACTCGGATTGGGTCCAAACCCCAAACCTAAACTTGAAATCTAGGGCTAGAAAGGTGAGTTTATACCTTAGATTGCTTGGAATCTTCAAGTGTATGCATAATCCTTCAAAGCTAAGGACAAATCTCTTTGGAAACCATGAAAATCGCCATCTTCTCCCTCTCTTTCTCTCAAAAACGTGTTTGTGGCTGGAATGGGGAGAACCCCCATCAAAAACAAGTCATCTTCCATGAATTTGCAACATTAGTCCCTCAAGTTTGGTCCTTCTTCACCCAACACCCCAAAAGTCCATTATTCACATTAGAAGTCTCCATAATCATACATATGCCCCAAATACAATTTTTTCTTTCACTTGAGTCATTGATTAAGTCAACACAAACCCTTAGTTTTCCAACTTGACATAAATGGTCCCTTACTCTAAAATTCTTAATGATTTGGTCCTTAATATTAATTCAAGGAATTATCTGACCTAATCTAAAAATCCACATCAATTCCTTCATAATATTCTCTAATCCTTCTCAATTCTTGACTAGTCAAAGCTCAATGGTTAAGTTTGGCCAAATTGACACTTTTAGTCCATATGACAACATTTCTCACCTTTGGTTACAATTTTATTTTTAAAACTATATTTGGCTCATTTATTCACCATATAAAATATAACAAGATATTAAATTTATTTATTCATTTGTTTTTCTTTATTTACAAAATAAGTTTTATTTGTTGGTTTAAGCCCAAAACTCCTAGGCCCAAAACACGGGTGTTACAATTATCCACCCCTTAAAAGGATTCCGTCCCCGGAATCACCGATAAGGAATTAAGTATCCATTTCCAAAATCTTAAAGGTTTTTCATGTTTTTAGCTTTAACATATTATAAAACTCGAAGTATTGTAAATTTCACTTTACAAATTGTTTTACTTCAAAAATTACTTATCTCGGGTTTCTTTTCAAAAATGTTTTCCTTTTAAGCATGGGATTATCAAACTTGAATCTTCTTCAACTCGACCCCTTGTTCTACAAAAAGATTGGAACACTCAACTTTGTGATAAATGTTTTGAAGAAATCGCTCTTTAGGAGAAAATTTTAATCAACTTTTGTGAAAAGAAAATGCACTTTCGAATTCGTACACTTTATATAAAACAATAAAGTTTCAAATTTATCTACGGATATATTTTCATTGAATTTATTATCAAAATTCCAAAGAGATCATCAATCCTAGGTATTTACTACCGATTCATGATGGCCCCTTTGTCATTTATTTCTATAAAAGTCTTGCATTTCATAAGATATACTTGTTCAAAATTATTTACAAAAATTTTCTCAAAATTTTTTTTAACAATACTTTTGAAAATATTAGCCTTACGTCATTCTTTAGTTCTTATTATGGTAGGTTATTCACTACTTCACACACCCCAAGATGATTAATGGTTTGATCCTATGGCCTCTAGTCTCATCATGCATCCATGTCTCTTCACCCTAACATGAATTAGTAAATCACTATTCCCGTAAGGTTCCATTGGTCACTAAGCCATTACTAACTACCAATGAACCTAATGATCTAAGTCCTTCTTGTGTCTTACATCAAGGTTTCTCTAGTTCGGGCATTAAGGCGCAAACCATGCTACTCTTACATACACTTAGTCTTCTAGAGCTAAGGCAAGGTCATCAACTTGAACACTAAAAGAATGTCGGATGGGTCTCAAAAGAAGGTAAAGGTAAGGAAGAAAGGTTTAAGGGTCACGACAAATAATTTCTTCAACAGCTCCAAGTCTTCACCTACCATCTACTTCACTAACACCATGCTCTTCATGCTCCTTGTTTGCCCAAAGTTGACACTACGATTCCACTAGCCTTCTAACACTCCTTCATCCCTTAATCGACTTCTCAAGGTCCACCACCTTGTAAATCTCACTACTCTTCGAGCTTCATCTAATATAAGGTTGTCCTTTTATTCGCCTTCTAACATCCTTAGAAGTTGCCATTCACACTAAGTTGCTCCTCATGTTGCCACATACTCCTGATTCTTCAAGGTTGCACTTCATCTCCACATAATAATCCTCATGCATGAATTCCATTTGCCCAAAAAAATATCCTTATGGTAACCCGAATTTACTAATTAAATGGTTAGAAACCTAATCATTAGCAAGCATTTACCACTAAGTTCTAAAGGCCAACTACTTAAAAGGTCAAACATCCTTCGAAGCATCATAGTTTAAGTCTAAGCACTACTCCTAGTACCTAGTTCACTTAAACTCATGCTCTGATACCAAATTGAAACACCCTCGCTTAAGGCTTTTCATAAAACATCATTTTAACACATGTTTAACATCATTGTTCCAAAATCATCCTTTAGTGAAAACTTCAATTTCAACATCTTCAAATAAGTCATCTCCTTTCAAAATCATTTTTAAAGCACATGGGGTTTAATGAGAAATAAATTTAGGTTTAAGTTGCGGAAAACATCGTTTGGTCCCATTTTAGATAAAACATTTTAGTTTATAAAGTAGCGAGGTAGTAACAATTTAAATACCATTACACAGCTTAAATGATACCACACAAACCGTGGCCTTCTAAACATCCAACTCTTCTAAAGTCATCTAAACCTCTCAACCTGAGTACACATCAAAATAAGTTAGGCAATTGAAATGCCTAGTGAGTTTACCCGAGGTTGACCCATTTTGAGTGAGCAGTGAACTACCACACTCGGGACAAACCCCCAAAAATAGATTTTAAACACACTTTAAAAGTTACTCAAAACATCATAAGGATTTACTCAAAATATATAGTTATGATATGCAAATGCAATGCATGATGCAACTATCCCAAACCCACGTCCATCTCATAAAAGTCCAACTCACCACAATGGCACCTACCTAAGTTCACGAATGACACGCACGAAGCATGCCACTCGATCCCCGTATAGGCAAAACTAGGACTAATGGCCATCACACTAGCCCCATGAGGGTTAGCAACTCCCTCATGCGGTTCCCTATTGTCGGGAACGGTTTTCCCTAAATCCGGGACAAATCTCATTTTGGGCATTTTGCCCTTGATTTCCCTAAATCCGGGACAATCATGATTTCCCTAAATCCGGGACAATCATTTCATCTTCGTCATAAGGTTCACTCGGTCAATCCCATCCTATCTGCAATGCGATGCACAAATAGGATGCTCAAAACATCTTTCAAAACATCATCATAATCTTCATTTGAAAACATCTTTAGAAACACTTTTTCATGCAATGCACAAGTAGTAATCATATAACACATTGCACATAATATTATACATGAAAAGTATTTGATAACACACACAAAAGATATTAGTTGGGATGTGTACTCCCGGTAAACTCACCCAAGGTCAACTGACGAGTCAACACTAACTCCACACACGGTTTGATGCATTTGGAGGCGCTCCTAGACATCATCTCATCCATCAAATCATCTTAGTTGAGTGTTAGCTCAAGTCCTTAATCTCACCTCCAAGTCACTACAACATGTCTCCTTCCTACAATACAAGAACGGAAGATATCATACTCGATTCATCTAAAAGTCGCACTATAAATACATCTTTGAACTAAGAAGGAACAATCATCCATCATCTAAAATGAAGTCCTTGACCCTCTAATATAAGGAAAATCTTAGTTAAAACGTCCCCAAAGATTGGCATTAAAACAAGGACCCGAAGCCCAAACCATAAAGCTCAAAACCCAAAAACTGACATTTCTGGCCAACCCAGGCTACACGGGTCGTGTAGCCCTACACGGGTCGTGTAGGACCCAGGGCAAAACTGATCCGAAGCCCCAGAGACCCTACACGGGTCGTGTATCAGCACACGGGTCGTGTACGCTGTGCAGTAACTTGGTTTTTGGTCATTTTAACCCCCTTTTGACCCAATTGAAGCTCCAAATCAACTCAAGACCAATTATACATGAAAATACACATTTAGTAACTCATTTACAAGCATTCAACTCCCAATCCAAGTGTTCATGACTTAAACTAATGAAAATCACAATTCAAGTTCTTATCTCTTAACAAGTCATTCATGAACTATGTTCCAAGTCAATCATTACACTTAACACCATCAAGTACCCAATTAAGTCCTTAACCAATGTCATCTTTTAGGATAATCATTCCCATACAAACCCAAAAAACATAACCTCATGGAATCTCCAATTCTAATCATTGGTCCAAATGATTAAACCCATGGAATACCTAATTCCAATCCATCAATAAATGATTGCAAGTGGAGATTCCTTCTTCCATTCCATGGAATCCTTAGGAAATGATTCTTACTCCACTATTACATCCGAATTGATGCAATAAACCCATTTATCCATTAAACAAAAGATCCATTCATCATATACATGAATAAAACCCATTTCAACACCCAATTCCCATATTTTAGTGATCCAAGGTTTAAGGTTACAAATCAAGGGTTCGAATCCTTAGGGAATCATTAGAAATGAATCCCCTCATCCAAAACTACCATAATCATCCATCAATTTCAATATTCCTCCTCTATTCATCAAATCCCCAAATTCTCGGGTTCATAACACCCAAATCAATCAAGTAATTGAATCTAGAGCATCCATGGATTGAATGTAGACTCCAATAACTTGGAAACATCAAATAAACATTGGGGAATCATAGGAGAACCTCATCCCATCATAGAAACTCGGATTGGGTCCAAACCCCAAACCTAAACTCGAAATCTAGGGCTAGAAAGGTGAGTTTATACCTTAGATTGCTTGGAATCTTCAAGTGTATGCATAATCCTTCAAAGCTAAGCACAAATCTCTTTGGAAACCATGAAAATCGCCATCTTCTCCCTCTCTTTCTCTCAAAAACGTGTTTGTGGCTGGAATGGGGAGAACCCCCATCAAAAACAAGTCATTTTCCAAGAATTTGCAACATTAGTCCCTTAGAAGTCTCCATAATCATACATATGCCCCAAATACAATTATTTCTTTCACATGAGTCATTGACTAAGTGAACACTAACCCTTAGTTTCCCAACTTGACATAAATGGTCCCTTACACTAAAATTCTTAATGATTTGGTCCTTAATATTAATTCAAGGAATTATTTGACCTAATCTAAAAATCCACATCAATTCCTTCATAATATTATCTAATACTTCTCAATTCTTGACTAGTCAAAGCTCAATGGTTAAGTTTGGCCAAATTAACACTTTTAGTCCCTATGACAACATTTCTCACCTTTGGTTACAATTTGATTTTTAAAACTATATTTGGCTCATTTATTCACCATATAAAATATAACAAGATATTAAATTTATTTATTAATTTGTTTTTCTTTATTTACAAAATAAGTTTTATTTGTTGGTTTAAGCCCAAAACTCCTAGGCCCAAAACACGGGTGTTACATGGGCATACACGGGCTGGGGTGCCTGAGGAGGCTCGGTCGGTGCCCGGATGAACTGCCCCGGGCGCTGCTGCTCAATGAGCTGCATCCTCTCCAAGGTGCGTGCTGTAGTGCGGGATGGAGGCAGAGCGGTCAAGGAGGCAACCACGGGGGCAGTGAGAATCCCATATGAGCGGGCCAGGCGGGTGATGAAATACCCCCTGGCTAGTGGGCTGCTGGCGGAGGCGCCAGTCGAGTGGGTGGAGAGGGCGACCGCGAGGGCGAAGGGGAGATGGAGGAATCGGGACTGGTCGAGGAGAGCCCAAAAGAATGTCATGTCCTCCCCAGACACCTTCTCGCCCCCCTCCCGCTGCATGATGGAGGTGGAGACGATGCGGTGCATGAGGCGGTGAAGTGGGTCGCGGAGGTGGCTCTCCCTCGAGGTCCCTGCCTCGTACATCATGTTGGACAGTGGTGTCCAAATCTCCATGTTGGGAGCCCGATCTGGCTGCCCCTGAAAGCACGCCCCAAAAAACTGAGTGAAGTGGCGGTGCTGACGATCCGCCGGAGTGTAGATGCCGGTGCGCCTCCCGAACTCCCTGAGGTTGCACTCCCTCTGTGCACCTCCCAGTCGGAAGCGGATGATCCTGGATCGTGGGTCCGACGCCCGAGGAGCGAAATGGATTGTGGAGGGAAACTCCAATAGAAGCTCGGTGTAAACCACGTCCTCGTCCGTGGCCATGATCCTATCCCAGCCGCGGCAAGTAAATGAAGCATCCTCGTGAGTCCAGGTGCGATGCAAGAATGGCTCGATCGCACCCCAGAGCCCAGCATCCCTCAGTATGTCTCTGTCAATGACCGTCGCCTCGAGAACCCGACGACCAATCAACGCTTCCCTCCGTGAAGTATACTCTGCGGAACTAGCCAGTCCCTCGGGGAACTTGAGAAAAGCGTGCTCTCGTCTGAACATCATCTGCAAAAAGAAACATAGCCAACAAAAAATATTTTGCAAAATTAGTCCTTCTTCCCCACCGCACCGCGGCGCGGCCCAAGAGCAGGGCGCGTCGTGGCGAGCGGCTGTTACTAAACCCCGAATGAAACTCTCGATTTATCCTGCTAAAACTCAATCTAATCATACCACAAGGTAGCCTAAGTGTCGACTAACTCATCTAGGGTCTCCATTTGGCAAAACAAACATTCTATGAGTTAGCATTAGCGATTCTAAGTTTTGAACCATTTTGGGCAAATCACTAAATTTAACTACCTAATTACTAGTTTTAACGAGTAATAGATAGTTATAATAGCGTACCTTGGCAGTGGAAACAAAATGAGCAAGAAAAATTGCAAGAGAAATCCGTTGATCAGAGCTCCGAGTCGTGTGTGGTTTGTGTGAGCCGCGGCTTACCTTATAAAGGAGAAAACCGACTACTCGTTCCCCGCGTCACGGATTTACGCCTTGCGCGTCGCGCTTGTCACCAAATCAACCCCTGCGCATTGGGTTGGTTTACGATCCCGCGTCGCGTAATTCAAAAACCCACGGCGCGGTCTTCAAAAATTTTCAAAACTTCTCACATGACCCCACACTTATTTTAAACCACTAGTACCTGCAAAGATTGATGTATTTTCCTAATTAATTCAAAGAAATATATCCTAACATATGACACGATGGGTTGCCTCCCAACAAGCGCTAAGTTTAACGTCTTCAGCCAGACGTACTATTCCTAAGCCAACTCTTCTTTTTCTTGAACCCTTGATGGCATCGGATTGAATCCTGGCATGAAGTTGTTGGCCATCATTGTCATGAGAGATGTGAGTTGGGTCATTCGGTTGCTCACACCGCTGATCAACTGTTGTTGAGATTCCAGGAGCTTAAAAACCTTTGCCTCTCGTTCTCTTGATTCCTTTTCGTACTGCTGGTGCCTTGCTTCCATCATTTCTATCATGTCCAGCATCTGCTCCTTTTCGATAGTGGATAACGGGTGGTCCTTGGTTTCTTTTAAAATTTCTTCTTTCCCCCCTTCTCCCGTACGTGTCCAGATCTTTTCCTTACTCTTGATTCCTGGCTCCATTAATGTTCTCATGTTTACTTGCTTGCCATTTTCTTCTGAAGGTAATGCTATAGGGTTCCCAAACATGTTCAATCTTCTTTTCCTGGTTCCAAAGAAAATGTCCATGTCTCCAGTCTTACAATCAATCACCGAACCAGCAGTAGCTAAGAATGGACGTCCTAAGATGAGTGTAGGCGCATCGTCCAAGCTTTCATATTCCATAACCAGAAAATCCACGGGATAGAAAAAGTCCCCAACTTTGACTATGACATTTGTTAGCTTTCCCCGAGATACCTTGGTTGATTGATCAGCCAGCTGCAATACAACTTCTGCTGGCTCAATTTCTTCATTTTTGTACTTATCGTACAGGTATCCTGGCAAGATATTGACACTTGCTCCCAAATCTAACAAGGTGTTTCGAATAACCATGTCCCCTACAGTTGTAGTGATCAATGGTGATCCAGGGTCCTTTTCCTTTTTGGGCAGTGTTCCCAAGAGCGCCTCACTTGCTTTCACAGTCAACCTGACAGTTTTTGGTGTAGGTGCTTTACTCTTCCCATTTTGTTCACACATTTCTTGCAGAATCCTGGTGTCTTCAGGGGCATCCTTAAGCTCATCCCACAGGGGCTGATTCATTAAGGGCCCCATTGATTTGGGTGCTTCCTGCTTCTTCTTCTCTTTCCTATTCTTCTTTTTCTGCTTGATTCCCGCTATCGTTGATTGCTCTTCCTTCTGGACCGCTTTCTCTATTTCTGGTTGAGTTTCCTTTTCAACAGGATTTCCTTCTTCCTTACCTTCCTCCCTTCCTAGAGCCTTCTCTTCTTCTTCACTCCCTACTTCAAACAAATCTTCCAAAGTGACTTTTCGCCATTCAGATTCGACAGTGTTAACTTGCTATTTTCCTGGTCGCTGATTATGAGTAGGATTGACCTCTGTAGCACTTGGCAATTTTCCACTGTCTCACTTTTGCTGATCTGCAGCCATTTGACCTATTTGTCACTCCATGTTTGCAATGGCTTTGGCATTTGCTTGAGATTGTTGTTGCGTAGCAGTGACCATGTCATACATCTTAGCAAACATTTCTTCTTGAGTTCCCGGGGCATTGTTGGTAGTATTATTGGGCCCCCTGTTGTTGTTATTGCTACTATTTCCATTTGTGTTTCCATTGTGGTTGTTGTTATTTGCAGGCTGATGTGTTCTAGGCTGATTAGTCGATTGACTCTGGTAATTGTTTTGCCTAAAATTTCACTGTTGTCCCTGGTTGTATGGCCTGTAGGGTCGTCCATTATTATGCTGGCCTTGACCCTGGCCATAAACTTGATTCACCTCTTGAGTCTTAGGTCCTCCTTGACCTCCTTGCGATGGATTCTGCGGTCCATTCTGCAGTGTTGACATGAGCCTGTCAAACTTCTTATTCAATTCACTAATTTCCTTCTTCACTTCCTTCTTCCAGTCAGCGTCGGCTCCCACTGCTGCCGCCGTACCTATAGTTTTCCTGGTAGAAAAGTTTGTCTTGGAACCATTACTCAATTGCTCCAAGAACTGCCAAGCTTCCTCTGGTCCTGCCACATAAATATCCCACTTGATGAGGCATTTATCATGGCCTGATGCATCTCACTGACTCCTTCGAAGAATAACTTAACTAACTGCCACCTAGGAATTTCGTGATGCGGAAAAGATCGTAACAACTCCTTCAATCTATCAAAAGCTTCGTGGAAAGCCTCTCCTGGTTTTTGCTGGAAGTCCTGGATGACCCTTCTGATTTCAGTTGTCTTACTTGCTGGATAAAATTCCTGAAGGAACTTTGCCTTAAGCTGATCCCATGTGGTAATGCTATTCGATGGCAAAGATGTAAACCAATATTTGGCCTTATCCTTAAGAGTGAATGGAAACAATCTAAGCCTGAAAATGTTTCTATTGGTGTTCCTAGGGTTATTATCATTAGCAATCGCTAAGAATTCATATAGATGATTATAAGGATCGTCTTGCTTATACCCTCTAAACTCTGGCAATATTCCTAATAACTAAGGTATTATCTCTACTTGCGAATCAATGTTATCAGGAATATAGATTGGCGATGAGTCATCATATTCCCGCGGTTGGAAATGTGATGCAACCGATTGCCTTCTCGGTTGTGCGAAATGTAATGGTTGGACGGGGTTACCATAAAGATGATCATTATATTCCCACTGACCTGGTGGTTGATATTGTGGTGCTCTTCTGAGAGGTCCCCGACCTCGGTTCCACTGTGGCTGTGGTGCTGGTGGCACCCATCCCTCGTCTTCCTCGTCATATACCTCCTCTGTCTCTGGGTAATGGTATTGTGGCTGAGGCGGTTGTTGATAGTGTATAGGTTGTGTAGGTTGGAATGTGGGTTGAGGTTTAAAAAGAACTGGTTGTGGTTGAAAGGTTGGTGTCTGCTGTCTGGAGACTGGGGTGCCATCACGGGTCGGCTCTCCCCAAGACATTGCAGAGGTAAATGGATTGGTAGATTGTGGTTGTGAAGCGGGTGTAAATGGTGGGACAGATGGAGGAGTGCATGATGGTATGGGTGTAGGGGCTGAAACTGCACCACCAGAAGCACTCGTGCTCCCGAACTGAAATTCTGACAGTGGGGGAATAGAAAACACCCCCGTTGCCTCACCTGATGGTTTATGGGCAACACTTACTGGACTACTGCTAACCTGACTAAAATTCATGATGTTTAAACGCCTACGGGCACGGATTTTGCGCGCAGTACGCTCAATCTCATAATCAAAATGCAATGGGGATAATTGATTACCCCTGCGGGTACGCATGCACTAGTGCGATACGCCCACAAAAAAATCAAAAACCTAACTAACCAAATGAAACTTTCAAAAACAAGAAACAAGTTCCTACTACTCACCTAATCTAAGCTCACAGCTCCCCGGCAACGGCGCCAAAATTTGACAACGCAGCGGTCGTCGTGCAGTCAAAAATAAAGAAAACCTAACACACACTAGTATAGCGGTAGTCAGGGTCGATCCACAGGAGCTTCGTGGTTAGACTAAATGAGAGATTACCAACTAGTAGTGTCACAGCTACAGTCAGAGGATCTAGTTTCTATATTCCTAATCACTAATACCATAAAGCAATGAACAAACAAACTCAAGCCAAGCTAAGCTAAGCTCAAATGAACCTAGTCACTTTCTGAAATCAGAAGTACATCTCTGAATCAGAAGCAAACAAAGGCATCCAAACTAAGCAAAACCAAGCAAAGCATAAACTAGCCACTACCTAAAGTTCTACTGAACAGTTACTATCCAAAGTTTAATGCCTAAAAACTAACCTAATTAGCTACTGATTTCAGCAAAGGAAAACAGTCCCAACAAGGTCAAGGCAATATCCAAACACAATTCCAACATTCAAAACCAAAAACAAGCATAAAAACACCGAAATACCAACATTAATCATAACCAAATGATTTTCATTCACCAAACTCAGATCCAAACATAAAAACAGTAATGAAATGAGCTAAAACAGAAGCCAAAGCTTAATATCAATGGTTGTCACTCCCAAAGATACAAAACCAAGCTTAATCCAAACTAACTAATTACAATTAAAATTCAAAACATGAAAATACCAATTGAGAGCTTGCTGAAACGAAATCTTGGAGTCAAAGAGCTTCAAGGTTGATTTTACACCCGGTATTTGCTAGGGTTTTCGGCTGGAAATGCCTCTATTTATAGTTGCAATTTTCCCGCAGCCGCGCCGCGCAAATGAAGAATCCGCGGCGCGCGTACTAATATTTTCCCGTTTCTTCGGTATTTGAATGTGTTCCACCGCCTTCAACCCGCGTCGCGCAGATGAGATATCCGCGGCGCACGTACGAGTTTCCTTGATTTTTCATTCTTTTCCAAACTTCTTCCTTTTGCACGCTTTTAGTCCCTGTTTCCATTCTTTTTCTCCAAACAAGTCCTGGCACGAAAAGTGAGAATACCCAGACATATTTGATATAATTTTATCAAGAACAGGGCTCAACAACGCCTAAAATACTTGATATCACTAGGCGTTGTCAAACGCCTAAAATGCTCGCATGATAACTGTTATTATAGGAGAACTCAGCTAAAGGGAGATGGGAGTCCTAACTGCCACCGAAATCGATAACGCATGCCCTAAGCATATCCTCCAGCGTTTGGATCGTCATTTCATTCTGCCCATCCGTCTGAGGGTGATATGATGTACTGAAATGGAGGCGAGTGCCTAATTCCTCGTGAAACTTCTTCCAAAACCTAGACGTAAATCGGACATTCCGGTCGGATATCACCGAGACCGGTATACCATGCCGAGAGATAATCTCGTCTATGTAGACCTTGGCCAATTCCCTTGCAGAAAATGTCTCTTGGATGGGGAAGAAATGAGCACTTTAGTCATCCTATCCACGATAACCCAAATGGTGTCCATATGTCGAGGGGTTCTTGGCAACTTCGTTATGAAATCCATCGTGATATGCTCTCATTTCCATTCTGGGATCTCAAGAGGCTGTAGTCTACCATGAGGCCGCTGATGCTTGGCCTTGACCCTACGACAGGTCATGCATCTTTCGACAAACCTAGCTACTCCCCTCTTCATGCCGGGCCACCAATAATAATCACGCAGATCCCTATACATTTTCGTCGCCCCGGGGTGGATAGAGAACTTAGACTTATGTGCCTCATCCAATAGAGTTTGACGAACCCCACCAAATTTCGATACCCAAATTCTCTCATAGCGAGTTAACAAACCTCTGCTATCTTTAACCATAGTTGATACCTGTCCCAAAATTCTCTCACCTTTCTGATTCTCGCTCTTGCTTGCTTCCACCTGAGCTTCCGTTATCAGTTCGAGTAGTGGTGCCACAACCGTCATTTTAAGACAAATGCCCCGAAAGGGCGCACCCGTAACCTTACGACTTAGAGCATCCGCCACTACATTGGCTTTTCCAGGGTGATAGTGAATCTCACAATCATAGTCCTTCAATACATCTAACCATCTTCTCTGCCTCATATTAAGATTTTCCTGGTCCATCAGATATTTCAAACTCTTGTGGTCCGTGTAAATGGTACACTTCACTCCATACAAATAATGTCTCCAAATCTTGAGAGCAAAGACCACCGCTCCCAATTCCAAGTCATGAGTGGGATAGTTAGCCTCATGGGGCTTCAGCTGTCGCGAGGCGTAAGCAATTACCCTACCTCGCTGCATCAAGACTGCTCCCAACCCGGAGATAGATGCATCACAATAAACTACCATATATTCCATCCCTTCAGACAGGGTCAGAACTGGAGCTTCACATAACTTCTGCCGCAAAGTCTCAAAAGATTGTTGCTGCTCCTCACCTCACCGAAAAGCAGCGTTTTTCTTAGTTAGTCGAGTCAAAGGTACAATAACCTTTGAGAAGTCTTGGATGAAACGACGATAATAACCAGCCAGACCCAAGAAACTTCTAATCTCTGAGGGAGTATTCGAAACCTCCCACCGCATCACGGCCTCCACATTAGCCGGGTCTACCATGATTCCTTGCTCGTTGACAATGTGACCCAAAAACTGGACCTCCCGCAACCAGAAGTCACACTTGGATAATTTTGCATAAAGCTTCTCATTCCTTAAGGTCTCCAATACCTCCCTTAAATGCTGTTCGTGTTGTTCCTTGCTCCGGGAATAGACTAATATGTCGTCATTAAAAACTATAACCGACCGATCCAACATCGGTCGACACACTCGATTTATTAAGTCCATGAAAGCTGCAGGGGCATTGGTCAGTCCAAACGGCATCACTACAAATTCAAAGTGGTCGTACCTCTTCCGAAAAGCCGTTTTATGGACGTCTTCATCTCGTACCCGCATCTAATGGTATCCTGATCTCAGATCGATTTTCGAAAACCACGAGGCGCCCTGTAACTGATCAAATAAGTCGTCGATGTGAGGTAATGGATACCGATTCTATACTGTAAGCTTGTTCTGCTTACGATAATCAATGCACATCCTATTGGAACCATCATTCTTCTTAACAAATAAAATAGGCGCTCCCCACGGCGAGAAACTTGGTCGAATAAACCCCTTATCCAATAGTTCTCGAAGTTAAATAGACAACTACAGCATCTCTGGAGGTGCAAGACGATACTGTGCTTTAGCTATCAGAGCCGCACCGGGAGTTAAATCGATCTTAAATTCCACCTGCCTCTTTGGTGGCACACCAGGTAGGTCCTCGGGAAAAACATCAGGAAAATCCCGAACCACAGGTGTATCCTCCGTCCTTCGCTTTGACTTCTCTTCTCGTGTATCCAAAACATATGCCACAAACCCCGAGCCTCCATGTTGAAAATGTCTACGTGCCCTGGCAGCTGAACAGAAGGCTGCACCTTGATTCCTCCTCTTTCCTTGTACTACCAGTTCTCCCCCACTTGGGGTTTGAATCCACACTCGCTTGTTCTTACAGTCAATCCATGACTCGTGTTGACCCAACCAATCCATGCCAATAATAATACGAGTGTCACTCAACGGTATAGGAATGAGATCGATCGGGAACTTGATTCCTTAAATCACTACTTTACATTCCCGATAAACACTAGTCGCGTGCACGGTTTTATCATCCGCAATTTCTACTTCTAACGGACGATGAAGAGTCCCTATTGCAATACTAAAACTCTTTCCCAGAATGGCAGACACAAAAGAATGACTAGTACCCGAATAGAACAATACAAAAGTAGGCGTAGAGTTGACTAAGAAAGTTCCTAATCAAGCATAATAAATACATTAAGTTCGTACACCAAAGCATGAGGCAAGTAAAGAAAGAGTACCCGTAACGACGTCGGGCGCATCCTGTGCCTCCTCGGCGGTTATGACGAATGCTCGACCCTTGGTCTTAGGGGTTTCCCCTTTCCCCTGCCTACCATCAGTAATACGGAGAGTAGCGGGCGCTTGATTTTGGACCGTTCCCCGAGTCAGAAGGGGACACTGGGCCTTGAAGTAGCCCACCTGATTACAATTAAAACAAATCTTGACCTCCTGTCGGCAATCCTTGGCATAGTGGCCTTCCTTTCCACACTTATGACATATTAGTACCCAGCAACACCCTTCGTGATTCTTCCCACACTTATTACACTTACCCAGGCTCCTTTGCCATTGCTTTCCCTGGTCTGCCCCTCGAAATTTCTTTGAGGCCTGCTGAGTCTGAGTAGGCACCGGACGCTTCTGCATTTGTTGGGTTTCCAATTCCAATTCTCGGGCCGGAGCGGCAGCGATCATATCTGTGAGAGTTTGGTGCCTAGCAGCAGACACAAATTCTCGAATGTCTGTGCGAAGCATCGCCAAATATCGAGTCATCCTCATGCGCTCAGTTGCCGCAAACTCTAGACAGAAGAGTGCTCGCTCATTAAACTTTTTGGTGATCTCCGTCACCGTCTCAGTGGTCTGGGTCAAATTCAGGTATTCCTGTGCCAAGCGTTCCATTTCCACCTGTGGAACATACTCCAGTTTGAACTGTTCCTTGAATTGCGTCCACGTAATAGCATCCAGTTGAGCAGAGGTGAGATCTTTCGTTCGTAATTCCCACCAATCTTTCGCACACTCTCTCAGAAGATTCACCGCAAATGTTACCTTGGAGTTCTCAGGACATGAACAGGTGCGGAAGGCACCCTCTACCGCGGAAATCCACCGCACACTGACAATCGGATCCTTGCCCCGCATACTGACAATCGGATCCCTGCCCACACGTATGTCGAATAAATTGAGGATTGAGGTTCTGGTATCAAAAGCTGTATTTTTTAATTAATAGAGTAAATAATAAATTAAAAAAAGAAAAAAATTAGAAACGGTAAACTAGTTTTTTACATAGAGCTGGGACCAACAGTGCAATAAAATGCCAACCAAAGGGACACAAATTGTGAATTTAAAACTTAGACCAAAACTAAAAAAATTAGATAAGTCACATGGACCAAAACTGTAATTTAATCTAAGAAAAATAATGAATTTAAATATTTCAAAGTTCAAAATAACCAAACTTAAAATTTTCAAGTAATTATGCAAGTTAAAGATAAACACTATAATATCAAGAATTAGAAAAATATGGAATCCGAATGGCAGGGGGGTTTTCTTCGGGGCCATCAGAGCATAACTCTCAGCTGCAGTAGTGGAGGCCAGGGGACAGGGGAGGCTGGGTCATGTGATGGAAATATATTGAATAAATTCATTTAATTAAGTTAGGGACTTGATTTGTAAAGATTCAATTATTTAGGATTAAATTAGATTTTGGGTTAAATAGAAAATTTGAAGATTGAATCGACCAAACTTGTCAGTTATGGAAACTTAGGTTTGGCTTAAATTTATCTTGGTCAAATTAGACCTATACTAAGTATCAAGGCGAGTTATGGATTTCCAAAAACATGTGTGAATGTTGTGTGAAATATATAGGGCTCGGCTCGTTACGAGCTTTATGGACCTAACCTCGGCTCGGGATCGTTAAGAAATACACAGGCTCGGCTCGGTTCGTTTAATTGTTAACAAGCCTAAATGAGCTTAAGCTCGGCTCGAGCTCGTTAACAAGCTCGTTTACTCTAATGCAAGAAAATAACAACTTATTTAATAACTTATATTCTAAAACAAACAAAATAAAAACCTAAGTCCCTAAATGATTAAATGATTAAATACGTATGTGTATATATATATATATATATATATATATATATATATATATATATATATATATATATATATATATATATATATATATATATATATATATATATATATATATATATATATATAATATCAAATTATATATATATATATGCTCGTTTAGGGCTCACGAGCCTAATCGAGCTTGGTGACACAGGCTCGGCTCGGACTCGTTTAATAAACGAGCCTTATATTTAAGATCGGGCTCGGCTCGGGCTTGTTTAAAATCGGTCTCGAGCTGAGCTTTTATCGAGCCGGTCCCGGGTAGCTCACGAGCCGGCTCGGCTCATTTGCACCCCTACGGGGAACATACTGGAAACTTAAAAAATGTAGGGATTATTATTGTCAAATGCCTAAACATTTAAACTTAAATCCCAATCCCACCCGTTCTTTTCACTGAGAACAATTTTGAGAGCTAGAAAAGGATTAAGAGGCGATTTTGAAAAGGGTAATGGAATTGGAAGTTGATTGAAGTTAGTTTGAGGATTAGTTGCTTGGAACATCAAATGAACTTGGATGAAGGTAGCAAATCATCACTTATCTTCCTTATTATGACTTCTAACTTTTGGGATCTATCACAGTTCTAGTTTTAAGGATGATTGTGATTAGAATTGTAGTTTTGATGATGAATCCATGATTAAGTTGCTAATCTAAGAGTATAATCTCATTCATATAATCGAATTTAAGTTCATAAAGCTTCCAATGTGGTTTTAGAAACCCTAGCTTTATGTAATCAACAATCGATAGTGGAATAAGATTTTAGGAAATAAATTAGGTTAATAATGAGGTTTAGATGTAAGATCATTGATGCAAAGTTCAAGTCATGGTGTTAAAACCTTCACTCAAGTCAAACAAACGGATTTGTCAAGCTTTAATGGAATTTTTGAGGTTTCTATGAAGTTTTTAAACACAATGTTATCTACCCTATTAGCTACGTAATCCCTAAATTATCCACCACTTTATCCTAATTAACCCCATTAACCCTTTAACCCGTGTCTAAATTCATCCTAAACCATCCCTAGTTCTGTACTCCTATTATACCCCACGTTCTACCAACCCACCTTATCTAGTTTTCCATGGAAATCTTATCATCTCACAACCATATAATCGTTCATACCATTCTGTATAAAAGATTCCTACACCCAAACCAATTCAGATTTGCTATTGGCATAATTTGCCTATCTCTAACAATCGGGTGAGATTCAAAGTACCAACTTCGTGGAGTTCACGTCCATGCAAATCTTATCACCTCATGACCATATAATCTTTCCTGCCATTCCGTATAAAAGAGTCGTACACCCAAACCAATTCAGATATGATATTTGGCATAAATTGTATATCTTATTCAAAGTACCAACTTCGTGGAGTTCACGTCCATGCAAACCAATTCAAAGTACACCCAAACCAATTCAAAGTACCAACTTCGTGGAGTTCACGTCCATGCAAATCTTATCACCTCATGACCATATAATCTTTCCTGCCATTCCGTATAAAAGAGTCGTACACCCAAACCAATTCAGATATGATATTTGGCATAAATTGTATATCTCCAATAACCTGCCGGTGAGCCTCAAAGTACCCACTTCGTGAAGTTCCCGTCCATCTTCACGGAGAATAAACGCCGTCAAGATTACCAAACATCGCTCATTCGGTAAATATTATTATACGGCGGTGACATCCTAATTGACATTTCACTAGACGATCTTTCATGGAACGATATTTTTCTCTCGATGTTTACTGGTCGCGGTTTTTCTAGTAGCCTCGTCAGATTGGAATCGTTGATTTCGAATAGAGAGGGTGCAGTTTGTTCGTGGTCGTTTGGTTTTACGGGTCCCTTCTATCATTGTCGGAGCCATTGTTTGAAAAAACCTCGTATTCCTGAACTGGGGAACTTGGTATATGGAGAAAACGATGAAACCTAGAAAATGGGCATTGAGGGCATCATCAATTACGATGTCACTGCCACGTAATAATTTTTATAGAATGAGCAATAATTCATCACGGGCGTTTGATAATCTTGACGACGTTCCGTAAAACCAAAAAAACGACGAACAAACTGCACCGTCTCTATCCGAAATTGACGATTCTGATCTAACGAGGCTACTAGAAAACCGCGACCAGTAAACATCGAGAGACAAATATCGTTCGATGAAAGATCGTTTAGTGAAATGTCAATTACGATGTCACCCCCACGTGATAATTTTTACAGAATGAGCGATAATTCATCACGGGCGTTTGATAATCTTGACGACATTTATTCTCCTGACGATATATGGACGGGAACTCAAGAAGTGGGTACTTTGAGCCTCACCCCATTGGTGGAGATATACAAATATCAAGATTAAAACCCAAACCCTCCTATATAAACCCTACGACTATACAACAAATGAGAGATTACTTTTTCAACGTCTTGTGGTTACTTCAGTGGAGGGGACGATTTCCAAGTTTTTAATCCTAGGTGTCTCTCCAGAAATACGGTTTGAGAATCCAAGTACCGAAATGTTGTTCTATGTCATCATCGCGCCGTATATGAAATTTGAGACTTCAACGGTGATCACGTTACTGTTTTGAAGAACATGGAACTAAACCATTCAAGATCACTTACGGGGAGATTATCATTCGGTTAGATTGTTTGTTTGATTATTACTTGGAATTGTGAGGAAATATTAATTGAAAGTTTCATTGTTTTGTGATTATTAAAATTTGTGAATATTCATTGTGTTATTTTTGTAATAGTTCATTGCCTTAAGCATGGGACATATTGCATGATCGTTATTCGTAGTACTGTAATTGAGGGGACATACGTTGTGCCTTTTGAAAGGGCGATGTTCTTGATTTGATCTACCTGCGATAGGGATAAGCAAATACCCAATAGAACCGAATCGAAACAAAACTGAACCGGAACTGTATAGGAACCAATTATTAGGTGTGAAGGTTTGAACTTAATTGTCAATAAAAGGAGGAAGAACTTCTAGGAGATTAGTTTTTTCAAAGCTTGCCTCTTTCTTTGAATTAAACTTTCTCATTTTCACATTGATACAAATGTATATAAATAGAGGCATTCAGTTGAGAACATTTGTACCACACCATACAAAAACACAGAAGCAATATACATTCCTAGTTATCCGCCGTGGACGTAGGTCATTTTTGGACCGAACCACGTTAAATTCTTGTGTTCTTAATTTGTGAGCCGAGTGTGTGAGTTTAGTGTTCGTATGCTAAGTGTCTTGATCCTAACACCAAATATGTAAATTGGTGCGGTTCTCGGTTTTTGCGGTTCTGGGTTGGTCGGTCCAATTCCAGTTCAAAAACCAATCTCATCCAATTCCGCCGGAGAAGACAACACTGTAGCACCAGAGTTTCGCCGGAGAAGACGATACTGTAGCGGTACTGTAGCGACACTGTAGCATATTTTGAAAAACAGTCCCTGAAGTTCCAGAAATTACAAAACAGGTCCCTGGAGTTCCAGATATTGCAAAACAAGTCCCTGAACTTTCAGGAAATTGCAGTTTAGCCCCTAAACTTTCAAAAATTGCAGTTTAGCCCCCAAACTTTCATAAAATTTCTGTTTAGGCCCCGAACTTTCAGAAATTTGCAGTTTAGCCCCTGAACTTTCAGAAAATTGCATTTTAGCCCCCGAATTTCAGAAAAATTGCATTTTCACCCTTAATTTCTGAAAGAAAAGTGCATTTTGTTCGTTAAAATGGCTGAAGACGGTAAAATCAAGATTGACAAGTTTGATGGAACCGATTATGGATTTTGGAAGATGCAAATTGAAGATATGCTGTATCAGAAAAGTTTACATTTGCCTATGTTGGGCGAACAACCGGATGACATGTATGATGAAGATTGGAAGTTGTTGGATCGACAAGCCTTGGGCGTAGTTAGGCTTTCATTGGCAAAGAGTGTTGCGTATAACATTGTCAATGAAACAACTACTTATGGAGTATTTAAGGCTTTGTCCAACATGTACGAGAAGCCGTCCGCTTCAAACAAAGTGTTCCTCATCAAACAGTTGGTTAACACCAAGATGAAGGAAGGCATGTCGGTTACCGCTCACATAAACGAGTTTAACTCGATTATTTCTCGTTTAGCCTCAGTTGCAATAAAGTTTGAAGATGAAGTACAAGCGCTCCTCCTTTTATCATCTTTGCCCGACAGTTGGTCAGGCACAGTCACAGCTGTTAGTAGTGCATCTGGCACTACCAAACTCACTTTCGAGAGTATTCGTGACTTAATTGTAAATGAAGATATCAGACGGAGAAGCAATGGTGAGACTTCTAGTTCTAGTTCTATATTGCATACAGAAAGTAGAGGAAGAAAAAACGAAAGAGGACGTAATCGAGGCAGATCAAAGTCCAGAAAAAGGGGATAGTCAAAAACCAAAAAAGACATTGAATGTTGGAATTGCAAAGAAAAAGGTCACTTTAGAAGCCAATGCCCAAAACCACAAGCTGAAAAGAAAGAAGTAAACAATGTATCCTCTGAAGAATCGGGAGATTTTCTCATATGTTGTGTTGAGAATTCAGCAGAATCCTGGATTATGGATTCAGGTGCTTCTTTCCATGCCGTCTCATGCCTAGATATGGTCAAGAACCTACAAACAGGTGCTCTTGGCAAAGTTCGTTTGGCCGGTGATCAAGTGCTTGATATTACGGGTATCAGAGACGTAGATTTGAAGACCTCCTTAGGAACCACGTGGACATTGAAAGATGTCAGGGTTATCCCAAACTTAAGGAGAAAGTTGATTTCAGTTGGTAAGTTGGATGATGAAGGGTTTGATGTTCACTTTGGGGGTGGACAATGGAAAGTGATCAAAGGCAACTTGGTGATTGCCAAAGGAAAGAAGAAAGGCACTCTATACATGGTAGAGATACCTAGTGATGGTGTTCATGTCGTAACCACAAATCTGAGTCCATCTAATTTATGGCACCAACGAATCCTGTCTTCCATTCGAAGACAAAGCACATACAGCTGAGATATCACTTCATCAGAGAAAGAATTAATGATGGTACTCTGAAGTTGAAGAAGATCAAAGGAACTGAAAATCCAGCTGATATGTTGACTAAGGTTGTTACCTTAGAGAAGTTGAAGCTCTGCATAGCTTCAACTGGCCTTCAGGATAATTGAAGAGAAGGCCAGGGTAACTAGGAAGGAGCTAAGATCAAAAGTGTTTTTTTTAATACACAGTTCAAGCGCAGGTGAAGATTGTTCCGTGTGAGAGAGAGTGTGTGTGTGTTTAAGGATCGTTGCAAGATTTGGATGGCAGAGAAAGACTAAGTTGTTCAAGCCTTCAAGTGGGAGATTATTAGGTGTGAAGGTTTGAACTTAATTGTCAATAAAAGGAGGAAGAATTTCTAGGAGAATAGTTTTTTCAAAGCTTGCCTCTTTCTTTGAATTAAACTTTCTCATTTTCACATTGATACAAATGTATATAAATAGAGGCATTCAGTTGAGAACATTTGTACCACACCACACAAAAACACAGAAGCAATATACATTCCTAGTTATCCGCCGTGGACGTAGGTCATTTTTGGACCGAACCACGTTAAATTCTTGTGTTCTTAATTTGTGAGCCGAGTGTGTGAGTTTAGTGTTCGTATGCTAAGTGTCTTGATCCTAACACCAAATATGTAAATTGGTGCGGTTCTCGGTTTTTGCGGTTCTGGGTTGGTCGGTCCAATTCCAGTTCCAAAACCAATCTCATCCCTAAATACGAAGGAAATTAACCATGGAACCAAATAAACGAACTGAAATCAAACTGTATAGGAAGCGAAGATGTAAATCGGTTTGGTTCTCGATTCTTTAAATTTCCATTTTTTGGTTTCGTTTTTTTGGTTTTGGGTTGGTTTAGTCCAATCCCGGGACCAATTTCATCCCTAAATTGTAAGACATCTCTATCATTTGTGTTGAACCTATTTCTAGACTTGAAGACTAATGCAAATAGTTGGAAGGACATACATTGTGCCTAAGATTTAATCATTGTAATATTGAAATTAGAATTATGTCTATGTAGTTCTATCACAATTCAACGAAGAGAAGTGTATTCTTCTAACTTATTTGATGATTAAAGTAAGAGTTAATGACATTATCACTCATCCATTAATTTCACATATTTTGTTTTAGGTCTCATTTGCAAAAGTTAAGTCATTCTGATTATTTTTTGTCACAACAATTTTTTCTTATTGAAGCAACATAGTTTTTAGAGTTTTGTTTTCTTAAGCTATAACTACTTAAAACATGATTTTTTTTACCACAAATTCTCTATGGATTTAAGCCCAATTACCTATCCGCTTTGAAATAATGAGTTTTATTTTTTATGCATTAGCTACATCATCATTTTTATAAAATATTTTTGAAATGTTCTTTAAATGACTACTTTAGATAGGACATACAAGGGGCGTTATAGGTAATACACAATTATTAAAAGTATGGAGGAAATGACAAAAAAACCACGTCCTTTTAGGTTCTCTACAGCATGTAAGTATAATGAGTATTTTCAAATTAAACCGATAGTTGAAACACACCTATGTTCTACAAACTGCAAGTTTAGATGTCTTGTTAGTTGTAATTGGTTAGTTAACACTTTTTGAAGGACATAATCAAGAAGGCTAAAATGTATTTTACAGAGATGAAATAAGATGTCCTTACAAAGAACTAAGTCAATGTTATAAGGGTTAATATCATAGGGCAAGAGAAATGATAGAGGGTAAATGGGAAGAACGATATGCCAAGGTTTGGGTTTATGCATATGAAATCATGAAGTCTAAGCCATGTAGCATATATGAAGTAGGGGTCATTGTTAATCCAGATGTGAAGAGTTATTTTCAATGATTTTATGTTTGTTTTAAGGCATTAAGGGATGGATGAAATATAGGTTGTATGCATGTAATTGGATTAGATGGTTGTTTCCTAAATGGGCAAGTAAAATGTGAGCTTTTAACTGCTATTGGAAGAGATGCTAACAACCATGTGTATCTAATAAAATGAGCTATAATAAATATAGAATACAAAGATAATTAGACATAGGATTTAGAATTATTGTTTAATGACTTAGGAGTTGACAGTAGAAGGGGCCTAATTGTCATTTTAGATCAACACAAGGTAATGGTAAATCACTTTGATATTCCTTTATTTATTCATGTGTATATACTTATCACTTTCCATTGTGTTATGCTTGTAGAAGTTATGAAATATATACTTCCTCTGTTGAACATAGGCAATGTGCAATGTATATTTATTCAAACATCTATAAAAATTACATTTGTTTAGAGTGTAAAAACTTGTTTTGGGGTGCTTCAATAAGTACCATAGATATTAAGTTGGAATACATTAAAAGAATAAATGAGAATGCATATAATTGGGTCATGCCAACGTTCATGGTGTAAAGCATTTTTTCATATAGATACGTATGTAAAGTAGCGAAGAATGGAATTTCAAAGTGTTTTAATGTCGTAATTATTGATATTATAAAAAAAACCTCTACTTACAATACTTGAGGAAATTAGAATTTACACAAGAATTTGAAAAAAAAATAATAATCAAGGTTTGAAAACATTCATGGCATGTGTTTGGGTCCCTTAGTTTGGAAGAAACTGAAAGCTAGTATTGGATGATTCACACAGATCCAAGTGATCCTGGTAGTACAAAGACGTATTGTGACTTAAGAAGACAATATTGGTGGCAATGAAATTCGAGAGTGGTTAAGTGTATTGCCAAATGTGCAACTTGTGTACAAGTTAAATTTGAACATCAAGAGCCTTATGGGAAGGCATAATCATTGCAAGTTTTGATAGGAAAGTAGGATTACCAAGGACGAATAAGGTCCACAATGCTATTTGAGTTATTGTTGACCAGTTGTTGAAAATTGCCCTTTTATTGGCAATAAAGGAAACAACACCTCCAGAGAATTTGAAAAAATTATATGTAAATTAAGTAGTTAGACTTCATGGAGTGTAATCACTAACTTTCCAAGCTACATACCCGATTCACATCAAGACACTAATAGAAAATTGGATTTTAGCGACAAACAATTTCCGACGAAATCATTTTGTCGGTTTTTTACTTCAAATTTCAGACAAACTCGTGATGAAACTTGAATCCCTCAAATTTCCGACAAAATACCTACAAAAATAAAAGCAATTACATTTCCGTCGGAAAGGTGTCGGTAATTTACGACGGAAAGCGACGGAAGTTCAATTCAGATTTGAAATTGATGTTTGGTGGAATCCCTTCGGATATGTGAAACGGGGAAAAATCATAGATCCTTCCCTCCTTTTCTTCTTTTCCCACATTTTCTCTTTTAAATATTATAGAAAGTTTATATTACTATTGTTATTATAAATTATTACTATTATTTTAATTATTAATGTTTTTAATTTTTATTAGGTTTATTATAATTTTGTTTTTTTATATTAGGTTTATCATAATTAAAATATTATGTTAATACTAAGCTTATAATTATTATTATTATTATTATTATTATTATTTATGTGTATATACGTAATGTCCCAAATTTGAAACCAATTTTTCATTTTTAAAATCATAGTATAAGAGTAAAACTATTTCATAAACCATAAATCCTTCGATCATTGTTTTAGTACAACGCCATATCCAAAAACCATTTTAAGCAAATTAAACAAAAACATAGTCCAGCAGAAGTCTCAAATCGATGTTTCGGATGTCGTACAGTCATGCCGCGCCACAGCCCCTATAAAAGGAAGTACCTGAAAACATCTAAAGTTAGAGAGTAAACACAAAGCTTAGTGAGTTCCCCAAGATACCACACATTCATGCACATATTACACATAAAGAGTCCCGACATTGCCAGCTTTCCTGCACTTGGAATTTGGATCCGTTCCTTCTGTGAACCACAGTCTGCCTCGCTTCGATCAGGCTGGGTTCGCCCACGTTTGCTCCTCAAGGGTAAGGGCTGGATGGGTATACCCCACCAGTCCTTGACATCATCCCTCAGTAGGTTCACCACGAACCTCACCTTTGAATTCTCTAGGCAAAACTATTGAATAGTGTCCAAAGTCATAACTAATTGGTAAGGATTTTCCATTAATAGCATGGTCCTTTTGGGTTTCCCTTACTAGATTTTGTAATTATTTGCAAGAAAAATTGTGAACGAGAATTAACTTGAGTATGACATACCACCCTCAAATAGATGGTTAAAATACATGAACTATTCCAACTATTCAACATATGATAAGATATTGTGTTATACTTTAGAGGCAGATATGATGAACATTTGTCATTGGTGGAGTTTTCTAACATAATAATTATCATTCAAACATCGGAATACCACTGTACGAGGCGTTATATGGAAGAAAGTGTTGAACACCCATATGTTGGTTAGAAGTCGAAGAGAAAAAACTTACAAGCCCAAAAATTGTAAGAATTACAAATCAGAAGATTGAGGAGGTAATACAAAAAATATGAAAGTGGCCCAAATTAGGCAAATAAGTTACTCAAACTTGAAGAAGAGACCAACTGATATGGAAATAGACTTGGTCATGTTGAAAGGTATCACCTTAGAAGGGCATGGTTAGATTTGGAAAGAGAGGTAAATTGAGTCCAAGATGTATTGGACCATTCAAGTTATTGGAAAGGATATGGTCATAAGCTTTCAAGCTTGATTTACCACCGGAGCTTGAATATATACATGAAACCTTTCATGTTTTTTACTCCAAGAATTATTTTGGAAAGATGATGATATCATTCCATTGATAGCTTTGAAAGTTGATGTTTTTAACAAGTTGATAGAAGAATTAGAATCTATTATTAAAGAAAAGACACAGAAGAAATAAGAAAATTTAACTTGTGTTGGTTCAAAGGAAGCAGTCTTATGGACTAAACCATATATAGGAAACAAAAGAGGGTATGATGATATGTTACACCAATTTTACAAACTATGAAGCAATTCTGAGGGCGTAATCCTATTAAGGGGTATGTAATGGATTTAAATTATCACAAACAAACATACAATATCGCAAATGGTAGCATAAATAACAATACAAGATCTAGATCCAATAGTCAGATCCATGTTTAAAGAACCTTGCAACATTTACTAACCTAAAATCATAATTAGGTTTAATACATTCCTTGATGATCCTTGGATGAATGAGGGTCCAAAGTACCATCCCTCTACTGGAATCACACCCCAAATGTAGATCAAGCACCAAAAGTCGAAATATCCAAACTACTACTTAAGGACTCCCACAACCATAAAGAGCATGGTTTATTACAGTCCAAGCCAACCCAAAATCATGGCCTTTTGACTCGGTTTTTGCAACCCGAGAAGAAGGCCGAGAGGGAGAGAGATGGCATGACTAAAAGGGGGAGGAGGGTGGTGGTTCACAAACAAATGGATAATCGAGGGCGGATGTGGCTTGAGGTCGAGGATAAGGGAAGAGAAGGGAGGGGTGACGACTTTTTTAAGGAGAATTAGGGTTTCTATCTTGTTCCTTATTCCCTAAGTGTCATAACCCTCCTATTATAATTGATTTTTTCCACCCACTTTGATACCCTTATCAATGTTTCATAACTTAAAGTGCAAATGAATCCAAATAAGTGATCACATTTATCACATATCAAGTTTGTATTTATTTCTTTTTAGACCCCCCTTAGTAATCGTTATGTAACACCTGAATTGACTTGATGTATGTATATAAATATGTATGTTATTATATTAAGGTGATGTTGTGGTGGTTTTGGTGATAAAGGACTAAAATCGTAAGAATTTTGATAAAAGGGGCCATTTTTGCCAAAATGGCAAAACTATGGGCAAAAGCTGATTTGAATAAGGACTTAGATGGATAATAAGTTTATATGTGGGGTGAAACATAAAACATAAGAGTTTCAATTAAATGGGTAAGTTGGAGATCTTTTGTGAAAGATTGAAGACTTGAGGGGCCAATTCTGCCAATTACTGAAAGATGATATGCTATAGCTAAAATTCTTTTCATTTCAACAGAAGGATACGATTTTGAAAGGGAGAGGGAAGAAGGTTGGCGATTTCATGGAGAAATGGGAGGCCTTAGCTTGGTTCTTGAAGAATTGGGAAGAAATTGAAGTTTCTAGCTTTCAAAGGTGAGCATTCTTCATATTCTAGCTTACAAACCCGTTTTTGGGTTGAGGGTGGAGTAGAATCCGATTTTCAGAAGTTGGGGAGGTCTTTACCTATGATCCAAAGTGAATAATTCATGTGTCTATGCTTCATGGGGCTCATTTCCAACATAATGATGACATAGAAGCATGGTTATTAAAAGTTTGATTCTATGAACCCTAGAATTTGGGGGGTTTTTGGTTCAACCTATGAATTCAATGTAATTGATGCGTTATAGTTGGTGTTTTGGATGAAAGAAACCACATATAGTTGTTTCCTAATGATTCCAATTAGTTATGTAGGAATTAGGACAAGATTTGAATTAGGAGGGTGGAATGGAATCAAGGAAATAAGAACTTAATTTTCGTCATCATGTGTGCAGTCATGGGAAAATGGGTTGTACACCTTTGTTAACTATTGAATCTTCATGGAAATTTGGATGGTAGCTTCTTAACATATACTTCTTCAATCTAAACGGTGGAGATCTTCATTAGTGTTGTCTACATAATTCTGTAGTGGTTTCAATTCGCTAGACAGTAGGTAATTGATATTGCCTAATTTATATATATATTTCGGGCAATATCAAGTGCTTAAAAATGTGTTTTTTGGTTTAATTTCACGATAAAAGGTACTTAATCATTTTAAATAACCGAAACGCAGGAAAAATTGCTTTATTGAGAAGAATGAGCTAAATTCAAGCCTTGGAATGAAGAAAATGGAGTTAAAGATCTATCGGGAAAGGAAGAGCCAAAAAGAGCGTATTCTGGACGAAAAAGCGAAGAAATTAGTCAATCAGACGATAGATCGCGACCCTATCTCCATAGGGATCGCGACCCTACCTCGTGACGAAAGCGTGACAGATTGATGACCAAAGGATCGCGACTAGAAGGCAAAATCGCGACCTTACGGAGATCGCGACCCGATCTCCTAGGGATCGCGACCCGACCTACGCCCTACCACTCCACTCAGTCGGGATCGTGGCCGACGGACCTACGCACTACATTGCAGATCGCGACCCGATCCATAGAGGATCGCGACCCTACGGTCCCTGTCCAGCACTATAAATAGAGACTTAATCTTGATGTTTTAGACACACAATTCAGATTATAAACTCTCTACCTGGAGAAACACCCTCTATCCCCCTGTTCTAAACCTCTCTTCATCAAGGTTTGAAGCTCGGCTAAGCGGAAGTCACGACAAACGATCAAGATCACCATTGCTCGGATATTCGGTTTGCTTACTATGTTTAGCTTTCTTATATATTCAGTGTGCTGTTTGTCTTTGATTATGGAGTAATTCCATTTTGCTTTTACTTAGACTAGATGAAACTTATAATTATGTTTTGATTGATATAAATTCGGATATTGCAAGTTTAATAATTTACTTTGCATGTTTATTTAACAAACTATTGTATATTAAGAATCTATCTTTGAAACTTATAACTGAATTATATTTAGTATAGATGACCATTCTTGCTAAATTAATTTGTATCATAATATATATATTTCATGTATATATTTATGACTAGTGATTGACCAAATCCTAGGTTAAGTTACAAAGAAAGAATCTTATATGCATTTGTTTTAATTGTATTAGTGGACCAAACTATACAACTTATTTTGATTTTCATGACCATTGATATCAAAAGAAACAAATAAATCATGCAGAGTATGAATAAATAGAATGATTAATTGGAGTAATTAATTTACAGGACCAATGAGATTAATAACCCTTCTTAATCATAGAATTGGATTGTTGGACCAAGACATCTAATCAACTTAGAAATCAGTATTTAACTTGTTAATATCCATTGCACATTATTATCAATCAGACTATTGTTATAAGGAGTAATCACATCTGAGTAAAAGCATATTTTGTCAAACTATCCTTGCGGCTTAACTTCAAACCTTGTTACCATTTATTTACTTATAATTCTTTATTTATTTGATGATACGATCTCTTCACAATTACACAACAAAACCCCCCCTTTTTTATCTCTTTTGTTATTATTATAAATTGTTAATTGATAATTGGTTTTCTTAAACTTTAACAAATTCCCTTGGGTTCGACCCGGACTTATCATTGATATATTACAATTGATTAGGTACACTTGCCTAGTTGTGTTGTTTTCATTCATGGTATTTCCCCTGTTATAAATTCAAAACTTATGAAAAGACATTACAAAGACAATATTGATCCTCAGTATTCCGAAAATAAGTGATATCATTTTTGTATATAAAATATGTATGTCTGAAAACACATCAAGTTTTTGGCGCCGTTGCCGGGGAATACGGTTTAAAGTAAAGAAATTCATTTATTAATTTAATTTATTTATAATTTATTCTAGATCTCACCATTCTATTCCTCAGATAGTGTATGACCAGGAGTTCAAATTCTCCTTTGACTCCACAGTTTCAAGAACCAGAAAGAGAATTCCGCAGACGACGGAGACACGCAAAACTAATGGCAGATATTGCAAATCTTTCTTTAGAAGAATACGCAAGCCGTACACAAGAAGAAACTGGCCAAGGACTAGTTCGTCCCACAATTCCAGATGGGACGCATTTTGAAATAAAAGGCCAATTTCTACATCTTCTGAGGGAAACTCTATTCACAGGATAAGATGCTGAAGATGCAAACCAGCATGTTGAATCCGTCCTGGAAATAGCCGATTACTTTCATATTCCCGGAGTAACTAAAGATGCTGTCATGTTACGAGTATTTCCAATAACACTCCAGGGAGCAGCAAAGAGATGGTTAAAGGCTGAACCCCCAAGAACAATAAAAACTTGGGAAGAACTAAAAACGAAATTTATTAAACAGTTTAGCCCACCTTCTAAAATTGCTAAAATGAAAGCAAAAATCCAAAATTTTCAACAGATGGATGATGAAACACTTTATGATGCATGGGACCGTTATAAAGAAATGTTACAAAATTGCCCACAACATGATCTAAATCCACATCAAGTTGTGCAAACATTTTATAACGGAATTAATGTAACAACTCGTCAAATGGTTGATTCGCAGGGGCCAATTCCAAAGAAAACTCCAGCAGACAGGTATGCATTAATCGAAGAATTAGCCCAACACTCGCATCAGTGGCATTCTTCAAGAGACTCTTCCCTGAGAAAAAAGCCATCAGATGATCAAGCCGATGGATTAGCAGCCCTTAATGCCAAACTAGACGCTTTGGGGCGAGACATGAAAAAGGTAAATCAAACAATCCATGCCATACAGGTCGGCTGTGATAACTGTAGTGGACCACATCTTGCAAAAGATTGTCCACTAGATGAAGATGGGAAAAGAAAAGAAAGTGTTTGCTATTCCTCTGGAGACAGATTTGATGAAAGAAGGCCGCGAAACAGCAACTGGAAGCCTTATGAAGAGTATAAAAAAGATCAAGCCGAGAAGTATAAGCAAAGCGGGCAAGGATACTACCAAAGAGAACCAACCTTTGATCCACAAAGTCAACCAGAAAAGAAACAGAGTTTTGAAGAAATGATGTCTAGATTTGCAGAAGCTTCAGACAAAAGACACAGAGCAACCGAAGAACTAGTGAAGAAAATAGGAGTAACTACAGAATCTTCACTCCGAAACCAACAAGCTTCAATTTTAAATATTGAAACCCAAATTGGTCAAATTGCTCGAGTCTTACATGAAAGATTCCCTGGTACTTTACCAAGCAACACAGAGCAAAATCCTAACGCGCAAGTCAATGCAATTTCAACCAGAAGCGGTAAGATTTTAGAACCGTCAATTCCCATAAACACTAACTCTTCGTCTAAAACACAGGAATCTGAGAAGCTACCGGAAAAGAATGAAGAAGAAGCTGAAGAAAGACCACCGCCAACACCCGTAAAAAGTTATAAACCACCAGTTCCATACCCACAGCGTCTGAAAAAGGAAAAACAAGAAGAAGAGTATAAGAAATTCTTAGAACACATTAAATCATTGCATATTAATATACCTTTTGTTGAGGCTATTGCACAAATGCCTAAATATGCAAAGTTTTTAAAAGATCTTCTTTCAAATCGAAAGAAACTTGAAGAAGTATCTAATGTGATTCTAAATGAACAATGCTCAGCAGCAATGTTGAACAAAATACCTAAAAAATTGACCGATCCAGGAAGTTTTACCATACCATGCCAATTTGGTAATTTAGCTCTCAGTCATGCTTTAGCGGATTCAGGTGCAAGTATTAATCTCATGCCATATTCATTTTACTCTAAGCTTGACTTGCCCGAACCCAAACCAACAAGAATGGCAATCCACTTGGCAAACAAATCAGTAACACACCCAAGGGGAATAGTGGAAGATTTATTGGTAAAGGTTGATAAATTTGTTTTTCCTGCAGATTTTGTTGTACTAGACATGGAGGAAGATGAACAGGTTCCAATCATTTTGGGAAGACCATTCCTAAATACGGCAAGAGCTTTAGTGGACATTCATGAATCTAAGCTAACACTTAGAGTCGGAAGTGATGCAATAACCTTTGGAATCGATCAATCAATGAAACACTCAAAAACATGTGATAAAGCTGTATACTTTGTTGATACTATTGAAACTCATCTGAAAAATGAATTACAGGAACTGGAAAGAGGAAATTGGGAAAGCATGATACAACTAGACAAGAACGACGAAAGCTTCAAGGTAAACGGACACCGGATGAAGCATTACGAACAAGGAGTCCGTTGTGAAGAAGGAGAGGATGTACCCCTCTCAAACATTTAAAAATTTAAAAGCAGGGGTACGGGTTTAAGCTTTCAACCCAGGTAAGGAAAGCGGTGTGAGAAAAAGACATTTATTTTTATTCGATTGGGTTGTAATAATTTTAAGACAATTTAATTTTATGTTGTGTGTTTAATAAATAATAAATAATAAAAATAAAAACACAAAAAAATAAAAATCATCAACGGAAAACTAGAAAAGAAAAACGCCACAGCAGAGGATCGCGACCCGATCACAAGCCCGTAGGGACCCGATCTCAAGCGAACCGGAAAACCCAAGCCCGTAAAATTCAACGATCGCGACCCGACCCAATGGGGATCGCGACCCGACGTCGCGCAGAAGGTTAAAAACCGATCGGTCACTTGGTTTCAAGTTTTACCCGACAATCGCATCCCGATCCTCACGGTAAATCGCGACCGAGCATTTTTCCAGATTTTTAGATCCGTAATCATCAAGCAAGGTATGTAACCCCTCGATCCCTTCTCGATTTTCATTACGAATTGATAGATATTTTGTGAATATTGAAATAAAATTAGGTTTTAAAATTGATTCTCGGTTTTGAATGATTTGCCCATTTAGATGTTAGATCTAACCGAGAATCAAGTAAACTAGTTAAAACCCTCTTAGATAGTGTAGATTTAGCTTGAAAATTGTTGAAAATCGGAGAAGTTAGGTCGGGCGTTCAAGGATCGCGACCCTATCCTTGATGATATTCATAGATCGCGACCCTACGGTCGAAGCCAAGGTGCAAAAATTCAAGGATCGCGACCCGATCTTTGAACACGTTTACGTATTGCGACCCTATCCTTGAATGTCCCTGAACTGTTCGTCGATCGCGACCCGATCGATGAAAAGGTTCATTGATCGCGACCCTACCGTTGAATGTCACCGGACCAATTTTTCAGTCGCGTCCCTATAATCTCGACCCGATGTTCAACGATCGCGAACCAAAACCCGACCCAATCAAGGATCGCGACCCGATCCGGATGCCATCGCGACCCGACATGGACCATAACCCGAACCGATTGTCCCGACCAAACCCTGATCGCGACCCGACCACAAATGGATCGCGACCCGATCTCTGATCAGGGGGAAAAATTGTTTTATTTTCAAGCTAATTCTTTTCTATTTATTTTTATTTTCTTATTTCACAGATAAATGGCGGGAAGGGGAGAACAAAACCCACAAGCTGAACAATTGCCATCGCATGCATTGCTTCAATTTCCAACAACTATCAACAATGCGAGGAGACAACGATATTTGGGAGAACTAGCCAAGATTCACAAAAAAGACATTCATGTGCCTCCCTGTCTGGATTGGGAATACGCGGCCACAATCGGGTTGCACCACCGTATGGCACCATTCACGACAAAAATCGACGGTGCCACTGGATTTACCTGCCACGCTTGGGATAGACTATTCCATTTCCACGAGCCGATCTTCAGAGAGCTCACTCTTGAATTCCTATCCACTGTTCAGTTCGAGCAGTACAAGGAATTATCGGATAGGACGGCTCTCTCTTTCAGACTGGGAGGAGTCAGCAGAGAGTGCAGCGTGATGGAGCTTGGATTACGCCTGGGGCTATATACACGGGAGGAGATCGCATTGCCCATTTTTTCTACTTTCTTCGAGGCATGCCTTAGGATCCCGCCCGCTGAGTTCCGCGTGGCAGATGTTTGGGGTGCATTGGCCAATGAGGCCTACGATTCACACACCGCGGTGGAGAGCATGCTACGCTCCCCTGTCCACCGTGTACTTCACAGACTCATCGCCTCTACGGTTAATCACCGTAAAGGAAGCGATAAGGTACCCGTTGATGATGTCTTCTACCTTTGGTGCCTGGTATCTGAGGGTGTGTGCCTCAACCTCCCGTATACACTGGCTGTCTTCCTTACCAGAAAGGCGAAAGGGGCAAAGAAAAAGAGCCCCATCTCTGGAGGGCATCTTATATCCAGACTGGCAGCATCATATGACGTCTTCTCATCTCCTGTCGTACGGGGACTCACAGTATCAGATCCTCGTCTTATGACCAGGAGTTACCTTTATCAGATGCGAGTGATCGACCAGGACGATCACATTCGTGAGGAGGACCCGGTTGAGCAGGAAGAAGACATGGACGCTCAGCCCGAGCCACAGCCCGAGCCAGAGCCAGAGCCACAGCCAGACCCGCAGCCGCAGCCTCAGCGAGCCCCCGGTGCTCACCGTCGACGCCGGCAGAGATCTCCGATACAGCAGGATGTCCCGGAACAGGAGATCGACCTACGCTACTTATCCCAGCAGATGAGTAGGATGGATTTGAGCCGAGAGCACGACATGCAGAGGCTAGATCGCGATATTCTGAGGAGACAGGTACATGACCAGTGGGTATCACGCAGTTTGCAGGAGTTCTACGCTAGTCAGGGGTTCCAGCCATCTATTCCATACCCGACGTATGTTCCTCCTGTACCCACGTGGTTTGAGCCGCCATATTTCCTGCACGACTACGGTGATGGAGGTGGCACCTCAGGTTCAGTTTTTGATGATACTGATGATTGACATTATTTTTGTATTTAAATACGTTTGGATTTTTGTTATATTTTATTTTAGTGTGGTGTGTTTGTTTTTATTTAATGGTGTGTTTTATTTTTTTTGTGGTGTGGTTAATATTTTCTCTGAGCAGTGATACAGAATTTAGGTTCAAACAGACGCTGGCATTCAGTTCAGCAAACTTCTTCTGTGGAATCTGTCCTTAAAACAGAACGACCCATTACCCAAGGGGAGTCCATTCCAATTAAACTCCTATTTGAATTAAAAAGATATATACAATAAGATTATTGTATAAAATAAGTGTAGGGTAAAAAGGTCAAACTGCAATTATTAACTAAGTCAAGTCAAGATTTTATCTTAAACATCTCTTTCCAAAAATTGAACACTAAAAAGGTAATTGTTAAGAAAAATGTTTTGAAAATAAATTTGTAGGTCAAACCTAATTTTATGCTCTTATTTTCTAGTTTTTCATTATTTCATATAAAATTTAATTTCGTAAATGACAAGTAGTTAGAATGATAATTACAAAATGTTTTGCATAAATAACGAAATAGACCCGTTGAAAATCAGGATTTGTCAAAACAGGTTGAGTCAGTTTCCCTAATCGCGCGAATGCTATGACTAAATCGAGGAAAATAAGCCTCGTTAAAAGAACTTCAAATGAGAAAATAAATGAAATGAAAAGCGAAGAATCAAGTAACGTTACACCATAAGATTGAGACTCAGGAAGGAAATTCAGTCAGTGGCCTTTGACATTCGAGCAAGTAGACATAAAATGGGGCCCACGGGCATTCCTACTCCTTATTACCTAAAACCAACTGGTTTGGGATAATATTGTCGAAAGCTCGTTACACGGATGTCATCGAAAGTCATGGGATTTCTTTAGTGACCTTTGGAATTTGAATTAGTAAACTCTGTACAGTTGTGAGTTGAAAATTTGTAATCAAGAGTTCCATAGAAAGTCACGAGTTTCAAAGGTGCGATAAAAATAGATAACTTAACTTGATAAACCTAGTCCAGCATAATTTTTGGGAAACTTGACAAAAAGATCTTGAGATAAGAGGAACTTTTAAAGGGTGTATTCAATGTTATGTAAAAATGAGTGTTTTTCAATCTAAATATTTGTCATTAATGGAAATAGATTTTATGTAAAATTTTGGAAGATTAGAAATACGCACATAAGACTAGGTATAATCTACTATTTTTTCTTACAACCTTATTCTTAACATAGGTAAATAATGTTAACAGTTGGAAAGTTGTTTAGATATCAATTGTCTTAGCTGGTTTTTAAATTATAGTTTGCTCGAGGACAAGCAAAATTCAAGTGTAGGGTATTTTGATATTGCCTAATTTATATATATATTTCGGGCAATATCAAGTGCTTAAAAATGTGTTTTTTGGTTTAATTTCACGATAAAAGGTACTTAATCATTTTAAATAACCGAAACGCAGGAAAAATTGCTTTATTGAGAAGAATGAGCTAAATTCAAGCCTTGGAATGAAGAAAATGGAGTTAAAGATCTATCGGGAAAGGAAGAGCCAAAAAGAGCGTATTCTGGACGAAAAAGCGAAGAAATTAGTCAATCAGACGATAGATCGCGACCCTATCTCCATAGGGATCGCGACCCTACCTCGTGACGAAAGCGTGACAGATTGATGACCAAAGGATCGCGACTAGAAGGCAAAATCGCGACCTTATGGAGATCGCGACCCGATCTCCTAGGGATCGCGACCCGACCTACGCCCTACCACTCCACTCAGTCGGGATCGTGGCCGACGGACCTACGCACTACATTGCAGATCGCGACCCGATCCATAGAGGATCGCGACCCTACGGTCCCTGTCCAGCACTATAAATAGAGACTTAATCTTGATGTTTTAGACACACAATTCAGATTATAAACTCTCTACCTGGAGAAACACCCTCTATCTCCCTGTTCTAAACCTCTCTTCATCAAGGTTTGAAGCTCGGCTAAGCGGAAGTCACGACAAACGATCAAGATCACCATTGCTCGGATATTCGGTTTGCTTACTATGTTTAGCTTTCTTATATATTCAGTGTGCTGTTTGTCTTTGATTATGGAGTAATTCCATTTTGCTTTTACTTAGACTAGATGAAACTTATAATTATGTTTTGATTGATATAAATTCGGATATTGCAAGTTTAATAATTTACTTTGCATGTTTATTTAACAAACTATTATATATTAAGAATCTATCTTTGAAACTTATAACTGAATTATATTTAGTATAGATGACCATTCTTGCTAAATTAATTTGTATCATAATATATATATTTCATGTATATATTTATGACTAGTGATTGACCAAATCCTAGGTTAAGTTACAAAGAAAGAATCTTATATGCATTTGTTTTAATTGTATTAGTGGACCAAACTATACAACTTATTTTGATTTTCATGACCATTGATATCAAAAGAAACAAATAAATCATGCAGAGTATGAATAAATAGAATGATTAATTGGAGTAATTAATTTACAGGACCAATGAGATTAATAACCCTTCTTAATCATAGAATTGGATTGTTGGACCAAGACATCTAATCAACTTAGAAATCAGTATTTAACTTGTTAATATCCATTGCACATTATTATCAATCAGACTATTGTTATAAGGAGTAATCACATCTGAGTAAAAGCATATTTTGTCAAACTATCCTTGCGGCTTAACTTCAAACCTTGTTACCATTTATTTACTTATAATTCTTTATTTATTTGATGATACGATCTCTTCACAATTACACAACAAAACCCCCCCTTTTTTATCTCTTTTGTTATTATTATAAATTGTTAATTGATAATTGGTTTTCTTAAACTTTAACAAATTCCCTTGGGTTCGACCCGGACTTATCATTGATATATTACAATTGATTAGGTACACTTGCCTAGTTGTGTTGTTTTCATTCATGGTATTTCCCCTGTTATAAATTCAAAACTTATGAAAAGACATTACAAAGACAATATTGATCCTCAGTATTCCGAAAATAAGTGATATCATTTTTGTATATAAAATATGTATGTCTGAAAACACATCAGTAATCTTAACCATGAAGCTATGTTTCTACACTATTTTAGAAAAATCATATAAGTTTGTAGAAAAATTGTTTGGTCTAATTCTAGTGGCCTTAGAATGGTACGAATATCTAGTTTATTTAGTGTTTGCACATTGTAAACGAATTACAGGTTCAAGATAGGTAAAAATCATATTTTCTATGATGTTGTCAAATTGATTTATGACAACACACTGTTGTTGTGTTGCAAAATTCATAGTAAATCATAGAAAAATTAAAAAAAAATGAGGTCAGGGGAATTGGAAACTTATGAATGTCTAGTTTATTTCATGTTTGAAAGTTAGAACATGATTCTATTGGTGTTTATTATATTCTTGTTGGGCCTATATGGATATATTGGCGTTAATTATTTTCTTGTTGGGCTTATATGGCTAAAATTAGTGATAATTACTTAGTGAGCGTATTTGGCTATAATTGGTGTTAATTATTTGGCGAAGCCTATATGGCTATTTATGGTGTTAGTATTTACTTGGTGAATCCTATACGGCTATTTACGGTGAATAATCTTAACTACCCTCTTATGTGGTATTTATGTATAATTATTTTATGGTGATTAATTTAATAGTTAGCCTCGTGTTTTATTGTTGTTTCAGTCTTTGTGGCTATTCCTGGTGTATATTATTGTGGAACCTATGTGGCTAGCGGTGATGAGTTTTATCCTTAAACTTATATGGCTAGTGGTGGTTATTATGCCTTCATGGCTTTCGGTGTATTATTTCATGGTGGGGGCGTTGACAAGTCTTTGTGGCCCAAAACCATGGGAGTGAGGAAAGGATGGAGTACTTAGGTGGGATGATACATAAGTGGGTGTAGTGTGATGATATTTACATGAGTGTGGGGTGGTGGCATCTTGGTGTTTGGGGTATGGTGAACTCGGGAGTGGTAACTATGAAATATAGGTGGGTGTGGTGAGATGGCATTCAGGTGGAGGACAGGGTAAGGATATTATGGTTGACAAGCAACCTCCCATCTCTTTACCAAAAAATTGGCCAACCCTTGGGAAAAAGACAAAATGACAATTTAGTTTCACAAACTAGATGTACTCATGTAACCAGAAAGTTGAGTGGAAACCAAGGTGTCTAAAAACTTTTACATGACTTGTTAAATCATACTATATGATATAATAACTAGCTTATTCCATTTTAATTATTATTTTCATAAAACAATAATTATTCTCTAATTAAATACAAATTTTGATTATTTATTAATAATAAATATTCAATATGTGCCCGGTTTCAGGACGACCTTGGAAATAGTTATCAAAAAGACGATGGTTGAAGACATTATTGAGAATATGAGAAAACAAATAGTCATGTTTAGTATGAATAGAGAAAGTGGTAACTTGGAAAGGTTTCATGGTAGAAATATTTCACTGGTAATATTGGTGTTGTCCTCAACATTAATGAACTCCTTGAAATCTTCAGAGATACCGAGGGTACCGTCGCCTTGACTGAAGAACCCTGGGACCATAAGCAGTCGAAGCACATACTCAGGGAGTGCCGGGCATACTTCATAATCGAGTTAAGAATCAAATATCATAGTAAGTTATGTATCATCAGAAAAGTATCTAATTGATTGATTCCATGAAAAGTTGACGCGGACCAAGCATGAAGGTCATACTAGCGTCCATGGATGATATATTTGAGAGCAATATGACATAAAATGTTTTAGTTGTTAGTTTGATAATTTGAAACTTATAGCAGTATAAATTGTATCTGACTTGGTGGTTATTTCGTGGAGGCTAAATAATAAGCTGGATTGTTACCATTTACATTAATTTAATACTTTGTTTCATTTTGCATGTTTAGAACCCACTTCCCGAATATTAATCTACTTGAACATCCACAGTCGATCATACTCTTCGAAGCAAGTAGTGATTTAAGACTGTAATGGAGTGATTAGTAGATTGTCTATAGTAATTAAACATAGCATGGAGATTGCGACTAACACTCATGAGTACTTGATAGAGATTCAAGTATTGGAACAACCCGCACTTAGAGATTACTTCATGGATTAAGTCACAAGTAATTCTAAGATGATAATATCTCTTATTCTTCAAGCTAAGATACATGAGTTTTTGCTCTATGGTTCTGTTATGAATTGGACTACTCAAACACTGTCCGTAACTGGCAGTTATAAAGGGTATGTCCATGTATGACATGATGAGTAGACATAAACTATGCATTCAAGGTTTATCTGTTCCTTCTACTCTAACAATAAGAAGCAATATTTGTGGGCCCCTCGATGATTTGATTTTAATATTGAAATGCTCGGTCGGGTTCTGACTAAATTGATGTGTTCAATTAAGTAATCTGATATGGTCATCATAAATCACTATCGGGAAATAGAATTTGAACCTTTGAGATTTTCCTTATCTATATCTCGGGTTCATAATGATATCTTGTAGAACATATGAATAACTAATCACTTATCTAAGGGTCGTCTCGTCTCATGACTTTGATCAGAGTTTGGCAGTTGCATTGGATGACATACTCTTGGCTGATTATCTAAAAGTATCACACCATACAAAAGTTGATGACTTGTCCAACTGGGAGACTGTTGGAAATAGTGTCCAAAGTCGTTAACTGTTGGTGATATTTCTAATAATAGCAGGGCCCTTTTGGATTGCCCTCACGACCAAGTAAAAACAAACAGTGACATAAATTAAATGAGAATAATTAGTTTATTAATTAATGTTGAAATAAATTAATTGGAAACTAAGTAGTAATTAATTGATAAATTAATTGAGAATTAATTTGATGGAATTAATTACAAGGATTGGATTGTAACTAATTAAGAGTTTAATTAATTAAAGACAGTCCAGGGGCAGTTTGTAAGGAGGCCCCTTAAGTTTGAAACCCTAAGCATTCCCTTTGGCCTTCTTTGTGCCGCCACCCTCCGACTCTCCCTTTCCTCTCCTCCTTGTCGAATTCCAATACCTTTTTCAAGGGATTTTGGATCATGCCTTCAAGCCTAGAGGAAGTTTTGTCAGTTTGGTTTTCTGGTGTTCTTGGATGTGAGTCATTAGAGGGATTATGGTTTGGGTCCTTACATCTAAACAAATGTATGAATTCACAATTCTCTTGTTAGTTGATGCAATTGTTATGAACCATATGATCCTTCATTATGAACATGTTGTTTCTTGTTTTGATAATTTGTATGAATATATGAATTGATCTTTTTGAATCTTCCGCTGTATAAATGTTTTTGTTATTATGATCAAATCCCAACAATTTTTTCTTACGTAATCTATTTAATATGTGTTACAAGAAAATAAAGTAAGTAAAAGTTGACATCATTCTAGACATAACGCTTTTGGGAATACTTAGATGACTCAGGATTATCTTAAAGCAAACACTAATGGAAAGTTTAATAGAACAAATAGTTGCTTTTGAATATTTTTTGTTTCCTTTGACTTTTGATATGTTATAATCCTGATTGGATCTTCATCATGTATATATCATGGGTTGTATGAAATTTCATTCCAACCGCTCCCACCACCACCTCCCTTCATATCTCTCCTCACAACTGACGACCAAAAACCCAAAAACCCCATCCCACCCAAAAACCTACCCTCCCAGAATCTCTCGTCATCGTTGACCCAAACCTAAAATTCGCCAGTCGCCGCCCGGTTCAGACGTCTTACTCCAAATTGAAAACCAAACGCAAAAAATGATTCAAAGTGAGAGAGAGAGGGAAAAGGGAGATTGATAACTATATATATATATATATATATATATATATATATATATATATATATATATATATATATATATATATATATATATATATATATATATATATATATATATATATATATATATATATATATATATATATATGGAAAGATTGAGAACTAAAAGAACTAATCTAGACCACATATTTTTTTTTGGAAACGGCAAAAGTTTTTATTCAACGGGCTGTAGTAGCAAGAAGCTACACAACATTATTACAATCTGTTTAAATTTACATGTCCGTAAAAGGACTAATACACCAAATATTACTTTCAACCTCAATTTTCCCTCTACCTTTCAACCAAGAGAAAACCATCACGATAATCTCATCAGCAATCACCGGCGGCGATCTTTGTGTCTTTTTGAATGTTCTTTCGTTTCTAGCTTTCCATATACACCAAAGGCTCCCATATAAGATCGCTGTTAACACCTTCCTTTTCTTCTCACAAGTCCTCCACTGGTAAGTGAACTTGAAAATCTCATCCACTGATTGGAAAGAAATGTTGGGAATATTACACCATCTACTAATCTATCTCTAAATTTCCTGTGATTTCTGGCAGGAAACCAAACAGTGGTCCACAGTTTCGGGGTCAGATCCACAGGATGAGCAATGAACATTAGCGACCTGAATGCCCCTCCTAGAGAGGGCATCGTTAGTTGGAATTCTTTTCAAATACGCCCTCCAAACAAAAACTTGAACTTTTAGAGGGACCCACTTACACCACGGGATGGGAATCGCTAGTGGCATTGTGATTTTTGAATCGAGCAACTTCCTAAGAGTATCCACCCGATATTGAGTACATCCGGTTAGAGGGCACACCCATTTATCCATATTGGTGGATGTGTTTATATGTGCTGATTGTAAGCATGACTTCAGCACATGTACTTCTTGTAACTCTATGTTTGTGCTTGGCTTTTTCTTCCACATCCACCTAATTTCTTGACTATCCAATCTGTCTCCTACCAAACAAGATTTCTTTTTCTCAAGCTTATAAATGTTGGGACAAAGATCCTGAAATACTCCCCTCCCGGTCCAATTTTTGAGCCAAAAAATAAAGTGTTTAAGCCGATGGTTGTGGGGTTTGATACAACACATTCACACTAGTTAACCTCCATATACACAACCCTCCGATGAATTGCATCAATGGCCGAGATTGGTTCTCACAGTTCTCAACCTTTTAATGGTTCTCATTTGAACCATTCCATATATATATATATATATATATATATATATATATATATATATATATATATATATATATATATATATATATATATTCAACTGGTAATGTTGATTAAGATTATACCCATATAATTAGTATATCCACCGGATCATCTACTAAGGTGGGTCTGTTAGTTCTATATGCTCAAGGATGATCATAAAATGATATTACTAATAATACATGATCCTATAGGGTCACACCAACAACAAGTTTGACACCAATTGATCATTTAGAATGTTAAATTTGATTTAACATCAAATGATACTAAAACTACAATTTAATCTTGTAGGTTATTATTATTTGAGGTAAATAAAAATAAATACAAAATTAAAGGTTGATTGGTAATTCATATGTGATGAATTAATTAAGTGTAACAATTAAATTGTTTAAATTGTTAAACGATTTAATTGATTTATAAGTAAGCCTTTTATTTAATTTAATTGGTAAATTAAATAAAATATATATATTGTTATATATATATATATATATATATGTATATATATAATTATACAATTAAGATTGTATATTTAGATGGTTTATTTATGTATATGATTATGGGTTAAATGTTATCCCATTAAAGAAATAAGAAGATGTATTATTTATAAGCTTATTATTATCTAAGTTTTATAAATAATAACAACCCACTAGCACTCCATTTGTCATCATAAAATCAGCCATATTGGAAGGAAAAGAATGCATTAAGAACTTAAAAGAGGTGGAAGATGCTTTGTGTCTTCTAGCTTTTGATTATAGAAATCAAATGGGACTTTCTTTTAAGCTAGTTGCATGTGCTTTTCTTTTCTTTTGGGGTGATATAATGGCCGAGATTTAGAGGTGCATATGTGATTATTCATGCTTCAAAAATCAGCCAAATAACTCTCCTTAAGTGCTTAGCAAAATTGGTTTTTGGTTTCATAAGAAAAGGAGTCTTATCTTGCAAGTTGTGGAACTAGCATTCAAGGGTGTTCAAGCTTGTGGTGGATCAACTATAGAGGGATTCTAACTTGATTCCTAGCTATCAAAATCATCCAAACCAAACCCAAGAACAAAGGTTATGATCTTGAACTTAATCTATGTTTGTTCTTCATCTTATCTCTACATGCATGTAGCATGATCCTCTTGAAAATGGAATTTGTGTTCATGATTTTATGCTTCCGTTGCAAACTCTTGTTTTTGAAACTAATTACATGAACTATGATTTCCAACAATTGGTATCAGAGTCATGGCTATATTGCATGTTTAGATAATAAGTTTATTTGGATAAACTTGGTTTTTGGAAGCCATGAATGTTCATCTTCTTGAATGAAAGTTTCATGCATGGCTTCTTTGGCAACATGCAAGTATATAATCTATGATTTTATGTAACCAACTATATTTTATGTATGCATGCATTTGGTTACATAGATGTTGCCTTAGAAAAACAAAGTGTTGATTTTCTTATGATTTTATGTGATAAAATGGTGCATAAACAAGCCAAGGACCATATGATGCATATTTTGTGTTTGTATTCGATATGGTTGTAATCTATTCATTTATTCAAATGGTTTGTAATAATAATTAGTTATTTCCTTCTTAATATTCATTTTGTAAATATTAGAATAGTTGTATTTTATTTATTTAACAAAATGTAACAAGAGAAGGAAGTAAAAGACCAAGAGAAGATTGCACCCAATAGCAGCACTTTCTGAAGAGCTGCTGTCCAGATTTCGAAATTGTTTAGAAAGGTTTTAAAAAATTCATATCTTGGTCATTTGGTGATATAATTGTTGGTAACTTTAATATCTAGTATATACATTAAGTTTCAACAAGTATTAGCATCAATATGGCCAAGAATGAATTGAAAAATGCAACAAAAACCACAATTTTTTCTTCCTGCTGCCCCTGCTGGTCGCAACTTTTGAGGGCCCAAAGAAAAATTCATAACTCACTCCATGATGTCAAGAAATGGTGGTTCAAGTGTCATTTGGTGATATACGAAGCTTGGCAAAATTGTAGCCAAATCGAAGATCATTTGGTTGAGTTTTTGTCACCTTTTTGTCCCTAGGTTTGGACTTGATATTTCATGTATGGCTCACATGAAATATCAAACTAGTTGGCTTGTGTTTATGCACCCATGCATGCTTGTGATGATTGAATGTTTTATTATGTTATGTTGTGGATGAAAATAAGATTTTGCATGCTAGACAACCTAGATAATTAAACATAATCATCAAGGAGTTTGTATTTTTCAAAAGTTGACATTTAAAACATAAGATGTGATAAAATTGGTTTTATTAAAATGGGTTTTGTTATAAAACCTATTAAGTCAAGTTTTGAAAATGATTGAAACAAGAAATAAAATGGAGATTTTATGAACTCTTACAAACTCCAACCCTAAGTAATAATGGTAATTATTTAGGATTATAAATTGGTTCTAATATATGTGATCAAACTCAAACTTAATATTGGATATTAATTGTAATCTTGACCATAAACAAAGAATCAATAAAATGAAGATTTTATGATTAAGGAACCAATTAACAAAATAAGATTTAATGGTACCATGTTCATTGGATGCATACAATCTACATGATACCATATGTTTTTCAAAATTAGAATTGTAAAACATTCAAATCCCTTATGAAATACGAATCAATGCCGTCCCTCTTAAAGACACTCTTGTATCACTTGTATTTACTTGTGGGATAAAGGATACCTAACCACTTGGAGTCTTCTTGTGATACAAGAAGTAGTTTTGCAATATTGATGGGATAAAGGACACCTAACCATTAATAGTTGTCAAAACTACACGTCCGTTTAAGTAGGATGATTCGTTTGGAAATCTCTTGTGATAAAGGTCACCTAAGCATTAGAAATCCAAGGCATAGATGGGATCAAACATGCCAAACTTATAAATGTTATAATGAGATCCCATAACTCTAGAAATTATATTTGGATATAATTGGTAAACCGTTACCTACCTTGTTGATTCGAATAGGCGGGATAAAGGATACCTAACCACTTATTCGTAATGCAACTTGGATTCTAGACCTTAATTAATTAAAGTTTATGAAACAAGAAAGGGTATTAATTATTAAGGACTTAATATCATAATTTACTAAATAGAACCTTGTCAAAATTTTGTAGATGGCACCAAACGCAACAAACCCGGCTCCTAACAAAACCTCACTACGGTCTCTCCTTGAAGGAGAAAAACTTAACCATACCAACTTCTTGGATTGGTACCGTAGTGTGAGAATTGTTCTCAAACAAGAAAAGAAAGAATATGTTCTCAATGAACCACTTCCAGAAGAGCCCCCTGCCATTCCTAAGCCCGCACACGATGCATGGCTTAAAAAGATGGATGATTCCATCGATGCATCATGCCTCATGTTGGCAACCATGATTCCCGACCTTCAGAAGGATTTGGAGAATCATTCTGCCTATGACATGATTCATCAACTAAAGGAAATGTTCCAACAACTTGCAAGAACGGAAAGGTTCGAAACTGTTCGGGCTTTCCATGCTTGCAAGATGGAGGATGGGCAGTCGGTAAGCTCTTATGTGCTCAAAATGAAGAGTCACATTGATCATTTGGCACGTCTTGGAGTTGTGATGCCCGAAGAGCTAGCAACGGATATGATCCTTAACTCCTTGACAAAGTCCTTTGATCCTTTCGTCATGAATTATAACATGAATGGTTTAAATAAGACTATCCCGGAATTACATGGGATGCTAATTACCGCGGAAAAGACTCTGCCTAAGAAAACCACTCAAGTTCTCATGATCAAGGAAGGTGGCACAAAGAGAACTAGACCCGAACACCCCACCAACTCCAAGGGCAAAGGGAAAGCAAAAGCTTTCAAAGGTAAGGGCAAGAAAGTTGTCCAACCATCCCATCCGCCCAAGAAGAAGGCAAAGGTTGCCAAAGAAGACACATGCTTTGAATGTGGCAAAGCTGGGCATTGGAAGAGAAATTGCCCTACGTATCTTGCGGAGTTGAAGAAGAAGAAGGTCGGTGAAGGCACTTCAGGTATCTATGTGATAGACCTAGAACTTTATAATTTATCTCCGAACACATGGGTATTTGATACTGGTTGTGGAACTCACATATGTAATATGGTGCAGGGGTTCAAAAGGAGTAGGCGACTGAAGGCAAATGAGGTAGTACTCCGGGTTGGAAACAATGCAAGGGTTGCGGTGGATTCAATTGGAAGTTTTAATTTATTACTACCTAATGGCTTGTGTATGACATTGTTGAATGTTTATTATGTTCCTAGCTTGACTAGGAATATTATTTCGGTTGCTAAATTAAGACAATGTGGATTTGATCTTTCCTTTATGAATGATGATATTTGTGTTTACAAAAATAATGTATTCTATTTTGAGGCTAGGCCTTTAAATGGAATTTATGAAGTAAACCTTGATGAAAAGACTAACCAAGGCTCTTTATACCACACTTTCACCAAGAGACCCAAATGTGATTTGAGTCAAACCTATCTATGGCATTGTCGCCTTGGGCATATAAACAAGAATCGCATATCCCAACTTCAAAAGAGTGGACTTTTGAAGGCAAATGAGAATGACTCATTTGATATATGTGAATCTTGTTTACATGGCAAGATGACTAAAGCTCCTTTCTCCGGAACCAATGAGAGAGCAAAGGACTTGTTAGGAATCATACATACGGATGTATGTGGTCCTTTCAAGCCAATGACTAGATATGGTGAAAGATATTTCATCACCTTCACTGACGACTTTAGTCGTTTTGAATATGTTTATTTGATTAAACATAAACATGAGGCGTTTGAAATGTTCAAAACGTTTCAAAGTGAAGTGGAAAATCAACTCAACAAAACAATTAAAGTTCTTCGTTCTGATAGAGGAGGTGAGTACTTAAGTACAAACTTTATGGATCATCTTAAGACTTGTGGAATTGTTTCACAACTTACTCCACCTGGAACACCACAACATAATGGTGTGTCTGAGAGGCGGAACCGAACACTATTGGATATGGTTCGATCCATGATGAGTAGAAGTACTCTACCTTTATCATTTTGGGGTTATGCTTTACAAACAGCTGCTCGTCTCCTAAACATGGCACCTACTAAAAAGGTAGATAAAACGCCTTATGAGATATGGCATGGAAGGGTTCCATCTTTATCCTATCTCAAGGTATGGGGTTGTGAAGCTTATGTTAGACAAGAAGCTTCAAACAAATTATAACCCCGTTCAACTAAATGTATCTTTGTAGGGTATCCGAAAGATTGTCTTGGATACTATTTCTACAATCCCATCGAGAATAAGATATTTATTTCACGAAAAGCTGAATTCCTAGAAAACAAGTTTCTGACGGAAGAGGCTAGTGGGAGGTTTGTGGAACTTGAGGAACTTCAGGAACCACAACCTGATACACAAGAAGTTGAATCTAGCATTCAACAAGAAATTGTTGAACCTGAACAAACGGTTGATCAAGAACAAATTGTAACACAAGGTGTTCGCAAATCTGGTAGGGTTCGATTTGAACCAGAAAGGTATGGTTACCTTATGATGGAAGAGGAATGTTATACGATAGATTCTGATGAACCCGTCAACTATCAGAGTGCAATATCAGATCCTGAATCTGATAAATGGCTTGAGGCCATGAACACTGAGATGCAATCCATGCACGATAATCAAGTTTGGAACTTGGTTAATCTTCCCACCAATTGTAAGACTGTTAGGAACAAATGGGTTTTCAAGAAGAAAATCGACGTAGATGGAAATGTTCACACTTTTAAGGCTAGACTTGTCGCTAAAGGATACTCACAGACTCATGGTATTGACTATGATGAGACCTTTTCACCAGTGGCAATGATCAAGTCGATTAGGATACTTTTTGCCATAGACGCGTACTATGATTATGAGATATGGCAAATGGATGTCAAGACCGCTTTCCTTAATGGACACTTATTGGAAGATGTCTATATGGATCAACCTGAAGGTTTTGTCGATCCCAAGCATCCAAACAAAGTGTGCAAGCTTAAAAGATCTATCTATGGATTAAAGCAAGCGTCTCGAACATGGAACATTCGTTTTGATGAAAAGTTTACGAGTTTTGGATTCATCAAAAATGAGGATGACTCCTGTGTTTACAAGAAAGCTAGTGGGAGCATTGTCATAATCCTAGTATTGTATGTAGATGACATACTTTTATTTGGAAATGACATCCCAACCTTAAAAGGTGTCAAAGCGTTCCTTGAGAGTTGTTTCTCAATGAAGGATCTAGGGGAAGCTACTTATGTATTAGGCATAAAGATCTATAGAGATAGATCTAAGAGACTTATTGGTCTTAGCCAAAGTGTATATATTGATAAAATCTTAAAAAGATTCAAGATGCAAGACTCCAAAAGAGGATTCTTGCCAATACCGCATGGCACCATCCTAAGCAAGTCTCCGTGCCCAAACACTAGGACTGAACTTGAAAGGATGAAACATGTCCCATATGCTTCGGCAATTGGGTCCATCATGTATGCCATGTTATGCACTAGGCTCGACGTCTCATGTGCCTTAAGTATGACTAGTAGGTATCAACAGAACCCAGGTGAAGCCCACTGGACTGCTGTAAAGAACATTCTTAAGTACTTGAGAAGAACTAAAGATATGTTCTTAGTTTACGGCGGTTTGGAAGAAAGCTTAAAGGTAAAGGGTTACACTAACGCAAGCTTCCAAACAGATAGGGACGATTCGAAATCTCAATCTGGGTATGTCTTTATTTTAAATGGAGGAGCCGTGTCTTGGAAGAGTTCCAAACAAGAAGTGATTGCACAATCCACTACAGAATCAGAGTATGTTGCTGCTTCGGAAGCTGCTCAAGAAGCTGTATGGATGAGAAAGTTCATAGAAGATCTAGGGGTTGTTCCTTCCATTCGGGACCCTATAGAAATCTTCTGTGACAATCTAGGTGCTATAGCTCAAGCAAAGGAACCTAGATTGCATCAAAAGACCAAACACATTCACCGAAGGTATAAATACATTAGACATGAAGTTAAGAATGGTGAAATAAGTATTCACAAGGTTCATACTGATCAGAATTTGGCAGACCCATTCACGAAGCCTTTACCCCAAACTAAGCATGAAAGTCATGCTAAGGGTATAGGAATCTGTTTTTCTAATGAATGGATTTGATTTGTGTTTAGTGTTTTATGAATATGAACTTATGTAAACGACAAGAATTATGTAATATATGTGACGTGATGTTTCATTCATAATTTTGTGTTTTATTAGCATGTTTAATCCTTGAATAATTTAGTTATTCTAAACGTCCATAGTCGATCATAGTTGTGGGAGCAATTATGAAGTAAGACTAATATGAATTGGATTGGTTGACTTTTATGGGTAAAAGTAGCAAAAGGTTGCAACCAAATTCATAGGTACTTGTCAGTGAACAAGTATTGGACTTGACCCGTTTCAAGATCACTCCATGGATCATTATCATAAGTGATTCTTGAATAAAGGTATTATCATTGTATCCTTTGACCTGAGATACATATTTGGGACTCAAGTGTAGAGTGTACTATGCTTTGATATGGTTCACTGTTGTTCTTGAAATACAGACAACCATAAAGGCCATACTCATGCATAGTATTAACTATATGAGGGGCGTATGTAGTCAAGAAGGGATTTGTTCCTCTTATGTGTTGAGAGTTAGACATCTAAGGCGCCTGATTGAAAGTTGAACATAAAATGAGAATGATTAAGATCCATGTCTCATGTTCAACATGATGTCTGTGACAAAGGGATAATTGATAGATAACCTTATACATCAATTAGAGCCTCGAGTTTTCTGAAGAATTGAATGTTGTTGAATGACACAAAGTCATGTGTTATTGGGGGCAGTGAAATGTTGCTAGACGTTTACTACTGTCTATATCATTCTGTGATGCAACCTTGTGCAAGTGGGAGATTGTTAGTTCTATATGCTCAAGGATGATCATAAAATGATATTACTAATAATACATGATCCTATAGGGTCACACCAACAACAAGTTTGACACCAATTGATCATTTAGAATGTTAAATTTGATTTAACATCAAATGATACTAAAACTGCAATTTAATCTTGTAGGTTATTATTATTTGAGGTAAATAAAAATAAATACAAAATTAAAGGTTGATTAGTAATTCATATGTGATGAATTAATTAAGTGTAACAATTAAATTTTTTAAATTGTTAAACGATTTAATTGATTTATAAGTAAGCCTTTTATTTAATTTAATTGGTAAATTAAATAAAATATATATATTGTTATATATATATATATATATATATATATATATATATATATATATATATATATATATATATATATATATATATATATATATATAATTATACAATTAAGATTGTATATTTAGATGGTTTATTTATGTATATGATTATGGGTTAAATGTTATCCCATTAAAGAAATAAGAAGATGTATTATTTATAAGCTTATTATTATCTAAGTTTTATAAATAATAACAACCCACTAGCACTCCATTTGTCATCATAAAATCAGCCATATTGGAAGGAAAAGAATGCATTAAGAACTTAAAAGAGGTGGAAGATGCTTTGTGTCTTCTAGCTTTTGATTATAGAAATCAAATGGGACTTTCTTTTAAGCTAGTTGCATGTGCTTTTATTTTCTTTTGGGGTGATATAATGGCCGAGATTTAGAGGTGCATATGTGATTATTCTTGCTTCAAAAATCAGCCAAATAACTCTCCTTAAGTGCTTAGCAAAATTGGTTTTTGGTTTCATAAGAAAAGGAGTCTTATCTTGCAAGTTGTGGAACTAGCATTCAAGGGTGTTCAAGCTTGTGGTGGATCAACTATAGAGGGATTCTAACTTGATTCCTAGCTATCAAAATCATCCAAACCAAACCCAAGAACAAAGGTTATGATCTTGAACTTAATCTATGTTTGTTCTTCATCTTATCTCTACATGCATGTAGCATGATCCTCTTAAAAATGGAATTTGTGTTCATGATTTTATGCTTCCGTTGCAAACTCTTGTTTTTGAAACTAATTACATGAACTATGATTTCCAACAGGGTCAAGTGAAAACAAGCTCACATTCACATTATCAATTAATATGTTCTTACAAGCACCGATGTGGAAATATTTTAGGTACCATCTGGGTTGCATGCGACACTAGTTTTTTTTTTTTTTGGTTCTAGTGGGTTATAGGTCCAAAACAAAAGATTATGCATGAGAGACACCATGAGGGTGGGGGAGCTTCTGAAAAGGTGTATGGGGAAGGAGGAGAAGAAGAAGAAGAAGAAGAAGAAGAAGAAGAAGAAGAAGAAGAAGAAGAAGGAGGAGGAGGAGGAGGAGGAGGAGGAGGAGGAGGAGGAGGAGGAGGGGATGTGGTTGTGATTGATGTCAGTTTTGTTGATCCCTTTTACTATTATATTATCGATTAAAGAAAAAAAATTTAGAAATGATAAAATTGAAATTAAAAGATAAAGTATATACATTGTATCAAATTTTGAATACAAACAAAAACTACAAATTTCACTATCTTTATAATATAATCAAAGGTTAAGCACTTAGAGGGTAACTTACATTTCAAAATGTTCATATTTAGGTAACAATGTTTTTTTGTTCAGATTTACTCATTTAACTTGTTATACATGTTCTAAAAAGTGTAATATGACCTGGAAAACCCCACTAGCCGGTCATATTAGCATTTTTGAACATATACAACAAGTTAAATGGATAAATGTGAACAAAAAAAACATTGTTACCTAAATGTAAACATTTTAAAAAGTAACTTACCATCTCAAGTCATTAACCTTATAACCAAATCAAAATTATATTTAGGAAACCAATCTGAATAAAACAAATCCTATATAAACATAGTATTGTAACAAGTGCATAAATATTCAAAAATACAACAAAATTGTAAAATTTAAAACAAAATATCATTAGAAACAAATGAACAAAACTATGCTATTATTCTCTTTGTTTAACTCTTTTCGTTTTTTTGGAACCGGCAACATATTGTTAATAATCAAGCGAAGCAGTGAATCTAGCGAGATGTCAGACCCACAGCAAAAACAACATCACATTACTTTCGGATTATATCAAGTCATATAGAGGATATACATTCAAGGAATCACTATCAATATTCTTGAAACTACTTCTGCATTTCACCCAAAGTCTAACAGTGTTCTTAATTATGTCTACTATCTTCCCAAACAAGGACACCTTGTTTTGGAAAATACGTTCGTTACGATCCTTCCATATACACTAAAACGTCCCATACGCTATCCCCATCAATCTCCTTCTCTTTATAGGACAGCCCCTCCTACTTTCATCGCCTCAATGATGTCTCTGATAGAGCCACCCACACAATCATGTATGGAGCACCATTGGAAAATTGCTCTCCAGACCTTCTTAGCTAATGTGCAACCAGCAAGAATGTGATTAGCACATTCTATGTTGGCTTTGCAAAAAGAACAGATCGATGACGGAATCTGTACTCCCTTTTTAATTAGAGCCACCGCCGAAGGAATACGCCCTTGTTGAGCCCTCGACATGAATCCTGACACCTTTATCGGTATTTCTTTAGCCCACAACGTTTCTTCCAATTCAACCAGAGGATTATTCCTCTCTAGAGCCTCCCTTAACGCAACAACTGTGAAGTTTCCATTCTTATCTATCACACACCGCCCCCTGTCTTCCGAATTGGACAGCCCACAGTCTTTAAGATCCTCACACAGCCGCTTGAATCCTTCATCTACCTGAGAGGACCAGTTCCTTCCTGTCCAATCCCACGTGAGCCTCGAAGACTTGATTCTTTCATCAATCTTACATTTCTTCTTTTTTTCTAATTTATAAAGATTCGGATATTTATCTTTTAGACTCCCGCCTTCATGTCACGCGTCAAGCCAGAACATAGTATTCTTGCCGGTTGAAATTGGTTTAACTCTTTTCGTTAATCAGGACTATGGTACATCAAATCACATGTTGTTCATTGTTTTAGAAGGAGTTATGAATCCATTGAACAATCCAAAACATATACATATAGACACGTACTTTTTATTTAGGTTTCTCCCAAAATATGGGAAAGGACGTAGGAAAAGGTCCCCGTAGTAGGTAACATTTATGTTGACATTTTAATTGAATTTTAGAAAGTGTCCAATTTATTTTTATAAATAATAAGTTAACCTTATTACAATTTTTATTTCATAAAAACGAGTCAAAGTAACATTAACTCCGACCTCGATGTAAATATTCTAAGTTGAGGTGTTTGTAGTTTTTAACTTTTTATTGCAAGTAACATTAACTGAAAAAATGTCAAATACTTTTTTCGTTCCATTAAAAAGGTAGTAAATTTGTAGGAAATTTGATTTGGGTGCTACTTTTTATATTCATTATTTACTTTATTTTACCCCTTAATGATTATTAGTTGATAAGATTTGTTGTGATTGGTCTAATTTTTTTTGTATAATTCTCATATTACATAGAAAGATTTTGATCTAATTTTTTTTATATCACATTAGTTAATAGTTGTATAATGATTATAAAATAATTAAATTATTATGTAATCATTCTATTTTAGAAAAAAGATTATTGCAATTATTAGAGGGTAAACTCTATAAAATAAAAGAGGTATAATTAGATTAGATTTTGTTTGGTATCATGATTATGGATATCGTCGACCATAAATATCGGAGATGGCGTGCGTTTTCAGATTTCCATAACGATTGAAGAGTCTCCGATTCACTAATTGACCGTTAACTCACTTGGCGCCAATGTTTTAACGTTGCGGTAACAGCCGTTGTGGATGCATCTAGACTTCTCATTCTTCTTCTTGCCACATTATACACTTCTCACCGGAGCACATACTCACCCATACACTTCGTTTTGCGTTCCTCCGTTTCTTATCCATGGCCGCGAATGTTCAATCCTGCAAAACTCACTTCCACGTTCTCTATTGTTCCACTGCCAATCTCAATTTACCGAGATTTCCCTTCTTTCGAAACCCTAACGTAATCGCACCCTTCTCGGTGAAGCTCAGAGTTTCAATCCCGAATACTAGAAGTCGAGATGGATTATGCTCGCTTGTTTACGCCAGTAAATCGAACTCCGAATTGGAAACCGTTTTGTTGCCCCAAGAGATTGAACGGCCTCCATTTGATATTAATCGTGCGGTCATTCTAGCTGGGTTTGCGTTTGAAGCGTACACAACACCTACAGTAAGTTCTTGCCCCTTTTTGCCACAAAGCAATCTTTATGCAATCATCTAGGGATTCATCTTATTTCGTAACTCAGAAATACGGAAAATAAAGAAATCATAGAATCTTCATCTATATCTCTTAATTGTTTATCAGGAAAATATTGGAAAGAGCGAGGTGGATGCAGCTGGTTGTCAGACTGTGATTCTTTCAGAGTATGCTATCATCCACTTTTGCCCTCATATACTAAACAACCACTAAACAGATTTCAGTGTTCTTGTTGTTAACTGAGGCTTTCTTTTGTCAGATCATTTCTCCGTGAGATTTATGATGGCCAAGTGTTCATAAAGCTTAAGAAAGGTTATGATTTTCCTGCCATGGATCCATGGGTAACCTCTCTTCTACATATCTTCACTTTATACGAAAACTTTCAACATTTACATTTATTTAGCAATTAGCACCATTTGGGATTACAAAATCCATATTTTGAGTGTTCTCATGTGCTACCAGTTTCTAATTTCAGGGAACAAGTGATCCTTATGTGGTTTTGCAATTGGATAGTCAGATAGTGAAAAGCAATGTTAAATGGGGGTGAGTATATAAGTATATTGAAGTCACATATATCTAACTTCAACACTGAATTCATCTAAATAAACTTTGAATTCTTTAGGACAAAGGAGCCAACTTGGAATGAAGACCTCACATTATACATCAAGCTTCCACCTACCAACAACCTCCAGGTCATCAATCCACTCTATGTCTTACAATCTTCTTTCTTTTTAATAAAATTTTTCCCTCAATTTGTAATATAGTCATGATGTTACATAACAATTGTATTTTAGGTTGCAGCATGGGATGCTAATCTTGTGACACCCCATAAACGTATGGGAAATTCCATTGTCAGTTTGGAGTCCATTTGTGATGGTGAACTTTCTTCTTTTTTTTTTTCTTGATTTTTTGATGCTATTTATGAACTATAAAAATCTTGAATGTCTCTAAATACCAGGAAATTCACATGAGGTGCTAGTTGAATTGGAGGGAATGGGAGGTGGTGGAAAGGTACAACTAGAGGTAAGTTTTGTGAAAAAAAAAAAAAAAAAAACATCAATATGTATAAATGTACAGTGAATAGTGAGGTAATAATGTAGGGATATATTCATAAAAGTCCTTATATTTTGACATTATATTCGATTAAGCCCTGATTGTTTTTTTTTTTTTTTTATATCCAATTAAGCCCAACATCTTGTAAAATGTTTACAATTTTGGATAGTAGCTGGTTATGCCGTTTTTATATTTTTACAACCGATGATGTATAGGGTCAAAATGTAAGGACTTAATTGAATAAAAACTGAAAATTCAACTCTAAATTGTTGAAAGAGTCGAAATGTAAGGACTTTAATTTAATGAATATTTGCTTTCTATATATAACTAAAATTTTAAACACTTAACAAAATATTGGGCTTAATTGAATATATAAAAAAAACAATTAGCGCTTAATCGAATATACTGTCAAAATATAACGACTTTCCTGAATATATCCCTAATAACGTATTGAATTGAAACTTTTTCAAAATGAGAAACCTTGCATTTATTTTGTAACACTCTAAAAAAAACATTAATATCTCTATGTTTCTCATAAACTTATCCGTATTTTATAAAATGTGGATCAGGTTAAATACAAAAGCTTTGAAACAATTGAGGAAGAAAAGAACAAATGGAGAATACCCTTTGTAGCCGAATTTCTTAGAAACAACGGTTTCGAATCCACTTTAAAAAAAGTTATCGGTTCAGAACCCGTACAAGCACGCCAATTTGTTGAATATGCTTTCGGTCAACTAAAGTCAATAAATGATGCATACATCCAAAAAGATAACAATTCTCCAAATAATGAAGAAAATTTAACAACTACAGATATAGATTCTCTAGAAGAATCTGGAACCATCCAAAAAGATTCACAATCTGACAACGATTTCTGGAAGAATTTTGGTGATACAATTAATGAAAATATTGTCAAGCAACTTGGTCTCCCAGCTCCTGAAAAAATCAAATGGGAAGGATTTGATATATTAAATAAAATTGGAATTCATTCACAAAGTGTTGCAGAAGCTGGTTATATAGAAGCTGGGCTTGCAACTCCAAGTATTCAAGATTCTGTTAATGAAAAAGATGAAAAAACCGACATTTTAAATACTAAAACTATTCAATCGGGATTTCCGGATATTAAAAAGGCCACACAGGATTTATTAAAACAAACCGATTCCATCTTAGGAGCTTTGATGGTTTTGAATGCTACGGTTACCGAGTTGACAAAAGACGGTGGTGGTCTTTTAGTAAAGAGCGATTCCGATTCCGATTCCAGAGCGGAATTGGAACCGGAATCGGAATCGGGTAAACTGGTTCTGGATGAAAAGAAAGCTGAAGAAATGAGAGCTTTGTTTTCAACTGCTGAGAGTGCAATGGAGGCGTGGGCGATGTTGGCGACTTCATTGGGTCATTCAAGTTTTATAAAATCGGAGTTTGAGAAGATTTGTTTTTTGGATAATCCGGTCACTGATACACAGGTCAAAATTATTATTATTATTATTATTTTTTAAAATCAATGGTTATGTTGGTAGGAGTGTTTTTGTGATGAATTGACTTACAGAGAAGTGTAGGTGGCGATCTGGCGTGATTCAACACGGAAAAGATTAGTTGTTGCCTTCAGGGGAACAGAACAAGTAGGTTAAATTAAAGTCAATATGGGTGAATTTATTTAGAGTAAGTTACAGTTTTGGTCCCTATGGTTTACACAAAATTACAGTTTTGGTCCTAGTTTTGAAAATCTTACACCCGTGGTTTCCAAATCTTTCACTTCTGGTCCTCGTGGCTTCCAAATCTTTCACTTTTGGTCCCTGCCTCTGTTATCAGTTGTGTAAAACACAGGGACCGAAAGTAAAAGATTTGGAAACCACAGGGACCTAAAGTGAAAGATGTGGAAACCACAGGGACCACCGGTGCAAGATTTTCAAAACTAGGACCAAAACTGTAATTTGGTGTTAACCACAAGGACCAAAACTGTAATTTACTCATTTATTTAAAAGTGGTTTATTTTTTGAAATTTTGATTCTTTTGGTAATTCAGATTAGATGGAAGGATTTGCGAACTGATTTAATGATGGTTCCTGCGGGGTAATTGTCTTGTAAATTTTTTATTTGTTTTTGTGGATAATTCTTGATAATAATTTGGGTGAAATACAAAAAAGGACAATGTATTATGTATATTCATCATTTTATTGATTTAGCCACTTCATTGTTCTTTGTAGTGAATAAATCATTATACCTTTTTGACTGTTAAAAAAAGGTTATTTTAAATTGTCAAAATAACCTTTTTTCTATTTTAACCTGATATCACAACGGGTAACTGGGAAAATGGTTATTTTAAATTGTCAAAAAAGTAGTGTAAAATACAAAAATGGTCCCCGGGCTTTCTGATATTTACCGTCCCTATTCTGAAATTGAAACCTTTTTTCTGTTTTGGTCCTTATTTCAAGGTTTCATATCGATTTTAGTCCCTCAAACCTTGAAAAAAGGACTATAATTGATATGAAACCTTGAAATATGGGAGGAAACTTAAAACAGTATTTCAGTTTTCGACTATACACGTAAAAATCAGAAAGCACAGCGATTATTTTTGTAATTTTTTCAAAAAAATTATTAAATGGTTTAGTCACTTTATAAAATAGTTAAGTGGCTAAATCTGTAAAATATAGAAAGTACAAGTGTTTTTCTGTATTTTTCCCAAATAGTTTTTCACCTAGCTATAACATTGTATATGCAGATATAATATAAGGTCTTCTACCATGCAAATTCCAGTTAGTTTTTTTCTTGAAAAAAGAAAATGTTAAAAAGAATATTTTGCAGTTTCATGCCTTCTATAAAAGGAAAAAAAATACTGAAGTCGCATGCTGTTACTGACTTTTCAAACTTTTTGTAGACTAAATCCAGAGAGAATAGGTGGTGACTTTAAGGAAGAAATTCAGGTTTCCACTTACAATACATTATTTTTCTCATGAGTAAATTACAATTTTGGTCCCTGTGGTTTACACCAAATTATAGTTTTGGTCCTAGTTTTGAAAACCTTACACAGATAGTCCCTGTGGTTTCCAAATCTTTCACTTTTGGTCACTATGGTCTCCAAATATTTCACTTTTGGTCCCTGAGGTTTACACAAATGGTAACAAAAGATGGGACCAAAAGTGAAAGATTTGGAAATCTTTCACTTTTGGTCACTATGGTTTCCAAATCTTTCACTTTTGGTCATTATGGTTTCCAAATATTTCACTTTTGGTCCCTGAGGTTTACACAAATGGTCACAAAAGAAGGGACCAAAAGTGAAAGATTTGGAAACCACGGGGACCAAAATTGAAAGATTCAGAAGAAATCACAGGGACCACCGGTGCAAGATTTTCAAAACTAGGACCAAAACTGTAATTTGGTGTAAACCACAGGTACCAAAACTGTAAATTTCTCTTTTTCTCATAATTCCATATCTTATAAAATGATTTTAGAGTAAATTACAGTTTTGGTCCCTGTGATTTACACCAAATTACAGTTTTGGTCCTAGTTTTGAAAATCTTACATTTTTGGTCCCCGTGGTTTCTAAATCTTTCACTTGTGGTCCTTATGGTTTCCAAATCTTTCACTTTTGGTCCCTCCCTCTGTTACCATTTGTGTAAACCACATGGACCAAAAATGATTGATCTGGAAACCACAGGGACCAAAAGTGAAAGATTTGGAAACCAAAGGGACCACTAGTGCAAGATTTTCAAAACTAGGACCAAAACTGTAATTTGGTGTAAATCACAAGGACCAAAACTGTAATTTACTCATGATTTTACCTTGTTTTCAGGTTCACTCAGGATTCTTAAGTGCATACGACTCAGTCAGAACAAGGATTATCTCTCTCATCAAAACCGCGATTGGATTTCAGTAAGTACAATGCTATTTTATATAAACAAGTTCATGGTGCTTGATATTAATAAAAAAAAATAATAATAAAAAAATTATTTTGATTGTAGAGACGATGGTACCGATGAGGTGTCAAAATGGCACGTGTATGTAACCGGTCATAGTTTAGGCGGTGCACTAGCAACCTTGCTTGCTCTCGAATTATCCTCCAGTCAATTAGCAAAGTGAGTTTCTTTTTTACATTTGCTGACTCATCATCTATTAATCATTTTGACATTTTTGCCCCTCTTTATCGTCTAGGCGAGGGGCTATTTCTGTAACTATGTATAACTTTGGATCTCCAAGAGTCGGTAACAAAAAATTTGCTCAAGTTTATAATGAGGTAATCACCAAATTGTCATTGTTTTCTAAAAGTCTCTAACTCGCTTTCCCTGTTTATTTGATGTTTCTTGTTAACGTTTTGATTTTTTTTTCGTAGAAAGTTAAAGACAGCTGGCGAGTTGTAAACCATAGAGATATTATTCCTTCTGTTCCCCGTTTGATGGGTTATTGCCATGTAGCTCATCCTATATATTTAGCAGCTGGGGATGTAGAAAATGCCTTGGTGGGTAATTCCATACCCGAATCAATTTCTTGATTTTTTACCTTTATTTTCAAGAAAACAAGCCAAAGATGTCCATCCTCTGAATAAATATCTCTTATGGTTTTTCCCGTTAAGTCCTGTATGGGTAAAGTGGCTGAATGGGTAATGATGTCTAAAGTAATGTATAAGTAAACCGTCTGAATGAGAGTAAATGACCTTTTACCCTTGCATTCCAAAAACAAATTTCATAATAGGTTTTTTTGGCTTAACCCATTAAGTCATTCTGTCCAGATTAACTAAAAAAGAAACAACCATGTATAGCTGTACAGAGAAAGTGCTTAACCATAAAGCTCATTGAGTAAAAAAGAAACATCCGCTTAGTTAGTGCCCTAAACATAAAATATAGCAAAAGCAGAATATATGTTAGTAGGGGGTGTTTGACTAAGCTTTTCAAAAGTGCTTATTGACTTTTCAAAAAGTCAATAAGTCAAAAACAGTGTTTGGATAATCAAAAGTGCTTTTTAAAACAAGTTTTTGTAACACTTCAATAAGTCATTCTTAAGAAGTTAGGAGATCCTGACTTTTTGAAAGGGCTTTTGACTTCTTGGTACTAAAATGACAAATATATCCTTTTTGGTCATTCTACATATACAAAAGATGAATCAAACATTTTTTAAAACCCCATTATCAACTTATTAACTTTTCCCACCACATAAGTTTATCCAAACACTTTTTTAAAAACAACTTTTTGAAAAGTTATAAGCTAAATAAGCACTTTTATCCAAAAGTGCTTAGGAGTAAAATAAGCAATCCCAAACACCCCCTAAAGATTGTTTCTTTCTCAAAGCTTGAGCTATATGGTTGATTTAAAGATTGATGTATGGACTATTTTATACATTTGATTTAAAGATGATATAAATTTTCAGGAAAACATGGAGCTTCTTGGAGATGGTTATGAAGGTGATGTAATTGGGGAATCCACCCCTGATGTTCTTGTCAGTGAATTTGTAAGCCTCTCTACACAATTATATTCTGGCCACCCTTTGATTTATATATAAATTTTGTATAAATATTTGCACAGATGAAAGGCGAGAAAGAACTCATTGAGAAAATCTTGAACACGGAAATAAACATTTTTCGTTCAATTAGAGACGGGACTGCTCTTATGCAACATATGGAAGATTTTTATTACGTTTCTCTCCTCGAGGTATTTTCTAAAAACTTACATAATTCGTCTCAATTTTTTATTTAATGTTTTTTTTTTCCTTTTTCAGAATGTCAGATTGAATTACCGAGCGAATACAAAATCTGTTGAAGGAGGTAGCTCAACAGTCAAAGAAGTATAATAAAAGATTGTTAAGTTGTTCATCATGCATTACATGGAAAAATGGTTGTAGATAATATTATAATACAAATGTATCAAATTCTAAGTTTGATTTTTTAGCGTTGTGAATTTGTTTGGCTTCTTTCTGTGGTTCATGATACGTAGGCTCTGTCTTAATATGTCCAACTCGCGTTCCCTCTTCGATTCTTGTTGCTCGATTGAAGCTATATGCGCTTGCAAAAGTTCGATAGTCTCTTCCTTGGCTCTCAGCTCTTTTCGTAGCTCTTTGATCAGATACTCGTCCTCCTCTCTCCATGACGTTGCTTTCCCTGCAAGTTATACCATCTAATTTTATCTACAGTATAATTACTGTCACGGTCACGGTCACGGTCACGGTCACGGTCACGGAGTTTCACTACCAATGTGAACTAGGCTATTATGTGAGTTAGCTAACAGGCCACTGTGTACCTAATTTACATCCTACATGATACTCGTGTGACAAAACTAAGTGGAGTTTAGACTTTGAAATTCCATTGTGGACTTAGGTTCTTGGGGCTGTGCCAATCACCTGGCAAGTTGTTGTGTACCTGATTTACTACTCACATGATGCATGGATTATATACGGCAGTATGGGTTAACTAAGATGTTACTAAAAGAATAATTGTTTTGATTTGTTACCTTGATGAGTTTTATTGATGAGATTATCAAGCTCGATTTTGATTGCTAAATACAATCTTTTCCACTTCTCTACCGCCTCATCCCGCTGTGCTCTCTCCTCTCTCATCTGCTCCAACAACAAATCAGTCTGCAATTCCTGCAACGCCATTTTCTCGCTCTTTGTCTCTCTTCTTCTGTTTCTTTGCTCCTTATCTTCCACCACCTTCTTCAACCTCTTAACTTCTCTTTGCAGCCATTTTCTCTCTTGCTTCCACTCCGACTCTTTAAGCGCATGAACCATTATTTCTTGCTCGTAAACTTCATTCTCGGTACCTCTCAGTGACATCACCTCTTCCAGCTTTTGTTGTAGAAGCTTTGTTTTCTCTCTCAAGATTCTTACCTCGCATCCATTTGTATGATGCCCCGCTTTAGTTTGCGCACCACCCATGTTTCACCACCCTCTATTTGTTTAATTTTCAACTTTACAAAGCGATCGTATTTGTAGTGAGAATTTCAAATGCTGAATAAGTTGAATGGCATTAATTATGTCCAGAAGGCTCCTCCAAGAAACAGGAGCGGCGTCCAATATGTAGTTAATGAAGGAGTGACTTGTGCTCGTGACTACACAAATTTAATGATGAAATTGGGTTTCAAACTAGCAGCACTGTTGAGTATTTGAAGTTTCAAAATTGAAGATAATTTAAACAATTTATTTTCGTAGGGTGGGAAGTATTCAACAAAAAATATATGTTATTAGTTTTGAGATGAAATAGCTCAGTGAATAATTTGTCCTTTTTGTTATTAATTGAAGTTAATTTAAACAATTTATTTTCGTAAGGAGGGAAGAATTCATCAAAAAATATATGCTATTAATTTTGAGATGAAATAGCTCAGAATAATTTGTCTTTTTTGTTATTAATTAACATTTATTTGAACAAATTTATTTTGACCTTTTAACGATACAAAGGGTATTTTAAAGTTAGGGTTATTATCACGTAGCACAACCAAGTTTTGTGTTTTATCCGAATTGGTCACTAAAGTGTTTTTTTTTTTTTTTTTTTTTTTTTTTGTGCAATAGGTCACTAAAGTTGAATTTTACGTGCTAAATAGGTCCCTGTCGTTAAAACTAACCGGTTTTCACGTTAATGCTGGAACCTATTTAAGATGTAAATGCAACTTCAGTGACCTATTGCGCAAAAACAAACTTTAGTGACTAATTCAGAAAAAAAAAAACTCCATTGACCTATCGCAACCACAAAGACCATAATCGGTCTCAATCTCGCACTGCCCATCTCGAATCTATCTTTTCTGTTCTGTTCTCCCCCCTTTTTTGGTATTGATCGCGAATCACAGCCACTGTTTGTGTTGGATTCCTGTGTACCACTACTGGGTTCTTCCGATGTGCTTGTGGGTCCACGAAGAACGATAACTGGGTTAAACAGTGATCGTTCACCGACATTTCTTCTAGCTCGCTGAAGTAACTGAGGGCTAGGACTTGGCACATGACTGTCTTGTCTGTTTCCAACCATGTACATAGTCGCAGCAGGAAATCAACTCCGGTGAAACTCCGAAATAATAGACCCATTTAATCTTTATTCGGGCTATCAAATTCCTCTATGAAACCTCTGTTGCAACCGGGACAATATAAATATGAATATAAAGATGAATCTTCCAAATGTATTCGAACCTTAATAAATCAGTTGCACCTATAGCACCGGTGTGATGATGATGATGCTGATCCAACTATTGACATCATGAGTCTATAAACCGTCTGAATGAAAAAAAAACACAAACCCCAAATCGATTTTCAAGGGATACGATACATCACCTTACTTTTCTTTCAAGAACACCACAAAGAGCGAATTCTTTTGTTCAAATAACGAGTCTTGGAAAGAAATGAGATTTATATACACCTAAGAAAACCCCCTAATTATAAAAAAGTATGGGTGAGCACAGTGCGGTTTTTGATAATAAATGCGCCGCAAACCGCAAATACGATTTTTCCTACAAAACCGAACAATGCGGTTTTTAATGCGGTGCGGTTTTGTGGCTTTTTAGCGGTTGTAGTGCGGTTATTAACAGTGTACCATTGGTGCGGTTTTTCTTGCATTTTTTTTTCGGTTTTAAGAGAAGTGGTAAAGACTATCAAACCTTTAAAGTAAATACTTAACAAATAACACCTTAAAATGTCAAATTACAATAACCTACTTTAAAAGATTCAATACTTTTATAAACACTACAGATAGACGACAGTGCAGTTTGAAGTGTGAAGTCGTGAACGACTAAAAATGGATTTTTTTGGGAATACTACTCGTAATCGTATATTTGTAATTCTGCTTCATAATTTGTATTAGCTTTAAATATAATAATAGTTATTTATATATAATTAATTATTATTTTAATATAAAATACGCGGTGCAGTTCGGTTTATATTGCGGTTTGCGGTTAGGTTCCTACAAGCGGTGCGGTTCACTTTTTATAAAAATAAAAAAACACCGCATCAAAAATTTTCTATTTTTTTAAAAAAATAAAAATTGCATGTTCGGTTTTGTTTCGGTTTCGGTTAATGCGGGTTTTTCGATTTTTTTTTGTGGACCCACAAGCACACCGGAAGAACTCAGTAATTGTATAAAGGAATCCAGCACCTACGGTGGCTGTGATTCGCGATCAATACTAGAAAAAAAGAGGGGGAAGAGAGAGCGGAACCGAGAAGATAGATTCGAGACAGATATTGCGAGATTGAGACCGACTATGGTCTTTGTGGTTGCGATAGGTCACTGAATTTTTTTTTTCGAATTGGTCACTGAAGTTTTTTCTTTTTGCGTAATAGGTCATTAAAGTTGCATTTACATGTTAAATAGGTCACCGACGTTAACGTGAAAACCGGTTAGTTTTAACGTCGGTGACCTATTTAACACGTCAAATTCAACTTTAGTGACCTATTGCGCAAAAAAAAAAAAAATTAGTGACCAATTCTGATAAAACACAAAACTTGGTTGTGCTACAGTGACAATAACCCTTTAAAGTTATAGATAGGGTGTTACTATTCATACCCTCGTTACTAAATATACTCCCTAAAGGTCAATCTCATCCGTGGCGGAACCAGATTTTTGGAACAGTAGTGGCACTAGAATATTTTTTTTATTCTAAGGTTTTGATAGAGTTCAAAATCGGTTTGGAGTGATGATTGAAAGGTTTTCTGCAACCATGAACTAAATAACCTAAGTTCACATGCAACCTATAAGGATCTATGTTTTCTACTATTGAACATATAATAAAAGTTAAAAGCCAATAAGGACATCTAAAGAATAAAACCAGAAAACTAACCTTTAGATTTCTTGGAAGCAAAGCAGCAAAAATATCCTGCCTCAAATGAAGTCACACCCTTAGCCGGGAGGTTTATGGATCGAAATTCCAGAGAGAAAATAATAGAATGAGCAACTGATAATGAGGTCTAGGGGTCCCTATTTATAGGGAACCAAGTGGCAAAGCTAAACCCTAGCCGCAGCCCATTTTTCCGGATTATCTGTACGCGCGCCGCGGCCAAAACTTTTGCGCGCCGCGCGCCGCAATTCAACTATTGAATTTGTACGACTTTAATCCTTGACCTCCTGATTAATCTAATTAATGCCACCGAAATTAATCCAATTAATTTCTGATTAATTATTAATCAAATAATACTATTTCTAATTAATATATTATCTCCATAATATATTAACAAACAATATCTTGATTTATTAGTCATATAATAAATCAACCATTTCTCTCTACTTAACTTTCTAACAAACCTCCAGCTATGAGGGCAACCCAAATGGACTATGCTACTATTAATTAGGTAAATACTAATTATTAGTCATGGCTTAGACACCTAATCCAACAGTCTCCCACTTGGATAAGTCTATGACTATAATTACTAATTTAACCTCTAATTAACCAGCACTTTTAGCTTCCTAGAAACCGCTGCCAAATTCTGATCTAATCAGTTCTGTCCATAGATAAGTGATCAGATGATCCTCCGTCCAACAAGATATTTTCAAACTCAAGACATGGATAAAATCAATCCCGGTCTGACTCACTGTTCCTCGATATCCGATTTGCATATGACTCTTAGACTACCAATTTAGTCCCGGTTGGCCAACCATTTTAGTCAACTTCAAATTCATCGAGAGGCCTACAGATATCTGTTCCCCGTTAGGATCAAGGGACGAATAAGCTTCGACTCATATACTTATGTCTTTTACGGGACAAATCACTCACAACAATACGTTTTATAACACCGAGTTACCGATGCGTTTTCGTATTATCAATGAACAATTGCTTAGTAAATCATAACTCATATGTCTTAGCTTAAAGATCAAAAGATATTATCGTCTCAACATTGCTCGTGTTAAAATCCATGAAGCAATCCATTGAGCGCGGGTTTATCCAATACTCAAATCTCCATTTCCAAGTACTCACGAATGGTGCAGCAATCCAATTGCAATGTCTAACTCCTTAGACAATCTATTGCCAATTCATGACAGTCTTACTTCACACTTACTCCCAAAAGTGTAATCGACTGTGGATATTTGAATAATCCAATTATTCAGGAAGTAAAAACATGCAAAATGAAACACAATGATAAAGTATTGACAAAAGTAGTAAACCATTACTCATTAATAAATCTCTATTATTAAATCACAAGAGTCAAATACAATACATTGTTACAAGTTTCGAAAACTATCTAATTTACATAAACTTTATATCATCTCTTAATCCAATGCTCCTAGCATGCTGATAATGCTTAACCCTACTCAGAGCCTTTGTCAAGGGATCTGCAGGATTATCTTCCGATGATACCCTCTTTACCACGAGGTGACCTTCTTCTACCTTATGCCTTATGTAGTGGTACTTTCTGTCGATATGCCTGGACTTTCCATGGTCTCGCGGTTCCTTTGTCAAGGCGACCGCACCTTCGTTATCGCAGAATAACTCTACGGGCTCCTGAATACTCGGTACTACTCCAAGGTCACCGATGAAGTTCTTCAGCCAAGCCGCTTCCTTTGACGCTTCACTTGCTGCTATATACTCTGATTCACAAGTAGAATCAGCCACTGTATCTTGCTTGGAACTTTTCCAAGTTACCGCTCCTCCGTTCAGAAGGAATACCCAGCCAGACTGAGACCGACCACTGTCTCTATCCGTCTGAAAACTGGCATCCGTATATCCTTCAGTTCTCAAGGTATCACTGCCTCCAAGGACTAACACCATGTCCTTTGTTCTTCGCAGATACTTGAGTATATTTTTTACGGCTATCCAATGCGCCCTTCCAGGGTTTCCCTGGTACCGACTGACCATGCTCAGAGCAAAGGCCACGTCAGGGCGAGTACATGTCATAACGTACATGATCGACCCCACAGCCGAAGCATAAGGTACCCGACTCATTTCAGCTGTTTCTTCGTCTGTACTCGGACTTTGAGTCTTACTCAATTTTGCATTACTTTGGATAGGTAGCTCTCCCTTCTTGGAATTTTCCATACTAAACCTTTTCAGTACCTTTTCCAAGTATGTACCCTGACTAAGTCCAATTAGTCTCTTCTTCCTATCTCTCAATATTCTTATCCCTAGAATATAGGCAGCCTCTCCTAGGTCCTTCATGGCAAAACATTTCCCAAGCCAAGCCTTGACATCTTGCAAGGTTGGAATATCGTTTCCCATGAGCAGTATGTCATCGACATACAGCACCAGAAAGGTGACTATACTCCCACTAGCCTTGACATATACACAGGACTCATCCTCGCTCCTAGAGAAACCAAACTCTTTGACTTTCTCATGGAAACAAAGATTCCAGCTGCGAGAAGCTTGCTTCAATCCGTAGATTGATCTATCAAACTTACACACCTTATTTGGATACTTTGCATCGACAAAACCCTCTGGCTGATTCATGTAAACATCCTCAGTCAACTTTCCATTAAGGAAAGCGGTTTTGACGTCCATCTGCCAAATTTCATAGTCATGGAATGCAGCTATGGCCAGCATTATCCTAATAGACTTTATCTTGGCTACTGGTGAGAAGGTCTCGTCATAGTCAATCCCCGGGGTTTGAGTAAAGCCCTTCGCAACCAGTCTTGCCTTGAAAGTGTGTACCTTTCCGTCCATGTCGGTCTTATTCTTGAAGATCCATTTGCACCCGACTGTCTTTCGACCCGGTACATTATCAACCAAGTTCCAAACTTGATTGTCATACATGGACTTGATCTCGCTATCCATGGCCTCTTTCCACTTGGCAGACTCAGGGCCCGCCACTGCTTCCTGGTAGTTAGCTGGTTCATCCAAATTTATCAGTGTCCTATCACCGACAAACGTGTCCCCATCCTAAGTTATATGGAAACCATAAAACTCGGGTGGCATGCTAACCCTACCGGAACGCCTAAGAGGTAAGGATACATCTGTCGGACCAACGAGGAAGAAGCCAACAGGAACTTCTTCCTCATGTTGGTTGCTAGTTTCTCCTAAGGTTGCGTCATCTGATGACTCTTGAATTTCTTCCAGATCAATGGTACTCCTACTGTCCTCTTTGAATATGAGCTCTCTCTCTCGAAAGACCGCTCGTCTAGCTACAAAGACCACGTCCTCGCTTGGTCTGTAGAATAGATATCCAAAGGACTGTTTGGGATAACCAAGGAAGAAACACCTTTCGCTTCTTTCTGCGAGTTTGTCTTGAGTCTCTCGTCTAACGAAAGCCTCACAACCCCAGACTTTGATATGTGCCAACGAGGGAACCTTCCCCGTCCACATTTCATGAGGTGTTTTGGCAACCTTTTTAGTAGGGACAAGATTGAGGATGTGGGCGGCTGTCTCTAAGGCATACCCCCAGAAGTGAATGGGAAGTGAAGCTCAACTCATCATGGAACGAACCATGTCTAACAGGGTTTGGTTGCGCCTCTCCGCAACACCGTTCAACTGTGGTGTCCTGGGAGGTGTCAACTGCGAGACTATTCCGCATTCCTTTAGATAGTCTAGGAACTCGATACTAAGATACTCTCCGCCTCTGTCAGACCTGAGCATCTTTATCTTCCTGCCTAATTGATTCTCTACCTCGTTTTTAAACTCTTTGAACTTTTCAAAGGTATCTGACTTGTGCTTGATTAAGTAGATATAACCGTATCTACTAAAATCGTCAGTAAAGGTTACGTAGAACCGCGTGCCATCCTTTGTGGTTGATCTGAATGGACCACACACATCCGTGTGAATGATGTCCAGCAGACCCTCACCTCTTTCAAAAGACCCTTTGAAAGGTGATTTAGTCATCTTGCCCAACAGACAAGATTCGCATACATCATCATACCTGAGGTCGAATGATTCCAACACTCCATCCTTTTGGAGTTGGGCGATGCGTTTCTTGCTGATGTGCCCGAGCCGACTATGCCACAGACATGCCTTTTCTACACCACTAGTAGAATCAATATAATTTACACTATGTCCTAAATTGTCAACACATTCAACAGTTTCATACACACCATCAGAAGGATAAGCACTAAAAATCAAAATACCATTTTTGAAAACGGAAATCGAGCCATTTTTATTATCAAAAGAAAATTGAAATCCTTGTCTGAACAATGCGTGAAATGAAATAATGTTTCTTGACATTTCTGGCGAATAGCAACAATTAAATAACTATAAACTAACATCACTACTAAGCATTAAACTGTAAACGCCGATCTTGGTAATAGGGGACGATCTCCTATTGCCCATGATCAAGTTCAGTCTACCGTGCTCCACCTCCCTGCTTTCCTTTAGGCCCTGCAGATCAGAACAAATGTGAAAACCACATCCTGTATCAAGGACCCAAGAATTAGAAGATGGTGAGTTTTCAGAGATAGTGTATATACCTGCTGTCGATGGCTTTACTTTCCCATCCTTGACATCTTGCAAGTATTTGGGGCAGCTTCTCTTCCAATGGCCCTTCTCTTTGCAATAAAAACAGTTGGCTTCATCGAGGTTGGCCACACAAGGAATGTGGAAAGACTTGGTTCTCGAGCCATTGCTTGACGACCCGACCTGAACCTTTTCCCTCCAATTTTGCTTAGGAGGGCCTTTCCTCTTCTTTCCTTTGCCACTTCCAATGGCTAGGACGGGCTGATTAACCGAGGGTACACTTTTACCCTTCATCCCGTCCTCAGCAACTCGAAGCATGCGATGCAACTCAGTCAGGTTAGCCTGATTGTTGTTCAAATGATAAGCCAGCCTGAACTGGTCATAAGAACTCGGTAAAGAGTTAAGCACTATGTCAACGGCCAACTCCTCCGGTACAGGCATCGCAAGCTTTCTAAGCCGCTCCACGTAACCTTGCATTCTTTGCACATGAGTGCAGATGGACTCTCCATCTTTAGGTTTGCTGTTCGTGAAGTCCTTGACCACCTCGCACCGATGCGCTCTTGCTTGCGGAACCTTTCCGCAAGCTCCTTGTGCATCTCAAAGGGCCAGTAGTCTTCGTATATCCTTTGCAATTCGAGGTTCCTTGTGACGATCATGATGCAGGCCACTTTGGTCGCATCATCAGAATGTTTTTGGTACGAGGCAATCTCCTCGGGAGTAGCAGTTTCAGGGTCAATATCGACAAGCTCGGTCTCGAGGACATACTCTTTGTTCTCGTACCTCAGAGCCATCTTGATATTTCTAATCCAGTCATTGTAGTTTGTCCCGTTCAATTGAACCTTGGAACACAGTGAGAGGATAGAGGGAACACTGGAGTTTGAGTGGGGAGCGGATTGATCAGCAGAAGACATCTATAAAAGAAGGTAAGTTTAATTAGATACATGTCGGTCCTTATAATAACCCAATATAAAATAAGGCTAGGATCCAACTATAACAATTTGCAACATAGAAGAGGGATGCCGTAATCTAAAAGCAAATTTTATAAAGGTAGGCGAATGACGATTCAGCCAATTCCATCGCGGAAAAAATAATCTTATTACAAATGGAATTCCTAGTTTCTTTTGAGATATATTGAACTGTTCAACAGCATGTTTAATCTCGGATATGCCCCACCGTTTGTGACTGGGATGCCGAGGATCACAAACTGGGTGTGAATAACCATGCAAATTAGCTTGGTACTCTCGGGGTCCATTATCATCTCAAATTGATGTGCCGGTAAACCACACACGCTCCATCAACAATGATAACACCCGAGACACCCATTGCCACTCTTTAAGAACCCCATTTGGTGTGCCGGTAAGCCACACACGCTCCACCAACGTTTCATAAAGTGCAATGTGCCATTTCATGGGGTAGCATCAAATTCACATTTTTCCTAAAGTAACTAGATTGGGATTTTGTAAATGGTTCTAGTACTTTGATCATTATACTTTTAATGATTTAGTGGTCCTGTCAAAACTGTTCGGCTAACGACCCTCCACTGATCAGGCGAGCGGTGGGCGAGAGTGTTCACCCATTAGACCGCCATTTTATAGGCAGCCTCCTTATACCCACTTTATAGATCAGCTTCGTGAATAAGGCCTACTATTGAATTGACTGACCAGTTTTATCTTTACATATAGTATTAACAATTAATAACATATATAAGATGTATTTTAAAAAACCCTTTAAAATATTTTAGGTTTATCTTTTAATTTTACCAAATTTAACAATTAAATTTTAAATTAAATTAAACCTTAAAATTCGATTTAATCAATTTTAATTACCAATTAATTAAATTAATTAAATCTAAATATTTTAAACATTTTAAAATATTTTTCCGGATTTTTCCATTAATTTTCGAAAATTTAAAATTAATTAAATCCCTTTTGAATTATCTTTTAATTAATAATTAATTAAATTAATTCAATGAAGATAGGTTTATCCAAATTAATCAAATTAATTAAAACCTATCTTAAACCCCTTAGATTTCGAATTCAAATAATGGGGTTTAAGGTTATCCATTTAATTAACAAATAAAGTTACCAAAAATAGAAAACCTCTTAAAACCCTAATAGCAAATTTCGAAAATAGCAAGGGGGCATTAGGGTTTCCAAAACCCTAATCCTAGAAATCGATCCTAATAAAAATTAGGGTTTATAGGCTTAAAACCCTAAAACAGTCATAGCAATTCAACAAGAAAACAAAACAGGCTCTGATACCACTAAAAGGTTTTCTGCAACCATGAACTAAATAACCTAAGTTCACATGCAACCTATAAGGATCTATGTTTTCTACTATTGAACATATAATAAAAGCTAAAAGCCAATAAGGACATCTAAAGAATAAAACCATAAAACTAACCTTTAGATTTCTTGGAAGCAAAGCAGCAAAAATATCCTGCCTCAAATGAAATCACACCCTTAGCCGGGAGGTTTATGGATCAAAATTCCAGAGAGAAAATAATAGAATGAGCGACTGATAATGAGGTCTAGGGGTCCCTATTTATAGGGAACCAAGTGGCAAAGCTAAACCCTAGCCGCAGCCCATTTTTCCGGATTATCTGTACGCGCGCCGCGGCCAAAACTTTTGCACGCCGCGCGCCGCAATTCAACTATTGAATTTGTACGACTTTAATTCTTGACCTCCTGATTAATCTAATTAATGCCACAGAAATTAATCCAATTAATTTCTGATTAATTATTAATCAAATAATATTATTTCTAATTAATATATTATCTTCATAATATATTAACAAACAATATCTTGATTTATTAGTCATATAATAAATCAACCATTTCTCTCTACTTAACTTTCTAACAAACCTCCAGCTATGAGGGCAACCCAAATGGACTATGCTACTATTAATTAGGTAAATACTAATTATTAGTCATGGCTTAGACACCTAATCCAACAATGATATCTCTTGCGTTTTCGAATTTTGAGAATCACAGAAAGAGATTTATTACGTTTTGAAGAGATGTTGTCTCTTGTGTTTTCAGTTAATTTGGAAATGGAAAGAACTACCCATATACACAACTAGAGTTATATGCAGGAAAATGATTGAGAACAAGTACAACTAGATTTATATGCAGGAAAAGGAATGAGAACAAGAAAGGTGCTTTTTTAGATTCTGCAATCTGCATGTTCTATTTGCTGAGAGATGAAAACAAGAAAAAAGGAGAGTCATATATAATGGTTTTCAAAGACAAAGAACTTATAAACCACTAAGACAATAAACAAGGAAATAATATCTATGTCTACCACTAGCCTAATACCATCATATACACATGCTACATAGAATATAGAGAATGTGACAGTATGACAGCTACACTACAGGAAAGAATACACAAGAAATTTTCCATGTGAGGTGTTGCTAAAGTTAATATTTTCGACTTTCACAAAACTTCAACTATAATTACATGTGTTTCAGTAGGTGCACGGGCCACTATGGAACCATAGTGGTTCCACCATTGATCCCATCAATTCGAGTTCCATCAAATAATTTTTTTTATATTGAATTTTACTTATTGTACCTGCCACCGCCACCGCCACCGCCACCGCCACCGCCACCGCCACCGCCACCGCCACCGCCACCGCCACCGCCACCCGCCACCGCCATGTTTTAAATGTATGCTTCTCATTTGGATGTCATTGATTTCTTCTAGAATATCTTTAATTATATCAAATATTTGTTTATTATATGTATTCATGAGTGGTAATTCATTAATCATAATTATTGCTTTCAAATAATTGATTTAAGATATCATTATTTATATATAGTTTTCTTTTGTCAATATGATTTTCCATTATTGTCTTTTTTATTTCTTTTATTCTTTTTATACTAACAAATATTTTGAATCTATTTGGAGTTGAAATCTTGTTTGTAAGAGTTCAATTTTCCATTTCTTCAAAGTCTTTAAGCATGCCAATGAGATTTGACCAACTACTATCTTTGACTTTCATACACACGTAGGATTATGTGCACCTCTTTTTCAACCATAGCCCCTAGAGTTTGACTTTAGCCTCTACTAGCATAACAATCTCCCACTTGGAGGCTTGAAATCAACTTAGTCTTTCTCTATAGTACAATTCTTGCAACAATTCTCCAATCTTTCTTGCTCATGACATACCTCATTTTCAAACTTTTAGAAGGCCAGTTGAAGCCATACAAAACTTCAACTTCTCTATGGTAACCACCTTGGTGAACATATTTACTGGATTCTTCGTTCCAAGGATTTTCTTCAGATTCAGAGTTCCATAATTGACAAACTCTCGAATGAAATGGTACCTCATATAAATGTGTTTCATTCTACTGTGAAACACCAGATTCTTTGCCAGGTGAACTGCATTCTGGTTGTCACAATGCAGTATACAATCCTCCTGTTGCATTCCAAGTTCTGATAAGAAGGTCTTCAACCATACAAGCTCTTTGGCTACTTCTACGATAGCCATGTACTCTGCTTCTGTGGTTGAAAGAGCAACACTCTTCTGTAACCTGGATATCACTGATTGCCATACCTCCGATTGTGAACACATAACATGGTGTGCTCTTACCCAAATCTGCATTGGTGAACCCTTCTAAGACCACCCCATTCTTCTGAAACACAAGGTAACCTCAGTTGTTCCTTTCAAGTAATGTAACAACCACTTTACTCCTTCCCAATGCTCTCTTCCTGGATTTCACATGAACCTGCTCACAACTCCCATTGCATGAGCAATATATGGTCTGGTGCATACCATTGCATACATCAAGCTACCAACTGCAGATATGTAAGGAACTTTAGCCATCTGTTCGTTGTCTTTTTCCGTCTTTGGTGATTACTTCTTTGAGTCTCAACTGACTTCCCAAAGGTGTACTTCTGGCTTTGGCATCTGTCAGGCTGAACTTTTCTAAAACTTTCTTGATGTACTCCATTTGAGAAAGTTCTAATGTACTGGTAACTCTATTCATGGCTATGCTCATGCCTAAAATCAGCTTAGCAGCCCCTAGGTCCTTCATCCCGAACTCTCTGGACAACTACTTCTTAAGCTTGTTGATTTCTTGCATGTCGGATCCAACGATCAGCTTGTCATCAACATATAGTAACAGGATTGTGACAATTAAAAACTTTGTATAAATAAGAATCAAGTATAAGTACATTTGATGTCAAGAAGGATTGATGTCACATATATTAAATGTACAATAGAATGGGCAAAATGGTCCAAGAAGGTGAAAATATGGAAGGTTATATTTAAGGCCATTTACTAAGACATAAGTAAATATTATTACATTTAGAATTTTGGTTCTAAGGATACAAGGGCAGAATGTGAATCAAAGGACCAAAAGTGAAATTTTTATGGAACAGTCTGTAAAAATTCATATTCCAAAATATAAGAGGAATTGGGAAAAAGTCATCAAGGTGACTTGGGTAATACTTGAGATAACAAATATATAGGAAAACGATTCAGTCCATTTGGACTTATAACGTAGGAGTTATGAAGGTTTCAAAATGGTCGAAAAGTGACAAAAATGGTCAATTGCCCATGTTTGAGGGGCTGTATCGTAAAATCTATAACGAATCAGACTTCAATCAGTAAGGGAAAGTTGTTAAGCTCATTCCCACCTTTCGAAATGTATAAAGTTTGTGAAATTTAGAAATCAAATGACAAAGTTATGGTTGGCTAAAGTTAGGCAGAATCTTTTGATAAATGTTAGAAAATTATCTAAGGCATGCTTTAGGGGCAATTTCGGAAATTTATCAAATTAGACCCATTTATACCATAACACGGTTTGGGGAAAACCAGGTAAGCGTTTGTCATCTGATACGTGTTTGGAGTTAATTATTTTGATTGCTTGGAGTATTAGAGGATTTTTCTGCACCTCGGCGGCTTTTCCCCTTTGGAGTTTATTGCTCTTTTGTGGCTTCTCCTTAGTAGTTGACTATTTTGTCCCTTATGGTTATTTGTTTCCTTGCTGCATATACTTTTGGTGGGTCCTCCTGGTGTTGTTCTCTAATTTTGTTATGTTTCTTGTGGAGGTTCATTATTTCCTCCTCTCGGTTTTGTATAGTTGTTTTTTGCTTGTAAATTGCTGCTGTACTCTACTTTGGTCTCCAGATTCCCGCTGGGGCCTTTTTATAAATTTTGGAGTAAATTGCAATTTTGGTCCTTGTGGTTTGCTTGGAATTGCAGTCTTGGTCATCGTTTTGGATTTCCACGGTGAGGGTCCCTAAACTATCATTTTGGTTACAATTTTGGTCCCTCTGCCGGTTACCGTCTCCTACATCTCCGTTAAGAGCCACTCGTGCACCTCACGTGAGGGTATAATGGTACTTTCGCACGTCTGGGTCCCAACTGAATAATAAAGCCTACAAAATCAAATTTGTTTGCCACTTGAACGGATTGACTGACGAAGCAAAACACAGTTGCAGCACTTGAGTTCGAAAATGGTGGTGTGTAAATGCGGGAACGAAGCGACCATTGCAACCTCGTGGACAAACAGAAATCCGGGAAGGCGTTTTTGGCGTTTTGCTAGATGTGGGTTTGTTGGGTGGTCCGATCCGCCACTGTGTCGAAGGGCACTGATGATAATTCCCGGTCTTTTGCTAGCTAGACGAATGATGGTTGAAGACATAGCACGACTCGAAGCGGAGGTGGAAGCTGCAACTAGGTATAAAATATGGTTGATCGTTTCTTGGATATTCTTCATTGTTCTCACGATGTTCTTGATGTTCGAGTAAGGAAGTTGCAAGTCCGATGGGGGTTGGTTTTTGGGGTTGAAAGTTAGGGTTTCTTTGGGTTTTTGGGTATGTCCGGTTTGGAAGGTCAAGTATGGTTATTATGAAATGTGGGTTTTTAAGTTACATATCTAGACTATCAAAGCAATGTTTTGTAAATCGGATACTATGTAATGCAACTATGTTTATGAAATGTTAACGGTTAACTTTGTGTTACTTTGATTCATTTGTTGTTAGCAAGTTTGATTCCAAATGTTTTGTTGGTCTCAACATATGCAAAATCATGAGAATTTTTTGGAATAAAAGTAGGTTGCTAAAATAACGACACATACCAAAGAATGTTACTGATTGCTTGTTAACATTTGGTTTACTTTTAAAAATGTATATTGTTATTCTGTTTGTGTTGTAAAAAGATCGAACACTATACCCATACTTTAGTTGTAGATGTATGCTGCTATATTACATACATTATTTAAAGTTTGTTGGTAAAATGTCCACTGTTTAAAATAGTTTCTATTGTCAAATGTTGACTGTTTATAATAGTATTTTGCATTACAAGTCAAATTGATGTTATATTACATACATTTTTGATATTATGTTACATAACTTTATAATGGCATTTGGCAAAACAAGGTCAAATGTCGAGTGTGTAACTACATTATGTAGTTTGTGTATCAATTATTTAAGTGTCTCAATATTTTGTAAATTTATTATAAGTATCAGAAAACTATGGTTTAATTAACATACACACATACATATTAACAAACAAAGTGAAACAGTCATAACCATAATACACCATAGTATTAGTCAATAACCCTCATAATAGAAGGTTAACTTGTGAGAAACACAATAAATATCCGATTTCTAATGTTGACTGCATACTAGCAGTTGATGTTGACTGTCAACTGGTAAACAAAATTGGTCAACATTTAGAAAATTATCCAACATGTGCTACTAACTATGACAACATAGTATAGTTACACATTATTGACACTTGACACACACAGCTACTGATTGTCCCATTACATATTAAAAACGCAAGATAAGTTAACATCCTTCTACTGCATCCCTTGACCAACCTCCTGCTCCACCACCAACTCATCTTCCAATATCAAGCACCTCTAACACCTCCTGATACATCAGGAACATCTCTTCCATTATCCATGCTGTTTAAGACCACATGTAAAGTTACTGATGTCATTGTTGCACCTCTTCTAACATTAACAGGAAAACTCATTGAATCACTATTTTAATGTGCTTCAACTGGACCACCTTGTCCATTACAGGACATTGCATGCCCTGGATTGTGACATTTACCACATGTAATGGTAATGTACTTTCGTGTCAACTTAGTGGTGCTTTGACTTACATAAGCTTGTTGACTTGAAGACTCACCTTCACTCATTCTTCTTTTCACCTTGGGTCTCCCCACCTGTAAATAAATCCCAAAACACATGTGTTTAAATTATATTTAACTACATAATTCTCACATGTAAACGTAAGATAAACACTTATAAATGGATACCTGCTTCTTGTGTTCTGGGTGCACCAAAGTGATAGGACAATCAAAATTAGGCCATAGCTGTGGTCCATTGATTGGTTCAATTGTGAATGAGTATATTTTGGTCCAAGTTGATAACAAATAACAAGGGTGGACAAGTTCCTCAGCTAGTTGAACTTGTTGTCCATTCTCCACCTGGTCCCAGAGTGCAGCAATTGCATGTTTACATGGGATACCAGTCAAGTCCCAATGTCTACAAGAACAAGTCTTCTGTGCCATGTCTACCACATATTGCTTATAATAATCTCCTGTAACTTGGAATTTCCAATTCCTATTGTATAAGCACTTACACTTAGTAGCATCATCCTTGTTTTTGTCAAGGATTGCTTGAGTTGTGGGAGTGAGTGGACCTGCGCTTTTAGCTATCAAACGTTGGACTGTGACAATTTTTTTCATCAGGTACTCTCTTATGAACTCAAGGGCTGAAATTATTGGCCTGTCTCTTCCATCTACTATCTTTGCATTAAAGACTTCACACAAGTTGTTCAAAAGGATGTCTGAGTGAGCCCTACCTGTGGATAATAATAGATAAAGTAATACCATATTAGTCTGACACAGTGTTGCAAAAGACGTCAGGCGCTCCCAGGTCGGTGGACTAGCGAGTAGCGATTACTCGGCTAGGCGGGGAGTACTCGGACGAGTACTCGGATAACGTAAATTATAAAGAAATTAACTTTTGGTAAATTATATATATGACAAATATTATAAGTTCATTAGATTTATAACAAAATAGATGAATATCAATTAATTTAGGGGTTTATTTTCATTTTTTTCAGTCAACAAACCGAGTATAAGGTTTGACCGAGGAATTTCCGAGTAAATCCGAGGAATTTCCGAGGAATTCCGAGTAATAGCTAGTCCGATTTATTAGACCGATTCTTGAAAAATCGCCAAGGTACCTAGCCGAGTCCGAGTACTCAGCCGAGTTGGCCAAGTTTTACAACACTGGTCTGACATAATAACTTATAAATCAAGTATGAAGATAAAGTTATTAGAATAGAACCTGTGAAATGGCTCCTACTACAATGTTTTGCAGGTATGGAATGTAACCATGTGTATGCCTGTTTGTTATACTTTTGAAACTCTGCCATCGCTCTGTTGAATTCAGGAATAGTTGCAGCTCTTGCACATTTCCAAAGATGTTCCTTAAGAGGCTTCCCTTTCCAATACATTTTCATATTGTCCAATATATGTCTGACACAGTATCTATGCTCAGCTGAGGGGAATACCTTGGCAAGTGCAGGAACCAAACCCTACAAACATAGAAAATGTTATTCAAAGTAACGAAACTTGTATGACATTAAAATAATACACTACCTTTTGACGATCACTAATAAAAGTGAAGTTTGTGTTGGTATCCATATCTAGATCAGCTCCCAAACATTCCAGAAACCATGTCCAAGAGTTCTTTGTTTCAGCTTCAACAATGGCATATGCTAAAGGGTATATACCATTGTTTCCATCTAACCCAACAACACTCAATACCTGTCCTAGGTATGGACCTTTCATGAATGCACCATCTAAACCTAATATCTCCCGTTGCCCATACTTGAAACTCTCTTTCAATGGTCCCAAACATATGTAAATTCGTTTAAACACTCTTGTGGGCAAACTAAAATTAGGTTCATATTCCACCCCAATTTTGACTGTAGTACCTGGGTTTCGAGCTTGAAGTTCAAGAACATACTCTCGCAGCAATGTGTACTGTCTCTCGAAGTCTCCCCTGATGTGATTTAGGGCAAGAACCCTAGCCCTAAAAACTTTCATGAATGAAAGCTGCAGCTTGTACTTCCTTTGCAACTCTTTCTGGAGAGCTGCAATAGGGATTTTAGGGTTCGCTTCCAATTGCTGATATATCTTCTTCGATAGATATCTTTGGGTACACTGACCTACTTGGCGTATTTGAATACAGATGTGTGTGTTGTTGTATGTCTTAACTATCCAGTCTTCATCTGCCTTCGCTTTTGAAATGAGGAGGACCCATGGACATTTTTCATTTGAAATGACAAAATTACCCCTCAATTGTGCGTCTAAATTTACACCTCCTACACCACCAACAGGGACAGGTCCTTTGCATATAGCTCTTAATCGGTAGCGATCATTCTTTTGCAGGAAAAGTTGTCGTCTTGAAAAGACTGCAAGATTAGACAATGCTTCTTTCACTAGCACTTTGGTGTCAAATCTTTCCCCTAACCTGAAGTCCGCCTCATGCGATTGGCCTTGGGAACATTTAGGGAACTTGCCAATGTTTCTCAAAATTTCTTCTCTACAGCTTCCATGTCGACTTTCTATTTCAAATGCATTGCTGTCAATTATGTCGACTTCCATGTTATGATCTTTTGATTTCTTGTAGGGTAAACCATCAGGTAATGGATCAAGGCACCCTTGGAATCCGTCCATGTCTACATATCATTCCTGTTCAACAACTTAGTTGGAAGAAGTGGAAATTCATGATCACTGGTTCCATCATCATTTGAGACATCATCTTCATCTGCTACTACACCAGGCTTCTCCACATTTTCCTCATGTGGTACTCCAAATCCATAGTTAACACCAATTTCATCCTCCTCCAATACCTGGTAATCTTGTTCGATATTCCCATCATAAGCCAAGGGAGGTAATGGTTCATCAAATAAAGTGTCATCCCAATCAACAACACTTGGGTCTATTTGTGTTGAAGCAGGGGGTGTTGACTCTATAGGTATGATGTCCATACACCTACCTTGTATAGTCTGTGAGTCTGACATTGGTTGAGCTACCCAAATAGGGGATTCCCCCATTGTTGATACCCTGTCTTCCTTTGTCTGCACCTCTGTATTATTTGAACTACCAGCATTTGATATATTGTCAGGAGCTTTAAGATTTAGATCAAATAACAGTTTTCTAGTACATTGTATGTCTGAAGTACGCTTAAACCTTTTTCTCACGTATTCAGGGGACAGGGGTACCAAGGGATCAAGCATGAAATCTGGTAAAGGGGCTTTCCCATATGTTGGGAGTATAGTTTGTCCATGCTCACAGAAGATCTCATGATACCAACAAAGTTTAACATATCTTCCAAATACGTTCACATCCGCATCACAGATTATTGGAACAAGGCCACAACTAAGCTCGTATAGAGGAAGTAGAAAATGATAAAATGCAGGCACCTGATCATTGTAACCCAGCTCTTTCAAAATGTGATTGAGTTCTACTATGGAAAACTCATCGATGTCAACGGTATCGATGAATGATACTTTGCCATTTACGTAGCTTCGAGTGGGTGATTCGACAAAATATCCTCCATGGTGCAACTGTATGCAGAAAAGGTTGTTATTTCCTCCTGAAATGAACATATCAAGTTAGATTGGGATTATCTGTTTGAAATACATATAAGCAAACAAGATGCATGTACCGTATTGATGATCCACATCCTCGCTAGCTTCACTATCACAAATCTTCCACATTTTGAACGTCACTGTGTCTCCGATTGAAGCTTCAACCACCTGAAAACCCTACGCGATGATGACCTGCAAGATTTCAACGATGACTTTTTCGAGCCAAGCGAACTGACGTGAGTTGATGGACACTCACCTGCATTTAAGGCGCCAAATAGCCTAAGAGATCTTCTGAACAGATGCGAAAGTACCATTATACCCTCACATGAGGTGCACGAGTGGCTCTTAATGGAGATATAGGAGACGGTAACCGGCAGAGGGACCAAAATTGTAACCAAAATGATAGTTTAGGGACCCTCACCGTGGAAATCCCAAACGATGACCAAGACTGCAATTCTAAGAAAACCACAGGGACCAAAATTGTAATTTACTCTAAATTTTGCTGTTAAAAAAAATCTGATACGTGTTCTCTTTCTCTCGATAAACACAACATGCATCTACATATACTCAAAAAAATCAGAAATCGAGGACTGGGAAGCAAATCGATCAGACACACACATACACTCTTGCAGAGTGTGCGTGATTTCTAATCTGAGATCGAGGGAAACAGGGAGGAACCAGAGAGAAACAAAAACCACGCACACACCTCAAGTGTATTTTCGATTTGTGAATCAGGAGACAAGAGAGAAGCATGGGACAGAAAAGGAGGGGGAATGAATTCGTTCTGGTGTGTGTGATTCAATAGAGACGAGACAGGAGGAAGCACGATTCAGAGAGACAAACCAGGCAGGAGATCGAGGGGGGCTGGTATCAGACAATGGGGGCTGAAAAGTCATCGCCGATGGTGATGGCGATTTCCGGTGGTAGTTCTATGGTCGACGGTGGTTAGGGAGGGCCACCACTAGTCCGATTTCAGGTTTTAGTTCCTCTAATTTCTGATTTCTAGAATTTTAGACGGGAGACAGATCCGATGAAAGGAGCAGCGGGAACAACTACTTGAGCAGATGGGGTTGTGGTCAGACCTGCTCGCTGGAAATGATGGAAACGACAATGAAGTCAGACGTTGTCGGAGTTGCTGAGGCCGGCGACGATGAGGTGAAGCTGATGATTCGATTTCCAGTTTCATACAACTGTAACTTCAGATTTTTTTACAATGTGTATAGAATTTTGAAGGTAATCATTCATAATAGGGTTTTTTATCAAATGGCCCAACAAAGTATAGGAAAATTTTTTAAAAGGTCCCTGAAATTTTTTTGGTTGTTTTAAGCCATTAAAGAGATAAAACTTGTGTTGATTTAGTCATTTTTGGACAGGGAACCTGTTGAAACGGTAAACAGCTTATGTGGCAGTCCACATGGCAAATTCGTTTCATTTAAAGACAAAAACTAAACACATGGAAAAGTTCAGTGACATAAATGAGGAGAGACATGGTGTAAGATCTTTGGTTTCCGTATCGGTCCATTTGAGAGAACAGTGGGACGATTAGGGTTTTTTCAATACGAAGCCAGTGACTAGTAAGGAATTGCAAGTTTGAAGTAGTAGCAACTGGAGAACTACAATTGCATGGCTAATAATCTTCCCGATCCAGTGTATTTCAAAGTCAGATTGCACTACAATGGTACGTTTGTTCGCCATCCGTGTTCTTATGCTGAAGGGGAAACGTATCTGTTTACAGATTGTGATTTTGCTGCAATGAATCTTCACACATGTGGAAGTTGGTTGGAACGATTTACTGGATCACCATGTGAGGGACTGTTTTATTGCATCCCAAAGAAACCTTTGTGTAAAGGTGTAAGACCCATAGAGAATGATCTCGACTATGCCCAATTTTTAGATGAAGCTACTGAAGCATATGAGTCAAATATGGTCATATCATTGTATATGGACCATACAGGTTCAGGGCTAGAAGAATGGTTTGATGAAGATATGAATCTTGTTTTAAGTGATGAAGGAGAAGATGAAGTTGTTGATAAAGATGAAGAAGTTGTTGATAAAGCTGATGAAGTTGATGACAAAGAGACTGATGTACAAGAGGAATTTCCCAATTTTCATGATTTGGATGATATGATTGGTCCAGAAGATATACCTAAGATGAACAAGACATGTGATGACGATTTCTTGAGTAAAATGTGTTCTAAGGAGTCCCATGAAGCCCAAACAGATGTTCTTGAAAATGGAGTTGAGCCTTGCATTTACAATGAGAATGTACACTGGAGGCTGCAATGTCCTGTGTTAGGTATGAGGTTTGAGAACCCAAAACAGCTTAAAAACATGTTATGTAACTATGCTGTTGCTAATGGATACCAACTTTGTTTCAAGAAAAATGATAACAAAAGACTAATGGTGTTATATTGTAAAGGGGATTGTGCTTTTAGACTATGGGCCTCATGGATGGGAGATGAACATTCATTTCAAATCAAATACTTGAAAAATGAGCATAATTGTTCAAGAAACTACAAGTTAGGATCAATTGTGACATACTCATGGATTGGAAGTCATTACACAAAAGAGATGTTACATAGACAAAAGCTAACCATTAGGCAACTTAGACTTGAAGTGATAAAGAAATTTGGAATTGATGTTAGTCTCAGCCAATGTAGAAGGGCAAGACAACATGCAATTTCTTTGATAGAGGGAACCCTTACAGAGCATTATGCAAAATTATGGTCTTATGGTGCAGAGATTAGAAGGAGTAATCCTGGATCCACTGTGAGATTGGGTGTGAATACAATGCTTGATGGAAAGAATTACTTCAGCAAGTTTTATGTGTGTTTTGCAGCTATCAAGAAAGGGTGGATTGAAGGGTGTAGAAGAGTCATAGGAATAGATGGGTGTTTCTTAAAGGGAATTTGTTGTGGAGAGTTGCTTTGTGCTGTAGGTAGGGATGCTAATAACCAGATATTCCCAATTGCTTGGGCAGTGGTATGTGTTGAGAATAAGGAGAATTGGAAGTGGTTTTTGGATTTGCTTATAGATGACCTTGATCTTGGTTTGGGCAATGGGTTAACATTGATGTCTGACCAACATAAGGTAATAATTTAATTGTAATATAATAACTTGTGTTTGTGTATATCTTGGATTATTTATAATATTTTGTTTTTCTTAGGGATTAATAGAGGCTGTTAAGGAAGTCCTTCCTCAAGCAGAACAAAGGCAGTGTGCAAGACACATATGTTCAAACTTAAAAAAAAAATTCCCTGGTGCTCATTTTGAAAACTTGTTCCGGAAAGCATCCAATGCTACTACAGAACAACACTTCAAACAGATTATGAAGTAATTGGAGTTGCTTTGTCCACCTGCCAAGCAGTTCTTGATGGACAAGGACCCAAAGACTTGGTCAAAAGCATTTTTTGAAATTGGGAGAGGTTGTGCATCTAATGAGAATGGTTTATGTGAAAGTTTTAATGCGGTTATTGTTGAAGCAAGGAGGAAACCCATCATTACAATGTTAGAGGAATTAAGGCTTTACATGATGGAGAGGATGTTCAAGATGAATGGAAGAGGATGGTCCACAAACCTTTCCCCATGGGTTGTACATAAGTTGAATGACTTAAAGATGAAACAAAGATATTGGGAGGTTTTGCCAAGTGGATTTCATCAATTTGAAACAAGAAATGCAGGTGAAGCATATGAAGTGGACTTGGAAAAAAGGACTTGCTCTTGTAGATTATGGCAACTAAATGGATATGGTTGTGTACATTCAGTGGCAGCCATAAGTTTCCTTAATAGAAAGGTTGAGAGTTATGTCCATGATTTTTTCACTAGGGAAACGTACTTAAAAGCTTACAAAGAAAGATTAGCACCAATGAATGGGAGCAACATGTGGCCAGAAACCCCTTTTACCCCACCATTGCCTCCTAAAAATAGGAGAATGCCAGGAAGACCCAAACACTACAAGAAAAATGTGAAATAGCTACGGAAAAATTCCGTAGCAAAAACATGATATTCCGTAGCTAAACACGAATGGCTACGGATTTTGCTACGGAACCGATCCGTGGAGAAAATCCTCGTAGCTAAAGGGTCGTTACGGAATCCGTAGCATTTTTGCTACGGGATTTGCTACAGAATTATTCCGTAACACATTGGCCACGGAGAAATTCCGTAGCAGTTTTTGTAGCAATGTCACTACAGACTAATTCTGTAACAAATGTTCTGTAGCAAATTCGCTACGGTCTAATTCCGTAACAATGTTTCCGTAGCAAATTGCTACGCCCTAATTCCGTCTCTAATATTCCATAGTAATTTCGCTACATCCTAATTCCGTGACAATTTTCCGTAGCCATTTCAGATTTTTCAAACTTTTCGAATTTCCGAAATTTTCAAGTGTTTGAATAATTTAAAATTTGAAAAATTTTCAAATATTGAAAATTTTCAAATTTTCAAATTTCGAAAATTTTAAATTATTCAAAAATTGATAAAAAATTTAAATGATAAAAAAATTGCAAAAGTTGATAAATATAATAAAGTAGATTGCTATTTTTAGCAATTTACATTAAGAATTTTATTACAATTTACAATGGTCTTGTCAACTTGTCCTATACAAACTACTAAGCAAAAATATACAAATCAAATCTTTTCTAAAATCACTTTTTTCTTACTACTTCCTACTTGAAAACATGAATATTAGCAAATTTCATTCATCCTCTTTCAGGCTCGCTTTTATGTCTTTACCTCCAAAGAGACTCGTCACTGGTAACCATCACTACGTGAGCAACTCCCACTTTAATTAATCTGCATTCATCCTCTTTCAGGCTCGCTTTTATGTCTTTACCATTGGTATTTATAAATTTAAGAGCAAGTTGACCAGTTCTGGTTCAATGTGAAAGAGGAGTTACAACATACCCACATCTGTACATGTTGATTAAAATGAATCTCAGCAAGATACTCCATTTCAGGGTCCGCCCTAGGCCATTGCAGCGGCGAATCAATGCTGCACATAAACACAAAATTAGATTAAAAAGGACTCATAACCTAAGTAAAAAACCCCATAGAAAATCAAGGAGGCGGTGAAATATAAGCCAATTGATGTGTAAAACTTTAAGAAGGCTCCATCTCAACAAAAGAGAACCAAACATTGGTTCTAAAATTAATATTTCAAAATTAATCCTCAAATATATTAATACAATTGAAAGGTAAAAGGCATATAGATCTTGGTTATCATTCCTTTCCTAGATCCAAGTGGCTGATAAACATGATGTCGAGGGCTGCTAATGAAGGTGGCAACATGTGAAGCTTTTAAGGCTTTATCTTCATCCCCTCATCTAGGTTCTATACCTCCAAATTCTGCCTCTTATTTCAGCCCCTGCATAATGTCCCATCTAGCAACAGGAAGAATAGAGAAAAACATCCAACCTCGCAACCATAAAATAGAGTGTGGAGTATGGAGAATGGTGTGTGTGGAGAATGTTGTATGTGGCGACTGGATTGGAAACACTTACCAGATTCGTATCTGTCTTCATCAAATCAGAGTGGTACGACTTACGTTATGTCCTCTAGCAATGGTGTGTGTGACGACCAGTGTGAAGCTGCGCAGCTCATGCAATGGTACGCTGGTGGTCCGATTACGGGGGTGGTGGCGTGATTGTGGCGGTGGCAGCAGGGTTAAAATGGTGGTGGCGTTGATTTAGTGTTGTGGAGAGAACTGAGGAGGGGAATCGGCTAAGAGAGAGAGACCGATGGTTTTGAAAATTTCAACTTCAAATTCAATTTAGGTTTGCCAAAGATTTCTAAAAGAGGGTGAGGGGATTCCACCGGTGCAGATCCGGTGGTGGACTGTGGCCGTGAGGTTTCCAGCCAAGCGAGCAGATCCTTCCAGCCAAGCGAGCCGATCTGGTGGTGGGCTGGAGATTTTCGACGGTGAAGAGAGAAGAGAGGGTGAGAGAGGATGAAGTTAGCGGAGGGATTTGCTAATGGTTCCTTGAAAATGAACGGTGGGGGGAGAGAAAAAGAAAGGAGATGGAATCCTTAGATGAAAAATCAATCCGATGGTTGCGAATGTAACACTCTGGCAATCCGTGTGCTATGTTTTCTATACGCGTGTTTAATGAAAATGTGCATTAGTTGTTTGTACTATCTTAAAAATTAAGACAATTGTGTTTAAATGGGTTGTAATTTATATATGGTTTATAGATATATTTACATTTTAGCTACCGAATTCATTTTCGTAGCAAATTCCGTAGCAAAGTTGCTACAAGATGCCATTCCATAGCAAATTCCGTAGAAAAATAGCTACGGATTCTATTTCTGTAGCAAAATTCACTAATGGTTCAGATATTGGCTACAAAGTTCAATTCCATAGCAAATTCTGTAGCAAACTTGCTACGAAATTACATTCCATAGCAAATTTCGTAGAAAAATAACTACGGATTCTATTTCTGTAGCCAAATTTCGTAGCTGTTAAGATATTAGCTACGGAGTGCAATTCCGTAGCAAATTCCATAGCCCACTTGCTACGAATTTCCATTCCATAGCAGATTCCGTAGAAAAATAACTACGGATTCTTATTTCGTAGCCAAATTTCGTAGCTGTTAAGATATTAGCTACGAAGTGCAATTCCGTAGCAAATTACATAGCAAAACTGCTATAGAATGTTATTCCGTAGCATTTCCGTAGCAGAATAGCTACGGATACCACCTCCGTAGTAAACTTCCGTAGCTATTCAGGCTTTTTCTAGTAGTGAAAGTGAATAGAAGGAAAGATGTGACTGAAAAGGTAGGAAAACATAGAGTATCAAAATTTGGAAAAATAATGTATTGTAGTACATGTCATGAACCAGGTCATAACAAGGCCAAATGTCCAAAGGATCCAAAACCTGCAAAAATGAAGGTCAAACGTGCTAGGACTATGTCAGGGAACAAGGTAAAAATATTTATATTATTCAAAGTTTTGAGTAACTTTATGCAAACATAATGGTGTTAATTCATATTTACAGGTGTCATCAGAAACACAAGAGGAGCCTGGTGTTCCAAATCCAACTGAAGGTGTTCCATGTGAAGACATGACAAATCCAACTGAAGGTGTTCCATGTGAGGGTTTAACTCAATTAAGCACAATTGTAATGGTAACTGACGGGGTCCCAATGCAAGTTGATAAAACAGTTGCTAACCAGGTGTGTCAACAAATAATAGCAATGTACTTTGAATTTTATTCAAAAATAGCAATGTACTTTGCATTTTATATGGAAATCTAATAATTATACACATTACAGATGCCAGAGGAATCAACTCCAACTGGAAATCAAGTTGATGATGATGCAGAACAGACTAAGGGCCTTACACAAGAACTTCCACTGCAAAATCATCCAACAGTTATGCAGCAAGTGAAAAAAGAGAAACTGGCCCACATCAGAAAGTCTGAAAGAATTGTGAAGAAAAAGCTATCCAGGAATATCATTGGAGTTAATGGGGAAGGGAATTCAGCATCAAAACCAGTCACCTTGGAGTAGTTTGATATGTTTAAGTAATTAAATGACAATGTGTTTTCCTTATTTGCTATGTTAAAATGTTGTTTAAGGATTTCTATGACATTTGTGTAACTAGGATTCGTATCCAGGAATAGCCATGTACTTTGCAACATGTTGGTGTGCATATGCATACTAATTTTGGTAATTAGATTGCATGTTGCATTATTAAATTTAGTTTTCCATGCATTATTAAATTTAGTTTTCCAGGAATAGCAATATACTTTGCAACACGTTCTGATTACTGAATACATGCACATTAGGACAAACTTATGTGGTCCATGTGCCTTTATTATATTCCTATGCTGATCTCTTGGAACTTTGGGACAAAAGTGGAGACATGCTCATGTGGACAAAATTCATGTGGTCCATGTCCCACATGTTTTGTCCCCCATTTCAATTGCATATGGAGATAAAATATTCAGTTAAAACCTGGGATTTTTTATTAGATCCCATATAAAGTTTTCATTACTTGCTTTTAAATACATACATGGGATTCTACATTAGGATTCAGTTAGTACAAAACGGGGAACCCACAAAACCCTACAAAATGCTGCTTACATACATAACTACACTATCCGTACTTAACCAACCACATCCCACATCCAGAAAACCCCCAAAATCCCCATTAAACCCCCAAAAGCCACCATTTCTGCACATATACATCCCCAAAACCCCCAAAATCCCCAAAAACCACAAAATTCCCCATACACCCACCCTTTCTGTAAGCAAACTAAACTAACCACCTGCACAACCAGATACCAACAACCAAACATACGATAAACTTGAAAATCAGCTTCTTCTGACCTACAATTCTTTTTTCTTTTCGAAGTTCATCTTCCAAAGCTACAATCCGAATAACGGCTGCATCCAGCTCTGCTTGGTGTTTAGCTTTTTCTTCCTTCAGTTCATTTTTGAGGATCGCAACATCAGGGTTGCGTCTCAACCTAACCACCTCGTTCTAAAGATGCCTCATCTCACCCAAATAATGACGAGTCAGTTCATCATCCACCCAACGAAACCATCGACAGTCTCTTCCTGTCTGCATTCAATAACGGTATGAACAGTAATTTAGGGTTTTCATTTACAGAAAAAAACAAGCAAATCGTTCAATGTACTACCCATTCTTCCGATCATCACCATTTTTACATAAAGAGTTCAAAATACAGTTCTTACCATCGAATAACGACAGTTTAAGAACCTTCTTCTAGGGTTTTCAGGGGTTGTTGAACTCCGTAACACCGACGTAACCCGACATTCACATGGTGGCAACGGAAGGTTGTTCTCCACTATGTGTAGGTTGAAGCTGTTGAAGCCTGCCATTTTTGTCGAATTCGAGTTGTGTCGTTGGTTCGTCGATAGCTGCGTAACCTCCTCGATAACCCTTCCAAGTTTTCTCTGTGACCATATTACACCCACCAACTACTTTAAAAGTGTTCCAGTGACGTCATCTAGGTTGGTCCGAACACCGTGTCCACTTGCTCAATGACGTGGCATTATGTGGTTTTTTTTAATTCTAAATTGCGAAAATACCGGCTACGTCGTAACATCACCAAAAAAAGGGTTTTTGAACCCTTAATATCAGGGTTTAGTGGCTTCAAACTACCATAAATAACTTACAGGACCTTTTAAAATAATTTCGTATACTTCCTTGGGCAAATATGTCAATTTCCCTTCACAATATTAGTCAAATTAGTTTGGAAACAGGAAAAAAAGGTATTGTGGTTTGTTGCTTGTGTGCTTATGTGTTCTGTAATATGATTTAGGGACTAGAGAAGCAACAAGCTGATTTCTACCGGTACAATGATGGTAGTGGTGATTGAGCAGCGGTGGCTGTATGGTGGTCAGAGAAGGCCTAGTGGGGGTCGGATCCTCATATGAAACATCCTTCACCTCATATTCCTCTAGTAGACGACAGATTGTTTTGAGGTATAACTTCCCTAAGTAGTTCTAATTTGAAGTGATTGGATTGTTACCAAATATATGTTGAAACTTGAAGCATGAGACAAGTATCACACTTTGTGTTAGAATGAGAATTTGTAAAGAACTAAAGAAGATGGATGGATTACCAATAACATTGCGGTTTTGACTTTTGTATTAGTCAAAATAATAGCTCGGAGTGAATTGTTACATACATGTTAAAGGAATAATGAAAACTTGCAACCTGGTATAAAATGTGTCGATTGTTGTGTGAACATTGATAAAAGTCTGAAACTATAAAAGAGCCTAAGAGCTTGAACTTGAATATATTTTGATTGCTTGGACTTTACTATCAAAGTCAAACCACAAGTTTAGAACAAACAAATAAATAGTTGGCTTAGATTTGACATATGCAGAGATCGAGATCGAATCAATGAAGTATTATTAGAAATAAGTTGGAAAATATTATGTTTTGCGGTGGTTTCTATTCTTTTAGAAACCTTAATTATCAAAGGTTGCCTAAATAGCATAACTGAGTAAAATGAATGTCGTTTTGACATCTAATCATTGAAGTGAGTCCAAAGAGAAGTAAAACTCATAGTTTTCTAGAATCACTTTGTAGAAACACCAAAAATACCATTTTTGGTCAAAGTGGGACAAAAGGGTAAAAATGTCCAAAATTTGGTATTACACTTTAAGATTCACATTTAGACATTGGAATGGAACTAGATGATAACTAGCAATAGTTTAAGAAGGATTAGACATTACTATGTGAAGTTGTCTAATAAGTTCTGACATTCTATTAGATTAATAGAGATTGAAGGACGCTTGGATTTGTGTAGCTAGATATACCTAGCTACTAAGGTGAGTACATGTGGCTTTTTCCCACTATGGGGTACATTGCAAATTGTTGACAAAGCTTTTACTTGACCCTTGAATATTAAATGATATGTGAATCGTTCTACGTATGTTACGATAATGAAAGTTTTATACGATGATTTTGAAAGAATGTTTTGGCATCAAACCTACAATGATTATGAAAGTATGTTCTGGCATTTAACCTACTCTATTACCGGAAGATTGTTTTGGCTTCAAGCCTACTATGCTTTTGAAAGAATATTTTGGTAGTAAGCATACCATGTGTTCATGTTATGAATCTGTTTTAAAAGAACAAAGGCTATATGTGCTATATGATTTGATTCTTATATAAGTTTATGAAAGCTAAATTAATGCTTATGTTATTGCACATGCATCTCAAGGCATTTTGTGATTCCTTGTACAAAAGAAAAGTAGTTTTTTATGCATGCATAGAGTGTGATTGCATGAGTCAGCGAGGTCCGGACACGTCCCCGTAACGGGACAACAGACTCTACTGAGATGGTACCTCCCGTCGCGAAGTAGAAGTCTTTTAGATGCCATTATAGGAATATTTGTTCTCCTATTTTGGTAAGCTTTGGTCTTTATAGACCTCTAGACGCGGTATATAACCGCGAGCTTTTGTCACGAATGTGACCTGGTCTTTTAGACCTCAGATGCGGGTACAGAACCTGCGGGCCTTGCATTGGTGTGCGAAACATGCATTGCATATGCATCTATCTTGTATTAATCGTGTTGAACTGAATATATTGTTTAAGTTTCAAAACTTTTGTAAGTTGTTTTCGCAAAGAATTTTGGAAGTAAATGTCATTTATATGACTTAGATTGTAAAGAAGTTTTTGAAAAGTAAAGGTCAGTCATATGACTTATTTTGCAAAGGATTTTGAAAAGAATTATATCAAATATATGATATTGATTATAAAACATTTTCAACGATGTTTTGAGTCTAAAACCCATGTAGCTCACGAGATGTTTTCGTCTTACGCATTTTATTTTATGCTATGTATCCCAGGTTTTTATAAAATATTACACTTCTCAAAATGTATCAAATAAGAAAATTATTCGACATGGAATAACGTTAATGTGCTTTTAGCACTATTGTGCTTTTAACGTTTCTGTGCTTTTGGCGCTAATGTGCTTTTAGCGTTATTATGTTTTTTTTTTAAATTTGGGGCGTTACAAGGATGATGTATCAGGAGCTGAATTTCTTCAAGTAACAGCAGTGATCCATCTCACATCTGCGATACCCACTCCTTTGCATGAAGCTATCAAACTTCAAGTACCACTATCTTAGAGCTTGCTTCAATCCATACAGACTTTTCTTCAACTTACACACCATATTTTCCTTACCAAGTGTAGAAAAACCTTCTGGTTGTGCCATGTAGATGTCCTCTTCCAGGTCGCCATGGAGAAAAGCTGTTTTCACATCTAGCTGCTCTAGATGGAGATCTTCAGAGGCTAAAATTCACAAGTCCATTCTGATTGTAGTCATCCTCACAACTGGGGAGAAGATCTCACTATAATCAACTCCCATTTTCTGTTGGAACCCCTTGACCACCAATCGTGCCTTGTATCTTTTACTGCCGTCAATCTCATCCTTAACCCAAAACACCTACTTGTTTTGCAATTTCTTCCCTGTTGGGAGCTTGACTAAGGACCAAGTGTGGTTCTTGTCAAGTGAGCTCAACTCGTCTTCTATAGCCTTCTTCCACTGTATGGAATCTTTCATCCTCATGGCCTCTAGATAGGACCCAGGTTCACCATTCTCAATCAACAACAAGTAATTACCTGAAGGAGAATATATGATTGGAGGTATTCGTACTCTCGTGGATCTACGAATAGTAGGAGTTGAGGTCTCTGCATCATCTGCAACCCCATCTTCAGAACTACTATCAACAGTGCTCCCACTATCACCATATACATCAGAGCTCCCACTGCTTCCTGAACTTTCACCTATCTTTGGAGACTGACAGGTTTCACAATGTCATATTCAGATATCTCTTCCAACTCAACTTAACTTTCTGCTTTCTCTGGTTGCTTCTTTCTGCTTGAGCTCTCTGCAAGTCTATCCTTGTATAGGAAATTCTCGTTGAACATCACATCCGGACTTCTAATAACACTTTTATTTTCGTTATCCCAGAAGTGGTACCTCATGTCATCCAACTCATAGCCTATAAAAGTGCACTTTCTTTCCTTTGCCTCTAGTTTGTCTCTTTTCGAGTCTTTAACTTTGACATACGATACACAACCGAAAACCTTCAAGTGTCTGAGAGAAATCTCACGACCTTGCCATTCCTCTTCTGGAATTTTGAACCTTATGGGGACTGATGGTCCTCTGTTGATTAAATACACTACTGTGTTGACGGAATCTGCCCAGAACATCTTGGGTAAACCTGCATGCAGTCTCATGCTTTTAGCCCTTTCGTTCAATGTTTGATTCATCCTCTCAGCTACTCCATTCTGCTGAGGTGCTTCTGGAACCGTCTTCTGCATTATGATTCCTTGGTCAGCACAGTTACCAACAAAGTCTTTACTATTGTATTCGCCCCCATTATCTGAATCGAAACACTTGATCTTTAAGTCTGTTTCATTTTCCACAGTATCTTTCCATTTCTTGAAAGGCTGAAAACTTCAGACTTGTGCTTCAAGAAGTAAACCCAAACCTTGCTTGTGCAATCGTCGATGAATGTGACATAGTATCAGGATCCTCCCACTGAATAAACTGAAGTGGGACCATAAACATCTGAATGTACTAACTCCAACTTCCCGGACTTGGGCGGATGGCCAATCTTCTTGAAAGTAACTTTCTTCTATTTACCAAGAACACATGGCTCATAGAAATCATGTAACACCCCATTTTTGGCGTTAGCGATTATAAATATTTCCAATTATTTAGTATCGTATTTTAAAATAAAGGAAATAGATTTTATATTGGAAGCGAATCGTGGAATCAAACATTGATTATTACGACTAATAATAATAATAATGACGAAATAATAACTCTAATCTAATTTATAAGTTGAGAGGAGGATTATGTCATATTTGTATACTTAATAAGTTGTATTTGGAGGTTTTGGGTTAACTAAAATTATAGGACCAAAATAGAGGGACCATTTTTGCAATTTAACCATAGTACATATAATTCTTTTTCTTTTGGGGGGCTGCTGCGTTTTTGGATGGGGAAAAGAAAGATCAAGAGCCTCTTGGCTCTCATGGAAACCCTAACCCTCTCTATTCCCGTTTTTGAAGACCCACCCCCAGTGTTCGATCATTTCCCGTAGAATCAGATGTTGGATCGCCACGAAATTTTAACTGAAGGTTCCCACGATATAAATGAAGGTTCTGATCGAAGGATTTTCTATTTCAATGTCTAGAAGTGGAGTTATGAATTTCGCAACATGACTTAGGGTTTCTGACAGATTCCTCTGCTGAGTCTTCTTTCTTGAGAAAATCATATATGGAGTTCCAGAGGTCAAATAAGGTTAGTACCGGTGCACACGGTTCAAAAATTGAGTTGAGCAACTTTCTACAGTAGACCATTATCCGTTTTGAAGACCAGAGGTACGGGGTAATTACTCATATTTACGTACTGCTCTAATTCCGTTCAGATTAGTCATGCTGTTTTGTTTATTTTATAAAAGGAGTTTGGAGAAAGCTTTTTACATGATTCCGCCTCCTAGAATCATTGTATTTAAGTAAATTTGATATCTGGAAAATATGGATGTCTGATTCCATTCCCAAGTTTATGGTAATTGGGAAATATCACAGACCAATATTTTTCTAATCAGCACTATCGTTTCTGATTTGTTCTGTATTGTGAATTTTGTATCTTGAGTTTGAAAACGTATTTTGAGTTGGTTCCAACTCTCAGATCTCTATTGTTGAGTCTATTTTACTCATGATATTTCCTAGGGTCTGATTCCATACGAAAGTTGGGTGGAAGTTGCAATTTGCACCAACTGGTCCAGGACTGTCCTGTACAGATAATTATGCATTTGTAAATTCATAATTAAATGTACAAAAATGGTTTGAGGGCAAGGTCAGTTGCCTTAGTTCCCTGTTGAAGTCTAGTTTGTCCGCACCAAAGTTGAGAATTCAGTTCTTAACCCATTTTGAGCGATTATTATTTCTTTAAGGTGTGGTTCAGTAGGTGGACTGATTGCATCAGTCAACTTTGGAGATTTTTTATTTATTCTTGAAAGGTGAAAATGACATGAGGTCAGGCCCTGTGACATTTTCCTTGAGTCTAGTTTACCCATGATTTTTATTGGATTTTATTTTCAATCTTTCCTTGGTCTAATATTGCAAATCTTGTTGAGGGTCCAGAAATCAGCCTTGCTGTTGGTTTCTTCTCTTATGATAATCATCTTAGTTTTTGGTTTTGGGTGTCATGATGTGGGCTTGGGTTTACTTAAAATTAATTGAATCATATAATAACTTATTTGTTGAGTAAAAATGAATAAAAGAGGGTGGGGGTATATGTCGAGACAACGTGCATGTCGAAAGTTATAAACATTTAAACTATAAGCAACGCTATAAGTATCTATTTATAGTAACGTTAATTAGTGTACTTGGTAATAATTAACTTAATATACTTTATAGGAGTATAAGGTGTGCGGTTTTAAGCTTGGTTGGATTTGCGGAGTTGCCGCACAGATTTCTACATTGCCGACTCGAGGTGAGTACATGCAGTATTTTACCTATTTTGGGGTACATGGCAAGTAAGTATTTTCAAGATTTTTTTTATAAAATTTCTATATGTGAAATTATATGCAAGAGTATTATTTCTAACTTGTTTGTGAAAGTATAATGCTATATTTGAAGTTATGTTTTAGCCTATGAACCAATTATATGAAGGTATATATGTTTTGAATATAAGTTATACATGTTTGAAAGTATGGATAGGCATATAACCACAATATGTTTAAGAAGTATGTTTCGGTTACAAATTGTATATGTTTTCAAGTATGACTTGGCATTAAGCCTAAAATGTTATATAGACATGTTTTAAACATATGGTTTATGAAAGATGAAAGATATAAATTTGGCATCTAGCCATAAAGATAGAAAGTAATGAAGCTTGGCACTTAGCCACAAGTTATATGTATGAAAGTAATGTTCAAATGTTTTGTATGACTGGTAATTGTAGCAAGCAGCGTTAGTAAGGGAACTATGTTCCAACCTTCCCGGGTTAGGTAAGGGGTCTACTGGGGAAAATCCCTGTCGCGAAGTAGATCGCCTCAGCACTTCTATGGTGAGGATTGATCCGTTCTTTCTAGCCATAGAGACTTGGGGTATCACTTATAGTGATTAAAGCCCTAATATAAAAATCCAGCAAGCTTATAAAACCAGTCAAAGAAAGTAAGAAAGTTGTTATATAGTAAAGTATGTCACAAAATGATTTTTGAGAAGTAAAGAGTTATAGTATGTTGCTAATATAAAGTTTTGAATGAAGATATTTTTGCAAGGTATGATATGTAATGATTTTTAAAAGTAAAGAGCTATGGTATGACATTATTATAAAACTTTGAAAGATGTTTTATGTCATAAGTTTTATATATAAAGGTTGGAAAAGAAGTTAAAAGTTTGAGTCTAAAACTCATGTAACTCACGAGACAATTTTTGTCTTACGTATTCTATTTTTATGCCATGTATTCCAGGTTAAATGCTATGCTATAATTGGATGAAGTTTAGCTGGAGTAGAGCCCACATAGCTCCTATCTTGGACGCAAGGTTTAATCCTTTTCTTGCTTACTATGGTTAGTTTGGTATGGATTTGTAACACCCACAGTTTTAAATATGTAAATAATCGGTTTTTGTTAAACCGTATTTTTGTATTCACGTATTTATACGAAAAACCATAGTATTTGCAAACAGTAGAAATGGGGTGTCACAAGTTGGTATCAGAGCCATAGTTTAAGCGAATTAGGATTGGCTTGTTCCACTCCTAGGCTTAAACTCGTGCTATAGGAATGTTAGTTCATGAAAGTATGCTATATGATGTATTAAATGACTAAGATATTTTGCATCACTTAATATATGCATATATATAACTTTAAAAAAATGTTTAGCTAACTCTTTGATTGAGCAAAAGTTTGACTGTTAAGAAAATGGTATGTTATTTTCCATAACTGTCTATATTTATTAAAGACTATGTATATAAAGTAGAAAGATTTCCAGTATTGATCACCATGTATTTATAATGGTGTTATATGTTAAAGGAACCAGTGTCCCATGAAACTTTGTGGTAACAACAGAATCAATATGTATAGGTGGTTATGGTAATATAGGCCCGTATTATCATAATCACAGGATATGTATTGAGACTGGTGGAATCGTAAAGGAATTATGGTAGTCTGGTGAGTGAAGAGAGTAATAAGAATAACATAGGGATTATATGTCTATGTAATAAAAATAAGTAAGATTATAAGTATTAAAGGTTAATGCAGTGGATATATACCACTTAGTATGACAAGGTAAAAGAAATTAATAAGATAGTTAATACTCCCGAGACAATATGAAAGGAACCAGTAAAAGAGACATGGCCAGAAGGTATAAATATATTGAAAATGTTAATGGAGCATATAGTACAAATATAAAAGAAAGAGTATAACTGAAAATTTCGTTGTCTAACGGAAACGAATTATGATTATAGAATAAAGATAAAAGTAGTGTCACTACAGTGACCAAAGAAAGAAAGATTGGAAAATAATAATAATAATAAATAAAAGTAGTAACACATCGATACATGTGATCCATTGCGATAACTTTATATTAATACATTAAGAAAAGTTTACAGAACTACTAACCTAAACTGAAGAATCAGAAGGAAGCAAAAAAAGATCTTCTACACTTCACTCTTTGTCATCATTAGGTTGACTTGTACCTTCTTGAGGATTTGGAAGGGGTATGTTTTCAGTTATTGGAGGAGGAGCTCCAAGGTGTAGGGTCTCGATAGGGTTAGAACCCGTAACCCCATGATTATGCGCTAAATATTGACCCATTTGGGGTGTGTGTAAGTAGGGAAGTGAAGAGGAAGGGTTCCAATTTGGAACCAGTTGGGGGTAGCTATAAGAAGGAGGAAACCAGGCTAGGTTACCTACAGAGCCTCCAAAATTCCCCTCACTCACAGGCTCGAGTAAACCAGGATTAATACTACTCATACCAGAATTAGATGGCAGAGATTGCTGCTGTGTATGAGTTCTTGATGAAGTTTCCCCCTTTTCCAGAAATTTTCTTTTCTTATATTCAACCTTATGAGCCGTCTGTATCAGTTTCTTTATGCCGTCTGTTAGACCCGATTGTGATCCTTCAATTATTGCTTCTTTCTCCCTTTTTAGGTTGGGTAATAAATCTTTCGATAATCCTGCTGCTCCACTAAACTCGTTGCCAAATTCCTGTGACACAAATAAATTTAGTAATTACAATTTTATGATATAAAGGAATTAAAAACAAAAATGTAATTCTTTACCTCAATACGATTAATAAGAGTTTGCAGACTTTTTTTAACTGTGTCGATCCAATGTTGAGTTCCTTCGCAGCTTTCTCAATTGGTTCATTAAAGTGTTCAGCTATTATTTCTCTACTTAATGAGTGTCTGAAACCTCTTCTACTGCCAGCTACTGTGGTTGTCGGAGTTGAAGGATTGAGTTCAAATGTATTATTATTATTATTTGGGATCATTTGAACATGATCCTGATTTTCTGAACCAAAGATGGACATTGATTCATTAAAATCAGTAGCTTCTATCGGTGGTAATTTTACGTTTTCAATCATGGACTCAGGATTTTGAAATCCTTCTAAGTTCCTCTGAATCACCTGAAGGTGATTTTGATATTGAAAACCAACCCCAAGTTCGGGATTCATTTCAATATTGATGTTATGAGTTGTTTGTAATTGACTTTCATTCTGAATGTTAGTCATGAATTCTTGATTCGTGGGGATGATCTCACTCGTTGAGGGTACGACGTTGAATGAATTGTAATCGGGTAGACCATCCACAAATGGGTCTACAAATATCAATTGTCAGATGATAAAACAAAATTGAATATTCATAGAAGCAATCATTTAAAGAATTTAACCTGGTAGAAGGTATGGAGTCTGATAGAGTGCAAAGTCTAAAGATGCATGCACTGGTTCTTCTGAGTTAATATTCAGCTCGGGAAAAATTCTCGGCTCTTCGTTGAGTGGCTCTATTGGTAGTATATCTGGAAGACTGTACCATAATTCAAAATCAAACAAAACATTAGAAAGAAAAATGAAAAACAAATAATGGATGTTTAGAATGTTAAAGTCACCGAACTCCGGTAAAGATGTCTGATCTGAAGGACCCTCTCCTTGCGGAAAACCAGGTCCAGGGTTTGACAGATCGCCCATTGAAGATCTGTTTTCCATGACTCAGTTTTAAATATGAGTTCGTATACGAACAATCTAGTGATAGAAGAGAATGAGACTGAAAATGAACGTGGAAATAAATGATGCTACTTACGTGTATATATATAGCATTTTGCAGCTGGAACCGAAAGGACGCATATAATTGAAAGCACAATTCATGTTCTTATTACCAAAATTCAAACCATCTACAGTAGATGCGACTCTTCTCTATTCTAAGTGCCATTCTTTTCAAAATTTGCTACATGACTCCGGTGATAACGGGATATTGAAGAGACTTTTTGGAATAAAGGCGAATAAAGTGGTGTTGTTGACTGAGTACTTAATTGCACAGACTGTTGTAGGCTGTTGATTATTAGTAATGTGATGTCACATAAAAACAAAATGTACGACCTATCTGTTAACATTGGAGAGGTATTGACCTTGACTTATTTCGACTTTTCATCTCGTGTTGGACTCTAGGCCTAATGGGTTAAAGCTTAACATATTTGGGCTCATGTCGTTGGGCTAGTAGTTATGGAAAAATTAATAGACCAATATAAAAATGAATTATGGGCTAATGAAAGTTTCAACCTAGATTACCTATTGTCTTGGTGTTGAATTTTGGGGACGAAATTCTTATAAGTGGGGGAGAGTTGTAACACCCCATTTTTGGCGTTAGCGATTATAAATATTTCCAATTATTTAGTATCGTATTTTAAAATAAAGGAAATAGATTTTATATTGGAAGCGAATCGTGGAATCAAACATTGATTATTACGACTAATAATAATAATAATGACGAAATAATAACTCTAATCTAATTTATAAGTTGAGAGGAGGATTATGTCATATTTGTATACTTAATAAGTTGTATTTGGAGGTTTTTGGTTAACTAAAATTATAGGACCAAAATAGAGGGACCATTTTTGCAATTTAACCATAGTACATATAATTCTTTTTCTTTTGGGGGGCTGCTGCGTTTTTGGATGGGGAAAAGAAAGATCAAGAGCCTCTTGGCTCTCATGGAAACCCTAACCCTCTCTATTCCCGTTTTTGAAGACCCACCCCCAGTGTTCGATCATTTCCCATAGATTCAGATGTTGGATCGCCACGAAATTTTAACTGAAGGTTCCCACGATATAAATGAAGGTTCTGATCGAAGGATTTTCGATTTCAATGTCTAGAAGTGGAGTTATGAATTTCGCAACATGACTTAGGGTTTCTGACAGATTCCTCTGTTGAGTCTTCTTTCTTGAGAAAATCATATATGGAGTTCCAGAGGTCAAATTGTTGGAAATCATGGTTCATGTAATAGTTTCAAAAACAAGAGTTTGCAACGGAAGCATAAAATCATGAACACAAATTCCATTTTAAAGAGGATCATGCTACATGCATGTAGAGATAAGATGAAGAACAAACATAGTTTAAATTCAAGATCATAACCTTTGTTCTTGGGTTTGGTTTGGATGATTTTGATAGCTAGGAATCAAATTAGAATCCCTCTATAGTTGATCCACCACAAGCTTGAACACCCTTGAATGCTAGTTCCACAACTTGCAAGATATGACTCCTTTTCTTATAAAACCAAAAACCAATTTTTTCTAAGAACTTAAGGAGAGTTTTTGGCTGATTTCTTGAAGCAAGAATGATGTACAAACACCCTCAAAATCGTGGCCAACATATATCACACAAAGGAAAAGAAAAGCACATGCAACTAGCTTATAAGAAAGTCCCATTTGATTTCTATAATCAAAAGCTAGAAGACACAAAGCATCTTCCTTTTCTTTTAAGTTCTTAATGCATTCTTTTCCTTCCAATATGGCTTATTTTATGATGACAAATGAAGTGCTAGTGGGTTGTTATTATTTATAAAACTTAGATAATAAAAGCTTATAAATAATACATCTTCTTATTTCTTAAATGGGATAACATTTAACCCATAATCATATACATAAATAAACCATCTAAATATACAATCTTAATTGTATAATTATATATATACATATATATATATATATATATATATATATATATATATATATATATATATATATATATATATATATATATATATATATATATTATTTAATTTACCAATTAAATTAAATAAAAGGCTTACTTATAAATCAATTAAATCGTTTAACAATTTAAACAATTTAATCGTTACACTTAATTAATTCATCACATATGAATTACTAATCAACCTTTAATTTTTGTAGTTATTATTATTTACCTCAAATAATAATAACCTACAAGATTAAATTGCAAGTTTAGTATCATTTGATGTTAAATCAAATTTAACGTTCTAAATGATCAATTGGTGTCAAACTTGTTGTTGGTGTGACCCTATAGGATCATGTATTATTAGTAATATCATTTTATGATCATCCTTGGGCATATAGAACTAACAATCTCCCACTTGCACAAGGTTGTATCATAGAATGATATCGACAGTGGTAAACGTCTAGCAACATTTCACTGCCCCCAATAACACATGACATTGTGCCATTCAACAACATTCAATTCTTCAGAAAACACGAGGCTCTAATTGATGTATAAGGTTATCTATCAATTATCCCTTTGTCACAGACATCTTGTTGAACATGAGACATGGATCTTAATCATTCTCATTTTATGTTCAACTTTCAATCAGGCGCCTTAGATATCTAACTCTCAACACATAAGAGGAACAAATCCTGTCTTGACTACATACGCCCCTCATATAGTTAGTACTATGCATGAGTATGGCCTTTATGGTTGTCTGTATTTCAAGAACAACAGTAAACCATATCAAAGCATAGTACACTCTACACTTGAGTCCCAAATATGTATCTCAGGTCAAAGGATACAATGATAATACCTTTATTCAAGAATCACTTATGATGATGATCCATGGAGTGATCTTGAAACGGGTCAAGTCCAATACTTGTTCACTAAGAAGTACCTATGAATTTGGTTGCAATCCGTTTGCTACTTTTACCCATAAAAGTCAACCAATCCAATTCATATTAGTCTTACTTCATAATTGCTCCCACAACTATGATCGACTATGGACGTTTAGAATAACTAAATTATTCAAGGATTAAACATGCTAATAAAACACAATAATTATGAATGAAACATCACGTCACATATATTACATAATTCTTGTCGTTTACATAAGTTCATATTCATAAAACATTAAACACAAATCAAATCCATTCATTAGAAAAACGGAGTCCTATACCCTTAGCATGACTTTCATGCTTAGTTTGGGGTAAAGGTTTCGTGAATGGGTCTGCCAAATTTTGATCTGTATGAACCTTGTGAATACTTATTTCACCATTCTTAACTTCATGTCTAATGTAGTTATACCTTCGGTGAATGTGTTTGGTTTTTTGATGCAATCTAGGTTCCTTTGCTTGAGCTATAGCACCTAGATTGTCACAGAAGATTTCTATAAGGTCCCGAATGGAAGGAACAACCCCTAGATCTTCTATGAACTTTCTCATCCAGACAGCTTCTTGAGCAGCTTCTGAAGCAGCAACATATTCAGATTCTGTAGTGGATTGTGCAATCACTTCTTGTTTGGAACTCTTCCAAGACATGGCTCCTCTATTTAAAATAAAGACATACCCAGATTGATATTTCGAATCATCCCTATCTGTTTGGAAGCTTGCGTCAGTGTAACCCTTTACCTTTAAGCTTTCTTCCAAACCGCCGTAAACTAAGAACATATCTTTAGTTCTTCTCAAGTACTTAACAATGTTCTTTACAGCAGTCCAGTGGGCTTCACCTGGGTTCTGTTGATACCTACTAGTCATACTTAAAGCACATGAGACGTCGGGCCTAGTGCATAACATGGCATACATGATGGACCCAATTGCCGAAGCATATGGGACATGTTTCATCCTTTCAAGTTCAGTCCTAGTGTTTGGGCACTGAGACTTGCTTAGGATGGTGCCATGCGGCATTGGCAAGAATCCTCTTTTGGAGTCTTGCATCTTGAACCTTTTCAAGATTTTATCAATATATACACTTTGGCTAAGACCAATAAGTCTCTTAGATCTATCTCTATACATCTTTATGCCTAATACATAAGCAGCTTCCCCTAGATCCTTCATTGAGAAACAACTCTCAAGGAACGCTTTGACACCTTTTAAGGTTGGGATGTCATTTCCAAATAAAAGTATGTCATCTACATACAATACTAGGATTATGACAATGCTCCCACTAGCTTTCTTGTAAACACAGGAGTCATCCTCATTTTTGATGAATCCAAAACTCGTAATCTTTTCATCAAAATGGATGTTCCATGTTCGAGACGCTTGCTTTAATCCATAGATAGATCTTTTAAGCTTGCACACTTTGTTTGGATGCTTGGGATCGACAAAACCTTCAGGTTGATCCATATAGACATCTTCCAATAAGTATCCATTAAGGAAAGCGGTCTTGACATCCATTTGCCATATCTCATAATCATAGTACGCGGCTATGGCAAAAAGTATCCTAATCGACTTGATCATTGCCACTGGAGAAAATGTCTCATCAAAGTCAATACCATGAGTCTGTGAGTATCCTTTAGCGACAAGTCTAGCCTTAAAAGTGTGAACATTTCCATCCACGTCGATTTTCTTCTTGAAAACCCATTTGTTCCCAACAGTCTTACAATTGGTGGGAAGATTAACCAAGTTCCAAACTTGATTATCGTGCATGGATTGCATCTCAGTGTTCATGGCCTCAAGCCATTTATCAGATTCAGGATCTGATATTGCACTCTGATAGTTGACGGGTTCATCAGAATCTATCGTATAACATTCCTCTTCCATCAAAAGGTAACCATACCTTTCTGGTTCAATTCGAACCCTACTAGATTTGCGAACACCTTGTGTTACAATTTGTTCCTGATCAACCGTTTGTTCAGGTTCAACAATTTCTTGTTGAATGCTAGATTCAACTTCTTGTGTATCAGGTTGTGGTTCCTGAAGTTCCTCAAGTTCCACAAACCTCCCACTAGCCTCTTCCGTCAGAAACTTGTTTTCTAGGAATTCAGCTTTTCGAGAAATAAATATCTTATTCTCGATGGGATTGTAGAAATAGTATCCAAGACAATCTTTCGGATACCCTACAAAGATACATTTAGTTGAACGGGGTTCTAATTTGTTTGAAGCTTCTTGTCTAACATAAGCTTCACAACCCCATACCTTGAGATAGGATAAAGATGGAACCCTTCCATGCCATATCTCATAAGGCGTTTTAGCTACCTTCTTAGTAGGTGCCATGTTTAGGAGACGAGCAGCTGTTTGTAAAGCATAACCCCAAAAAGATAAAGGTAGAGTACTTCTACTCATCATGGATCGAACCATATCCAATAGTGTTCGGTTCCGCTTCTCAGACACACCATTATGTTGTGGTGTTCCAGGTGGAGTAAGTTGTGAAACAATTCCACAAGTCTTACAATGATCCATAAAGTTTGTACTTAAGTACTCACCTCCTCTATCAGAACGAAGAACTTTAATTGTTTTGTTGAGTTGATTTTCCACTTCACTTTGAAACGTTTTGAACATTTCAAACGCCTCATGTTTATGTTTAATCAAATAAACATATCCAAAACGACTAAAGTCGTCAGTGAAGGTGATGAAATATCTTTCACCATATCTAGTCATTGGCTTGAAAGGACCACATACATCCGTATGTATGATTCCTAACAAGTCCTTTGCTCTCTCATTGGTTCCAGAGAAAGGAGCTTTAGTCATCTTGCCATGTAAACAAGATTCACATATATCAAATGAGTCATTCTCATTTGCCTTCAAAAGTCCACTCTTTTGAAGTTGGGATATGCGATTCTTGTTTATATGCCCAAGGCGACAATGCCATAGATAGGTTTGACTCAAATCAAATTTGGGTTTCTTGGTGAAAGTGTGGTATAAAGAGCCATTGTTAGTCTTTTCATCAAGGTTTACTTCATAAATTCAATTTAAAGGCCTAGCCTCAAAATAGAATACATTATTTTTGTAAACACAAATATCATCATTATTAAAGGAAAGATCAAATCCACATTGTCTTAATTTAGCAACCGAAATAATATTCCTAGTCAAGCTAGGAACATAGTAAACATTCAACAATGTCACACACAAGCCATTAGGTAGTAATAAATTAAAACTTCCAATTGAATCCACCGCAACCCTTGCATTGTTTCCAACCCGAAGTACTACCTCATTTGCCTTCAGTTGCCTACTCCTTTTGAACCCCTGCAACATATTACATATGTGAGTTCCACAACCAGTATCAAATACCCATGTGTTAGGAGATAAATTATAAAGTTCTAGGTCTATCACATTGATACCTGAAGTGCCTTCACCGGCCTTCTTTTTCTTCAACTCCGCAAGATAAGTAGGGCAATTTCTCTTCCAATGCCCAGCTTTGCCACATTCAAAACATGTGTCTTCTTTGGCAACCTTTGCCTTCTTCTTGGGCGGATGGGAAGGTTGGACAACTTTCTTGCCCTTACCTTTGAAAGGTTTTGCTTTCCCTTTGCCCTTGGAGTTGGTGGGGTGTTCGGGTCTAGTTCTCTTTGTTCCACCTTCCTTGATCATGAGAACTTGAGTGGTTTTCTTAGGCAGATTCTTTTCCCCGGCAATTAGCATCCCATGTAATTCCGGGATAGTCTTGTTTAAACCATTCATGTTATAATTCATGACAAAAGGATCAAAGGACTTTGTCAAGGAGTTAAAGATCATATCCGTTGCTAGCTCTTCGGGCATCACAACTCCAAGACGTGCCAAATGATCAATGTGACTCTTCATTTTGAGCACATAAGAGCTTACCGACTGCCCATCCTCCATCTTGCAAGCATGGAAAGCCCAAACAGTTTCGAACCTTTCCATTCTTGCAAGTTGTTGGAACATTTCCTTTAGTTGATGAATCCTGTCATAGGCTGAATGATTCTCCAAATCCTTCTGAAGGTCGGGAATCATGGTTGCCAACATGAGGCATGATGCATCGATGGAATCATCCATCTTTTTAAGCCATGCATCGTGTGCGGGCTTAGGAATGGCAGGGGGGCTCTTCTGGAAGTGGTTCATTGAGAACATAATCTTTCTTTTCTTGTTTGAGAACAATTCTCACACTACGGTACCAATCCAAGAAGTTGGTATGGTTAAGTTTTTCTCCTTCAAGGAGAGACCGTAGTGAGGTTTTGTTAGGAGCCGAGTGTGTGTTGTTTGGTTCCATCTACAAAATTTTAACAAGGTTCTATTTCGTAAATTATGATATTAAGTCCTTAATAATTAATACCCTTTCTTGTTTCATAAACTTTAATTAATTAATGTCTAGAATCCAAGTTGCATTACGAATAAGTGGTTAGGTATCCTTTATCCCACCTATTCGAATCAACAAGGTAGGTAACGGTTTACCAATTATATCCAAATATAATTTCTAGAGTTATGGGATCCCATTATAACATTTATAAGTTTGACATGTTTGATCCCATCTATGCCTTGGATTTCTAATGCTTAGGTGACCTTTATCACAAGAGATTTCCAAACGAATCATCCTACTTAAACGGACGTGTAGTTTTGACAACTATTAATGGTTAGGTGTCCTTTATCCCATCAATATTGCAAAACTACTTCTTGTATCACAAGAAGATTCCAAGTGGTTAGGTATCCTTTATCCCACAAGGAAATACAAGTGATACATGAGTGTCTTTAAGAGGGACGGCATTGATTCGTATTTCATAAGGGATTTGAATGTTTTACAATTCTAATTTTGAAAAAACATATGGTATCATGTAGATTGCATGCATCCAATGAACATGGTACCATTAAATCTTATTTTGTTAATTGGTTCCTAAATCATAAAATCTCCATTTTATTGATTCTTTGTTTGTGGTCAAGATTACAATTAATATCCAATATTAAGTTTGAGTTTGATCACATATATTAGAACCAATTTATAATCCTAAATAATTACCATTATTACTTAGGGTTGGAGTTTGTAAGAGTTCATAAAATATCCATTTTATTACTTGTTTCAATCATTTTCAAAACTTGACTTAATAGGTTTTATAACAAAACCCATTTTAATAAAACCAATTTTATCACATCTTATGTTTTAAATGTCAACTTTTGAAAATACAAACTCCTTGATGATTATGTTTAATTATCTAGGTTGTCTAGCATGCAAAATCTTATTTTCATCCACAACATAACATAATAAAACATTCAAACATCACAAGCATGCATGGGTGCATAAACACAAGCCAACTAGTTTGATATTTCATGTGAGCCACACATGAAATATCAAGTCCAAACCTAGGGACAAAAGGGTGACAAAAACTCAACCAAATGATCTTCGATTTGGCTACAATTTTGCCAAGCTTCTTATATCACCAAAAGACACTTGAACCACCATTTCTTGACATCCTTGAGTGAGTTATGAATTTTCTTTGCCCCCTTGAAAACTTGCGAAATCCAGGGGCAGCAGGAAAAAGTTTTGTGGTTTTTGTTGCATTTTTCAATTCATTCTTGGGTATATTGATGGTAATACTTGTTGAAACTTAATGTATATACTAGATATTAAAGTTACCAACAAGTATATCACCAAATAACCAAGATATGAATTTTAAAACCACTTTCAAAACAATTTTGAAATCTGGACAGCAGCTCTTCAGAAAGTGCTGCTGTTGGGTGCAATCTTCTCTTGGTCTTTTACTTCCTTCTCTTGTTACATTTTGTGAAATAAATAAAATAAAACTATTCTAATATTTACAAAATGAATATTGAGAATGAAATAACTAATTATTATTACAAACCATTTAAATAAATGAATAGATTACAACCATATCGAATATAAACACAAAACATGCATCATATGGTCCTTGGCTTGTTTATGCACCATTTTATCACATAAAATCATAAGAAAATCAACACTTTGTTTTTCTAAGGCAACAATTTATGTAACCAAAAGCATGCTAATCATAAGATATAGTTGGTTACATAAAATCATAGATAATATACTTGCATGTTGCCAAAGAAGCCATGCATGAAACTTTCATTTAAGAAGATGAACATTCATGGCTTCCAAAAAACAAGTTTATCCAAATAAACTTATTATCTAAACATGCAATATAGCCATGGCTCTGATACCAATTGTTGGAAATCATGGTTCATGTAATAGTTTCAAAAACAAGAGTTTGCAACGGAAGCATAAAATCATGAACACAAATTCCATTTTCAAGAGGATCATGCTACATGCATGTAGAGATAAGATGAAGAACAAACATAGTTTAAATTCAAGATCATAACCTTTGTTCTTGGGTTTGGTTTGGATGATTTTGATAGCTAGGAATCAAATTAGAATCCCTCTATAGTTGATCCACCACAAGCTTGAACACCCTTGAATGCTAGTTCCACAACTTGCAAGATATGACTCCTTTTCTTATAAAACCAAAAACCAATTTTTTCTAAGAACTTAAGGAGAGTTTTTGGCTGATTTCTTGAAGCAAGAATGATGTACAAACACCCTCAAAATCGTGGCCAACATATATCACACAAAGGAAAAGAAAAGCATATGCAACTAGCTTATAAGAAAGTCCCATTTGATTTCTATAATCAAAAGCTAGAAGACACAAAGCATCTTCCTTTTCTTTTAAGTTCTTAATGCATTCTTTTCCTTCCAATATGGCTGATTTTATGATGACAAATGAAGTGCTAGTGGGTTGTTATTATTTATAAAACTTAGATAATAAAAGCTTATAAATAATACATCTTCTTATTTCTTAAATGGGATAACATTTAACCCATAATCATATACATAAATAAACCATCTAAATATACAATCTTAATTGTATAATTATATATATATATATATATATATATATATATATATATATATATATTATTTAATTTACCAATTAAATTAAATAAAAGGCTTACTTATAAATCAATTAAATCGTTTAACAATTTAAACAATTTAATTGTTACACTTAATTAATTCATCGCATATGAATTACTAATCAACCTTTAATTTTTGTAGTTATTATTATTTACCTCAAATAATAATAACCTACAAGATTAAATTGCAAGTTTAGTATCATTTGATGTTAAATCAAATTTAACGTTCTAAATGATCAATTGGTGTCAAACTTGTTGTTGGTGTGACCCTATAAGATCATGTATTATTAGTAATATCATTTTATGATCATCCTTGGGCATATAGAACTAACACAAATAAGGTTAGTACCGGTGCACACGGTTCACAAATTGAGTTGAGCAACTTTCTACAGTAGACCATTATCCGTTTTGAAGACCAGAGGTACGGGGTAATTACTCATCTTTACGTACTGCTCTAATTCCGTTCAGATTAGTCATGCTGTTTTGTTTATTTTATAAAAGGAGTTTGGAGAAAGCTTTTTACATGATTCCGCCTCCTAGAATCATTGTATTTAAGTAAATTTGATATCTGGAAAAGATGCATGTCTGATTCCATTCCCAAGTTTATGGTAATTGGGAAATATCACAGACCAATGTTTTTCTCATCAGCACTATCGTTTCTGATTTGTTCTGTATTGTGAATTTTGTATCTTGAGTTTGAAAACGTATTTTGAGTTGGTTCCAACTCTCAGATATCTATTGTTGATTCTATTTTACTCATGATTTTTCCTAGGGTCTGATTCCATACGAAAGTTGGGTGGAAGTTGCAATTTGCACCAACTGGTCCAGGACTGTCCTGTACAGATAATTATGCATTGGTAAATTCATAATTAAATGTACAAAAATGGTTTGGGGGCAAGGTCAGTTGACTTAGTTCCCTGTTGAAGTCTAGTTTGTCCTCACTAAATTTTAGAATTCAGTTCTTAACCCATTTTGAGCGATTATTATTTCTTTAAGGTGTGGTTCAGTAGGTGGACTGATTGCATCAGTCAACTTTGGAGATTTTTCATTTATTCTTGAAAGGTGAAAATGACATGAGGTCAGGCCCTGTGACATTTTCCTTGAGTCTAGTTTACCCATGATTTTTATTGGATTTTATTTTCAATCTTTCCTTGGTCTAATAGTGCAAATCTTGTTGAGGGTCCAGAAATCAGCCTTGCTGTTGGTTTCTTCTCTTATGATAATCATCTTAGTTTTTGGTTTTGGGTGTCATGATGTGGGCTTGGGTTTACTTAAAATTAATTGAATCATATAATAACTTATTTGTTGAGTAAAAATGAATAAAAGAGGGTGGGGGTATATGTCGAGACAACGTGCATGTCGAAAGTTATAAACATTTAAACTATAAGCAACGCTATAAGTATCTATTTATAGTAACGTTAATTAGTGTACTTGGTAATAATTAACTTAATATACTTTATAGGAGTATAAGGTGTGCGGTTTTAAGCTTGGTTGGATTTGCGGAGTTGCCGCAAAGATTTCTACATTGCCGACTCGAGGTGAGTACATGCAGTATTTTACCCATTTTGGGGTACATGGCAAGTAAGTATTTTCAAGATTTTTTTTATAAAATTTCTATATGTGAAATTATATGCAAGAGTATTATTTCTAACTTGTTTGTGAAAGTATAATGCTATATTTGAAGTTATGTTTTAGCCTATGAACCAATTATATGAAGGTATATATGTTTTGAATATAAGTTATACGTGTTTGAAAGTATGGATAGGCATATAGCCACAATATGTTTAAGAAGTATGTTTCGGTTACAAATTGTATATGTTTTCAAGTATGACTTGGCATTAAGCCTAAAATGTTATATAGACATGTTTTAAACATATGGTTTATGAAAGATGAAAGTTATAAATTTGGCATCTAGCCATAAAGATAGAAAGTAATGAAGCTTGGCACTTAGCCACAAGTTATATGTATGAAAGTAATGTTCAAATGTTTTGTATGACTGGTAATTGTAGCAAGCAGCGTTAGTAAGGGAACTATGTTCCAACCTTCCTGGGTTAGGTAAGGGGTCTACTGGGGAAAATCCCTGTCGCGAAGTAGATCGCCTCAGCACTTCTATGGTGAGGATTGATCCGTTCTTTCTAGCCATAGAGACTTGGGGTATCACTTATAGTGATTAAAGCCCTAATATAAAAATCCAGCAAGCTTATAAAACCAGTCAAAGAAAGTAAGAAAGTTGTTATATAGTAAAGTATGTCACAAAATGATTTTTGAGAAGTAAAGAGTTATAGTATGTTGCTAATATAAAGTTTTGAATGAAGATATTTTTGCAAGGTATGATATGTAATGATTTTTAAAAGTAAAGAGCTATGGTATGACATTATTATAAAACTTTGAAAGATGTTTTATGTCATAAGTTTTATATATAAAGGTTGGAAAAGAAGTTAAAAGTTTGAGTCTAAAACTCATGTAACTCACGAGACAATTTTTGTCTTACGTATTCTATTTTTATGCCATGTATTCCAGGTTAAATGCTATGCTATAATTGGATGAAGTTTAGCTGGAGTGGAGCCCACATAGCTCCTATCTTGGACGCAAGGTTTAATCCTTTTCTTGCTTACTATGGTTAGTTTGGTATGGATTTGTAACACCCACAGTTTTAAATATATAAATAATCGGTTTTTGTTAAACCGTATTTTTGTATTCACGTATTTATACGAAAAACCATAGTATTTGCAAACAGTAGAAATGGGGTGTCACAAATCAACTTTCACAGTCTTCAGATATGGTATTCTTCCTTTGGAAACTAGCATCTGCATTTCCTTCTCACTTATATGTCCAAGTCTTTGGTGCCATAGAGTGGATGCCCCAACTTCTTCAACAACATGTGCTTCGGTATTAGAAACTTCCTCCATATAAAGTGTAACCCGCTTCTGTCCTCTTGCAACAACTAAATTCCATTTTGTCACCTTCCATTGATGATCACCAAATGTAACATGGTGACCTTCATCATCAAGCTGTCCTACAAATATTAGCATATGCTTCAAGTCTGGAATGAACTTGACATTCTTCAAAGTCCAAATCGTACCTAACGTCGTCTTAAGGACCACATCCTTAACACCTGTAATATTCAGGCTCTAGTTGTCTGCTAATCTGACCTTTCGTGTGTACTGCCGGAAATTATACATTATATCTCTGGAATGACTAGCATGAAACGATGCACAGAATCCATGATCCATGATTCTGTTGAGTTTTCGACACATCAAATGAGTGCATCATCTTCAAAATCTATTGCCATATTTACTTCCTTCTTTCCTTTATCTTCCGAAGGCTTTGGGCGTTGATTTCTAAAGTGACCTGACAACACCTAGTGATATCAAGTATTTTAGGCGTTGTTGAGCCCTGCTCTTGATGAAATTATATCAGATATATCTTGGTATTCTCACTTTTCGTGCCAGGACTTGTTTGGAAGAAAAGAATGAAAATAGGGACTAAAAGCGTGCAAAAGGAAGAAGTTTGGAAAAGAATGAAAAATCAAGGAAATACGTACGTGCGCCGCGGGTTTCTTAAATACGCGACGTGGGCTTAAGGCGGTGTAACACATTCAAATGCCGAAGAAACGGGAAAAGATTAGTACGCGCGACGCGGATTCTTCATTTGCGCGGCGCGGCTGCGGGAAAATTGCAACTATAAATAGAGGCATTTCCAGTCGAAAACCCTAGCAAAGACCGGGTGTAAAATCGACCTTGAAGCTCTTTGACTCCAAGATTTCGTTCCAGCAACTTCTCAATTGGTATTTTTATGTTTTGGATTTTATTTTCAATTAGTTAGATAGTAGTAAGCATTAGCTAGTGTCTTTGGAAGTGACACCCACTGGTATTGAGCTTTAGTTTCTGTTTTAGCAACATTTGGTTACTGTTTGGATGTTTGGAATTGAGTTTGAGTAATGAGAAGCATTTGGTTATAAGCAATATTGGTTTTTCGGTGTTTTTATGATTGTTTTGGTTTTTGATTGTTTGAATTGTGTTTGGATGTATTGTGACCTTGTTTGGAACTGCTTTCCTTTGCTGATTTCAGTAGCCAACTAGGTTAGTTTTAGGCTTTGAATTTAACTAGTAACTGTTCAGTCAGAACCTTAGTTATTGGTTAGTTTATTCCTTGTTTGGTTTGGATGTTTTGGATGCCTTTGTTTTCTTCTGATTCAGAGATGCACTTCTGATTTCAGAAAGTAACTAGGTTTGTTTAAGTTGAGTCTAGCTTTGCTTGACTTGGGTTTGTTTGACCATTGCTTTGGGTACTTAGAAACTGTAAGTCCTCCGACTGTAGCGTGACACTGCTAGTTGGTAATCTGTCATCTGGTCTAACCACGAAGCTCCTGCGGATCGACCCTGACTACCACTGTGCTAGTGTGTGTTAGGTTTCTCTTTATTTTTGACCGCACGACGACCTAGGCGTGTCATGACCTTTCTCTTTGTTGTTCTAACATGTAACATCCATCCTGTTATTGTTACCACCTCTCTTTCTTGACTTCGATCTTCCTCTACCACCGCCTCCTTGTTGGACCCTCTTCCTCTTGTTGGGCCCTATTTTGGTGGTTTATGTTTTATTATTTCATTTGTAAACGTTTTGGGCTTGCTTGGTTAGTTACGGGTTTGGGCTAAACAAGTAGTGGGCTTGGGTTGTCTAGTTAGTATATATAGCTCTATAGAAGGCGTGTTTGGGGTTGGTTGGCCGAAAACCATTGTGATGAGTATAGAGAAATCGTATAATACTTGTGTATGGGTGATCATTGTACCAGTCGTTCAATCAGTACAAACGAGTGCATTTGATCGTTCACTTAATGTTTTTCTAGTTCATCTTTTACATTTCTTGTTTGGGTTTCAATTGGATTTCCGCACCAATTGAATATTTATATGATTGATATTGTTTTAGCAAGTATTGGGACTTACACCTCTATCTTGTGTACTTAGGAGACTACTGGAAGATTCTCTGGCACTACGTCTTTGCACATCCTCTCCAAGGATTAAATTGCGAATACCTTCGAATGTTAGCTTAGCACTTCCGGCTGAACTGCTAACTGCTGTCACTGTACCGGACCAACTTTCGGGTAGATGATAATAACAGCAATGCTTCGAATTCTTCCTCGAATCCAATATCAACTGAAATCAATCTTGAGATTATTGAATTGAAATCATTTACGTGATTGGTCATAATAGCAGCAATGCTTCGAATTCTTCCTCGAATCCAATATCTACCGGCTTTGAGTACAGTGTGGAAAGTGTTGTAGATCACATTGCTACAAATGGGAACTGAAATCAATCTTGAGATGATTGAATTGAAATCATTTACGTGATCGTTCATCAATCGCCCTCCTTCATCTTCAAATTTACCAACTGTCGAATCAGAAAAACCACATTTGTCGCTGAAGGTTTTTCGTACATATTAGACAGTGCCTTGGTTAAACTGTAAGTAGTTTTCACATTCACAATATTGTAAGCTACATTTTTTGCCAATGATAATCTTACTACACCAAGTGCTTGTCGGTCCAATAAGTCCCATTCCTCCTGCTTCATAGCTTCAAGTTTATCTCCGAATAATGGTTCGTGTAATTTTTTCTGGTAGAGATAATTTTCGATTTGCATTCTCCAGAAACTGAAATCGTGACCTTCAAATTTGCGATCTTAACTTTCCCATCTTCAGTGATAGCTTTTATACCAGTTTGTTGGGAATAACAAAACAATTTAGACACTTCCGACAATCGATAAGCGATTCTGGCAAAACACGCGGAAATAAAACGAAATATCTGTAAACAAAAAAACTGGAAAATCGGAACACAATATTTAATGTGGTTCCCACGATCTGTTTGATCGGCCAATCCACGGGCGAATGAGAGAGAGATGGTTTTATTCTCACCAAGAATATTACAATCATACAAGGCTAAACTGCACTCGTAGTCAGACCACTCACAAAAAATATCACTCGCACTTTTTGGCTGCCAAATTGGACTCTGCACAAAAAACTACATCATAGGACTGTAATATTTATCTATATGTTTCTTTGTATTTTTTGTGTCATTGTTCTTAATTGAAGCCTATATATATATATATATATATATATATATATATATATATATATATATATATATATATATATATATATATATATATATATATATATATATATATATATATATATATATATATATATATATATATATATATATATATATATATATATACATACATGTATACATACATGTATACATATATATATATATATATATATATATATATATATATATATATATATATATATATATATATATATATATATAGTCCGTTTCAAGGAAGAACCAATATTTTCCTAGGAACCGTAGGAACTTTTTGACTGAAATTTTTTTTCAAAAAAAATGACATAATACATCTAGTCGCTTATATTTAAGAATTTTTATCAAAAAAAATTTGAAAAATAATATGTATACACGAAATGTGCATATATGCATTTTTTTCGCACATGTGTATATGATCACGTTTCGTGTATATGTGCACATTTCGTGTATATATATTATTTTTTCAAATTTTTTTTACAAAAGGTCTTAAATATATACGATTAGGTGTATTATGTCATTTTTTTGAAAAAATTTTTTTAGTAAAAAAGTTCCTACGGTTCCTAGGAAAATATTGGTTCCCATTTGATATTTAGTCTATATATATATATATATATATATATATATATATATATATATATATATATATATATATATATATATATATACATATATATATATATATATATATATATACATATATATATATATATATATATATATATATATATATATATATATATATATATATACATATATATATATATATATATATATATATATATATATATATATATATATATATATATATAGAATGAGGATCGTGTAGGAACCCAAAATCCGGTAAAAACCGCAAGGACAAATCTGGAACTTTAATCTTGAAAAATGGTTGGATTAGATTTAATGTGCAAATAATGATCATGTTTTAAAATTAAGGGGTTATTCTTATAAAAGTCAGAAACTAAGAGGGAGTGTAAAAGAATTAGAATGACATTTTGGTCCAATTACAAAAGCCACATGCACCTCACCCCCCTCTCTTTCTCTCAGCGACACGTGTCAGCATGTGATTGGATAAGTTTTATTTATTTTCCACCTAGTTTGTATTTTGGCAATGACTTTTTTTTTCTTTTAAAAAAATAATTCTGAAAAAACCAAAGTTCTTAAAATTTAATTCTCTACAAAACAAGCACAATCATGAACATTTGAAAAAAAAATATTTTTTATTTTTTATTTTTATAAAAAAAATTCAAAAAAAATTAAAAAATTTATGAAAATTTAAGGTATCATTGTAGATATTATATAATAAAAGTTTGCAAAAAAATTTGAAAAAAAACTTTTTTTCGTGTTTATTTTTATATTTTTAAGTAAAAAACTCATCAAAATAGCAAAAAAATATACATGATCCAAAAATATTAATACCAAAGTATGTTTTATGATTCAAAACTTATGATCCAAGATACAATATTCGTTATGATTCAAGATCCAAAAGTCTTTATGATCCAAAACGAGTTAAAAAGAATTCAACGACAAAATGATTCAAAACTTATGATCCAAGATGCAAAAAAACTATGATCCAAAATGTTATGATCAAAAAATACATGATCCAAAATTTTATGATTAAAAATATCATGATCCAAAATGATTAGATTAAAAATACGAAAAAAAAAACCGTTAAAATTAAGATTAAAAAATATTAAAAATTAAAAAATATACATAAAAAATAAAAAAACAAAAAAAATAATTAAAAATCGAGTACTGTAGCATTCAAAAAAATAAAAATAATAAAAATAATAAAAATCTAAAAACCGATTATAATCGAAAATAAAAAAATTTGAAAAAAATAATTTTTTGAAAAAAAATAAATAATAAAAAATAAAAATAATAAAAAAATGAAAAAAAAAAACGAAAAAGGAAAAAATGAGAAAAAACCCACTTAAATCACGTTGCACGAACATGCGTCATACATGATCGTATCCTCGAATCCGTATTTCATTCATTCGACGTGCGTCACGCGTGATTGCGTCACGTCGAAGGAAGATGATTGGATGAGAAGAGTTCTCGCGGTTCGTACCGAATTTTGGGTTCCTACCGGATCCTCTATATATATATATATATATATATATATATATATATATATATATATATATATATATATATATATATATATATGTATGTATGTATGTATGTATGTATGTATGTATGTATGTATGTATGTATGTATGTATGTATGTATGTATGTATGTATGTATGTGTGTGTGTGTGTGTGAGTATGTATATCATATACATATAAAGAGTAAATTTTGCCATAAATCAAGGAGATCAAATCTCAAAAAGATTTGGCCAGCTACTTTCTTTGACTTTCAAACACAAGTAGGATTAGGTGCACCTCTTTTTCAACTATAGTCCCAAGACTTTGACTTTAGCCTCCACTAGCATAACAATTGATTTCTTCTAGAATATCCATAATTATATCAATTATTTGTTTATTATATGTATCGATGAGTTGTAATTTATTAGTCATAATTATTGCTTTTAAATAATTGATCTAATATATCATTATTTATATAATATTATTTTGTTAATATGATTTTTCCATTATTGTGTTCCTTATTTCTTTTAGTATTTTTATCCTAACAGATATTTTGAATCTGTTCGGAGTTCGAATCTTGTTTGTAAGAGTTCAATTTTCCATTTCTTCAAAGTCTTTAAGCATGTCAATGTCTCTCGTTCATGTGCACTGTAATTTTGTTCTGTAACACCACCACCACGTTGTTTTAAATGTATGATTTTCATTTGGATGTCATTGATTTCTTCTAGAATATCTTTAATTATATCAATTATTTATTCCATTATATGTATTGGTGAGTTGTAATTTATTAGTCATAATTATTGCTTTCAAATAATTGATCTAAGATATCATTATTTATATAATCTTCTTTTGTCAATATGAATTTTCTATTATTTTCTTCTTTATTTCATTTAGTCTTTTTAACGTGACAAATATTTTGAATCTGTTCGGAGTTAGAATGTTTGTAAGAGTTCTATTTTCTATTTCTTCAAAGTCTTTAAGCATTCCAATGACTCTTGTTCATATATAATGTAATTTTGTTCTGAACCACCACCGTCATGTTGTTTTAAATGTATGACTCTCATTCGGATGTCATTAATTTCTTCTAGACTATCTTTAATTTTATCAATTATTTGTTTATTATATGTATTGGTGAGTTGTAATTTATTAGTCATAATTATTGATTTTAAATAATTGATCTAAGATATCGTTATTTATATAATCTTCTTTTGTCAATATGATTTTTCCTTCATTGTCTTCTTTATTTCTTTAATTCTTTCTATCATAACAGTTATTTGGAATCTGTTCGAAGTTCTAATCTTGTTTGTGAGAGTTCAATTTTCCATTTCTTCAAAGTCTTTCAGCACGCCAATGTCTCTCGTTCATGCGTACTATAATTTTGTTCTGTACCACGACCACCACCACGTTGTTTTTAATGTATGATTCTCATTTGGATGTCATTGATTTCTTCTGGAATATCCATAATTATATCAATCATTTGTTTATTATAAGTATCAGTGAGTTGTAATTGTTTAGTCATAATTATTGGTTTCAAATAATTGATCTAAGATATCATTATTTATATAATATTATTTTGTTAATATGATTTTTCTACTATTGTGTTTTCCTTATTTCTTTTATTCTTTTTATCCTAACATATATTTTGAATCTGTTCGGAGTTTGAATCTTGTTTGTAAGAGTTCAATTTTCCATTTCTTCAAAGTCATTAAGCATGACAATGTCTCTCGTTCATGTGTACAGTAGTTTTGTTATGTAACACCACCACCACATTGTGTTAAATGTATGATTTTCATTTGGATGTCATTGATTTCTTCAAGAATATCTTTAATTATATCAATTATTTATATCATTATATGTATCTGTGAGTTGTAATTTATTAGTCATAATTACTGTTTTCAAATAATTGATCTAAGATATAATTATTTATATAATCTTCTTTTGTCAATATGAATTTTCTATTATTGTCTTATTTTTTTCATTTAGTATTTTTACCGTAACAGATATTTTGAATCTGTTCGGAGTTCGAATCTTGTTTGTAAGAGTTCAATTTTCTATTTCTTCATAGTCTATAAGAATTGCAATGTGTCTCGTTCATGTGTAATGAGTTCAATTTTCTATTTCTTCATAGTCTATAAGAATTGCAATGTCTCTCGTTCATGTGTAATGTAATTTTGTTATGTTCCACCAACACCATATTGTTTTAAATGTATGACTGTCATTCGGATGTCACAAATTTCTTCTACAATATCTTTAATTTTATCAATTATTTGTTTATTATATGTATTGGTGAGTTGTAATTTATTAGTCATAATTATTGATTTTAAATAATTGATCTAAGATATCATTATTTATATAATCTTCTTTTGTCAATATGATTTTTCCACTATTGTCTTCTTTATTTCTTTAATTCTTTCTATCATAACATTTATTTTGAATCTGCTCTAAGTTCGAATCTTGTTTGCAAGAGTTCAATTTTCCATTTCTTCAAAGTCTTTCAGCATGCCAATGCCTCTCGTTCATGTGCAGTGTAATTTTGTTCTGTACCACGGCCACCACCACCACGTTGTTTTTAATGTATGATTCATATTTGCATGACATTGATTTCTTCTAGAATCTCCATAATTATATCAATTATGTATTTATTATATGTATCGGTGATTTGTAATTTATTAAGCATAATTATTGTTTTCAAATAATTATCTAAGATATCATTATTTATATAATATTATTTTGTTAATATGATTTTTCCATCATTATGTTCCTTATTTGTTTTATTCTTTTTATCCTAATATATATTTTATTCTATTTCTTCAAAGTCTTTAAGCATGCCAATGTATCTCGTTCATGTGTACTATAATTTTGTTCTAGAACACCACCACCACGTTGTTTTAAATGTATGATTTTCATTTGGATATCATTGATTTCGTCTAGAATATCTTTAATTTAATCAATTATTTAGTCGATTATATGTATTAGTAAGTTGTAATTTATTAGTCATAATTATTGCTTTCAAATAATTGGTCTAAGATATCATTATTTATATAATCTTCTTTTGGCAATATGAATTTTCTATCATTGTCTTCTTTATTTCATTTAGCCTTTTTACCGTGACAGATATTTTGAATCTGTTCGGAGTTCGAATGTTGTATGTAAGAGTTCAATTATCTATTTCTTGAAACTCTTTAAGCATTCCAATGTCTCTTGTTCATATGTAATGTACTTTTGTTCGGTACCACCACCACCATGTTGTTTTAAATGTATGACTCTCATTCGGATGTCATTAATTTCTTCTAGAATATCTTTAACTATATCAATTATTTGTTTATTATATGTATTGGTGAGTTGTAATTTAATAGTCATAATTATTGATTTTAAATAATTGATCTAAACTATCATTATTTATATAATCTTCTTTTGCCAATATGATTTTTCCACTATTGTTTTCTTTATTTCTTTAATTCTATCTATCATAACAATTATTTTGAATCTGTTCGAAGTTCGAATCTTATTTGTAAGAGTTCAATGTTTCATTTCTTCAAAGTCTTTCAGCACGCCAATGTCTCTCGTTCATGTGTACTGTAATTTTGTTCTGTACCACGGCCAAAACCACCATGTTGTTTTTAATGTATGATTCTCATTTGGATGTCATTGATTTCTTCTAAAATATATTTAATTATATCAATTATTTGTTTATTATATGTATTAGTGAGTTGTCATTTCTTAGTCATAATTATTGCTTTCAAATAATTGATCTAAGATATCATTATTTATTTAATCTTCTTTTGTCAATATGATTTTTCCATTATTGTATTCTTTATTTCTTTTATTCTTTTTATCCTAACAGATAGTTTGAATCTGTTCGGAGTTCGAATTTTGTTTGTAAGAGTTCAATTTTCCATTTCTTCAAAGTCTTTAAGCATGCCAATGTCTCTCGTTCATGTGTACTGTAATTTTGTTCTGTAACACCACCACCACGCTGTTTTAAATGTATGACTTTCACTTGGATGTCATTGATTTCTTCTAGAATATCTTTAATTATATCAATTATTTATTTCATTATATATATCGGTGAGTTGTAATTTATTAGTCATAATTATTGCTTTCAAATAATTGATCTAAGATATCATTATTTATATAATCTTCTTTTGTCAATATGAATATTCTATTATTGTCTTAGTTATTTCATTTAGTCTTTTTACCATAACATATATTTTGAATTTTTTCCGAGTTCGAATCTTGTTTTTAAGAGTTCAATTTTCTATTTCTTCATAGTCTTTAAGCATTGCCATGTCTCTCCTTCATGTGTTATGTAATTTTAGATATCATTATTTATATAATCTTCTTTTGTCAATATGAATATTCTATTATTGTCTTATTTATTTCATTTAGTCTTTTTACCATAACAAATATTATGAATCTGTTCCGAGTTCGAATCTTGTTTTTAAGAGTTCAATTTTCTATTTCTTCATAGTCTTTAAGCATTGCCATTTCTCTCCTTCATGTGGTATGTAATTTTGTTCTGTTCCACCACCACCATGTTGTTTTAAATGTTTGACTCTCATTTGGATGTCATTAATTTCTTCTAGAATATCTTTAATTATATCAATTATTTGTTTATTATATGTATTGGTGACTTGTAATTTATTAGTCAAAATTCTTGATTTTAAATAATTGATCTAAGATATCATTATTTATATAATCTTCTTTTGTCAATATGTTTTTTCCATTATTGTCTTCTTTATTTCTTTAATTCTTTCTATCCTAACAGTTATTTTGAATCTGTTCGAAGTTCGAATATTGTTTGTAAGAGTTCAATTTTCCATTTCTTCAAAGTCTTTCAGCACGCCATTGTATTTCGTTCATGTGTACTGTAATTTTGTTCTGTACCAAAACCACCACCACCATGTTGTTTTAAATGTGTGACATCGCAGCGGTCGTCATGCGGTCAAAAATAAGAAAGTACCTAATACACACACTTAGCACAGTGGAAGTCAGGGTCGATCCACAGGAGTTACGTGGTCGAGATAGGTGACAGATTACCAACTATAGTGTCACGCTAAAGTCAAAGGACCTAGTTTCTAACTTTTGCCGAACAATCCCAAAAATCATAAACTAAAACAATTCCAAACAAGAATGAACTAAACTAAAATCCACTATCTAAACCTTGTTACCTACTGAATTCAGAAGTACATCTCCAAATCAGAAGCAATCAAAGGCAATCCAAACATCAAACACAATCCAAACATTCAAAACTCATTCACAAGCATGAACACCGAAAAATTGAGCAATTAACATAAACCAAATGATTCTCATTAACCAAATCAGATCCAACAGGTTCAAAACAGTAACCAAACTTATTAAAAACAGAAACAAAGACTCAATGTCAATGGTTGTCACTCCCAAAGACACTAGTCAACTATCACTAATTATTTAACTAATTGAAAATTAAAGATAAAAACATGAAAATACCAAAAGATGGTTGCTGAAGCTAAATCTCGGAGTCAAAGAGCCTTGGGGGTCGATTTCACACCAGGTCTTCGCTAATTTTTTCGACCTAAAAGCCTCTATTTATAGTTGCAAAAATCTCGAAGCCGCGCCGCGCATAAGTGGATCCCGCGTCGCGCGTAGGGGTTTATCCCCGTTTTATCGGAATTTAAATTCTTTCCACCGCCTCATATCCGCGTCGCGCCTTGATGAATTCCGCGGCGCGCGTACGTCTTTGCCTGATTTTGCCTTGATCTTCAAACTTCTTCCAAATTGCACGCTTTTGGTCCCTGTTTTCATTATTTCTTTCCAAACAAGTGATGGCACGAAAAGTGAGAATACCACGATATATATGATATAATTCCACTAAGAATAGGGCTCAACAACGACTAAAATATTTGATATTACTAGGCGTTGTCAAACACCCCACACTTGTGCCTTGCTTGTCCCCAAGCAAGAGAGTTTTTAATAGATTTTAACTAAGACTCAAACAAATTTTGACTGTGTTCAGTTTCAAAGCTTATTACCTTATGAGTTAGATTGAAATAGTTCGTGAAAACATAATCGGAATGTTCTTTGGAATTCATGGCTTTCTAGAGAACCCTTGATTACAAATTTTTTGTCCACAATGAAGTGTACGTACTCATTCAGATTCTAAAGGCCATTAAAGAATTGTCCATGACTTTCGATGTTGTCCGTGTAATGAGCTTTCGGAAATACCATCCCAGACCAGACGATCTTAGGTGGCAAGGTGCGTAAGGCCCGCCCATTTTAAACTTACCGGCTCGAACAACAAAGGTCACAGATTGACAGTTCCTTCTTAAACTCCAATCCTAAAATATCTCAATCGTCTAAACTCATAAAACTCAACTTATTTGACTAAACTAATAGCATGATCACAACTAAATAGTATTTCTCAAAAAATACTAATGCTATAGACAATCATAAACTATCCGTTTCAAAATTACAAAGTAATAAAAATTTTAAAAAAGTTGCTAAATTTTTTTGAAATCGGTCACATTTCCGTAAAAATTTCATAAAACTACTCTTTCGACTGTCCACACCCCACACTTAAACTCGTACAACGTCCCGTTGTACAAAAATTATTTAGAACAAGGGAGAAAGAGTTACCCCTTTGGACGGTAGATCGCTTGATTGGTACTCGGTGTCACAGGTACAAATACGAACAAAAAGGTCCTCAATTTAGCATTCTGGAGTTGTAGCGCAACAGTGAACACGCTGGTGGTCAAAACAACTCCTCCAATTTTTTGGTATCACATGCATAACTCACAAAAAAAAAAAATTAAACGCACACAAACAAACTAAAATATAAACAAATAAAAGAAAGTGTCATAAGTACAGTACATATATCCCAACGAAAAATAAAAAAAAATACATCAATCGCCACCTGGTGGCCTGGAAGATCCTGCCTCATGATCGTGGGCTCGGGCTGGGAATGCTCGGGGGCGTCGTCCCTGCTGGGTAGCCAGATCCAAAAGTACCTCCCTGATCCACTCCAACTGGTCCTCAATCCTCGCGACCCTGACCTCCAATCGGTGGATGGCCGATGGATCCTCCTGCTGTGGCTGTGGCTCTGGCTTTGCTGGTGCTGCCGGTCTCCGGCGTCTCCTACCTGGCTGGGCGTATGCTGGCTGGGGAGCCTGGGGTGCCTCAGTCGCCACCCTCACATACTGACCTAGGCGCTGCTTTTCGATAAGCCCCATGTTCTCCAGGGCTCGCGCCGTAGTGCGAGCTGGAGGTAAAGCGGTCAAGGAGGCTACAACGGGAGCAGTAAGGATCCGGTACGAACGGGCCAGGCAGGTGATGTAATGCCCGCGGGCCAGAGGACTGCTGGATGATGCACCCGTCGCACGGGTGGATAGGGAGACAGCTAGAGCGAACGGGAGGTGGAAGAATCTGGAGGGGTCAAGGAGGACCCAGAGATACGTCATGTCCTTACCGGACACCTTCTCGCCCCCCTCCCTGTGCATGATGGAGGTGGACACGATGCGGTGCATGAGCCGGTGAAGCGGATCACGGAGATGGCTCTCCCTGGATGTCCCCGCCTCGTAGAACACATTAGACAACGGTGTCCAAACCTCTGCATTGGCAGCCCTAGCAGGCTGCCCCTAAGTGCACACCAGGAGAAACTACGTGAAATGGCGGTGCTGGAGGTCCGCCTCTATATAGATGCCTGTGCGCCTCCCAAACTCCCGGAGATTGCACTCCCTGTGCACTCCCCCTAATCGAAATCGTACCAGTCTGGAGCGGGCCTCTGTCGACCCTGGTGCAAAACGGACAGTAGATAGGAACTCCAACAGAAGCTCGGTATATACTGTGTCGTCCTGGTTGGCCATAAGTCTATCCCAGCCTCGACACGTGAATGAAGCATCCTTGTGGGTCCATGTGCGGTGGAGGAACGGCTCGATCTCACCCCAACGTCCCGCGTCTCTAAGGATATCCCTATCAATGATCGTCGCCTCGAGAACCCTACGACCTACGAGTGCATCCCTCCTACTAGCAAACTCCACAGAGCTATCCAATCCCTCAGGGAACTGGAGAAACTGGTGGTCAAGTCTGAACGACATCTGCACAAAAGAAAATAGCCACAAAAATTTTCAATTTTAATCCTTTTCTTCCCCACCGCACCGCGGCGCGGCCCAAGAACTATGGCGCGACGCGGCGAGCGGCTGTTTCCAATTCCAAATCCAAAATCACGATCTAACCTGTTTAAACTCAATCCAACTACACTACAAGGTAGCCTAAGTACCGACTAACTCATCTAGGGTCATTATTTGGCAAAATAAACACCCTACGAGTCAGCATTGGCGATTTCTAAGTTTTTGGGTTTTTGGAGAAATCAACCAAATCAACTGCCTAATCACTAGTTTTGTCAAGTAAAAGCTAGTTAGAATGACATACCTTGGTGGCGAGTATGAAATGAGCAAGAAAGAACGTGAGAAATTTTTGATGATCAGAGCTCTGCGGCGTAGGTGTGTGTGAATAGTGTCGCGGCTTACCTTCTTATCGAAGGAAACCGACCGATCGATTCCCGCGGTGCGGATATGAGCGAACCGTGACGCGTGTGTCCCCAAATCAACCCCTGCGCATCGGGTTGGTCTTCGAACCCGCGGCGCGCAATTTGCCTGACCACGGCGTGGTCATCAAAAATCCAAATTTCTTCAAAACAACCCCACACTTGCCTTGGACCAATAATACCTGCAAATGACGATGATATAATTTGCCTAGTTACTCCTAAAAATACAGTACCTAACCTATGAAAAGATGGGTTGCCTCCCAACAAGCGCTAAGTTTAACGTCTTCAGCCAGATGTACTACTCCGTCTACAGCTACGGTGGATCGTATGTCTTCTTCTTTCGCTGATTTTCAATCACCACCGTCCCTTCGTTGTCCCAATGTTCCTCCAACTTTCATGGGTCGAATGGCTTGCCGGTCCTTCTGCTGCTGCCCGATCGCTGCCTTCTGATTAACTCCCGTGAATGCTTGGAGGTAGCTTTGAACCTCCAAGCTCGGTCCTTCCTTCTGCATCTCTTCAAGGTCAAAGGCTTGACATGAAGCGCGCCCAGTGCGGCTTCTAGTAATTGTTCCACACCTCGTTTGCTAGTGTCTCGCATGCTATCTTCAGGTTGCAATTTTGGCTTTTAGTACCAATAAAAATTTTCCAATCGAATGGGATCGGAAGGCAACATGTCAGGATGCTTCCATATGTCCTCATCGATGGTATTAATTACATCTAATTTTCCATTCATGAATGGATCATTTGTGGTGATAAAATCATGTTTATTGCTTTCAAATATCAATTCGTCAGCATCAACTTCTTGATCATCGTCCAACAGGTGGTTCGGGACCAAGAGTGAGCGACTGGTTTGATCTGATGGTGGTATAACGTCACCCATCACCAGATCCTTATTTTTAAAATGCGCAAAATTCTCAAAAATTATAGGTTCGGGGGTAGTATTGTCATCTACACCCCTTCCTCAATAGTATCAACAGCTTCAACAATTTCGAGAGTTGTTGGGCTGGGGTCTGCACTGTCACTTACAGCTCCTTCCACAACATCCTCATCAATCAAATTGTCTGGTGATGGTATGGATTCACTCATCACCAGATCAACACTATCAAAAACATCAAAGGCTGTTGAGTCAGGGGTAGCATTGTCACCTACAACCTCTTCCTCAACAACCGCTTCGACCATCTCGGTGGTCTGTTGACTTTCCCAAGGTGTATGCCCTTCCATCACATATTCAGGTGATGCAAGTTCACACACATTATCATTGGTATAAAAATCACTCGCCTCAGGTTCTGGCGAGGGTGATGAACATTTCCAACTTTCCTCTAACTGATCTAAAGAAGCTTGCAATCTTACAAGAGCATCAGCCTGGTCCTTCTGCACTTGGTAGGTGTTATACATAAGTACCCAAAGTCGAGCCCAAATTGCAGGATTTTCAAGTTGAGATGACTCCTCGGTCCGCCATCCATTGTCATCGAATGATTCATTGTAACAATCATCATCGTAATAGGTGTCGGCCGGATTTTCATAATACTCATAATATTGATCCGGGTACATGTAATCGTCCATTATGAAGACGTACACATACCAAATACCAAAAAACTAAAATCAAACATCAAAAAATCAGAAACTAAGTCCTACATATCACCTACTCTCAAGCTCACAACTCCCCGGCAACGGCTCCAAAATTTGACATCGCAGCGGTCGTCATGCGGTCAAAAATAAGAAAATACCTAACACACACACTTGGCATAGTGGAAGTCAGGGTCGATCTACATGAGTTACGTGGTCGAGACAGGTGACAGATTACCAACTGTAGTGTCACGCTACAGTCAGAGAACCTAGTTCCTAACTTTTGCCAAACAATCCCAAAAATCATAAACTAAAACAATTCCAAACAAGCATGAACTAAACTAAAATCCACTAACTAAACCTTGTTACCTACTGAATTCAGAAGTACATCTCCAAATCAAAAGCAATCAAAGGCAATCCAAACATCAAACACAATCCAAACATTCAAAACTCATTCACATGCATGAACACCGAAAAACCGAGCAATTAACATAAACCAAATGATTCTCATTAACCAAATCAGATCCAAAAGGTTCAAAACAGTAACCAAACTTATTAAAAACATAAACAAAGACTCAATGTCAGTGGTTGTCACTCCCAAAGACACTAGCCAACTATCACTAATTATTTAACTAATTGAAAATTAAAGATAAAAACTTGAAAAATACCAAAAGATGGTTGCTGAAGCTAAATCTCGGAGTCAAAGAGCCTTGGGGGTCGATTTCACACCAGGTCTTCGCTAATTTTTTCGACCTAAAAGCCTCTATTTATAGTTGCAAAAATCTCGAAGCCGCGCCGCGCATAAGTGGATCCCGCGTCGCGTGTAGGGGTTTATCCCCGTTTTATCGGAATTTAAGTTCTGTCCACCGCCTCATATCCGCGTCGCGCCTTGATGAATTCCGCGGCGCGCGTACGTCTTTGCCTGATTTTGCCTTGATCTTCAAACTTCTTCCAAATTGCACGCTTTTGGTCCCTGTTTTCATTATTTCTTTCCAAACAAGTGCTGGCACGAAAAGTGAGAATACCACGATATATATGATATAATTCCACTAAGAATAGGGCTCAACAACGACTAAATATCTTATATTACTAGGCGTTGTCAATGTGTGATACTCATTTGGATTTCATTGATTTCTTCTAGAATATCTTTAATTATATCAATTATTTGTTTATTTTATGTATTGTTGTCATTTATTAGTCATAATTATTACTTTCAAATAATTAATCTAAGATATCATTATATATTTAATCTTTTTTTGTCAATATGATTTTTCCATTATTGTATTCTTTATTTCTTTTATTCTTTTTATCCTCTCGTATATTTTGAATCTGTTCGGAGTTTGAATCTTTTTTTGTATGAGTTCAATTTTCTATTTCTTCAAAGTCTTTAAGCAGGCCAAGGTCTCTTGTTCATGTTTACTGTAATTTTGTTCTGTAAAACCACTACCACATTGTTTTAAATGTATGATTTTCATTTGGATATGGTTGATTTCTTCTAGAATATCTTTAATTATATCAATTATGTATTTCATTATATGTATTGGTGAGTTGTAATTTTTTAGTCATAATTACTGCTTTCAAATAATTGATCTAAGATATCATTATTTATATAATCTTTTTTGTCAAAATGAATTTTCTATCATTGTCTTCTTTATTTCATTTAGTCTTTTTACCATAACAGATATTTTGAATATGTTCGGAGTTCGAATCTTGTTTGTAAGAGTTGAATTTTCCATTTCTTCAAAGTCTTTAAGCATGCCAATGTATTTCGTTCATGTGTAATATGATTTTGTTCTGTTCCACCACCACCATATTGTTTTAAATGTATGAGTCTCGGATGTCATTAATTTCTTCTAGAATATCTTTAATTATATCAATTATCTGTTTATTATATGTATTGGTGAGTTGTAATTTATTAGTCATATTTATTGATTTTAAATAATTGATCTTAGATAACATTATTCATATAATCTTCTTTTGTCAATATGATTTTTCCATTATTGTGTTCTTTTTTCTTTAATTCTTTCTACTCTAATAGTTATTTTGAATCTGTTCGAAGTGCGAATCTTGTTTTTAAGATTTGAATTTTCCATTTCTTCAAAGTCTTTCAGTACGCCAATGTCTCTCGTTCATGTGTACTGTAATTTTATTCTGTACCAAAGCCACCACCACCATGTTGTTTTAAATGTATGATTCTCATTTGGATGTCATAGATTTCTTCTAAAATATCTTTAATTATGTCAATTATTTGTTTATTTTATGTATTAGTGACTTGTCATTTATTAGTCATAATTATTACTTTCAAATAATTGATCAAAGATATCATTATATATTTAATCTTTTTTGTCAATATGATGTTTCAATTATTGTATTCTTTATTTCTTTTATTCTTTTTATCCTAATAGATATTTTGAATCTGTTCGAAGTTTGAATCTTATTTTTAAGAGTTCAATTTACTATTTCTTCAAAGTCTCTAAGCATGTCAATGTCTCTCGTTCATGTGTACTGTAATTTTGTTCTGTAACACCACTACCATGTTGTTTTAAACATATGATTTTCATTTGGATATCATTGATTTTTTCTAGAATACCTTTAACTATATCAATTATTTATTTCATATATGTATTGGTGAGTTGTAATTTATTTGTCATAATTATTGCTTTCAAATAATTGACCTAAGATATCATTATTTATATAATCTTTCTTTTGTCAATATGAATTTTCTATTATTTTCTTCTTTATTTCATTTAGTGTTTTTACCATAACAGATATTTTTAATCTGTTCGGAGTTCGAACCTTGTTTGTAAGAGTTCAATTTTCTATTTCTTCAAAGTCTTTAAGCATGCCAATGTTTCTCGTTTATGTGTACTGTAAATTTGTTCTGTTCTACCACCACCATGTTGTTTTAAATGTATGAATCTCATTTGGATGTTATCAATTTATTTTAGGATATCTTTAACTATATCAATTATTTGTTTATTATATGTATTGGTGAGTTGTAATTTATTAGTCATAATTATTGATTTTAAATAATTGATCTAAGATATTACTATTCATATAATCTTCTTTTGTCATTATGATTTTTCCATTATTGTATTCTTTATTCCTTTAATTCTTTCTATCTTAACAATTATTTTGAATTTATTCGAAGTTCGAATCTTGTTTGTAAGAGTTCAATTTTCCATTTCTTCAAAGTCTTTCAGTACGCTAATGTCTCTCGTTCATGTGTACTGTAATTTTGATCTGTACCACCACCGCCGCCACCACCACTTTATTTTAATTGTATGATTCTCATTTGGATGTCATTGATTTCTTCTAGAATATCTTTAATTATATCAATTATTTGTTTGTATATGTATTAGAGAGTTGTCATTTATTAGTCATAATTATTGCTTTCAAATAATTGATTTGAGATATCATTATTTATTTAATATTCTTTTGTCAATATGATTTTTCCATTATTATATATTTTTTCTTTTATTCTTTTTATCCTAACAGATATTTTGAATCTATTCGGAGTTCGAATCTTGATTGTAAGAGTTCAATTTTTTATTACTTCAAAGTTTTAAAGCATTGCAATGTTTCTCGTTCATGTGTACTGTAATTTTGATCTGTACCACCACCACGTACACCATGTTGTTTTAAATGTATGATTCTTATTTAGATGTCATTATTTCTTCTAGAATATCTTTAATTATATCAATTATTTGTTTATTATATGTATTGGTGAGTTGTAATTTATTAGTTATAATTATTGCTTTCAAATAATTGATATAAGATATCATAATTTATATAATCTTCTTTTGTCAATATGATTTTTCCATTATTGTCTTCCTTATTTCTTTTATTCTTTTTATACTAACAGATGTTTTGAATCTGTTTGGAGTTCAAATCTTGTTTGTAAGAGTTCAATTTTATATTTTCAAAGTCTTTAAGCATGCCAATGTCTCTCGTTCATGTATACTGTAATTTTGTTCTGTACCACCGCCAGCACCAGCACTTTGTTTTAATTGTATGATTCTCATTTGGATGTCATGATTTCTTCTAGAATATCTTTAGTTGTATCAATTAATTGTTTGTTATATGTATTGGGAGTTTTAATTTATTAGTCCTAATTATTGCTTTCAAATAATTGATCAAAGATATCATTATTTATATAATCTTCTTTTGTCAATATGACCTCTTCATTATTGTCTTCCTTATTTCTTTTATTCTTTTTATCCTAACAGATATTTTGAATCTATTCGAAGTTCGAATCTTGTTTGTAAGGGTTCAATTTTCCATTTCTTCAAAGTCTTGAAGCATGCCAATATCTCTCATTCATGTGTACTGTAATTTTGTTCTGTACCATGACGACCAACACCACCACCATGTTGTTTTAAATGTATGATTCTCATTTGGATGCTTTTAATGTCTTCTAGAATATATGTTAATGTTTATCATTGACCAACTTTGTTTAGTTGTTTTTTGTATTTGCAAAACGATGTTTGAACATGTTTGTCTTGGTTTGTTCTGTGTAACTTTTACTTCTAATAGTTATCAATGAACAAATACTCTTATCATTGTTGTGTTGAACCGAATATTATGAGATCTTGCATACCGAAATTCAGATATGAATTTCGGTCACACTTCAAAAGTTCAAGCATAGAAGATTTTCTATCAAAGTGAAGAATTGCTACACATGATGCCGAAATTCATGTATGAATTTCGGTCATGAAGATTATAGAATCAACCGAAGATTGAAGAATGCCATTGCTGATTCAACAAACACCAAAAGTCATTCGAAGATCAAGTCCTTCAGCAAATCATCTCAGTAACTCCTCGATACCGAAGATCACTCCTGATCTTCAGTTAACTCAAGAATATATCACTTAGAGAGAAAGACGAAGATGAAGATAAAGATAAAAGATAAGCAGATCAGATTCTAGAGTATAGTTAGGCTAGTCATTCATGTTCCCTAAAGTCTATATGGCGCTTGTACTGTTTTGTTAGAGAACATTCAATCATAGGCTATCCTAGTCTGACTATGTACTTTTATCCAAAGAACAATATGAAGTGGACTGGTCTATATCCTTTCAGTCCGTAGGTCTTTATCAGGTGGGATGTTTCCTTGCACTATAAAAGGATATCTCCACCACACTTTATCTTCATGGTTTTGGAGAACTTAACTGTAACTCTCTTGATATGTTATAAAACTCTTCATTCCATCAAACACTTTATTCTTCATGTTCATACTATTGTTCTTACTTAACTGTTATTAATTCTTGCATTTGATCTTAAGTCTTTTACATTTCCGCACCATTACTTGTTTGTCGTTAATTATTGTTGAGCAAAATCGATCTTTCAAAGTTAACCTTAATATTTCTATGGGATAATGACTCATAAGGGCAACCATCTTTTGCGTTTGTTCATATTTGGGTAATTTCCTTTTTTTGTACACATATGACCAACAAACTTGTTTGGAGTGTTCACATATGACCTGTAATGCCCCGATTTTTCATACACCTTAAATGGTGTAATATTTTATAAAACTTAATGTGGAAAATTCTCATATTTCAAAAACCTTAATTTGTTTATGACGTTTAGTCATATTTTAAAAATCTTGGTCCTAACAAAAACCATTTAGTTGTACATGTTATACTGCATGATGAACTGTTGCTATGAACCAGAAAGCAAGTTAAGTACCATATTAATGGCCAACTCCTTTGGAAATTGGACACTGAGCTTCTACAATATGTCTATGTACAATTTCATTTTCTAAACATGAGTACACACAAATCCTCATTCTAAAATTTTACATGCCATGATGGACTTTACGATCTAGAATCCTTCCTGCCTTTCCTGTTCCTGGAACATTTCTCTGAGCTAGTAATTTATGTCATACGCCCTGATAGTGTTTTATTTTTACAATAAAACACTATCATTAAAAGACCGTTTTATCGCATTAAGACACTCAGAGGCACATGAAAAACTGTATTTTTGTGCAACATGAAGGATCTCAAAAACTGCCTTAAAACATGCAAAATGCTCTTTATAACAGTTATGGTTCAGACAGACCCGTCTAACCTACCTCGTTTGTTAACCAAATAGATCATATTTCATATAAAAATGCATGTTTTCCTAATATCCAGGCAAAAGCTCACATTCCAACGGCAGCTCCTGATGCACACCACGGACTCCCAAAAGTCTGGCGGTGATAATAGATCTACTGTCGGGTCATTACTAACCCAAGCCAGCCATTTGTTTTCGCATAGAAAACATCTCACAAATCACGGGGAAAGCCTATTATAATATCATTATTTCTCTCAAAAGAATTATGATTAATTTGTCTTTCGTCCCCAGACATCCTCACTAAAATTGCAAGCTAACGAGAGAATATCTCATTTGTTCATACACTGCACATCACGGCCCACTGCTGTGTTGCAGATGCAAATCTGCCAGAACTATGGTATTTACCATAGGAAATCCTGATAAGCTCAACATCAAAACAGGCTTATATTAACAGGTGGCTAGACATGAATTACGATTCATGTTTAACTTGAACAGAGTTCTCCGGAGCTGCTGGTGTGAGGAAAACACGAGGGATTTGTGTGTTAACTTTTATGGCTTATTTTCAGGAACAAGACCCAAGAAACTCTAACAGAACAACCAAACCCGAGGAAGTGATGTTCCAAACTGAAGAGTAAAAAGGCGAAAAACTCATAAAAGATACAGCAATCGCGACTTGACAGACCCTGTGTCGCGACGTGAAGAGAAGCAAGAAATAAAGATCCAGACCTACAGCAATCGCGACGCGAAGGAAGACATTGTCGCGACGCGAAGCACTAGGACGCGACAATACCAACTTCTTGATCGCAAGACTACCAACACAACGCACTAGCCAGACCAGTTGCCGACCAAAAGCAGCACTCGACGCACCCTCGCGACGCGACGGACCCATTGGTCGCGACGCGATTGCTGTGTTCAGCAAGTATAAATAGAGGCACTCTATGCACGGTTTTAGACACCCTTATATACCAATTTACATCCTTTAGACACCAACTTACCAATTCACTATCTATCAGTTGTAATAGTTTAAAACCTTTCTTAGTTAGTTGTTTAGAAACAATAGATTATCCATCTCGGTGGTAATTCTAGTGATTCAAGATAATTCGAAGGAAAAACGCACCAAGTTACATGCCGAGGAACACCAAGACCATCTCCACGATCATCACTCGAATGGAAGGCTAATCTCTTCAGATTACTTCCGGTAATGTTACAATACCTTTAGTGTAACATGTTTTTACTTTGATTCCGAACAAATGTTTTACTATTGTAACTTTTAAACTCTCATCTCTTTGAATACAATTAGTGAATCATTTGTGTCTACTTCTACTTGCTATCATATTCTCAAGACATAGTATTACCAACATATTATTCGTGCCTATCTCACCTAAATAACGAGCTAAGACGGATAATCGGTTAATATACTTTGTGCCCAAGTAATATGTTAATAAGTTGTAACGTTACTATCATCTAGATAAAACATAATATTGTCAAACCATTGTTTGTGCCTAAGCTACTTAATTGTTAGACAAAGACAAATAATTGATTCAACATGTTATGTATTTACCCATGTAATAGTAATTGTCAGTAAACTATAATTATGTCAAAGTAATTATATCGGAATCATTATAGTAAAACATGCGAAACTAATTGTTGATAACTAAACCGGAAGTAATTCTTTCTCTATTCTCAAGTTACAATTTCAATATTTTTACCATCACAGTCAATATTTACTTTACAACTCGTTAAAAGTTAACCACTAAATCATTGGACTCGACCACGCTTGCCCTATCTACGTAGTAAAAGTGGGTTATAAATTGTTTTTGACGCATGTGACGATAGCGTTGTCAAAATGGCGCCGTTGCCGGGGATTATGTGCGCTTAATTTCTAAAGAGTTGCTTAAAGTTAAATTTTTCTTTTTATTATTATTTTCCTTCTTGTGCAAACTCACTTGTTTATGCATACAAGATATAGTAGCAACAATTCACCATTGTTATTTAATCCGGAGCCTAAAAGAACTATTAGAAACAATCGAATTGCAAGACGTTTATTTAGAACAATGAATTTGGACGAAGTATTGGTAGAAGATGTTCCCGATGAATCACACATACAACCACCACAAGCGGGTCCTCATAATCCCATACCACAAGCACATCCACCAAATCCTCCACAATTCCGCAACAATGGCAATGGTGGATATCAAGGAGATAATACCAATAATTGGAATGGCACAAATCGACACAACGGTGGCTTCCATGAAGGTAATCAATTTCAATTCCATCCTCGTTATTTAGATCAACCAAATAGACACTCCGTAGCATCTCACTTTCAACCAGGAGATTATGATGATCCTTCACCTATAATATTTCCACACGGAAACGAACATATTGTAGAAATTCGACCACAATTAATTGGAGTAATTCCACTTTTTCGTGGTTATAAAAATGAGGATCCTTATAATCACTTGTATGAATTTCTTGCAATAGCTAACGCAAACACTCCAAGAGAAACCAATAGAGATACCTTTAAATTGCATTTATTTCCATTCACCTTAAAAGAAAAAGCAAAATATTGGTTTACATCACTTGCTCCTGGAAGTATTAATACTTGGGATCAATTGAGAACCAACTTTTTACAAGAGTTTTACCCAGCTAGTAAAACCACAGAAATAAGAAAAGCAATACAAGATTTTTCACAAAAACCCAACGAAGAATTTCATGATGCTTTCGAACGTCTTAAGGAATTATTACGATCGTGTCCACATCATGAATTTCCTCGTTGGCAACTTGTACGGTATTTCTTTGATGGAGTAGATAGCACGAACCAATCCATGATAAACGCTGCCTCAAGTGGTACGTTTATGTTGCAAGATAGTGAGAATGCATGGAGATTTTTGGAACAATTGAGTAATGGTTCAAAAGCCAATTACTCAACAAAAACACATGAGAATCCAAACCAAACGGTTGCAACAATAGCACTCGATAAGACATGGAAAAACGGAGTAAAATCTGACATCATGTCTTTAAGCAAAAAAGTTGATTTATTGCTTACGAGTCTTGGAAAAGAGAAGGGTGTTAATGTTTTGCAGGGACAGAAGCCATGTGCAAATTGTGGAAACATGGGACACAATGACCACAATTGCACGAAAACGCATGAAGAACTCAACCATTTAAGTGGATATGGTCAATACCATAATCCACAAAGACCTTCCAGACCCAACCATCAGGGAAATTTTCATAACAACAATCAGGGGAATTTTCATAACAACAATCAGGGGAATTTTCATAACAACAACCAGGGGAATTTTAATAATAACAATCAGAGAGGACCATATCAAAACCAGCAACGGACATTTCAACCCAACCACAATGGAAGAGAAGGAGGTACAAGCAGAAAAGAACCGGAAAATGAAGGAACAAAGTTAGACAAAATAATGGAATTCATCACCCAAACATACCAGAAGACCGACACCAACACCAAAACGATCGCTGCGATGGAGAAGCAAATAGCACAATTAGCTGAACAACTTGGGAAAGGAGAAGAAGGAAAATTCCCAAGCAACACAACTGTGAATCCTTCTCATAGTCAAAGACCGGGAAAAGAACATCAAGTCAACCAAGTCATCTCTTTACGAAGCGGGAAGAAAGTCAACAATCAGGTAAGTTCTCTTCCCAACCCAACTTTAGAAGAGGAAAGTGATACCGAAGAAATCTACAATGAAAAAGAGGAATTAGAAAAAATTTTAAAAGAAAAAGAAATAGAAATTGAACAAAATAACATCGCACCATATCCTTCAGCCCTTGAACCGTCGACTTCTAAAGACACAAAACGTACTAAGTCGGAAGACATGTGGGAAGTCTTTTCCCAAGTCAAAATAAACATTCCCTTAGTCAAATTAATCAGAGAAGTCCCCTCATACGCGAAATTTCTGAAAGATTTATGCATTCAGAAAAGAAAATTAAAATCGCGTCTCCCAAAGAAAGTAGACTTAACAGAACATGCAAGTTCTATAATCTCCAACTCTCTTCCTCCTAAGCTTAAAGATCCAGGAGCACCCTTAATCTCTGTCACCGTGGGTAACATAAACATAAAAAAGGCACTTTTAGACCTTGGAGCAAGTGTCAACATTCTTCCAGGGAATTTGTTTGATCAGTATGAACTAGGCAATCTGGAACATACTGATATCATTTTACCACTTGCTGACAAATCCACAAAAATCCCAAGAGGAATGTTGACCGATGTTATAATCAAGGTGGATGAATTTTACTATCCAATTGACTTTTTAGTGCTTGATACTGAACATACTTATAAGGAAAGTCAGGCTTCAATTATTTTGGGACGACCATTTTTGGCAACAACAAACGCCCAAATTAATTGTAGAACAGGAGCAATGGATATCGCCTTTGGAAATAGAAAACTCCGATTAAATGTATTTAATACATTTAATAATTCATCAACGAAACATGAGTGTTATCAAGTTGATGTAGTTGATGACTTAGTGCATCAAGCTACACCAACCATCTTAAGATCTGATAAATTGGAAGGTTTTCTTAACAATACCAGGATTGAGGACATGGACACAAAAGAGGTACACATGATGGAAGAGGTTTTTCAAACACATCAATGGAAAACACCATGGATCCCACAAGTTGAAAAATTACCCACAAACTTTTCAGCACCGTTAAAATCATCTTGTGAAGTACCACCGGTGTTAGAATTGAAAACATTACCAAAACATTTGAAATATTCATTCTTGGGAGCTAACAAAACTCTACCTGTAATAATTTCTGCTGATTTAACAGGTGCTCAAGAGGAAACTTTGTTAGAAGTGTTGGTGAAGTACAAGGAAGCTATTGGATGGACAATAGCAGATCTGAAGGGGATAAGTCCAGCGATGTGTATGCACAGAATCATTACTGAAGAAGGAATAAAACCATCCCGAGAAACACAACGACGGTTGAACCCGAATCTCAGAGAAGTAGTCAAGAAGGAGGTACTCAAATGGTTGGACGCTGGTATTATTTACCCAATATCCGACAGCGATTGGGTAAGTCCAACCCAAACAGTGCCCAAGAAATCAGGAATCACAGTGGTCGAAACAGAAGATGGAGAAAAGATGACCACCACACCAATCACAGGATGGAGAGTATGCATCGACTACCGCAAGTTGAATGCTGCAACATCAAAGGATCATTTCCCACTCCCATTCATAGACCAAATAGTCGAAAAACTATCTGGAAAGAAATTCTACTGTTTTTTAGACGGATACTCGGGATACAACCAAATTGCCATCCATCCCGAGGATCAGGATGAAACAACCTTTACTTGTCCCTATGGCACCTTCGCATTCCGAAGGATGCCATTCGGATTATGTAATGCTCCCGCCACGTTCCAACATTGCATGATGGCTATATTTTCTGATATGGTGGGAGAATCACTAGAAATTTTCATGGATGATTTTTCGATATTTGGCTCCTCTTTTGAAAAAATTGTTTAAAACAGCTGGAGAAGGTACTAAAAAGATGCACAGAATCTAATTTAATTTTAAGCTGGGAGAAGAGCCATTTCATGGTCAAGGAAGGAATTGTACTTGGGCATGTCGTTTCAGAACGCGGTTTTGAAGTCGACAGAGCCAAAGTACAAATCATTTCCACCCTTCCCCCACCAAGCTCGGTAAAAGGCATCCGTTCCTTTCTTGGACATGCCGGATTTTACCGACGATTTATTAAAGATTTTAGTACCATTTCTAAGCCACTGTGCAAACTGTTATTAAAAGACGCACCATTTGTCTTTGATAACGACTGTCAAGAAGCATTCACCATTCTGAAACATAAATTAACTGAAGCACCAATTTTGCAAGCACCTAATTGGCTTCTTCCTTTTGAGATAATGTGTGATGCTAGTGATTATGCTGTAGGAGCAGTATTGGGACAAAGAGTGGACAAGAAACTAGTTGTTATTTGCTATTCAAGCAAAACATTCTCTGAGGCACAGCTTAATTATACCACCACTGAGAAAGAACTTTTGGCGGTTGTGTACGCTCTAGATAAATTTAGATCTTACATCTGGGGATCTAAGGTTATTTTATACACAGACCACAGCGCCATCCGTCATCTGATGGAAAAGAAGGAAACAAAACCACGGCTCATTCGGTGGGTACTTTTGTTGCAGGAGTTCGACATAGAGATCCGAGATAAAAAGGGATCTAAAAATGTGGTGGCTGATCATCTCTCCAGAATCCAAACCGATGAAATCCAAGGGGAAACTATACGGGAGGATTTCCCTGACGAGCAATTGTTTTCTATTCAAAAATTACCATGGTTTGCTAATCTGGTTAACTATTTTGTAACAGGACAAACACCACAACATTGGACCACTCAACAAAAGAGATATTTTTTCTCCCAAACCAAGAAATATCTGTGGGAGGATACATATCTGTTCAAAATAGGAGCAGACCAAGTTATCAGGAGATGTGTGCCAGACGATGAACAGACGGACATTCTCCGTCACTGTCACTCATACGCATGCGGAGGACACTTCAGTGCTAAAAAGACTGGGCACCGAGTTCTCCAAAGTGGTTTTTTCTGGCCCTCTCTATTTAAAGATGCTTACACGTATGTCAAAGCTTGTGATAGATGCCAACAGATGGGGGGAATCTCAAGACGAGACATGATGCCGATGTCCCCGATACTAATTGTCGAAATTTTTGACGTTTGGGGCATTGACTTCATGGGACCATTCCCTACATCATTTGGAAATTTATATATTTTATTAGCTGTTGACTACGTGTCCAAATGGGTAGAAGCTGAAGCTACCAAAACAAACGACCACAGTGTCGTATGCAAATTTGTAAAAAAGAACATTTTCTCAAGATACGGAATCCCTCGAACCATCATAAGTGACGGGGGTTCCCATTTTAAAAATAGACATTTTGCAATGGTTTTAAAACACTATGGCGTTATCCACAGACAAGTGGACAAGCGGAGGTGTCTAATCGAGAAATTAAAAGAATTCTAGAAAAGACAGTCAGACCAGACCGAAAGGACTGGTCCATTCGATTAAATGATGCCTTATGGGCCTATCGGACGGCATATAAAACCCCCATCGGAATGTCCCCGTATAGACTTGTGTATGGCAAACCATGCCATCTACCTGTGGAGATAGAACACCGTGACATGTGGGCAATCAAAAACGCTAATATTAATTTAACTGATGTAGGTGAAGAGAGAAAATTACAGTTATCAGAATTGGAAGAAATAAGGAAAGAGGCATATGAGAGTTCAAAAATTTATAAAGAGAAAACAAAAGACTTTCATGACCGCCACATTGTCCGAAAACAATTTCATATAGGACAATTAGTATGGTTATTTGATTCACGTCTCAAGCTCTTTCCCAGAAAATTGAAAAGCAAATGGACTGGTCCGTATGTTATAACAGATGTTGCACTACATGGTGCAATAGAAATTAAACCAGAAAAAGGAGGAGAACCGTTTAAAGTAAATGGACAACGGTTAAAACCTTATATTCAATTGGTAGATAATTCAAAAGTAGTTTTTGATAAAATTGCTTTAACAAATCCAAAAGATCTAACCAATTGAGCATAAGGCACTGCGTCCGGCTGAAGACGTTAAACTTAGCGCTTTTCGGGAGGCAACCCGAGTACTTTGTGGGAGTGTTCACTACAAACCCTCATTTACACTTATGCAAAGCATAAGTGTGTAGTGTGTTATTTATTTGTTTTTAGTGTGTTTTATTTCATAAAAACATAAAAAACATAAAAAATTGTGTGTATTAAATATACGGACATACAGGTGAAAATAGGGGATAAAAACAAAGTTGAAAATTGAAAAAATAGCCCTCTGAAGAACCCTCGCGACGTGACAAAAATCCCTCGCGACCGCGAGAACAGGTAAATCGCGATTAAGAAAATCCAGATGTTCAGGACTCGCGACGCGACCAAGGCATCCGTCGCGACGCGAAGGAGCATGACCAGGTACTTAACCCTAACTTTATCAGATCCGCCGTTTTTTACCTCACTCTCCCTCTTCGCGATTCTCTCTCACGACCAGCTCTAAATCCGACTAAATCTCTCGATTTTCTTCGTTTTTCTTGTGCAAACTCATCATACAAGGTACGTATAACACTCCTCTACCTTCGATTAGTGATTATACATATCAAAACATAGAAAAATCTCGCGGATTTAGGTCCGAACCGATGATTGCGATCGGTTGCACTTAAATGTTGTTATTTCCTGAAATTGATGCTTGTACATGTTAGATATATCACCTAGGAACCTTGTTGACTTAATGCATTAAGTTAAAACCGAGCAAAACAGGAAAAATCGGTCCTCCCGTTCGGTCCGATCGCCGCTCGCGACCGCGACAAGCATCACCCTCGCGACGCGAGGCTTGAACATGGCAGGACGCGACCAGGTCGTGAAGGCTGGGCAGGGGCTGATTTTTTGTGTTCATTTTTGCTAAATTCTTGCATGTAAAGCCTGATTGATGATTTGTATAACTTGGAAAAATTGCAGATATGGCACCACGAAGAGAACAAAGGCAACAGCCAGAAGAAAGGGACAATCTCCCTCTGCATCCATGGTTGCGATTCCCACAAACCATTCCCTCGGCCAGGAAAAATTTATACGAGACAAATGTGGAGAAATACAGACGAAGAGATGTCGAGCCAGCCCTAGTATTGGACTGGAATTTTGCCAATACTGTTGGGATCACTGCAGCACTTGACCAGTATTTGGTCAAGACAGATGGCACCTACACGAGCTATGCATGGAGGAATCTGTTCCAGATCAGAGAGCATAGCTACAAAGAGCTGATGCTGGAGTTTTTCTCCACAGTATCCTTCGACCCGACCGAGGAGGATATGTTCGTACGCACAGCTATTTCCTTCCGACTTGGAGGGGAAGCCAGACAGTGCAGTGTTGCTGAGCTGGGATGGAGACTGGGTCTCTATCCACATGGTGATTCTCGCACACCAGCATTCAGAGAGTACTTAGCTCAATGCCTCACTGGCCCAACTGAAGAACTGATCAACATCGATTTCTGGGGAGAGATTGCTGATACCTTGTATCTTCCCGAGACTGCAGTGGAGAGTGCGATCCGCTCTCCCATTCACAGGATACTACACCGACTTGTTGCTACCTACGTCAATCAACGGAGGGGCAGCGAGAAGGTTCCAGCTACAGATCTCTTCTACCTATGGTGTCTTTTGACACCAGGGAGGCACTGCAACCTCCCATACTCGCTGGCATATTTCTTGGCTCGCAAGGCCACAGGGGCCAGGTCTTCTAGCCCCCTATGCGGTGGTCATTTGATCACGCACCTGGCCCACTCATACGGTCTCACAGCATTACCAGCGATACGGGTCATGACCGCGAGCGAGCCCAGAGTCATAGGGCGTCAGTACTTGGAGTCTATGAGGGTGATCTGACAGTCAGGTCCACCAGGGACATACGAGATCGCCGAGCCAGAGCAGGATGAGCAAGCACTCGAGGCTGCTCAAGCACCACCTCCACCTCCCAGGCGCCGTCAGCGCCAGCGTCAGAGATCTCCTGCGCCACCACAGGATCCCGAGCCCGAGATCAACCTCGGGACCATTTACCGACAGATGCAGGATTGGCACCTAGCCAATCAAGTCCAGCATCAGTGGATGGCCGACTCTATGACTGACTTTTTCAGGCATCAGGGATTTCAGCCCCGACATCCATATCCAGGTACTGTTCCACCTGTACCTGATTGGTACACGGGTAGCTATCCTCCAGGAGATGAGGCTGGGCCATCAGGTACTCATTATGATGACGAGGAGGATTGATTTTCTATCTTTTGCTTTAAAAATTGGTGTGAATTTTAAATACTGTTATGTGTTTTAATTATTGTTTGGTGTGAACTTTAAATATTGCATGGTGTGAATTTTCTTGAAGTTTATTTTATGTTTGTTCAGAATGACGTTTGTTTGTGTTGTTGATTATATTACAGAAGGGATCTAACATGCTGGCAGTCAGTTCAGCGCCCAACGTACCAATTGATCCCGCCGATATAAAAAATAAAAAAATAAAAAAATAAAAAATAAAAAATAAAAAAAATAAAAATTTTCCAAAAAGAAATCAATTGCGAAAAACTCTATTTTGCTTGAGGACAAGCAAACCTCAAGTGTGTAGTATTTTGATAGTGTTTTATTTTTACAATAAAACACTATCATTAAAAGACCGTTTTATCGCATTAAGACACTCAGAGGCACATGAAAAACTGTATTTTTGTGCAACATGAAGGATCTCAAAAACTGCCTTAAAACATGCAAAATGCTCTTTATAACAGTTATGGTTCAGACAGACCCGTCTAACCTACCTCGTTTGTTAACCAAATAGATCATATTTCATATAAAAATGCATGTTTTCCTAATATCCAGGCAAAAGCTCACATTCCAACGGCAGCTCCTGATGCACACCACGGACTCCCAAAAGTCTGGCGGTGATAATAGATCTACTGTCGGGTCATTACTAACCCAAGCCAGCCATTTGTTTTCGCATAGAAAACATCTCACAAATCACGGGGAAAGCCTATTATAATATCATTATTTCTCTCAAAAGAATTATGATTAATTTGTCTTTCGTCCCCAGACATCCTCACTAAAATTGCAAGCTAACGAGAGAATATCTCATTTGTTCATACACTGCACATCACGGCCCACTGCTGTGTTGCAGATGCAAATCTGCCAGAACTATGGTATTTACCATAGGAAATCCTGATAAGCTCAACATCAAAACAGGCTTATATTAACAGGTAGCTAAACATGAATTACGATTCATGTTTAACTTGAACAAAGTTCTCCAGAGCTGCTGGTGTGAGGAAAACACGAGGGATTTGTGTGTTAACTTTTATGGCTTATTTTCAGGAACAAGACCCAAGAAACTCTAACAGAACAACCAAACCCGAGGAAGTGATGTTCCAAACCGAAGAGTAAAAAGGCGAAAAACTCATAAAAGATACAGCAATCGCGACTTGACAGACCCTGTGTCGCGACGTGAAGAGAAGCAAGAAATAAAGATCCAGACCTACAGCAATCGCGACGCGACGGAAGACATTGTCGCGACGCGAAGCACTAGGACGCGACAATACCAACTTCTTGATCGCAAGACTACCAACACAACGCACTAGCCAGACCAGTGGCCGACCAAAAGCAGCACTCGACGCACCCTCGCGACGCGACGGACCCATTGGTCGCGACGCGATTGCTGTGTTCAGCAAGTATAAATAGAGGCACTCTATGCACGGTTTTAGACACCCTTATATACCAATTTACATCCTTTAGACACCAACTTACCAATTCACTATCTATCAGTTGTAATAGTTTAAAACCTTTCTTAGTTAGTTGTTTAGAAACAATAGATTATCCATCTCGGTGGTAATTCTAGTGATTCAAGATAATTCGAAGGAAAAACGCACCAAGTTACATGCCGAGGAACACCAAGACCATCTCCACGATCATCACTCGAATGGAAGGCTAATCTCTTCAGATTACTTCCGGTAATGTTATCATACCTTTAGTGTAACATGTTTTTACTTTGATTCCGAACAAATGTTTTACTATTGTAACTTTTAAACTCTCATCTCTTTGAATACAATTAGTGAATCATTTGTGTCTACTTCTACTTGCTATCATATTCTCAAGACATAGTATTACCAACATATTATTCGTGCCTATCTCACCTAAATAACGAGCTAAGACGGATAATCGGTTAATATACTTTGTGCCCAAGTAATATGTTAATAAGTTGTAACGTTACTATCATCTAGATAAAACATAATATTGTCAAACCATTGTTTGTGCCTAAGCTACTTAATTGTTAGACAAAGACAAATAATTGATTCAACATGTTATGTATTTACCCATGTAATAGTAATTGTCAGTAAACTATAATTAAGTCAAAGTAATTATATCGGAATCATTATAGTAAAACATGCGAAACTAATTGTTGATAACTAAACCGGAAGTAATTCTTTCTCTATTCTCAAGTTATAATTTCAATATTTTTACCATCACAGTCAATATTTACTTTACAACTCGTTAAAAGTTAACCACTAAATCCTTGGACACGACCCCGCTTGCCCTATCTACGTAGTAAAAGTGGGTTATTTAGATCAACCAAATAGACACTCCGTAGCATCTCACTTTCAACCAGGAGATTATGATGATCCTTCACCTATAATATTTCCACACGGAAACGAACATATTGTAGAAATTCGACCACAATTAATTGGAGTAATTCCACTTTTTCGTGGTTATAAAAATGAGGATCCTTATAATCACTTGTATGAATTTCTTGCAATAGCTAACGCAAACACTCCAAGAGAAACCAATAGAGATACCTTTAAATTGCATTTATTTCCATTCACCTTAAAAGAAAAAGCAAAATATTGGTTTACATCACTTGCTCCTGGAAGTTTTAATACTTGGGATCAATTGAGAACCAACTTTTTACAAGAGTTTTACCCAGCTAGTAAAACCACAGAAATAAGAAAAGCAATACAAGATTTTTCACAAAAACCCAACGAAGAATTTCATGATGCTTTCGAACGTCTTAAGGAATTATTACGATCGTGTCCACATCATGAATTTCCTCGTTGGCAACTTGTACGGTATTTCTTTGATGGAGTAGATAGCACGAACCAATCCATGATAAACGCTGCCTCAAGTGGTACGTTTATGTTGCAATATAGTGAGAATGCATGGAGATTTTTGGAACAATTGAGTAATGGTTCAAAAGCCAATTACTCAACAAAAACACATGAGAATCCAAACCAAACGGTTGCAACAATAGCACTCGATAAGACATGGAAAAACGGAGTAAAATCTGACATCATGTCTTTAAGCAAAAAAGTTGATTTATTGCTTACGAGTCTTGGAAAATAGAAGGGTGTTAATGTTTTGTAGGGACAGAAGCCATGTGCAAATTGTGGAAACATGGGACACAATGCGCACAATTGCACGAAAACGCATGAAGAACTCAACCATTTAAGTGGATATGGTCAATACCATAATCCACAAAGACCTTCCAGACCCAACCATCAGGGAAATTTTCATAACAACAATCAGGGGAATTTTCATAACAACAATCAGGGGAATTTTCATAACAACAACCAGGGGAATTTTAATAATAACAATCAGAGAGGACCATATCAAAACCAGCATCAAAACCAGCAACGGACATTTCAACCCAACCACAATGGAAGAGAAGGAGGTACAAGCAGAAAAGAACCGGAAAATGAAGGAACAAAGCTAGACAAAATAATGGAATTCATCACCCAAACATACCAGAAGACCGACACCAACACCAAAACGATCGCTGCGATAGAGAAGCAAATAGCACAATTAGCTGAACAACTTGGGAAAAGAGAAGAAGGAAAATTCCCAAGCAACACAACTGTGAATCCTTCCCACAGTCAAAGACCGGGAAAAGAACATCAAGTCAACCAGTCATCTCTTTACGAAGCGGGAAGAAAGTCAACAATCAGGTAAGTTCTCTTCCCAACCCAACTTTAGAAGAGGAAAGTGATACCGAAGAAATCTACAATGAAAAAGAGGAATTAGAAAAAATTTTAAAAGAAAAAGAAATAGAAATTGAACAAAATAACATCGCACCATATCCTTCAGCCCTTGAACCGTCGACTTCTAAAGACACAAAACGGACTAAGTCGGAAGACATGTGGGAAGTCTTTTCCCAAGTCAAAATAAACATTCCCTTAGTCAAATTAATCAGAGAAGTCCCCTCATACGCGAAATTTCTGAAAGATTTATGCATTCAGAAAAGAAAATTAAAATCGCGTCTCCCAAAGAAAGTAGACTTAACAGAACATGCAAGTTCTATAGTCTCCAACTCTCTTCCTCCTAAGCTTAAAGATCCAGGAGCACCCTTAATCTCTGTCACCGTGGGTAACATAAACATAAAAAAGGCACTTTTAGACCTTGGAGCAAGTGTCAACATTCTTCCAGGGAATTTGTTTGATCAGTATGAACTAGGCAATCTGGAACATACTGATATCATTTTACAACTTGCTGACAAATCCACAAAAATCCCAAGAGGAATGTTGACCGATGTTATAATCAAGGTGGATGAATTTTACTATCCAGTTGACTTTTTAGTGCTTGATACTGAACATACTTATAAGGAAAGTCAGGCTTCAATTATTTTGGGACGACCATTTTTGGCAACAACAAACGCCCAAATTAATTGTAGAACAGGAGCAATGGATATCGCCTTTGGAAATAGAAAACTCCGATTAAATGTCTTTAATACATTTAATAATTCATCAACGGAACATGAGTGTTATCAAGTTGATGTAGTTGATGACTTAGTGCATCAAGCTACACCAACCATCTTAAGATCTGATAAATTGGAAGGTTTTCTTAACAATACCAGGATTGAGGACATGGACACAAAAGAGGTACACATGATGGAAGAGGTTTTTCAAACACAGCAATGGAAAACACCATGGATCCCACAAGTTGAAAAATTACCCACAAACTTTTCAGCACCGTTAAAATCATCTTGTGAAGTACCACCGGTGTTAGAATTGAAAACATTACCAAAACATTTGAAATATTCATTCTTGGGAGCTAACAAAACTCTACCTGTAATAATTTCTGCTGATTTAACAGGTGCTCAAGAGGAAACGTTGTTAGAAGTGTTGGTGAAGTACAAGGAAGCTATTGGATGGACAATAGCAGATCTGAAGGGGATAAGTCCAGCGATGTGTATGCACAGAATCATTACTGAAGAAGGAATAAAACCATCCCGAGAAACACAACGACGGTTGAACCCGAATCTTAGAGAAGTAGTCAAGAAGGAGGTACTCAAATGGTTGGACGCTGATATTATTTACCCAATATCCGACAGCGATTGGGTAAGTCCAACCCAAACAGTGCCCAAGAAATCAGGAATCACAGTGGTCGAAACAGAAGATGGAGAAAAGATGACCACCAGACCAATCACAGGATGGAGAGTATGCATCGACTACCGCAAGTTGAATGCTGCAACATCAAAGGATCATTTACCACTCCCATTCATAGACCAAATAGTCGAAAAACTATCTGGAAAGAAATTCTACTGTTTTTTAGACGGATACTCGGGATACAACCAAATTGCCATCCATCCTGAGGATCAGGCTAAAACAACCTTTACTTGTCCCTATGGCACCTTCGCATTCCGAAGGATGCCATTCGGATTATGTAATGCTCCCGCCACGTTCCAACGTTGCATGATGGCTATATTTTCTAATATGGTGGGAGAATCACTAGAAATTTTCATGGATGATTTTTCGATATTTGGCTCCTCTTTTGAAAAAATTGTTTAAAACAGCTGGAGAAGGTACTAAAAAGATGCACAGAATCTAATTTAATTTTAAGCTGGGAGAAGAGCCATTTCATGGTCAAGGAAGGAATTGTACTTGGGCATGTCGTTTCAGAACGCGGTTTTGAAGTCGACAGAGCCAAAGTAGAAATCATTTCCACCCTTCCCCCACCAAGCTCGGTAAAAGGCATCCGTTCCTTTCTTGGACATGCCGGATTTTACCGACGATTTATTAAAGATTTTAGTACCATTTCTAAGCCACTGTGCAAACTGTTATTAAAAGACGCACCATTTGTCTTTGATAACGACTGTCAAGAAGCATTCACCATTCTGAAACATAAATTAACTGAAGCACCAATTTTGCAAGCACCTAATTGGCTTCTTCCTTTTGAGATAATGTGTGATGCTAGTGATTATGCTGTAGGAGCAGTATTGGGACAAAGAGTGGACAAGAAACTAGTTGTTATTTGCTATTCAAACAAAACATTCTCTGAGGCACAGCTTAATTATACCACCACTGAGAAAGAACTTTTGGCGGTTGTGTACGCTCTAGATAAATTTAGATCTTACATCTGGGGATCTAAGGTTATTTTATACACAGACCACAGCGTCATCCGTCATCTGATGGAAAAGAAGGAAACAAAACCACGGCTCATTCGGTAGGTACTTTTGTTGCAGGAGTTCGACATAGAGATCCGAGATAAAAGGGATCTAAAAATGTGGTGGCTGATCATCTCTCCAGAATCCAAACCGATGAAATCCAAGGGGAAACTATACGGGAGGATTTCCCTGACGAGCAATTGTTTTCTATTCAAAAATTACCATGGTTTGCTAATCTGGTTAACTATTTTGTAACACGACAAACACCACAACATTGGACCACTCAACAAAAGAGATATTTTTTCTCCCAAACCAAGAAATATCTGTGGGAGGATACATATCTGTTCAAAATAGGAGCAGACAAAGTTATCAGGAGATGTGTGCCAGACGATGAACAGACGGACATTCTCCGTCACTGTCACTCATACGCATGCGGAGGACACTTCAGTGCTAAAAAGACTGGGCACCGAGTTCTCCAAAGTGGTTTTTTCTGGCCCTCTCTATTTAAAGATGCTTACACGTATGTCAAAGCTTGTGATAGATGCCAACAGATGGGGGGAATCTCAAGACGAGACATGATGCCGATGTCCCCGATACTAATTGTCGAAATTTTTGACGTTTGGGGCATTGACTTCATGGGACCATTCCCTACATCATTTGGAAATTTATATATTTTATTAGCTGTTGACTACGTGTCCAAATGGGTAGAAGCTGAAGCTACCAAAACAAACGACCACAGTGTCGTATGCAAATTTGTAAAAAAGAACATTTTCTCAAGACACGGAATCCCTCGAACCATCATAAGTGACGGGGGTTCCCATTTTAAAAATAGACATTTTGCAAAGGTTTTAAAACACTATGGCGTTACCCACAAAATTGGTACACCATATCATCCACAGACAAGTGGACAAGCGGAGGTGTCTAATCGAGAAATTAAAAGAATTCTAGAAAAGACAGTCAGACCAGACCGAAAGGACTGGTCCATTCGATTAGATGATGCCTTATGGGCCTATCGGACGGCATATAAAACCCTCATCGGAATGTCCCCGTATAGACTTGTGTATGGCAAACCATGCCATCTACCTGTGGAGATAGAACACCGTGCCATGTGGGCAATCAAAAACGCTAATATTAATTTAACTGATGCAGGTGAAGAGAGAAAATTACAGTTATCAGAATTGGAAGAAATAAGGAAAGAGGCATATGAGAGTTCAAAAATTTATAAAGAGAAAACAAAAGACTTTCATGACCGCCATATTGTCCGAAAACAGTTTCATATAGGACAATTAGTATGGTTATTTGATTCACGTCTCAAGCTCTTTCCCAGAAAATTGAAAAGCAAATGGACTGGTCCGTATGTTATAACAGATGTTGCACTACATGGTGCAATAGAAATTAAACCAGAAAAAGGAGGAGAACCGTTTAAAGTAAATGGACAACGGTTAAAACCTTATATTCAATTGGTAGATAATTCAAAAGTAGTTTTTGATAAAATTGCTTTAACAAATCCAAAAGATATAACCAATTGAGCATAAGGCACTGCGTCCGGCTGAAGACGTTAAACTTAGCGCTTTTCGGGAGGCAACCCGAGTACTTTGTGGGAGTGTTCACTACAAACCCTCATTTACACTTATGCAAAGCATAAGTGTGTAGTGTGTTATTTATTTGTTTTTAGTGTGTTTTATTTCATAAAAACATAAAAAACATAAAAAATTGTGTGTATTAAATATACGGACATACAGGTGAAAATAGGGGATAAAAACAAAGTTGAAAATTGAAAAAATAGCCCTCTGAAGAACCCTCGCGACGTGACAAAAATCCCTCGCGACCGCGAGAGCAGGTAAATCGCGATTAAGAAAATCCAGATGTTCAGGACTCGCGACGCGACCAAGGCATCCGTCGCGACGCGAAGGAGCATGACCAGGTACTTAACCCTAACTTTATCAGATCCGCCGTTTTTTACCTCACTCTCCCTCTTCGCGATTCTCTCTCACGACCAGCTCTAAATCCGACTAAATCTCTCGATTTTCTTCGTTTTTCTTGTGCAAACTCATCATACAAGGTACGTATAACACTCCTCTACCTTCGATTAGTGATTATACATATCAAAACATAGAAAAATCTCGCGGATTTAGGTCCGAACCGATGATTGCGATCGGTTGCACTTAAATGTTGTTATTTCCTGAAATTGATGCTTGTACATGTTAGATATATCACCTAGGAACCTTGTTGACTTAATGCATTAAGTTAAAACCGAGCAAAACAGGAAAAATCGGTCCTCCCGTTCGGTCCGATCGCCGCTCGCGACCGCGACAAGCATCACCCTCGCGACGCGAGGCTTGAACATGGCAGGACGCGACCAGGTCGCGAAGGCTGGGCAGGGGCTGATTTTTTGTGTTCATTTTTGCTAAATTCTTGCATGTAAAGCCTGATTGATGATTTGTATAACTTGGAAAAATTGCAGATATGGCACCACGAAGAGAACAAAGGCAACAGCCAGAAGAAAGGGACAATCTCCCTCTGCATCCATGGTTGCGATTCCCACAAACCATTCCCTCAGCCAGGAAAAATTTATACGAGACAAATGTGGAGAAATACAGACGAAGAGATGTCGAGCCAGCCCTAGTATTGGACTGGAATTTTGCCAATACTGTTGGGATCACTGCAGCACTTGACCAGTATTTGGTCAAGACAGATGGCACCTACACGAGCTATGCATGGAGGAATCTGTTCCAGATCAGAGAGCATAGCTACAAAGAGCTGATGCTGGAGTTTTTCTCCACAGTATCCTTCGACCCGACCGAGGAGGATATGTTCGTACGCACAGCTATTTCCTTCCGACTTGGAGGGGAAGCCAGACAGTGCAGTGTTGCTGAGCTGGGATGGAGACTGGGTCTCTATCCACATGGTGATTCTCGCACACCAGCATTCAGAGAGTACTTAGCTCAATGCCTCACTGGCCCAACTGAAGAACTGATCAACATCGATTTCTGGGGAGAGATTGCTGATACCTTGTATCTTCCCGAGACTGCAGTGGAGAGTGCGATCCGCTCTCCCATTCACAGGATACTACACCGACTTGTTGCTACCTACGTCAATCAACGGAGGGGCAGCGAGAAGGTTCCAGCTACAGATCTCTTCTACCTATGGTGTCTTTTGACACCAGGGAGGCACTGCAACCTCCCATACTCGCTGGCATATTTCTTGGCTCGCAAGGCCACAGGGGCCAGGTCTTCTAGCCCCCTATGCGGTGGTCATTTGATCACGCGCCTGGCCCACTCATACGGTCTCACAGCATTACCAGCGATACGGGTCATGACCGCGAGCGAGCCCAGAGTCATAGGGCGTCAGTACTTGGAGTCTATGAGGGTGATCTGACAGTCAGGTCCACCAGGGACATACGAGATCGCCGAGCCAGAGCAGGATGAGCAAGCACCCGAGGCTGCTCAAGCACCACCTCCACCTCCCAGGCGCCGTCAGCGCCAGCGTCAGAGATCTCCTGCGCCACCACAGGATCCCGAGCCCGAGATCAACCTCGGGACCATTTACCGACAGATGCAGGATTGGCACCTAGCCGATCAAGTCCAGCATCAGTGGATGGCCGACTCTATGACTGACTTTTTCAGGCATCAGGGATTTCAGCCCCGACATCCATATCCAGGTACTGTTCCACCTGTACCTGATTGGTACACGGGTAGCTATCCTCCAGGAGATGAGGCTGGGCCATCAGGTACTCATTATGATGACGAGGAGGATTGATTTTCTATCTTTTGTTTTAAAAATTGGTGTGAATTTTAAATACTGTTATGTGTTTTAATTATTGTTTGGTGTGAACTTTAAATATTGCATGGTGTGAATTTTCTTGAAGTTTATTTTATGTTTGTTCAGAATGACGTTTGTTTGTGTTGTTGATTATATTACAGAAGGGATCTAACATGCTGGCAGTCAGTTCAGCGCCCAACGTACCAATTGATCCCGCCGATATAAAAAATAAAAAAATAAAAAAATAAAAAATAAAAAATAAAAAAATAAAAATTTTCCAAAAAGAAATCAATTGCGAAAAACTCTATTTTGCTTGAGGACAAGCAAACCTCAAGTGTGTAGTATTTTGATAGTGTTTTATTTTTACAATAAAACACTATCATTAAAAGACCGTTTTATCGCATTAAGACACTCAGAGGCACATGAAAAACTGTATTTTTGTGCAACATGAAGGATCTCAAAAACTGCCTTAAAACATGCAAAATGCTCTTTATAACAGTTATGGTTCAGACAGACCCGTCTAACCTACCTCGTTTGTTAACCAAATAGATCATATTTCATATAAAAATGCATGTTTTCCTAATATCCAGGCAAAAGCTCACATTCCAACGGCAGCTCCTGATGCACACCACGGACTCCCAAAAGTCTGGCGGTGATAATAGATCTACTGTCGGGTCATTACTAACCCAAGCCAGCCATTTGTTTTCGCATAGAAAACATCTCACAAATCACGGGGAAAGCCTATTATAATATCATTATTTCTCTCAAAAGAATTATGATTAATTTGTCTTTCGTCCCCAGACATCCTCACTAAAATTGCAAGCTAACGAGAGAATATCTCATTTGTTCATACACTGCACATCACGGCCCACTGCTGTGTTGCAGAAGCAAATCTGCCAGAACTATGGTATTTACCATAGGAAATCCTGATAAGCTCAACATCAAAACAGGCTTATATTAACAGGTGGCTAGACATGAATTACGATTCATGTTTAACTTGAACAGAGTTCTCCGGAGCTGCTGGTGTGAGGAAAACACGAGGGATTTGTGTGTTAACTTTTATGGCTTATTTTCAGGAACAAGACCCAAGAAACTCTAACAGAACAACCAAACCCGAGGAAGTGATGTTCCAAACCGAAGAGTAAAAAGGCGAAAAACTCATAAAAGATACAGCAATCGCGACTTGACAGACCCTGTGTCGCGACGTGAAGAGAAGCAAGAAATAAAGATCCAGACCTACAGCAATCGCGACGCGACGGAAGACATTGTCGCGACGCGAAGCACTAGGACGCGACAATACCAACTTCTTGATCGCAAGACTACCAACACAACGCACTAGCCAGACCAGTGGCTGACCAAAAGCAGCACTCGACGCACCCTCGCGACGCGACGGACCCATTGGTCGCGACGCGATTGCTGTGTTCAGCAAGTATAAATAGAGGCACTCTATGCACGGTTTTAGACACCCTTATATACCAATTTACATCCTTTAGACACCAAGTTACCAATTCACTATCTATCAGTTGTAATAGTTTAAAACCTTTCTTAGTTAGTTGTTTAGAAACAATAGATTATCCATCTCGGTGGTAATTCTAGTGATTCAAGATAATTCGAAGGAAAAACGCACCAAGTTACATGCCGAGGAACACCAAGACCATCTCCACGATCATCACTCGAATGGAAGGCTAATCTCTTCAGATTACTTCCGGTAATGTTATCATACCTTTAGTGTAACATGTTTTTACTTTGATTCCGAACAAATGTTTTACTATTGTAACTTTTAAACTCTCATCTCTTTGAATACAATTAGTGAATCATTTGTGTCTACTTCTACTTGCTATCATATTCTCAAGACATAGTATTACCAACATATTATTCGTGCCTATCTCACCTAAATAACGAGCTAAGACGGATAATCGGTTAATATACTTTGTGCCCAAGTAATATGTTAATAAGTTGTAACGTTACTATCATCTAGATAAAACATAATATTGTCAAACCATTGTTTGTGCCTAAGCTACTTAATTGTTAGACAAAGACAAATAATTGATTCAACATGTTATGTATTTACCCATGTAATAGTAATTGTCAGTAAACTATAATTAAGTCAAAGTAATTATATCGGAATCATTATAGTAAAACATGCGAAACTAATTCTTGATAACTAAACCGGAAGTAATTCTTTCTCTATTCTCAAGTTATAATTTCAATATTTTTACCATCACAGTCAATATTTACTTTACAACTCGTTAAAAGTTAACCACTAAATCCTTGGACTCGACCCCGCTTGCCCTATCTACGTAGTAAAAGTGGGTTATTTAGATCAACCAAATAGACACTCCGTAGCATCTCACTTTCAACCAGGAGATTATGATGATCCTTCACCTATAATATTTCCACACGGAAACGAACATATTGTAGAAATTCGACCACAATTAATTGGAGTAATTCCACTTTTTTGTGGTTATAAAAATGAGGATCCTTATAATCACTTGTATGAATTTCTTGCAATAGCTAACGCAAACACTCCAAGAGAAACCAATAGAGATACCTTTAAATTGCATTTATTTCCATTCACCTTAAAAGAAAAAGCAAAATATTGGTTTACATCACTTGCTCCTGGAAGTATTAATACTTGGGATCAATTGAGAACCAACTTTTTACAAGAGTTTTACCCAGCTAGTAAAACCACAGAAATAAGAAAAGCAATACAAGATTTTTCACAAAATCCCAACGAAGAATTTCATGATGCTTTCGAACGTCTTAAGGAATTATTACAATCGTGTCCGCATCATGAATTTCCTCGTTGGCAACTTGTACGGTATTTCTTTGATGGAGTAGATAGCACGAACCAATCCATGATAAACGCTGCCTCAAGTGGTACGTTTATGTTGCAAGATAGTGAGAATGCATGGAGATTTTTGGAACAATTGAGTAATGGTTCAAAAGCCAATTACTCAACAAAAAAACATGAGAATCCAAACCAAACGGTTGCAACAATAGCACTCGATAAGACATGGAAAAACGGAGTAAAATCTGACATCATGTCTTTAAGCAAAAAAGTTGATTTATTGCTTACGAGTCTTGGAAAAGAGAAGGGTGTTAATGTTTTGCAGGGACAGAAGCCATGTGCAAATTGTGGAAACATGGGACACAATGCGCACAATTGCACGAAAACGCATGAAGAACTCAACCATTTAAGTGGATATGGTCAATACCATAATCCACAAAGACCTTCCAGACCCAACCATCAGGGAAATTTTCATAACAACAATCAGGGGAATTTTCATAACAACAATCAGGGGAATTTTCATAACAACAACCAGGGGAATTTTAATAATAACAATCAGAGAGGACCATATCAAAACCAGCATCAAAATCAGCAACGGACATTTCAACCCAACCACAATGGAAGAGAAGGAGGTACAAGCAGAAAAGAACCGGAAAATGAAGGAACAAAGCTAGACAAAATAATGGAATTCATCACCCAAACATACCAGAAGACCGACACCAACACCAAAACGATCGCTGCGATGGAGAAGCAAATAGCACAATTAGCTGAACAACTTGGGAAAAGAGAAGAAGGAAAATTCCCAAGCAACACAACTGTGAATCCTTCCCACAGTCAAAGACCGGGAAAAGAACATCAAGTCAACCAGTCATCTCTTTACGAAGCGGGAAGAAAGTCAACAATCAGGTAAGTTCTCTTCCCAACCCAACTTTAGAAGAGGAAAGTGATACCGAAGAAATCTACAATGAAAAAGAGGAATTAGAAAAAATTTTAAAAGAAAAAGAAATAGAAATTGAACAAAATAACATCGCACCATATCCTTCAGCCCTTGAACCGTCGACTTCTAAAGACACAAAACGGACTAAGTCGGAAGACATGTGGGAAGTCTTTTCCCAAGTCAAAATAAACATTCCCTTAGTCAAATTAATCAGAGAAGTCCCCTCATACGCGAAATTTCTGAAAGATTTATGCATTCAGAAAAGAAAATTAAAATCGCGTCTCCCAAAGAAAGTAGACTTAACAGAACATGCAAGTTCTATAGTCTCCAACTCTCTTCCTCCTAAGCTTAAAGATCCAGGAGCACCCTTAATCTCTGTCACCGTGGGTAACATAAACATAAAAAAGGCACTTTTAGACCTTGGAGCAAGTGTCAACATTCTTCCAGGGAATTTGTTTGATCAGTATGAACTAGGCAATCTGGAACATACTGATATCATTTTACAACTTGCTGACAAATCCACAAAAATCCCAAGAGGAATGTTGACCGATGTTATAATCAAGGTGGACGAATTTTACTATCCAGTTGACTTTTTAGTGCTTGATACTGAACATACTTATAAGGAAAGTCAGGCTTCAATTATTTTGGGACGACCATTTTTGGCAACAACAAACGCCCAAATTAATTGTAGAACAGGAGCAATGGATATCGCCTTTGGAAATAGAAAACTCCGATTAAATGTCTTTAATACATTTAATAATTCATCAACGGAACATGAGTGTTATCAAGTTGATGTAGTTGATGACTTAGTGCATCAAGCTACACCAACCATCTTAAGATCTGATAAATTGGAAGGTTTTCTTAACAATACCAGGATTGAGGACATGGACACAAAAGAGGTACACATGATGGAAGAGGTTTTTCAAACACAGCAATGGAAAACACCATGGATCCCACAAGTTGAAAAATTACCCACAAACTTTTCAGCACCGTTAAAATCATCTTTTGAAGTACCACTGGTGTTAGAATTGAAAACATTACCAAAACATTTGAAATATTCATTCTTGGGAGCTAACAAAACTCTACCTGTAATAATTTCTGCTGATTTAACAGGTGCTCAAGAGGAAACGTTGTTAGAAGTGTTGGTGAAGTACAAGGAAGCTATTGGATGGACAATAGCAGATCTGAAGGGGATAAGTCCAGCGATGTGTATGCACAGAATCATTACTGAAGAAGGAATAAAACCATCCCGAGAAACACAACGACGGTTGAACCCGAATCTTAGAGAAGTAGTCAAGAAGGAGGTACTCAAATGGTTGGACGCTGATATTATTTACCCAATATCCGACAGCGATTGGGTAAGTCCAACCCAAACAGTGCCCAAGAAATCAGGAATCACAGTGGTCGAAACAGAAGATGGAGAAAAGATGACCACCAGACCAATCACAGGATGGAGAGTATGCATCGACTACCGCAAGTTGAATGCTGCAACATCAAAGGATCATTTACCACTCCCATTCATAGACCAAATAGTCGAAAAACTATCTGGAAAGAAATTCTACTGTTTTTTAGACGGATACTCGGGATACAACCAAATTGCCATCCATCCTGAGGATCAGGCTAAAACAACCTTTACTTGTCCCTATGGCACCTTCGCATTCCGAAGGATGCCATTCGGATTATGTAATGCTCCCGCCACGTTCCAACGTTGCATGATGACTATATTTTCTAATATGGTGGGAGAATCACTAGAAATTTTCATGGATGATTTTTCGATATTTGGCTCCTCTTTTGAAAATTGTTTAAAACAGCTGGAGAAGGTACTAAAAAGATGCACAGAATCTAATTTAATTTTAAGCTGGGATAAGAGCCATTTCATGGTCAAGGAAGGAATTGTACTTGGGCATGTCGTTTCAGAACGCGGTTTTGAAGTCGACAGAGCCAAAGTACAAATCATTTCCACCCTTCCCCCACCAAGCTCGGTAAAAGGCATCCGTTCCTTTCTTGGACATGCCGGATTTTACCGACGATTTATTAAAGATTTTAGTACCATTTCTAAGCCACTGTGCAAACTGTTATTAAAAGACGCACCATTTGTCTTTGATAACGACTGTCAAGAAGCATTCACCATTCTGAAACATAAATTAACTGAAGCACCAATTTTGCAAGCACCTAATTGGCTTCTTCCTTTTGAGATAATGTGTGATGCTAGTGATTATGCTGTAGGAGCAGTATTGGGACAAAGAGTGGACAAGAAACTAGTTGTTATTTGCTATTCAAGCAAAACATTCTCCGAGGCACAGCTTAATTATACCACCACTGAGAAAGAACTTTTGGCGGTTGTGTACGCTCTAGATAAATTTAGATCTTACATCTAGGGATCTAAGGTTATTTTATACACAGACCACAGCGCCATCCGTCATCTGATGGAAAAGAAGGAAACAAAACCACGGCTCATTCGGTGGGTACTTTTGTTGCAGGAGTTCGACATAGAGATCCGAGATAAAAAGGGATCTAAAAATGTGGTGGCTGATCATCTCTCCAGAATCCAAACCGATGAAATCCAAGGGGAAACTATACGGGAGGATTTCCCTGACGAGCAATTGTTTTCTATTCAAAAATTACCATGGTTTGCTAATCTGGTTAACTATTTTGTAACAGGACAAACACCACAACATTGGACCACTCAACAAAAGAGATATTTTTTCTCCCAAACCAAGCAATATCTGTGGGAGGATACAGATCTGTTCAAAATAGGAGCAGACCAAGTTATCAGGAGATGTGTGCCAGACGATGAACAGACGGACATTCTCCGTCACTGTCACTCATACGCATGCGGAGGACACTTCAGTGCTAAAAAGATTGGGCACCGAGTTCTCCAAAGTGGTTTTTTCTGGCCCTCTCTATTTAAAGATGCTTACACGTATGTCAAAGCTTGTGATAGATGCCAACAGATGGGGGGAATCTCAAGACGAGACATGATGCCGATGTCCCCGATACTAATTGTCGAAATTTTTGACGTTTGGGGCATTGACTTCATGGGACCATTCCCTACATCATTTGGAAATTTATATATTTTATTAGCTGTTGACTACGTGTCCAAATGGGTAGAAGCTGAAGCTACCAAAACAAACGACCACAGTGTCGTATGCAAATTTGTAAAAAAGAACATTTTCTCAAGACACGGAATCCCTCGAACCATCATAAGTGACGGGGGTTCCCATTTTAAAAATAGACATTTTGCAAAGGTTTTAAAACACTATGGCGTTACCCACAAAATTGGTACACCATATCATCCACAGACAAGTGGACAAGCGGAGGTGTCTAATCGAGAAATTAAAAGAATTCTAGAAAAGACAGTCAGACCAGACCGAAAGGACTGGTCCATTCGATTAGATGATGCCTTATGGGCCTATCGGACGACATATAAAACCCCCATCGGAATGTCCCCGTATAGACTTGTGTATGGCAAACCATGCCATCTACCTGTGGAGATAGAACACCGTGCCATGTGGGCAATCAAAAACGCTAATATTAATTTAACTGATGCAGGTGAAGAGAGAAAATTACAGTTATCAGAATTGGAAGAAATAAGGAAAGAGGCATATGAGAGTTCAAAAATTTATAAAGAGAAAACAAAAGACTTTCATGACCGCCACATTGTCCGAAAACAGTTTCATATAGGACAATTAGTATGGTTATTTGATTCACGTCTCAAGCTCTTTCCCAGAAAATTGAAAAGCAAATGGACTGGTCAGTATGTTATAACAGATGTTGCACTACATGGTGCAATAGAAATTAAACCAGAAAAAGGAGGAGAACCGTTTAAAGTAAATGGACAACGGTTAAAACCTTATATTCAATTGGTAGATAATTCAAAAGTAGTTTTTGATAAAATTGCTTTAACAAATCCAAAAGATCTAACCAATTGAGCATAAGGCACTGCGTCCGGCTGAAGACGTTAAACTTAGCGCTTTTCGGGAGGCAACCCGAGAACTTTATGGGAGTGTTCACTGCAAACCCTCATTTACACTTATGCAAAGCATAAGTGTGTAGTGTGTTATTTATTTGTTTTTAGTGTGTTTTATTTCATAAAAACATAAAAAACATAAAAAATTGTGTGTATTAAATATACGGACATACAGGTGAAAAGAGGGGATAAAAACAAAGTTGAAAATTGAAAAAATAGCCCTCTGAAGAACCCTCGCGACGTGACAAAAATCCCTCGCGACCGCGAGAGCAGGTAAATCGCGATTAAGAAAATCCAGATGTTCAGGACTCGCGACGCGACCAAGGCATCCGTCGCGACGCGAAGGAGCATGACCAGGTACTTAACCCTAACTTTATCAGATCCGCCGTTTTTTACCTCACTCTCCCTCTTCGCGATTCTCTCTCATGGCCAGCTCTAAATCCGACTAAATCTCTCGATTTTTTTCGTTTTTCTTGTGCAAACTCATCATACAAGGTACGTATAACACTCCTCTACCTTCGATTAGTGATTATACATATCAAAACATAGAAAAATCTCGTGGATTTAGGTCCGAACCGATGATTGCGATCGGTTGCACTTAAATGTTGTTATTTCTTGAAATTGATGCTTGCACATGTTAGATATATCACCTAGGAACCTTGTTGACTTAATGCATTAAGTTAAAACCGAGCAAAACAGGAAAAATTGGTCCTCCCGTTCGGTCCGATCGCCGCTCGCGACCGCGACAAGCATCACCCTCGCGACGCGAGGCTTGAACAGGGCAGGACGCGACCAGGTCGCGAAGGCTGGGCAGGGGCTGATTTTTTGTGTTCATTTTTGCTAAATTCTTGCATGTAAAGCCTGATTGATGATTTGTATAACTTGGAAAAATTGCAGATATGGCACCACGAAGAGAACAAAGGCAACAGCCAGAAGAAAGGGACAATCTCCCTCTGCATCCATGGTTGCGATTCCCACAAACCATTCCCTCGGCCAGGAAAAATTTATACGAGACAAATGTGGAGAAATACAGACGAAGAGATGTCGAGCCAGCCCTAGTATTGGACTGGAATTTTGCCAATACTGTTGGGATCACTACAGCACTTGACCAGTATTTGGTCAAGACAGATGGCACCTACACGAGCTATGCATGGAGGAATCTGTTCCAGATCAGAGAGCATAGCTACAAAGAGCTGATGCTGGAGTTTTTCTCCACAGTATCCTTCGACCCGACCGAGGAGGATATGTTCGTACGCACAGCTATTTCCTTCCGACTTGGAGGGGAAGCCAGACAGTGCAGTGTTGCTGAGCTGGGATGGAGACTGGGTCTCTATCCACATGGTGATTCTCGCACACCAGCATTCAGAGAGTACTTAGCTCAATGCCTCACTGGCCCAACTGAAGAACTGATCAACACCGATTTCTGGGGAGAGATTGTTGATACCTTGAATCTTCCCGAGACTGCAGTGGAGAGTGCGATCCGCTCTCCCATTCACAGGATACTACACCGACTTGTTGCTACCTCCGTTAATCAACGGAGGGGCAGCGAGAAGGTTCCAGCTGCAGATCTCTTCTACCTGTGGTGTCTTTTGACACCAGGGAGGCACTGCAACCTCCCATACTCGCTGGCATATTTCTTGGCTCGCAAGGCCACAGGGCCCAGGTCTTCTAGCCCCCTATGCGGTGGTCATTTGATCACGCGCCTGGCCCACTCATACGGTCTCACAGCATTACCAGCGATACGGGTCATGACCGCGAGCGAGCCTAGAGTCATAGGGCGTCAGTACTTGGAGTCTATGAGGGTGATCCGACAGTCAGGTCCACTAGGGACATACGAGATCGCCGAGCCAGAGCAGGATGAGCAAGCACCCGAGGCTGCTCAAGCACCACCTCCACCTCCCAGGCGCCGTCAACGCCAGCGTCAGAGATCTCCTGCGCCACCACAGGATCCCGAGCCCGAGATCAACCTCGGGACCATTTACCGACAGATGCATGATTGGCACCTAGCCAATCAAGTCCAGCATCAGTGGATGGCCGACTCTATGACTGACTTTTTCAGGCATCAGGGATTTCAGCCCCGACATCCATATCCAGGTACTGTTCCACCTGTACCTGATTGGTACACGGGTAGCTATCCTCCAGGAGATGAGGCTGGGCCATCAGGTACTCATTATGATGACGAGGAGGATTGATTTTCTATCTTTTGCTTTAAAAATTGGTGTGACTTTTAAATACTGTTATGTGTTTTAATTATTGTTTGGTGTGAACTTTAAATATTGCATGGTGTGAATTTTCTTGAAGTTTATTTTATGTTTGTTCAGAATGACGTTTGTTTGTGTTGTTGATTATATTACAGAAGGGATCTAACATGCTGGCAGTCAGTTCAGCGCCCAACGTACCAATTGATCCCGCCGATATAAAAAATAAAAAAAATAAAAAAATAAAAAATAAAAAATAAAAAAAATAAAAATTTTCCAAAAAGAAATCAATTGCGAAAAACTCTATTTTGCTTGAGGACAAGCAAATCTCAAGTGTGTAGTATTTTGATAGTGTTTTATTTTTACAATAAAACACTATCATTAAAAGACCGTCTTATCGCATTAAGACACTCAGAGGCACATGAAAAACTGTATTTTTGTGCAACATGAAGGATCTCAAAAACTGCCTTAAAACATGCAAAATGCTCTTTATAACAGATATGGTTCAGACAGACCCGTCTAACCTACCTCGTCTGTTAACCAAATAGATCATATTTCATATAAAAATGCATGTTTTCCTAATATCCAGGCAAAAGCTCACATTCCAACGGCAGCTCCTGATACACACCACGGACTCTCAAAAGTCTGGCGGTGATAATAGATCTACTGTCGGGTCATTACTAACCCAAGCCAGCCATTTGTTTTCGCATAGAAAACATCTCACAAATCACGGGGAAAGCCTATTATAATATCATTATTTCTCTCAAAAGAATTATTATTAATTTGTCTTTCGTCCCCAGACATCCTCACTAAAATTGCAAGCTAACGAGAGAATATCTCATTTGTTCATACACTGCACATCACGGCCCACTGCTGTGTTGCAGATGCAAATCTGCCAGAACTATGGTATTTACCATAGGAAATCCTGATAAGCTCAACATCAAAACAGGCTTATATTAACAGGTAGCTAAACATGAATTACGATTCATGTTTAACTTGAACAAAGTTCTCCAGAGCTGCTGGTGTGAGGAAAACACGAGGGATTTGTGTGTTAACTTTTATGGCTTATTTTCAGGAACAAGACCCAAGAAACTCTAACAGAACAACCAAACCCGAGGAAGTGATGTTCCAAAACGAAGAGTAAAAAGGCGAAAAACTCATAAAAGATACAGCAATCGCGACTTGACAGACCCTGTGTCGCGACGTGAAGAGAAGCAAGAAATAAAGATCCAGACCTACAGCAATCGCGACGCGACGGAAGACATGGTCGCGACGCGAAGCACTAGGACGCGACAATACCAACTTCTTGATTGCGAGACTACCAACACAACGCACTAGCCAGACCAGTGGCCGACCAAAAGCAGCACTCGACGCACCCTCGCGATGCGACGGACCCATTGGTCGCGACGCGATTGCTGTGTTCAGTAAGTATAAATAGAGGCACTCTATGCACGGTTTTAGACACCCTTATATACCAATTTACATCCTTTAGACACCAAGTTACCAATTCACTATCTATCAGTTGTAATAGTTTAAAACCTTTCTTAGTTAGTTGTTTAGAAACAATAGATTATCCATCTCGGTGGTAATTCTAGTGATTCAAGATAATTCGAAGGAAAAACGCACCAAGTTACATGCCGAGGAACACCAAGACCATCTCCACGATCATCACTCGAATGGAAGGCTAATCTCTTCAGATTACTTCCGGTAATGTTATCATACATTTAGTGTAACATGTTTTTACTTTGATTCCGAACAAATGTTTTACTATTGTAACTTTTAAACTCTCATCTCTTTGAATACAATTAGTGAATCATTTGTGTCTACTTCTACTTGCTATCATATTCTCAAGACATAGTATTACCAACATATTATTCGTGCCTATCTCACCTAAATAACGAGCTAAGACGGATAATCGGTTAATATACTTTGTGCCCAAGTAATATGTTAATAAGTTGTAACGTTACTATCATCTAGATAAAACATAATATTGTCAAACCATTGTTTGTGCCTAAGCTACTTAATTGTTAGACAAAGACAAATAATTGATTCAACATGTTATGTATTTACCCATGTAATAGTAATTGTCAGTAAACTATAATTAAGTCAAAGTAATTATATCAGAATCATTATAGTAAAACATGCGAAACTAATTCTTGATAACTAAACCGGAAGTAATTCTTTCTCTATTCTCAAGTTATAATTTCAATATTTTTACCATCACAGTCAATATTTGCTTTACAACTCGTTAAAAGTTAACCACTAAATCCTTGGACTCGACCCCGCTTGCCCTATCTACGTAGTAAAAGTGGGTTATAAATTGTTTTTGACGCGTGTGACGATAGCGTTGTCACGCCCAACATTCTCAAATATCTTTTGGAGCTCGGAGGACATGGTATCTAACATATGGCAAGCAACCTTATTCTACTCATCATAGTGCTTATCATGAGTAGCAACCTGTTCTTGGGTAGCATCGTGAGTAAGTTCGGGGATTTCCTTATCAAGAGCATACTCTTTATTCTCGTACCTTAGGGTGATCCTTAAGGTACGGGTCCAATCCAGATAATTGGGTCCTGTGAGTTTCCCCCTTGATAGTACGGAGAGCAGTGAAAAGTTTAAGTGTGGTGGTGGGGGTGGAGGAACTAGAGGAAGAGGAGGATGAATGTTTGGATTAGCATTTTCAGTAAACATCTATTAAAAGAAAGTTTTAGTTAGTTTGATTAATCCTTAAAAATAATTACCCAAGAATAAAATTATTTAACAAGGCTAGGATCCATATTGCACTTCATGATATGAAGAGAGATGTTGTGGTCACACCATGAAGCTTATTTAGGTAGGAAATACTATTCACCAATTTCAATCACTATGAAATTCCTAGATCTTTGAGATTTATTGACTAAGGTTAACGACATGTTAATCTCATTTATGCTCATCTTAGTCCATGATAGGGATGTCTTGGATCATGGATTAGATGATGGATCAACCATGCAAAAACATGTGATTCTCAACTCAAGATACGCTTGAGTATCGCAAGTGCCACATCACCTTCAACTACAATCTCAATTTGATGTACCGACAAACCACACACGCTCTGTCAACAAATTATAAAGAAAATGTGTGTTTTTCATTGGTAGCATATGATTCATGTTTTACTTATTTAAAACAGGATTTTGTTTTAATACTTTAAGGTTATACTTTTTAATTTGAAACATTGTCCTATTGACATCGCAGCGGTCGTCATGCGGTCAAAAATAGTAAAATAACCTCACTCTCACTTAGCACAGTGGTAGTCAGGGTCGATCCACAGGAGTTATGTGGTCAAGGTAGGCAACAGATTACCAACTGTAGTGTCACTTCTACAGCCAGAGGATCTAGTTTCCGACTTATACCCAAAACAATCCCAAAAATCAAAAATCAATAAATCCAACTCAAGCATCAACTAACTAAAACCAATAACTAATCCTAATTACCTACTGAAATCAGAAGTATAATTCAAAATCAGAAGTAACCAAGATCAATTCCAAACATTCAACACAGTCAAACATCCAAATTCCATTCAAAAGCATAAAATACCGAAAACAGAGCAACTAACACTAACCGAATGATTATTATTAAAAACTCAGATCCCAATGGTTCAAAACAGTAAACATCAAATTCAAAAACTAAAACCCAGTGCCAATGGTTGTCACACCCAAAGACACTCGCTAAATCTACCGAAATCACTAAACTAATTGGAAATTAAAAGAGAAAACATAAAATACCAATGCCAGGTCTTTGCTGTATTTTTCGACCTAAAACCCTCTATTTATAGTTGCAAAAATTAAGCGACCACGCCGCACACAAGTGAAATCCGCGGCGCGCGTATGGGTTTATCCCCGTTTTCTCGGCATTTGAATTTTCTCCACCGCGTCGCACCTTTGTGAATCCCGCGGCGCACGTGCGAATTCGACTGATTTGTCTTTATCTTCAAACTTCTTCCATTTTGTACGCTTTTAGCCCCTGTTTACATCATTTCTTTCCAAACAAGCACTGACACAAAAAGTGAGAATACCAAAGCATATATGATATAATTTCATTAAGAATAGGGCTCAACAACGACTAAAATACTTGATATTACTAGGCGTTGTCACCTATCAAACCCTTTCGATAGCTGCACTGAAAACGTAAAAGACGATGAGGGTGGTAAGCATTAAGCTAAAACTTTCCTCATTTGAAATCAAAGAGACCTCTTTAAACCTTCTTGATAGCATTAGAGCGGGTGAGCCTAGTTGTGGTAAGACTAACAATGTATTTAATATTATATTATACATATAGATACAATTCTAATATATATAGATAAATTTTAAAGCATTTTCAACTTTTCATGTTTAATAATTAATACGAATTAAAAACGCGAGGACGCAATGTTAATAATTAATATAAACAATTATCCAACAATATTTTAAGAGGTATAACCAATATTTGAAAAATCATCATATTTAAGTTTCTTGCAAAACAAGTTAGGAAACTTGCTAAACAAGTTAGGGTTGTAAATGTGTTGCCAAATCAGAATCTGATGCATCACTTTTCCTAGTAAACCATAGTTTCCAATTTTTAGGTTCAAGGTTAATTATGACAAAAAGTCATAGAAAACGAAAATAAGAATTTCTCACCTATCAAAACCCTAAAATCGAAAATCATAACATGCAAACAAGATTTTACACAAATCAATTTGGATCTAATAGTGCAAATATCTATGAACTAAGGCTCTAATACCACTGAAAGGTTTTGAACATGCTAACATAATCATATGGCAGTTGAAGCATATTAAGATTCTAGTCAAATGTTTAAACTAAAACCTACAAGGATCTTATGTTTATACTATTATTGCAACTACAACAAAGATGAAAAACATACCTCTTTATTAGCCAAAGATCTCCTTGCTTTTAATCATGTACTTTCCACTTTGATTGGATGCAAATGATCCAAACCAGAATCTCTCTAATGGAATCGCACCTAAGAACACCAATGAGCAAGTATGACAACACCTCCTTGAAGTTAGAAGCCAAAAACCAAAACCCTAATTAGAGTTTGGTTGTGTCGCCAAAAAGAGGGAGGAAGAAGAAAGGGTGGTGGCACCTTAAGGAGGGTTGAGTCGCCCCTGGACTGTTACAATTAATTAAACTCTTTTAATTAATTAACACCTAGTCCATGCATTTAATTAATTCTAATTAATTCCAAATTAGTTTCTAATTAATTTATCATAAGATGACAAAATTAATAAGCTAAATTAGATCTTAAGTGTATCCCAGACGATCATACTATTATTAGAAATATTACTGATAGTTATGACCTTAGACACTGTTTTCAACACATTCAACACTTTGGGTTTATAAACCCCAATACAACTCAACTCATAGAATGAATTTATAAAGAATGAAGTAGAGGTTTACCTTTAAAATCGAGTAGATAGCGTTTACTCCTTGAAATCTCCCTCATTTCCCTTCGATTCTAGCTCCAAAAATTCTAGGCATTTGTTTCCCCTCTTATGTTCTTTGGAGTATATATGATAAAAATGAGCTAAAACCTAATTTAGGGTTTAAATTGTATATGTCTATGCGACTTATGCGTCAGGTCGCTCCTCTAAACGCTTCATGTTCTACCATCAAACACATTACGTGATTTGAGCTCACGCGTCACCATCTACTTCTATCCCTTTATTGCATCGTACTATCAAATAGTATCAAGAACAAGAGATTAATTAGAGGACAAACTCTAATTAATGAACACACTCTCGTACATCATTCATACAAAACGGTGTTTACATTATATAACAAAAGATTAAGTATTCTAGATTTATACAAAGCCTAGATAGTCATCCATATCCAAACCCTAAAGATCAGGGATCTTCTGTTAAAAATATCCTTATCTCTATTGAATCCTGAACACACAAGATTCTTAACTTGGTTGACACGTCACGCTGATGTTGAAGGACTTCACCAACGTCAACTCATGCTGATGAGGTCAACATCAACTTATGCTAATAGAGTCAACCTTCAAAACTCTGTTATCATCAAATATTTATATTGACCCAACATGTAGATACTACACTCCATTTCTAGTGGTGTTTGGATGATTAGTGGCCACTTAAATATCATAAATGATTAAGTAATTAGTTTCTAATTACACCTTAATCATTCTAATTAAGGTGTCTAAACCTAAACACCTAATTTTATCCTATACATGCCATCCTTAAGTCCATGCAAAAGCAATGGAAACAACAAGAGTTTAATTTGATCAAATACAAAAAAGTTCATATGTGCAATTAGAAAATTATGCCATTGAGTCAAATTGTACTGTGATTTTATTTGATCGAGTTATGACAGACCTATAAATTACAAGTTTAAACTCCAAGCATGCTTCCATAACTTGTCTAATTTGATTTTAACACCCCTAATTCAACTTTTAATGACTAAGGGTGATTAATTAGAGTTTAAAGCTTTGTTGGAAAGCCAAATTACATCCTAGACATCATCATTAACTTTATCAAATCATATATTAAAGAGATCATCCCATAAACTTAATTTAAGGCTTTTAAACTCAAAGATGATCACTGGATTGCGTTTTCACCCATCATTTGCATTAAGGATGATACAAGTTGACTTCCAATCACATTAAAACTTTATTAACATGTGAAATTTCTAAATTCAATGAATCCATAGGTGTAAAATCAAGCTTATACTTCATTAAAACACCAAAAACTCACTTTCCATCCAATTGAAGAATTTAACATCACGATTTGGATTTGGAACTATTAAAATTACGTCTAAAACACAATGTTAATACTAGTTCACAATCAAACATTTAATTCCATTATATCCATGGATGAATTCATGAAGCTAAGTTTTCAAGCCACCATTAAAGTTTCATAAACTCATGTTTGATCATATATATGAAGGCCACTTCATTAATCAATGTTATACACTTAGAATTCAGAGTAAACTTGATCTAATTTCAAATTCATCATAGAATTTAGATTTGCAGGGGCAATCGAAGGTTAAACAACAAAGAAATGGAAGAATGGCTACTTACAAGGTTCACTTAGATGCATTGACTTAGAAGTACCATACGATCTTCAATTTAGATTCTAATTTTTAACATTCATTCCAGAAATTGGAATATCCCTCATATATCAAACTCTAGTCATCCAAAATGAAAGGGGGAATAGGAGTTAGGAGATCTTAATGGCATCTTTACATATTTGGCAACTTTGGTCCCTTGACTTTTTAAATTCTTTTTACTTTGATCAAAGGTGGAGGCGCTCGTTCAGTATCGCCAAAATTGGAGTCCATTGTCTTGGATCTAGTGAGAATGTGATTCGAACTTCACTGAAAAAAGGTCAACCATACTCTTGGAGGAAGTACAAAAATACATTTTGATTCTTAAGTTAGTAAAGGTTTAAGAGTGAGCATGTAAATATACGTAGAAAGTATGGGTGGATTATCACGTACTGTATCCATGACATGGGGACGATTTTTATAATTGTTGATGGAAGATGGAAAGAAGGAGAAGTGACCTCCATGATATGTCGTTTTATTCAAGATTTGTTCTTAAGCTAACTTTTCATAAGGTAGTGGGTTAAGCTATTCATATGGGACACCAACTCTTGTTGGAGAGAAAATGAGAAGGAGGGGGGGGGGGGGGGCTGTGATACCTAGATGCGTTTTTTGGATATTAGGTACCATGTGGTACTTCGGTTGAGACGTAGTCCCGACTTATGTCTTATGTGTCATTATTCGTGTTGTGGATGCGTTAGTCCGGAGTCTGCCTTAATGTGGTTCAAGTTCGATCCCCATGAAGGAGGTATCCCTATTAGAAAAAATGTGTGGTCTCCTTTTACTCCCTTCATTTTTATTTTTTGACTGTTACCTAAGTATCACATCATCTTCCTCACTCTTTTGAACTTATGAAATTGTCACCTTTCATTATCTCATTTTTAAATTTATTTTGATAATATATTTTATGTGTGGGGTTCAAATATGTATTAATGCATCAATATTATACTTTAGTTATAGAGAATTAAACTATTAATTTTGATATATTTCTTATAATTTTTTAATATTATACGATTTAATATAAAACTATTAAAATTGAAAATAAACGAGGGAAGAGATTGCGATGATTTTTATACCGCATAGTGAACTCACCACACCTCATCGCACCAGAAAAAATAATGTTGTCACACCTCACCATTATATACCATGTCACCTCACTGCACCCCATACTAACGAGATAAAGGACATATCCTTAGGTCTTAGAGACATATAAACATCCTGTCACATCTCAAATTGGTGTAATTTATAGTATAAGTACGAAGAAATTGCATTCTCTCCTATCTTTTATTTCTATTTATTTTTATATCCACGTTAAATTATGATAAATATCTTAAAATATTATTAATTTTATTAATATGACAATTTCACCATTTAATATGGATAGGGAGATGACTAGAAATAAAAGATATGAAAAAAATACAATTTCTCGTAAATACATCAAAGCCGGATTCCTTATGATCGTTTGGACGACACGATCCACATCTGTGAATTTCATTTTGTTCAAAAAATGAAAGAAACATAAGTCGAGGGTACGAAGTGAAAGGTTGCGATATGAGGGACTATTGTTGTAGATTGCCTTTTTAAGTTTTAACTAAAGCAGGAAGGGCAAAGTGGGAAAAAGAAAAACGAAGTCGTTAGCTGTTTCGTTGTCGATGTTTCTCTCGTTGGTTGACGCATGCGAGAAAACAAGACCCATGCCGGAGAAAGGAACCGGAAACTGAGATACTGACCGGAAATTCGGGATAGAAAACGTAGCGAAAACACGACAATCGCAGGGGACAAAGGAAACGTTGCCGGAGGTTTCTTTCTTTCGAAAAATTCTGGCCTCTGCAACTTTTCCCAAATGATGTTACGCTATCGTCGTCATCATCCCCCTTCCCTCCATTTCCACGTTGTCATTGATAGGAGAAGGGTTTGAATAAGGGTATGCAGACTTGGAGATGTTTTCAAAACCATTAGATCTTTCTACATTGTCCAAATTTCGCAATAGTGTTGGGATGGTTTTTTCGCAACCGTACTGCTTTCAACAAGGAAAATTTGGGGTTTTCTGCCCTAGAGTTTAATTGTAACCCGGGATGGTAAGATTTTGTACTTATTACTACTTCATCAATCTCTTATTCCTTTGATTTGATACTTTGTATCCACATTGACACCCAATCAGCTCTATGCCCTCACTTGTATATTTTTTTAGTTACGTCCTTTTCACACTTGATTGACCAATACGATGCTGATATGAAATCATGTTTATGAACACTTGAATGACCAATATGATGCTGATATGAAATCATGTTTACGAAGAACACTTGAATGACCAATACGATGCTGATATGAAATCATGTTTACGAACACTTGAATGTTCTATTCTTCAGTGATCAATAATTCTCCTTCTTCTAATACAGGCTGCTGCACCATCCAAAGTAGTAGTTGGATCTCAAGTCTGGCTGGAGGATCCTGATGTAGTTTGGATAGATGGTGATGTTTTGGAAATCAATGGTGAAGAAATTAAAGTCAAATGTTCAACAGGAAAAGAAGTAAGTCACTAGAACATATCTTTCAAACATAATACTCACTTGTGTCCATAATTTCCTGACATATTTATATCCTACAGGTACAGATAAAAGTCAATGCAAACAATGTTCATCCAAAAGATCCTGAGTTTCCTGCAGGTGGAGTAGATGACATGACAAAGCTGGCTTATCTTCATGAGCCAGGAGTTCTACAAAATCTAAAAAGTCGATACGATGTCGATGATATTTACGTGAGTAAAGTAAAAAATTACGATACATTTTCCCTTTTTAACATATCTATAAAGCTACCATTTGCTGGTTTTCCAGACATACACAGGAAATATTTTAATAGCTGTGAACCCTTTCAAATGGTTACCTGATTTACATTCTAAAGAAGTAATGGCAAAGTACAAAGGTGCAAGTTTTGGGGAATTGAGTCCACATCCTTATGCTATTGCACATTCTGCATACAGGCATTCTATATTCTTCTCCTTCTTTTTCAATTATTCAATTCTGATTTAAATCACTGGTACTTGTATGATAAAGGGAAAATGACTTATAAGGGTAACAAAGTATCAGAATTGTTTAAAAAGTACCATTGAACTTTTTTTGTACACATATTACAAAAAAACTATAGCCGTTGTACACGTATGACCATTAAAGTTTATCATTTGTTCAAAAAATACCATTGAAGTATAGGTTACCTGCCAATGGTATTTTTTGAACAAATGATAAACTTTAATGGTCATATGTATACAACGGCTATAGTTTATTGGTAATACGTGTACACAAAAAACTTCAATGATATTTTTTGAACAATTATGATACTTCGTTACCCTTATAGGTCATTTTCCTTATAATAACCAAAGATTTGTGTGATACAGGCAGATGGTGAATGAGAAAATAAGTCAGTCAATTCTTGTTAGTGGAGAAAGTGGAGCTGGTAAAACAGAAGCATCAAAGAATCTTATGCAGTATCTTGCATTTATGGGAGGTCGCCCTTCAACTGAAGGGCGACGAAGTGTGGAGCAGCAAGTTCTAGAGGTGTGTATGCCTTTTTACACAAATTGTATAATATATTGTGTTTTCATTTAAAAAAGTTTTATTTCTTTTTTGCAGTCTAATCCGGTTTTAGAAGCATTTGGAAATGCAAAGACACTGAGAAATAATAATTCAAGTCGTTTCGGTAAGTTTGTTGAGATCCAGTTTAATGAAATGGGAAGAATTTCTGGAGCTGCTATAAGAACTTATCTGCTTGAAAGATCGCGTGTCTGTCAAGTTTCTGACCCTGAGAGGAATTATCATTGCTTTTATATGTTATGTGCTGCACCACCTGAGGTAATTAATTTGCTTTCTTCGTGTACACATTTATTTGAGTAAATTACAGTTTTGGTCCCTATGGTTTACATCAAATTGCAGTTTTAGTCCAAATTTTGAAAATCTTGCACCTGTGGTCCATGTGGTTTTCAAATCTTTCGCTTTTGGTACCTGTGGTATCCAAATCTTTCACTTCCAGTCCCTAAGGTTTACACAAAGGGTAACAGAGGGAGGGACCAAAAGTGAATGATTTGGAAACCACAGGGACCAAAAGTGAAAGATTTGAAAACCACATGGATCACCGGTTCAAGATTTTCAAAACTAGGACCAAAACTGTAATTTGGTGTAAACCATAGGGACCAAAACTGTAATTTACTCCATTTATTTTTTTTATTTTTTTATTTGAATTGACAAATGCAATGGAAGAAAATGTAGTTGCAATACGGATTGTCAGATTTAAATCGATTATAATTTATATCCTTCTTGGCTTGATATATCTTTTTTTTTTTAGGATTCTGAAAAGTTCAAAGTTGGAAATCCAAGAACATTTCATTACCTAAATCAATCAAATTTTTATGAACTGAATGGAGTGGACGAGTCTCAAGAGTACCTTGCCACAAAGAAGGCTATGGATGTTGTTGGGATCAGTCCGGAAGAGCAGGTGTTTGACATACTTGTCAAATTTACCAAAATACCCTCATTCCTAAATCATTTTCTGTTGCAGGACTCTATATTCCGTGTTGTTGCTGCGATTCTTCATTTAGGTAACATTGAATTCGGTAAAGGAAGTGAACCAGATTCGTCTCAACCTAAGGATGATAAATCCAAATTCCATCTAACAACTGCAGCTGAGCTGTTCGAGTAACAACTTTTATTTCACTTTCTTTTTTTTTTCTTTTTTGTAATTATGAACGATTCACGTGGTTAATTTAATTAATTAATATTCATGTTATGTTTAGGTGTGATAAGACGGCTCTTGAAGATTCCTTTTGCACGCGTATAATTGTAACGCGTGGTGAGAGCATCAAAAAGTGCCTCGATCCAACGGCTGCATCTATCTGTAGAGATGCATTTGCCAAAATAGTCTATACAAAGTTATTTGACTGGTAGGTTTTTTTATCTGAATGGAATACTGTTATTGATGATTTTCATGTTTTTGATTTGTTTTTTTAATTATTGAGTGACCCAGGCTTGTGAACAAGATTAATAATACAATAGGCCAAGATGCAGACTCAAAATTCTTCATTGGTGTTCTGGATATATATGGATTTGAGAGTTTCAAGACAAACAGGTGCTTAACTGGTACGCTTTGACTTGCTTGCCATATATATCAGGTGCTGATTTTTTTATTTTAGTTTAACATAAATTACATTTTTGTCTGATGCAGTTTTGAGCAGTTTTGCATCAATCTAACTAATGAGAAACTTCAGCAACATTTTAATCAGGTTTGTAAAATTATATTCATATTATATCCTACCAAACATACACGCCTAATAATCTGGTTTTTGTGAAATGATGTTTTTCAGCATGTTTTCAAAATGGAACAAGAAGAATACACACGTGAGGCAATAGACTGGAGTTACATACAGTTTGAGGACAATCAAGACATTTTAGATCTCATTGAAAAGGTCTGTATCTGTTGAAAGATGATATTATTCAATATTCATTTATATCTAATTAAGGTTTTGATTACTTCAGAAACCTGGTGGAGTTCTTGCTCTTTTGGATGAAGCTTGGTATGCATGTGTTTTTGTAAGATTCTAGAACAAAAGTGCAGTTTAAAAGTTTAAACTAAAAACTGACAAATTTCATGCAGCATGTTTCCAAGATCTACACATGAAACATTTGCAGAAAAGCTTTATCAGACGTTCAGTAACCATAAACGTTTTAGCAAACCAAAGCTGGCAAAAACAGATTTCACTATTTGTCACTATGCTGGTGATGTATGTATGCATCTGAAATTAATATTTCTTTTCATCTACAAACATCATGTTTCTAAATTCTAATCAAGTTATAAATTTCAGGTCACGTATCAAAGTGAGTTTTTCTTGGATAAAAACAAGGACTATGTTGTCGCAGAACATCAAGCACTCTTAAATGCTTCCACAAATCCTTTCGTAGCAAACTTATTCCCACCAACACCAGAGGATTCATCTAAATCATCAAAATTCTCATCAATAGGTTTAAAATTCAAGGTCTATTTCATTAATTATTTTTTTATTTTCTGATTTTGTTCTTTTGATTCGCCACTCTGTACTAGGCTACTATGTCATTTCATTTTCTCATGTTCATGTCATCTTCACAGCAACAACTACAAGCTTTACTTGAGACACTCAGTCATACAGAACCGCATTATGTTCGTTGTGTCAAACCCAATAGTCTTTTGAAGCCCGATATCTTCGAAAATGCGAATATACTTCAACAACTTCGGTGCGGGGTAAGTTATAAAAAATTAGGGTTTTCCATGTATATTCTTGTGACCAGTTTATTGAAATCGGAGATTGATATGATTCCAGGGTGTCATGGAAGCAATCAGAATCAGTTGTGCCGGGTTTCCTACTCGTAAAGCATTCGCTGAATTTGTTGAACGCTTCAAAATCCTCGCACCTGACGCCGTAGCAAAATAGTACTTTCTATCAACTTTTCAAATAATTCATTACTTTTATATTTTGTACAATACGCATTGATTTTGATTCTGATTCTGGTATTCAACTGTAGCACCGATGACATCGAGTGTTCAAAGATGCTAATAGGAAAGGCAAACCTTACAGGTTATCAGGTAATAGCTTTATCCTTTATGATGGTTAAACCTTAAAACCTTAACTTGCAGTACAAGTTAGTTGATATCATATGTCTGTGATTGAAATGAAATATTACAGATAGGTAAAACAAAAATATTTCTGCGAGCTGGTCAAATGGCGGAGCTAGATGCTTGTAGAACTCAGATTTTAGGAATATCTGCAACCAAACTTCAATCAAAATATAAGTCGCATGTAGAACATGGCAAGTATATGATGTTACAACAAGCAGTTGTTCCCGTACAGGCTCTCTGTAGAGGTATAGACTAATATCCCATGTGTACATGTAAATAATAACAGGGAAAATAACACTATATTTTGGCACTTTTTCTGGTTTAACCATCAAATTTTCATTTTTTCTAATAAAACCACCAATTTTTGGAAAAAAATTTCAACCTGACAATTATGACCTGAAGAAGCCGGTAACAATGGCTTTGATGAAACTTTTTACCAAAAAATGGTGGTTAAATTGAACTTTTGGCGAAATATAGTGCTTTTTTCGTATTTAGTCCTAGATAATGTTTACACTTTACTTTATATAATTACGAAAAAGCACTATATTTCATCATTTTTTCTGGTTTAACCATCAAATTTTCATTTGTTCTAATAAACCACCAATTTTTTAATAAAGTTTTAGCCCAACCATTATGACCGGAAAAACTGGTAATAATGGCTTCGATGAAACTTTTTACCAAAAATTGATGGTTTTTTCCAAATCTTTTAAAAATTGGTGGTTAAAGTTAAACCGAACTTTTGGCAAAATATAGTGTTTTTTCGTAATTAACCCATAATAATAATACACGGAAAGTAGTTACAAGTTATGGTTACAGGGGAACTTGGACGTAATCGGTTTAAGCACCTAAAGAGAATAGCTGCATGTGTGACTATCCAGAAAAACGCGCGTATGTTTATACAACTGAAGCGTTACAGGGCTGTATATGATTTGGCTACGCAACTCCAGGCTTCTATTCGTGGGGAAGCTGCAAACAATAAGTATCTTTCTAAACAACAAACAGAAGCAGCAGTTGCTTTACAGGTATGTTAAAATTGGTGACTGGTGACTGGTGACTGGTGACTGGTGACTGGTGACTGGTGACTGGTGACTGGTGACTGGTGACTGGTGACTGGTGACTGGTGACTGGTGACTGGTGACTGGTGACTGGTGACTGGTGAATTTATATATATTTTTTTAAACTATTTGCAGACTCATTGCCGCCATTATTTGGCCCGCGATCGGTTCTTGAAGACAAGGGATGCATCAATACTTGTTCAGTCTGTTTGTAGAAAAAATTTAGCACATGGAGAAATAACGCAGCTTAGAAAGGTGAAAATAGTATCTTATGTTATTTGATTCCTAAAAAGAAAATTATTTTGCAAGGGTATTATCGTCTTTAATAATGCAGGCTGCAAAGGCGACTGGTGCTATCAAAGCAGCCCAGAGTAAATTGGAAGAAGAGATCAATGACCTGGCATCTCAATTGGAGGAGGAGAAAAAAGCAAGGGTATTATCGTCTTTAACAACTTCACTATATGATTTTTGAACTAGTGGTGATGGGCTGCCCATTGCGGCGGGTTTATTAATCCTACATTTTTTACTGAATAAAATAATATAAAATATGGTATGTAACCACAGGGACCCAAACTGTAATTTAGTTTTCTTGTAGAAAATAACAAAAGGTTGACCTAAAGTGCATGTCATTGCAAACTATAGGGGCCAAAAGTGTAAGTCACTCATTTCTCGCAAGTTAAAAACTACATGGACCACAAGTGTAATTTCGGAAAATTAAAACTACAGGGGCCAGAAATGTAATTTATGCAAACTAAAAACTTCAGGGACCAAAAATAAAATTCCAGAAAATTAAAACTACAGGGACCAAAAGTGTAAGTCACTCATTTCTTGCAAGTTAAAAACTACACGGACCACAAGTGTAATTTCGGAAAATTAAAACTATAGGGGCCAGAAATGTAATTTATGCAAACTAAAAACTTCAGGGACCAAAAATAAAATTCCAGAAAATTAAAACTACAGGGACCAAAAGTGTAAGTCACTCATTTCTCGCAAGTTAAAAACTACACGGACCACAAGTGTAATTTCGGAAAATTAAAACTACAGGGACCAGACATGTAATTTATGCAAACTAAAAACTTCAGGGACCAAAAATGTAATTTCGGGAAATTAAAACTATAGGGACCAAAAGTGTTGCTTGCTTATTTCATTCTTGCAAATTAAAAAGTGTTGGGTAAGGCAAAAAGTGTAATTCCGGAAATCTAAAACTACATGACCAGAAATATAATTTATGCAAATTAAAAACTACAGGGACCAAAAATGTAATTCTGGAAAACAAAAACTACAAGGACTAGAAGTGTCATTTGATCATATAGAATATGTAGACATTTATTAATTCTGATTATTGAAATTTATATAGGCTGAAATGGAGGCGGCAAAAAACAAAGAAATTGCAAGGTTAGAATCTTTTATAAAAGAGATCACAGAGTATCCCATAACAGAAGGTGGCGCTTCAGAGATAGAAAAAGGACAACTTCCTCGACTTGAAGACATTCCTAAAACTGGAAATGAGACAGTTGATAAGCTCACTGCTGAAAATGTGAGACTCAAGGTAACAAAACAAATTTCAGAGTTTTATTAATATTAAATAAAGGAAATCTCCAATAAAGTCCCATTATTTTGAGCCAATTTATGAAAAAGTCCCAAAATTAATTTTATTTACAGAAAAGGACAACATATCGGCTAACGTATTCAGTTTAGCCCTTTCTTCCGGTTTACCAGGTTTCCTAAATCTCCAATAAAGTCCAATTATTTTGGGTCTGTTTATGAAAAAGTGTGTAAAAAAATTCAACATTGGGACTTTTTCATAAATAGTGGGACTTTACTGAAATTTTCCAATCTAGGAAACCTGGTAAACCGGATGAAAGGGCTAAACTGAATACTTTAGCCGGTATGTTGTCCTTTTCTGTAAATAAAATTAATTTTGGGACTTTTTCATAAACTAGCACAAAATAATAGGAATTTATTAGAGATTTAATTAGTAAAATCAAATAAAATGAACATATTTTTGCAGTACACGGCTAGTGCCCTACAAAAGAAATTTGATGATGCCCACAAGCTGTGTGAAGAGAGGTCACAGCAGGCTAGGGATGCAGAGTCAATGGTAATCGAGTTGAAGACCTCCATGCAAAGGTTATATAGATCAATGGTCAAATTGTAAATTTTTTTTTTATTTAAGGGTAAAAAGTGGTAATTTTACTTGGTTATGTGGTTTCTTTAGCCTTCAAGAGAAACTTTCTGACCTTGAGGAGGAGGAATTCATTCTGCGCCAGCAATCCATGATGGGTTCTATGAAAAGGGCACACTCATCAATTAAGGTATATTAAATATTAGATTTTTTATTTTGGTTTAATTTAGAAATACTTTTAATTATTTTTGTGAAAATGGATTTCAGGATGAAGAAAATGGCCAATATGGAAGTCCACCAACTCCTGGACGTATGAAGAAATTCAACAGCAGCATGAGACGTTCTGGCAATGAAAAGCAGAATGTATGAAGAAAATTTGGTTAATCGAATTTTCCAAATTTTTTATAGAAAATGAAAAATTTTCATTTTCCAGAATTACATAGAACTTGGAAACTCAAAATTGTTGTTTTCCACAGTTTTCTAGTTTTATTTTGTTTATCTAAAATGAAAAATGAAAACTCAATTAGTTTAACCAAACACGTTTTCTACTGAAAATGAAAATGAAAACTCCACTCTATTTTCCGAAAACAATTTTCCACAACCAAACGCACCCTAAGATTTCTGTATTACAACGTGGCAAGTAAAGTAAAGTGGTTTTTTAAGGCTGCCAAATTAACGACAACGACCAAATTTATAAAGTTTAGTGATTTACTTTTATGGAAAACAAATGAAAGTTCATGATCTAATTTAACATTTGATAATTTCCTTACCTAATTTGTTTGAATTTTAAATTAAAGAAAGAATTGGAATTGATGTTGGCATAATGTGTGATACAGGCAGATGTTGATGCTCTTATTGCAGCTGTTAGACAAGAGCTAGGTTTCAGTCAAGGAAAACCAGTTGCTACATTAATAATATACAAAAGCCTGTTACACTGGAGGACTTTTGAAGCTGAAAAAACAAATGTATTTGATCGTCTTATTCAGATGATCGGTTCAGCAATTGAGGTCGGATTATTTTTACTATTTTTATTTACCTTATGATAGTGCCTACACATATCTATATTTATCATTATTTTTACATTAGCTTTGTATCCTAAATAAGTGTTATAATTTTATAGAGTAAATTGCAGAAAACCAAGTTTACGGTTTAACCATTTATACTTTATTTTTTTCAATCAAACTATAAATGTTTCGGACAATTTCTCAAATTAACCATTTTGACGTATATAACAAGTCCAAATAGTTACTTTGGAAAATTTACCGATATTACAAAATTACCATTGATACTTGATGGAACAAAAACTAGTCAAATTCGAAAATTTCCTGAAGTTTATTTGGTTTGATTGGAAAAATAAGAGCAAATTAGACAAAACTAAACAGCCATTATGATTTTTTTTGGTACAAATTACAAAAGTCATTAATTTTACAATTATTGACCTACAAAAACTGTTGTCTTTCTTACATGGACAACTTTCAATGAAATGGCATCCGACGTGGCAAGCGCTATATGCCCACATAAGCATACATCCCTAAAAACATCACTTTACGACACTTTAACGCACTTATGTGGGCATTTCCGTTGCCACATCAGATGCCAACTCATTAAAATTTGTCCATGTAAGCAAATCAAATATGGTAGTCAGTTTTTATGCAAATACAATTTCATTACGGGTTTTGTAGGTAAAAGCTAATAATGTAACGACTTTGGTGTAATTTACCCAAAAAATAAAGTAAACTTCCGAAAATATAATGTTTTCTTTTTTGTAATTTGCCAGAAAGAGCATGATGATAGACATTTGGCTTATTGGCTGTCTACCACATCTACATTACTATTTTTGCTTCACAAGAGTTTAAGCCCATCTCATGCAAAAGCACATTCACCTTCATTATTTGGAAGGATGACTCAGGTAATTCTGCACATTCCAATACCATAAAATCACTCAAACAGTAAAACATGACTTTTTAAGGAATTTTTATTTTTATTTTTATTTTTGTAGGGATTTAAATCATCTTTCAACGACATAGTACGCCACGTAGACGCCAAGTACCCAGCTTTCCTTTTTAAGCAACAACTAACTGCTTACGTTGAAAAAATCTATGCAATTATGCGTGACAATTTGAAGAAGGAGTTGTTACCCGTTATCGTTAATTGTATTCAGGTACGATGTATCTGGACGAAACACAAAATTACAATTTTCATCTCACTGATAGGGCTGTAAACGAACCGAACGAACACGAACGAGTGCTTGTTCATGTTCGTTTATTTAAGTTAGCCGAACAAACGAACGAACACGAACGAGTTTTCTTGTTCATGTTCGTTCGTTTAACAATTATCGTGTTCATGTTCGTTCGTTTATGTTCGTCAACATGTTAAACGAACATAAACGAACAAACATAAACGAACAAAGATAAACAAACACAATTAAACATATATGAACATAAAATAAACTTAAATAAACAAACATAAACGAACAACATAAACGAACGTTCATGAAGATAATTGAACGAATGAGACAATTGTTCATGTTCGTTCGTTTAACTAAACGAATAAGAAATTGTGTTCATGTTCGTTCATTTATTAAATAAACGAACGGTTGGCCGAACGTTTGGTTCGTTTATAGCCCTACTCACTGACATCGGTCCCGGTCCCACTTGCCAAATGCAGTACAACCTGTTCTGTCTTGTGTCATGTCACGAGTAACAAACAAGGTCTAAGGGGCTGTTTCTTTTTGACTTAACGAGCTTAATCGCTTAAGCACTTAATCCTAAAATCTTACATAGATGTTTCTTTTTTACTTAATCCAGACAGAACAAATTAAAGGGTTAAACCAAAAAAAACTTTGATTAATGTATTAAGACGTCAATTCTTTACCGAATTTCACCTCTCATATTAAAACTGTTTGTTGAAATCTAAGGGTAAAAAGGTCATTAACACAGTTTACATACTCTAGAAATAATTATCCATTGAGCCACTTTACCCATAAAAGACTTAATGGAAAAAAAAAAAGAAAAAAAAAGAATGGCATATAGCTTTTTAATGAATCTTAGTCCTAATAACAGGCAAAAACAAGGCACTAATTCATATTCTCCAAACGGTTCAGGCACCAAAAACAACAAAAGAAGGCCTTCCTCCATCTAGTTACTGGCTAATTGTTGTTCAGTGCCTAAATGTCATGCTCGATATATACAAAAATTTCCATGTATGTACTCTTATTATATCTTCCTTAAATAAATTAAATTAAATCTATTAACATTCACCATATTTTGGGCTAATCATTCTCAGGTGCCATCAGTCCTTGTTCAGAAGATGTTCACTGAAGCTTTCTCTTACATTAATGTACAGTTTTTCAACAGGTCTGAACCTTCTCTCTTCCATTTTTAAATTATTATTATATAAAACTTGTAAATTTTACACCTTTTATGTGTCCATGGAATGCAGCCTTTGTACGAACCAAGAATGCTGCACTTTCAGAAATGGGGAATATTTGAAAATAGGGTTAGGTCAGTTAGAGCAATGGTGCGATCAGGTCACAACAGAGGTAAATTTTTAAGTTTGGCCGATTTTTTTTTTTTTTTTTTTTGGTTTGTTTTCTTATCTGGATAAAGTGTTGTATGGATAAATGATGCTTAAAAGATACCTGAAAAGACGACGCGTACTTGGTGAAATGGAAGGATACAATAAATGAGGGAAAATTATAAAAGATTATGGAATTGTATAAATTGTTTGATAGTGTTTAGAAGGGTAAAATGGTCATTTACTCAAATTCTTCATTCAGTCCAAAAGAGAAACAGTCTTTGGTGGTGTTTGTTTTTTAAGAAGTAAATAGTCTGCAGTCTGCGAACCATATTTGCAGACATCTGCAGAAGAAGAGGTGGATCAAATGTCTGCAATCTGCAAGAGAACGGTTTGTTTTTTTATAGTTTGCGGAGTATTAAAATAAACTAAATTATTTATCAAATAATGTATTTTTGTATATCTAACTTTTTTATTTTGTCAATTACTTTTTATCAATAATTATCTATAATTTATATAAAAAAAAACTTTCTTTTGTTAAATTAGAAGAGTTTAGAAGATGCAAAAAGACTTTGGTCCATGTCTGCGAGAACAAGAGGGCGTGCAAACCTTTTTAGGTCTGCGGTCTTCTAAAAAACAAACAGTCTGCGAAGGTAAACGTCTGCGCGCCGTCTGTAGGCTGCAGACAAAAGAAGCCAAGAAGATCTGTTTACAAAAAACAAACACCCCCTTTGTGTATACAGCAGACAGACACCATTTATCCATACAACATTTAATGAGAGAAAAAAAGAAAAAGGCATGTCGCGTTAATAATTAAGTCAGAAAGAAACACCACCTTAGTAGGTCTGGTCTAATTATAACAATTCCATATCAGTATGTAGGTTCATCAATGGATGAACTTCAACACACAAGGCAAGCAATTGGATTTCTGGTATGAAAAGTTTATAATTATTTTCTTTGTATCAATCAAACTTGTTAAAATTAATTAATTCTTTTGTGCAGGTTACACCACAGAAGCCTAAAATTGCATACGATGAACTCACAACTAAGCTATGTCCAGTAAGTCTCCACTTATAAATTATAATTGCAGTTTTACGACCCTAAATTAAAAAAGAAAAAAGAAAAAATATCAGAGTAAATTATTAGTTTTTTGTTTCAGGTTTTAAGTGTTCAACAACATCATAGACTTTGCACCTTCTACACGGATGATCACAATACTGGAGGTGTATCCCCAGAAGTAAGACATTAACTGATATTAATACTTTGTTTTTATTCATCTTCTTCCACTTGAGATTTCAGGTAGTGTTTGTTATGATGGAATCACGCAAGGAATGGAATGGAATTGACCATTCCTGAAGGAAAGAAAAACACCTTACCCGGTGGTGTTTTTCTATTCATTCTATAATGGAATGGAATGGACAATCGCAGGAATCTGATTCCTTCTATTTTTAAAATTTTCATTCCGTAGTCAAGGGTGTTTCTTTTTTCATCCAATCATGGAACGAAATGCAAAATTTCTATATATTCCCTTTTTATATATGTAATTTTTAATGAAAAATTTCTATCCAAATGTTTACTATTTTAATAAAATTACGGTTGTACGTTTTAAAAGTAACAAAAAATGTTATTTTCATAACAACTTTTTTGGGTTTTAGTGAACTTCTATTATGTTTAAGTATTTAATATTGTAAATAAAAGTCACATAGTTATAACTAAAATAACGTATAGAATAGAGTTATTGTTATATATTGTATATACATGTAATACAAAAAATCCATACAATAATTCATTCCATTCCTACATAATCATGGGATGCAATGACTCATTCCGTTACCTTGTCCATTCCATTCCTTTGTCATTCTATTCCATCCAACCAAACAGACCAATTTGTATCAATAATCTTATCTCACGCTCTTAGTGTGTGACAGGTTATTCATAACTTAAATGTGTTGATGAAATCTGAACCTGATGCGCATAGTAATCCTTATTTGCTGGATGAGAATTCTAGGTATATACATATATTTTTAATTTAAAAAAAAAAATAAAACTTTTCTTTTCTATGATAAAAAAAGCACCAAGTGATTCATATGATCGTATTTGCAGTGTTCCTTTCTCAACGGATGACATAAACCATTGCCTCCATGAAAAAGAATTTTCGGATATGAAACCTAGCGGTGAACTCCTTGAAAATCCAGCTTTCCAATTTTTACTGGAGTAGGGTGTGGTTATTTTTGCATATCAAAAACCACATTGTACATCTTTTTTTCTAGATTTAGCTTAGGTTACTCATTATGTTAGGTTAGATGTGTAAAATTCATAGGTTACTTTAGGTAAAAATATAGCAATGCAGGGAATCTTTAATGTGTAATTTATGTCTCTCCCTGTTTTACTTTGTATAAGAGGAACCTTTCATGTTCTAAAGTTAGAGATATTAGATCAAATGCTCAAGGTGAGCCACAATATGAGAGGGAGAAAATTCTTATATGGGTATTAATCATGAAGATGATATAAATTTGATAATATTGAAACATCTCATGCTTAATATGAGGGGGAGCATGAAAATGAGTTGAAAAATAATTTTCAAGAAATAATTTAGAGGTTAAACATTCAAGGACATTATAAGGGAAGACCTGTCAAATGGACAAAGGACCTTAAAAAATCGGTCAGTGGGGATATTAATATAATATTCAAGTAAGTAAGGGCTTTGTCCATTCTTAGGTCACATTAAACAATCACTCCCTTGACTTGAGTATGGTCCAATCTCTAAAAACCAAGAACTTATATTTTAATGGTATGTATTGAATTTATGTGGGATCCTTTAGGTTTAAGACTTATCTTAAAAATAACGGGCTTATTTCGGCCATTGGATTATATTTCAATGATGTATATTGAGTATATGTGATTGAAGTACATGGATTTAAACCAACTACACAAAAGTATAACCCTTAAAACAAAATGTACCAGCTTTTAAAGCCATTTAACAAAATCATAACTGCAACATCTCAAATTTCAAACCAAAATTTTTTATTTAAAAAATCAGAGTAAGAACAATCATTTAAATTTCATAAAACATTCTTTCAACTTTTGGTTAAATAATATGTTAAAAACCCATAAAATAAATTGTAACGCCCCGTTTTTCGGTAGGTTCATAATTCGAATTTTAGCGAATAATATAATAAAAAAAATTAATAATGATATAATATTTCAAAAACCAAATTATAAGTTTGGGGGGGGGGGGGGGAGGACTACCATTTTTTAAAACTTCATTTGAGATCTTAATTTTAAAACTTTTGTAATAATCAAGTGTTTAGGGTTGTGTGTGCGTTTGAGTTTCAATCTCTCTAACCATTCCATGCGGCCAAGTGTGAGAGTCTTCCAAGGAATGGTGCAGCCGAGTGTAGGGTTCATTGAACATCTCATGCGGTCGAGCAAGGGTATGCATTGCATCTCATGCGCTCTACCAAGGTTGCTATGGAAGAGAGTGAGAGCGAGGGTGTGATCTAGTGGAAGGAAGGCAACAAAGAGTTGATCGCGGAGGAGTGTAACTCGTGTTAGTTGCTAGGTAACCATTTTTCTCTTCTTTGTCTAAGCCCTAGAAGTCGTACTCATCTTTCCTTTCCATTTCTTTTCTTTCTCTCATGTTCTTCTCGTGATTTCTGCCATTGTCCTGAGTTTTGGAAGGGAAGAAGAAGGTGGGGTGTAAATTGGTGCAAATGATGAGCTGTAGGGTCATGATATTTCCTGGAGGTAAACCTTTTGGCCATTGTTATTCTTCTTATTTTTGTCATTTAGCCAAATTCTACAGAAACACACACACACACACCACATTGTGCATGCTTTTGGGTGTGGTTGTGATTGTTTGAAGCATGTCCCAGTCCCTCAAGTCCTTTGTGTTGTTTTGAAGCAGTTTCAGACCCTAAAAGGTCTTAAGGAAGGTCTTAATGGGTTATGGTTGAAAACCCTAAACCCTTGTGTGTTATTTGAAAAGTTTGGAGATCCACTGTTTTAGCACCATCTTGTTAAATTCATATAAAATTATAGGGTGCTCCTTTTGGGATGAATTTTATATTCATGGATTGGTCCATTTGTGTAGTTTCTAAATCCATAACTCCTTGTCCTAATTCAAGCCTTAAGTTATGTAAATATTGCAATCTTCACTGACTGGTCCAGGACTTTGTCGAATTGAGAAATTTCTCTTGAAAAATTCATATTAAAATGTATAAGAATCTTTGGGGGCAAGACCAATGGCCAAAGTTCAGTTTTGGAGTCTAGTCTGTTAACACCAAAAATCAGAACCCAGCTCATACCCCATTTTGTGTTTGAGTTGTATCTTTGAGGCGTGGTCCGGTGCGTTGACTGATAAAATCAGTCAACTTTGTAAATTCACCATTTGTTCTTGAAAAATGAAAATGACCTGAGGTCAGGCCCTGTGGTCTTCTATTTGGGTCTAATTTATGCATGATTTTTCTCAAAATTTAATTTGGACCCCTCCTTCGTTGAAAGTTTCAAATTTGCAATGGGGTAAAAATTCAGCATTGTTGTCGAATCCTTTTTATGGTTGTTAGTTTTGGTTTTGGGTCATGAGTTGAATAAGTGAGTCCCTAGACTTACCTAAACCAAACTAAAACACCTAATAACATTATTGGTTGATTAAAATGAGAAAATAATGTAAAAGGGAGAGGGGGTCATGGTTGAGACACGGTGTGTGTTAGAAGTTGGAAATATTAAAATTATAAGTAACTACTTATAAAACAAACACTCCATTCCAAGTAGTGGTATATGTATGGGGTGTAGGCCAATTGAAGAAGGATGATCCTTTATTTCTACCTTGCTTGTGTGTGATATTGACTCTATCTATTAGATGCATTTCTCACTTCATTATACTGACATTATACATCCTTTGATGTAGTTTGTGTTTGTTGATGTGATGTTGGTAGTTATACTTGACTATTTTGGAATGATTTGCATGTGTGAATATGTGGGTGTTTAGTATTAGGATAATGCGTCACCTAGAGTATGTAGGATGATTGTGTACAGAGTAAGATTGTCCGACAAGATGCACAGAGCAATATTGTATGCATGGCTGAGAGTGTTGAGCAGTCAGCAAGATGCACTAGCAAGATTGTATCCACGGCTCGAGGTGCTGAGCAAGATGGCACAACTTATCACATAATATGGAGTGGATAGATGTTATTGTGTTTGTGTTGTTGTGCTCTCTCCCTTAGGGGTGAAGCATGTGTGTATTGATGTACTTTGTATGTGTTGAAATTTACTAAGATGTGTGCTTACCCTTTACCTATAAAACCACAGTTTCAGGTTGTAACACCCCATCTTTCGAACACCTTAAATGGTGTTATCTTTTATAAAAACGTTGTGAAGTAACATTTCGTACTTTTAAAAACTTTTTCTCATAACCTTAAGTCCTGTCTTTTTAAACTTGGGTCTAAACAAAAACAAATAAGTTTAAAAGTATTTAAACAACTTTGGGGGGTTACAAACTCAGACCAAAACAACCATAGTAAAGCAATGAAACATCTCAAGGCTAATGTTCCGTAATTACACAATAATTCTACCGAAAATTCGGCATGACCTTTGGGCTAAACGGATAAAATCCATACCGACTCGACTCTCAAAACCAAAATAGCCCAAACGCATTACGGAACAGAGCAAAACTTTACAAAATAACTACAAATGTCATTCTAACCATAAACATAACATAGCTCTCAATAATTCACATGATTATACCGTCTATAGGACAAAACTACCCTTCAATCTTCAATTCTATCTTCAAAGTCTTAGCTTTCTTCTAAAATCCATTACTTCTATCATCCAATGCCAATAATCCTGTTCCTGAGATACATAACATTAAAACAAAGATACATAAGACAAATATGTCTCGTGAGATACATGGCTTTTAGACTCAAAGCATTTGTAAACATAATAAATATCATTATCAAAACTTTTGTAATCAAATCATGTATAGACACTTTTTGTTAGATAGTTCATAAACGAATTATATCATAATACTTGTTGTCAAAACCTTTATAATTGAAACATATTATCATTTTTCTTGTAAAACATTTCCATAACAAATTAAATAACACTCTTACCAACATAAAAATTTCATTACTTAAACTTGATTGGTATTCAATCATAACTGGATTTTTATACTTAGGGCATTAATCACCTTAGGTGATACCCCAAGTCTACACTAGGATGGAAAGAACAAAATCAGTCCACCTTAGCCTCATAGGTTTTAGGACATCTACTTTGCAAAGGGGTCGGTACCACCCCAGTAGACTCCTCTACCTTCCCTTGCAGGAAACTCATGGCCCGGGCGAAATTGCGTAACGTAGTAACTTGCATTGTTGCATTCGTTCACATCTCAAATACCAGTCATATTAAACATAACATTGCTTGACATCAAATTACTTGTTTGAAATCACATTGAGGCTAATGCCAAAACATTATTTTCAAATCATACTCGGCTTAATATCAAATCATACTTTCAAAACATAGTTGGCTTAATGCCAAATCATACTTTCAAAACATAACATCAAACTTTCATAAGCATAACATGGATGGTAAAACTTGCATATAGATTCACATTTAAAAGCCATATAAAACTTTATAAATACTTGCTAATTCAAGTTATGAAAACCATTTGGAAAACCATTACTCATAAAATATTTAGCATAACATTTAACATAAAACATTCAATATTTAAAACTTGTTGATATGTACCTAGTAAAAATCCTTATGTACTCACCTCGGTAGCTAGGTATGTCTAGCTACATTAATCCACTAACTCTACTGCTTCCAAACATCCTTGAACCTCTATTGATTTAGTAAGAGGTTTGAACCAATTACACACTAAACACATAGTATATATTAAATCATATATGAACTCTTTCTAACATCATCTAATTCCATTCCAATCATTAAGTATGATTGTTAAAGCATGATAAACATTTTTGGACATTTTTACCCTTTTTGTCCCAAAATTGACTAATTATGCATTTCTTAGGTTCTACGAAGTTATTTTAATGACATTCAACTTTATTACTTCTTTATAAGTTCCCTTGAGTTGCAAAACCCTACAAGGTAGAAGCATGGGATTCTCTTCTTAACTTAGACACACAGACCTGAGCTGCCTGCAACTCCTTCAGAAAATGAATATTGTATTGCTGGTTGAAGGAGTGAGTCTCTTGTCGAAAAGCATCCAAATACTTCTGGTCGTCTGAGTAGGATGACTCAAGTTTTGTTACCGCATCATCAATTTGAACAACAACATTCAATTGAGCTTCAAAATCAGCTTTGATATTGGACTTATGCTTAATAATACGTTTCTCTAAGTCGTCAAGAAGGCTTTTGACAGGCTCCTTGGTATAACCATGAGCATTCCAAATAGACTCTACAACGTCTTTGATGGTGGTGGGTTCATCAAGACCTTCAGGATCAAGGTTTTGTACTGTTTGATTAACACAAAGTCGTCGTCATTTAGTTGATCATCCTCAACATCATCATGTGAACCGGATCCACGTAGAAAATAACAAATTCTTCTTCAGAAGTAGGTGGAGGTTGAGAAGAAAAAAGTGATTGGATCACCAAAGCCACCCTTAAGATTATACTATGGTAAAGATGTATCAATTCTGGATGTATAGGTAGAGCTGATGATAGGGTCTGAGAATGGGATGGATGAAGTGATAGGATCAGAAGTGGTTGTGGATGTAAAAGTTGTTATGGGTTCCGAGGTGAATAAGGGTTCTGATGTGATGATGGGTTCAGAAGTTGATGTGGTTTCAGAAGTGGTTAAGGGTTCCGAAGTTGTGAAGATAAAGGGTTCAGAAGTTGTGTTTAGAGGTTCTAAAGTTGTGATGGGTTCATCATTGTGTATAGTAGGGGTAGGTATTGTGGAAGTTATTGTGGGTGGAACTTCAGAGGTTGGGGTTAAAGAGGTAACTGGCTCTTGTGTGCGAGGATAAGGAGAAGGTATGCATGTTTCATGAGGTGGTGGTTGGTGTTGGTGTTCTTCAGCCTCTGATCCGAAAGAGTTCTATCTAAATCATAGTTTTCTTCCAAACAGCCTTTGCAGGCCCATTCTTTCCTCTCTTTGGATTGGTGTGAGCGGGAGGGTGTTCTGGTTGTTTTCTCTTCCGAGTGATCTTTTATTTTTGTAGAGGAACACTTGAGCCTCCAAATGTTTTCTTCTTTCCTTTAGCCTTCGCAACAACATCAACTTCTTCTACAGCACTAGCAGCCTCCAAATCCCGAATGAGATAGGGAAGTACAAGTGTAGAACAATATTTTTCAACAAATGGATTCAGAAGTGGTACCTTTTACATCATGATGTGTGAAATTTGAGCAATGAAACCAAAGTCCGAATTATAAGTGGGTGCATGGATATGAAAAGTGTTGTAAGCCATCATGGGTAGGGTTTTATCCACCTGAATTTTGGCATGTCGATAGGCATCATTGACGATAAGTGCACATAATCCGAATCATCAGTAGCAGCATTTCCTATGAAGAACTTTCACCATTTTCGACATCCTTGTAGGTGTTGAAATTTCTCTTGTCAGAACACACATGACGAGTAGCTCCGGTGTCAATCCACCATTCTCTTGAGTTAGTATCCATAAGATTAACCTCTAAGACCATGGTCGTAAGATCAATAATCAGGGCCAGCAAATCCACATCATCGTTCACCATGTTTGTTTGACGAGTATTATCCTATTTAGGCTGTGGGCACTCAGAAGCTTTGTGATCCGGTTGGTCACAATTATAGCACTTGAACTTCTTCTTGAAAGTTTTAGCTTTAGGACCTAGGTTTTTAGCCTTTCCTTTCCCTTTGTAAGCTCCCTTGCCTTTTTCCTTGGAAGCTTGACCAACTTCCACCACATGAACCTTTGAAGATTCAACACAACTACCATTCTTTAAAGCCATTTGATTGCCTTTTTCAATGCAGAGACGCATCACAAACTCCCGTACAAATATCTCATTTAGCTTATGCTTAACATAGTTCTTGAAGTCTATCCAACTAGGAGGAGGCTTTTCAATAATTTTTACAACCTAGATGATCTTATTGAGAACCATTCCTTCTGCAAGGTGTATCATGTATAATGACCCAAACATCTTGGACTTGACTCATCACAGTTTTTGAGTCAACCAATTTGAACTCCAAGAATTTTTGTAACAACATGCTTCTTGGTCCCCGCATCTTTGGTCTTATACTTCCGATCCCAAGATGCCCAATGTCCCGTAGTCATTGCAACCTTGAAATATACATTATAGAGGTTATTGGCTAGCCCATTCAAGACATAGATGCGCTAGAGAAATTCAGAGTGTTTCCAAGCCCCCAACGCCCTCATAGATTGTGCGTCATCCTGTCCCTCAGCAAGTTGGGGAGCAGTTTCTGTAAGGAACCGAGCCAAGTTCAAAGTGGTTAAGTAGAAGAACATCTTCTCACCTTTTGAAATTCAGACCAAAAAATTTATGTGGTATTTCAGCATGATTAGCCATGGTGTTTGGCACTGATGTGGTATTAGTTGTATTCCCATTTGTATTTCTTAATGAGTTATTGTTTTGTTTCTTAGAAATTTCAACCATTTTGAAAACGTTCAAGTGGAAAATTAAACCGTCAGTGAGAAATTGTTCACACAAAACAAAAAATAGTGTACCCAAAACAGACGAGCAATAAGTAAAATTCAGAAATATTATAAGATGAAGAGAAAATTTTGTTTAAGACTGTTATATATTCTGAATATCTTTCTAAATTAAGCCTGCAAAGAAATGTAAGTAATGAAAAGAAGCGACTGGGGTCCGTGTTTTACAAGATTCCATTAAACAGATTTGCCGTCGATTCCCAAGGTGCAACAACCGAAGCAGGAAGTACTGTCGGAGACGACACTTTCGTGAAATCATTTGCTGGAAAATATATGTAGAAAAGAGGATTGAGTTGAGGTGTGTGGAGAATGAGACATAATGACTATTTATATACTAGCATCTCTAACAGTCGTAATTAAATGGATTAATTATGCATCAACTCATATTTAATGCATCAGTTACAAGAACTTAAAGCTATCCAAAATAATTAGCTAAAATGTGGGTTGCGCGAGCCCAGAGCTGCATTCGTCTCTGCAGGTCGCGGCCACACACAAGTTCAGCCTATAAAATCCAAATTTGCACTCCCGGAGTGCGCATGTAGGTGTTGGAGTAAAACCATACATAGAAGCTTGTAAACCCATTACATATCTATGCTTATAAACCCACCAAGAGTTTAGTTCTCCTACCTATGTGGGATACATTCCTACACCCACTTATTTTTGTTAACTTTCTTTCCAAATAACTTTGAGTATTGATATCTCATTCACACATACTCCATCTTTTAGACACGTTACATATTGTCTCGAAGCTCTCATGAAGGAGAGTACTAACCCACTAAGAGTTAGTAATATATATAACATATAAATGCATTTAAATGTGTTTGAAGTTAAGAAAAACACATAGTTTTTACTAAATTACCAACAAACCAGGAAAATAATATATTCGAGTTCTACCTATTAGTTCTTAAAGCAATGCATTGGCAAGTTATTGTTTCAATTATAGTCAAGTAAAGTTTTTAAAAAAAATATCATTAATTTCGCCAAGAAGTGTCAATTTTTCGTAAATTTCACTTGTATATGTTTTGTTTTCACCAATACTAGTACAACTTATTGAGTTTGTAACTTCTTTTGGATAAGAATGTAGATGCTCATTGTATGTGATATATGGTGTCATTTTATTTCTATTATCTAAGTCTATGCTTTTGGTAAGATAAATTTAATATACTAAAAAGTGCATTTGGACAGAATTGTAATCAAGTCATTGTTTTTGCTCTTAAAATAGCCTATGACCTATAAGATGTTGTTAGGAAATAGTTTGGCTTATATTTCAACTTATAAATTATTTTTAAACTTTTCAATAGGAGTCATACTAATTTTCCATTTGATATTGATGTATAACTTTTATACTTTGTAGTGGGGGTGTCATTTTTTATTTAAATTCTAGTTGTAAAACAAATGAATAATAAAAAGTTTACGTCTCAAATTTCATGAAGGTTTAAGTCTTGAATTCTAATTGTATGTTCTCATCTAATAGGCATATTAGGATGAGAGACATAATATGATAATGAAACTTTGTGTATCACCATTTACAAGAGAGCTTAGATGCCTTAAAATGGCAATCAACATCATCAATGTGACATAACTAGTTGCTAATAAATATTAGCAATAATTACTTAACAAATTTGACTAAATAAAACAACTACCAAGTGTCACACCCCCGACCGAGGCGGCGGAACATGCCGGGCTGTGCGACTAAGTTCTTGGATCACAGGCAATTGAATATACAGTACAAGTACAACAATAAACCAAAGGATAGTTGTATTTCATCTTGAAGTTTGAATACATGGTTCTTACAAATAATAATAGTAAAGTACATGAAATGCCTTAACAGATATAACAAAACTAGGTTGCCTGAAATCCGTGAAGATTTCCATCTTCTGAAAGTCTCATTGATTTCCTGAGAATACATGTAGTTTTGAGGGTCAACACAAGGTTGGTGAGAGTTACAGGTTTTATGCTGAACACAGCACTGATACTTTTAAAATAACTAAAAGCATTCCTTTTGTAAGTATAATCATACTTGTAAATGAGTTTGTAAAGAGTTGCTGAAAACCATAAGTAATACCATACTTATAAATGATATGTACGTTTATGAGAAAACCATCAATGCGTATAGTTGAGTCCTATAACCGAGCTATTCAACTGAAATGTACCCCCTACAACGCTTCATAGACGTCGTAGTAATGAAAAAGATAAGTATCACCTACATCGATTTGCAAGTCGGAGTTGTAGCTAACAACCATAGGTGGGGGTGTCAACCCGTATAGATCTATACATATGTATCTCGCTCTGCTTGATTAACGGTTATAGTAGTGTGGGGTCTAGGTATTTCTACTTAGTTATGAATAGTGTCTCACTATCTAAGCCATTGATAAATGTAGGATAGACAAGTCTCATCCCAAAATGGTTTTTGTTATAAAAGCCAAGTATGTTGATAAGTATATACGTAATAGTGTACAGTACTCGCTTATTGAAAACATTTTATAAAGCTATAATAACATTTATAAAACTTGATATGAAATTGGTAAATGTTTATATTGCACATGTATTCTCCCCCATAATATATAAAAACATAGACAAAGGGGCCGTAACACTCACTTTTGAAGCGTGAATTCAGCTTAGATATAAGAACGATCGTGTTTGAGAAGCACCGCGAAATAACACCACAAAACAACAAGGTTTTGTGCGGCGAAGTGATGGTGCGACGGTAGTGGAGCGATGACCAATGGTGGTGGTGTTCTTGGCCAAAAGGAGAGCAATTGGAGAAAGAAAGAAAAATCTAGAAGCTTTGGTGAATTGGTGAAGAAAAATGAGATGCAAAGCCTCTTATTTATAGTCTCATGGAGTAGTTGGGGTTGGTGAATGGTTGGTGAATGGTTGGTGAATGTGATGTCGTGGATGACATAATTCGTGCACAAGATCCTGATGTATAATAATTTTTTTCGAGACCGGAGAATTGTTGAGCCGAGTGCACTGATTCTAGAAACCTAAACAGATAATTTTTTCGAGTTGCAGAACATCAGGAAATCGCGTTTAAATATTGCGTTCATTTATCCACAGTATCCGATTAGTTGACTTTTATAAATATTTTTACTAAAAATATTTCGAGTATGGAATCCAATAATAGACCATAGTCTGAGTCCAATAATGTTCTCGGAATTTCCATATGAGGTGCGCAAGTGCCTCAACGGATCGAAACGATTTATGTAGTTAAATAAAATCAGTGTTACACTGGTTTGTTTTGGCTTGTTTTCTTATAACAGTCGTAACTTTTGCATATGAGCTCCGTTTTGAATGTTATTTATATTTTCGGAATAAGGGAAACATGTACTTTGAGGTTAGATTGCTTGTTTTGTTTCACAAATGGTTAATACTTATTTTCAGTTTTTCAGACGTATTAACTAGGGTTTCAGTTTGTGCTTGAGATATTCCATTATAGGAAGTAAGATTTTATCTCATATCTTATTTTAATTGTAATGAATCTATATATTTTCCAAAATATGCTTTAAAGTTTAAAGGTCAGGTTACAAAGAGGTTTGCGGTGAATTGACTATTTATAGTTCTAGACCTAAATTTCCGGGATGTCACACCAAGTTATGAGCAGCGTGAAATTTCAAACACACAAAATCACTCCATTTTATCGGATGAACGAGTTTGGTTATTGCATTAACTATTGTATTCGTTTATTTTTTTAACATAAGGGCCTTTTTTCTCATATTAAACGTTGGTAATTAACTATATACTTCAGAGACCTCTTTTTTGGTTTTGCCCCGTGCCTCAAATTTGGTGGTTGAGAATTTTTCTCACGGTTCCTATCATTTTTTTGTTCCTACCATATCCGGACTCTCTCTCTCTCTCTCTCTGTATGTATGTATGTATGTATGTATGTATGTATGTATGTATGTATGTATGTATGTATATATATATATATATATATATATATATATATATATATATATATATATATATATATATATATATATATATATATATAGAGGGTTGGATTCTTGTGAGAACCTAAAAAACCATGAGATCTTGAGAACTCACTCTGATTGGTTAGATCATAAAAGGGCATGATAGTCATTTCACAAATCTCATATAATTTTGGATTTTATTTTTATTTTTGGCAACAATAATATCAATTCCTAAAAATAAGCCTAATCAATTTCAAATTTCAAAATTTAAAAATAATAAGATTTCGTTTTATTAATATAAGAATTTTCGAGATTTTTGTTTTTTCGAATATCAGAATTTTCGAGATTTTTTTAATTAGAACTTTGGAATTTAAAAGGCACACATTTTTCGTAATTACAGGTGCATATATACATATTCGTAGGTGCATATATGCATATTTTCTGAATTCATATATACACATTTTGATCTTTAACATATTAATGCAGATAATTAAAAATCGATGTATTAAAAACAATAATATACAACCGTTTTGAACGATACATAGAAATTTATTAGAAACTATGAACGATACATACAAAAAAAACCAACAAAAATCCACGATATCTTCATTTTTCAGCTTGTCACTTTTCACTTCTTCAATTTGTTGAATAAATTTCTTCAAAATGTGCAAGAACATAATAAAAATTAATATAAATGTATATTCGAAAACATTAAAATAAATACATACATGCATATACACATATGAAGAAATGAACATTTATTTATGCATATATGCAAATACGCACACATGTGTACATGGACAAATTGATATACATTTGCATATGTGAACACACATTTAATTAATACACATTTTCACATTTGAATAGACATATACATATGCACATGTGCTAATATTTTAACTAATACAAATATACACATACGTTTTTATACATATATTCACATTTGAACAAACATATGCACATGTATACACATATGCACATACGCTTTTTCAGATTCACATATGTCCATATCCACATACGTGCATGTGTGTATGTGCACATTTATGCACATGTATACCTTTACAAAAATGCAAAAACATGGACATAAATATAAATAAATGATCATATATGCATATGTGCATTTATACACATATGCACATATGTATTTATGCGTATATATGCATTATGCATATATGCATATATACACATGTTTTTAGATGAACATATGCAATAATACATCTATGCACAAACAAAAACATATGTATATAAATTATAAACGAATTATCATATGCATACATCTATGCACAAACATGAATATAAAGAAATTATCACATATGCACATACATATGTATCATATGCATACATCTATGCACAAACATGAATATAAAGAAATTATCACATATGCACATACACACATATGTATATGCACATATGTACATACGTGTATGCACATATGCACATACGTGTTCTTAAAACGGGTTCTTGATGCATGATCTAGTGATGTCAAACCTGATTGATTTGAGAGATTGAAGCTGTGGAAGTTTGATAGCCACGACCACGGTCACCGCCACATTGAAGTTTTTAATATGAACCGCTCAAAATTGAACCAAAATTGATATATAACCCTAAAAAACACTAACTGGATCAATCAAACACTGAAATTCAACATCATAGTGAGCGCAAATAAATAGAAAACAGAAGATTACAAAAATGGTGCATGATGTAGCGTTAATTCAACCTTGTGACTGTACCCAGCTTCAGAAACAATGACGCATTAGCGAAATTGAAGTAAAATGGTAGGATGAAACTCTCGTTTGTGATCATACGTAAATTATGAAGGATTTCATAATTTACTATGCAAATTTTTATTTTTTGTGAGGCCCATCTTCTAAAATATAACCCAAATCAAAAAAGATTTATTCTTGGTGTTAGCCATTTTAGAAGAACACGTGTAGCTTGACAAGAAAAATATACATCCTTTCTACAAAATTTGATCACCCAAAAATGTAGTACTGCCAATTATTTTGATAGTTTCTTTATTGTTGTTATTATTGTTTCTGATAATCAATTCTAACATGAAATTGACAATTAATTAATTGAAATAAGAAGTAAAAAGCACACCTCGTTTTTGCACAGCGACAATCTTCTTCGTCGGCGGGGATGTTGCGACCTTGTTGGCCGGCTTTTCAAGCACGTTTGCCAAAAACAATTTTGAAACAAAAAAATAAAAATGGATCGTATTGTCTTTGTTAACAATGATGAACACTCAAAAACATGATTTCATAAAAACTCACCTCCTGGTGTCTAGCATCCGGTGACAAAAATATATTGTTCCTCCGATGCATCAAAAGTAGAACACCCCTCGATGTCCCTCGTTCCTTCATTCTAATTAGATTCATCTACACTTTGCCTTACAACACAATCATATATAGCCATGACTACAGCCATATCCACCAATTACAACATGTTTCAAGCCATGACACGGCGGCGAAGGAGGCGACGACAAGATTAAAGACAGCGACGAATGAGGCGACGACGACGAAGGGAAACGTGAGCGAGATTGAAGACGGCGACGAAGGAGGCGGATTCTTTGTGGTGGTGGAGAGAGAACAAGCCAGTCAAGATGGAAACAATATGCACGATCCAATATACACCGGAGAGAGAGAATTGATATTTAATTTTGATTTTGCTGATTTTTGGGGATTTACTTTAATGGATATTTTTAATCCTTATAACACCCTTATCAATTTTCATCCATACCAAATATACCCTTAAATGTGTTAGTAATTACAATAAAACCATCTTTGATCTCAGCCATGATTTTTTTTTGATCTAAGGGTCAATACAGGGTTCTCAAGATCTCAGGGTTTTTTGAGTTTTCAAAAGAACCTAACTCTATATGTATATATGTATGTGTGTGTGTATATATATATATATATATATATATATATATATATATATATATATATATATATAGATGTATACATATATATATATATATATATATATATATATATATATATATATATATATATATATATATATATATATTCAAATACGAACCACTAAAATGTTAGAACCGTGAGAACCGATCACACATTAAGAATCCTGTGTTTTTATACTTGTTTATTATCTTAAAATTTATCAAACTTAATAAAATTTCTTATATATATATATATATATATATATATATATATATATATATATATATATATATATATATATATATATATATATATATATATATATATATATATATATATAGAGGGAGAGAGAGAGACGGAGAGAGAGTTAGTTTTAAATAAGAGTGTTATTTATTGTGTGATTGTAAGACTAATTTCGGACCATTGGATTGGAAATATGAGTGGCTTTGATAATGGTGACATTGTTGTAAATAAAATGAAATAATATATAATTCACTTAAAAAACGGGGAATAAGGGTATGAACGTCAGTTGGTTGTACCTATAACTTAGGAATGTATTATGTTTTAAACCACAAAAGCTATGATCACGGACACGATCTTATTCTCGGTTAAAAACCATCACAAATAAACACATTTATTAAAGTGTTGTAGATGCAAACACTATTCTCACTTACATATGATTACATCGACGAAGGAATAGAGTGATGTCTGTGTTTACTATTGCTTATATTCTCAAAGAATGAGAATATAATGCATATGCAATAATTCTTGAAAAATGCATTAAATACAGAACCTATAAATTTTGAATGTCAATTAAAATGATACATTCCTGAAAGGAATAGAGTGATGGTCTGTGTTTACTCTTGCTTATATTCTCAAAGAATGAGAATACGATGCATATGCAACGATTCCTGAAAAATTCTTAAAATACAGAATCCTGTAGATTTTGAATGTCAATTAAAATGGTATATTCTCAAAAAATATATAGTATATTCTAATAGAATTCTAAGGAATGCATCAACACACATGCAAAATGTAACAGATTTACACCATGGTATGTAATATGCAGTGTGTATTCTTTAAGAATACACGTGTTATGTAAATGAAATAACAACCATTCTTCAAGAATATGTGTGTTATGTAAATGAAATAACAACACCTCAAGTGCATTCCAAAAGAAGTTGATATTACAACAATGAAATAACCATGCATGTATACCATTCTTAAAGAATACATGCTTCATAAAAAGATAAATGATTACTGTAAGAGTTTGTACATATCTAACATCTCTAAGAATACAAACAAATGATCAAACACCCAACCATTCTCAAAGAATATTGGATCAAGTACTCCTTTCATTTTCCTGTCACCTCTTGCATACATAGAAGTACAATGAGAAGCGTTCTAAAACTTGAAATTTTTTTGTCATTAATAGAATTAATCCCATCCTGAATCAAAACCTTAGAAACCGTAGAAAAACTTTACCAACGATGACAATAACTCGAGCATCATTTTTCCAATCCATAATGGAACTCGCAGTCACATTCTGTCAATTCATAAAATTAGGATCGTCAATCAATGGGTTATCAAATTTGTTAATTCTCGTTGAAAATCTAATTGCATTATCTCCCCAAATAGGATGATACTTGTTGCTCATCCTCCGTCGACCAATGTTAATCGGCTCAGTTGGGATCGACAACGTAAAACGCTGACTTCAATTTGATTCCTCTTTCTATCTCTCATCGTCTGTTGATTGTGTGTGAGAGCATGTTCTTGTATTTTATCCCCATCACGGAAACTAGATTGATATATTTTTAGGGTTGTGTTGGTTTAATTCTATAACGGTAGACTTTTAATTTGGATAGTTAATTAATTACTGAATTTTTTTATTTTAAAATAATAATTTAATTAATGTAATGTTCTGAAATTACCTCTATCAATTTTTTTTGAACAATAACAAGATTTTATTGATTAAAAACAGCTTAGCAAGAAGCTAAATTATAGAGCACAAGTACAACCAAATCGCCATACAACTAGGTGTTAACTATAATGTCTTAGGCTAGAAATTTTCAATATTCAAGCACATCGTTAACTAAACACGACTCCCAGCTTAGAGAACTACCTCTGGGCATCCTCGCATTAATCCACAGGTGCGCGGGGGACTGAATTTCGGGCACTAGCTCCAATTGTGTTTTTGCCTCCTTCTAGAAGATATTCTTGTTGCAGAACGAACACATTACCCAAATGAAATTCCATAATTGTAGGATTTTAATTTGGGTAGTTAAGTAATTAATGGATTATTTATTTTAGGATAATAATTTAATTAATGTCAAGTTTTGAAATTACCCCTATCAGTTGATTGGTCGAGAATTGGTCCTACATTCACACAATACTTACTATTCACATATGAACACACACACACACACACACACATATATATATATATATATATATATATATATATATATATATATATATATATATATTGAAAGGGCAACATATATTGAACACAAGAGCAACCCCTTAGCAAGACGCTAAGGCGCCCAATAGTACAAACGCCAAAGAAAACAAAAAACTCAATTACATATCCTAACCGCTAAACTAGGCGTATGCAACCAACTAACACAATCCAACTCCACCTTCTTAGAGCGGTTTTTTATCCAAAGTAAGACTTCACTTTGAATCTGCGCAACGATTTCTTCCGGTGTTCTCGAGTTGTTGTCATAAACAACCCCGTTTCTATTTCTCCATAAAAATTGGATCGTAGCAAAACCAATCAGCTCCAAAACTTTCGCTTGGGTATTATTCGTCGCAACCGCACATAGTCCCTTGAAGACCTCGTCTAAGCTTTCCGTACCCCTTAGCACAAACCCCCACCACGAGCTAATCTTTCCCCACACCTGCACCGCTAAACCACATTCCAGAAACGTGTGGATTACCGATTCGGCCCCCGAGTTACAGACTGCACATTGATTTGAATTCGTCCTTATCCCCATGGCATTAAGAACTTCCTTCACGGCTATTCTATTTTTAAGACATTTCCAAACTAAAATGTTTGTTTTTATCGGAGCCCATATGTTCCAACGCGTTTTTTCCCCGTGATTTTGATTTTTTTTTCTTTGTAAGCTCTTTCCGGAACCACCTCACAACAAAACTCTCTTTGGGACCTCCAATACATTTCCATCTGTCCTGTTTATTTGACAAGGAAGACTTTTCCATGCATCTTTTAAGTATGTTCAGCTCCTCCTTTGTTCTTCCGTCTCTAGAATTAATGTTCCATTCCTCCTTCACATTCTCCAAGTTCCATCTATCAGCGACCAAGCTGTATTTATTTGTTTCTTTTTGGAATAATCTAGGAAAAGATTTTTCCAACACCTCTTCTCCCATCCACCAGTCCTTCCAGAATAAAGTTTTTTCCCCATTACCCACTTCTTTTTTAAGCAACTCCCTTGGATCCATCTTCCACACTCTTAAATCTTTCCAAACTTTCAAGATCCTCCTCCAAGTATGTCCCGATTTTATCTCCAAGTCTTCTGACATATCTGTTTGATTGCCATGAATACTTCTTATAATCTGATTCCACAACGCCCCTTGTTCATTTTTGAATCTCCAACACCATTTAGATAACAACGAATGGTTAAGATCTTCTAACGCCCCTATACCTAGCCCCCCTTCCTCCGTATCTTTAATCACTTGACTCCACTTCACCCAATGTATCTTCTTTTCTTCACTTCTACCACCCCAAAAAAACCGCATACGCAAACCTTCTAAAACTCTCAGTACTTTCTTCGGGACCTTGTAAAGAGAAAATAAGTAATTCCCTATACTTCCAAGCACATTTCGAGTAATAGTAAGCCTTCCTCCGATAGATAGAGTCTTCACCTTCCATGTAGATAGCTTCCTTTTGAACCTTTCCACCAATTGATCCCAAGGTTTTATAGAACCCATATTCACCCCTATCGGCATACCTAAGAAGGTTATCGGCAATCTTTCCACTTTGCATCCTAAAATCGTAGCCAACGCCTCAATGGATATCTGATTTGTACCAATCCCGATAATAGCGCTTTTTTCAAAATTGACTTTTAAACCTGCGGCTTTCTGAAAACAATATAAAATACGGATTAGATTTAACGCATTCTCTACCGACCACTCCCCAAAGAATATCGCATCATCTGCAAAAAAGAGATGGGTTAAAGACACTGTGTTTGTTCCCACTTGAATTCCTTTGTAGCCACCATTTTTGACAGCTTTGTTAATTGCATGATTTAAACCTTCCATAACAAGAGTAAAAAGAAACGGAGACAAAGGGTCCCCCTGTCTTAGACCACGAGAGAGAGAGAATTCAGAAGAAGGACTGGCATTGACCAACACAGATGACGAACCCGACTTCAAACACTCCAACACCCACTTTCTCCATTTCCATCCAAAACCTTTTTGTTTCATCATCGAGTTTAGGTAATCCCAAGAGACCGAGTCATAAGCCTTTGCAATATCTGTTTTAAAAAGAATCATAGCTTTTTTCCTGACTTTAGCCCAATCTATCACCTCATTCACTACCAACGGGCCGTCCAATATTTGTCTATCTTTCACAAATGCGGATTGCGTCCTTCCAATTATCTTTGGCAGCACCCGTTTCAATCTGTTAGCTAACAACTTTGAAAGAATTTTGTATATGCTTGATATGAGGCTAATGGGTCTATACTCCCTTACAGAAGTGGGGTTCCTTACCTTGGGGATCAAGGTTATAAACGCAGCATTCACCCCCTTAGGAATCTTCGGATTTCTCGCAAATTCATTAAAAGCTTCTAAAATCTCGTTTTTAGTTAACTCCCAAAACTTCTTAAAAAATTCCACTGTGAACCCATCAGGACCTGGAGATTTGTTATTACCACAGCTCCACAAAGCTTCTTTTAATTCGTTTTCGTCAAAATTCTTTTCCAAATTATTGTTATCATCTTCCGATATCGTTGTAGTAACTCCAAGATCTTGGCTCTAATTGCATTCCTCATCCTTTTTAAAAATGTCTTCAAAGTATTTCTTAAAATGATCTTTGACATTTCTTGGCTCCATCTCCCATCTACCATCAATTTGAATCCCTTTGATGTTGTTTATATGCTTCTTCTTATTAATATTTTTGTGAAATAGAGCTGAGTTTTCGTCTCCCTCCAGGCACCATCTGTTTTTGTTTTTCTGTGCAATATCTTCATTCTCTTTTTTTTGTTTCTGAAATATCTTTTTTGAAATCTCCAATCTTTCCACCAACACCTCTTGGCTAATGGACCCCTCCTCTAATTTCTTGTCAATCACCTCAATTCTATGTAGCCACCCCTTTTTTTCGTCTTCTGTATTCCTTCTTTTTTGTTGCAACCACGATTTAATACTCTCTTTGACAGCCTTGAGTTTTTGCATGAGAACGAACAGTTTTAAGTGTTGTCCTTCTATCGAAAAATCTTTCCAAGTCTTTGTCACAATTTTCTCAATATCTACATCTTCTAACCAAGAATTGAAAATTTTGAAGGGAATGTTACCATAGGTCCTTTTGATCTGCTTTAGAATTAGAGGTTTATGATCGGAGTATAGCCTGACATCACAGAAGACTTCAAAATCTGGCCATTTGTAACCAAAATTATCACTAACTAGGAATCGATCCAGCTTTGAATGCTTTGACCCCCCTCCCCCTTTTGACCACGTAAAATCTGTCCCACCAATCTTTACATCCACCATATTGTTATTTATGATGAATTCGTTAAATCTGTCCGCCGCTTTCTTATCCAAAACCGACCCCCTTCTTTCATTCTCCTGTCTGACATCATTAAAATCTCCGAAGATGACCGAGACCCCAGACCACCCGTTTAAAAAGACACTGATAAATTTCCAGAGTTCTTCTCTTCTTTTAGGATCCTGACTCCCGTACACATTTATGAAAACAATGTCGACTTTATTATCCAACCATTTCCCCTGAGTGATCAAGCAATCATCTCTAATTATAGAAGATACTTTGGAAAAAAGGTTTTTATTCCAGATGCTCACCAAACCCCCTCCCTGACCGATACTTTCCTTATAAATGAATTCAAAATCAGCACTACCCCACAAGCTTTTAGCCAGCATATCTGAGACAGACTTTCTTTTCGACTCTTGGATACCCACAAATCCGATTTTATGACTCAAAATTAAATTTCTGATCCAATTGACTTTGAAATCTCCTTTTCCTAGACCATTTACATTTAACGATAAACAGTTCATAGATTACCTTTTTTAACTCCCTTCTCGTTGTTCTTCCGGTTGTTTCCTTTTCCTTTTGCCCTTTTGAAGCCACATAGGTCCCCCAATTCATCCATCCTTTGTGAGATACCAGCACTAATTGAAGATTCCTCGTTTTGACTGAAGCTTTTTGTGTCGCGTAATCGAACCACCTCCTTGTTTAAAAGTTGTTTTGTTTGACTTCGCGTAATTCTCCTTTCCTTCTGATGTTTGCTTACAATTTGGATATTATGGTGTCTCTCTTCCGCCATAATTTCCTCCGAATCGCCTTCTTTCTCTTGGTTTACAATTTCTTTCTGTATCTCCTTCAATTTCAAATCCCACGTTTTATTTCTTGAGAGAAGATTTTTTAGCTTTTCCGACATCTGTAAGGGACCTGTAGGGGGGGTTACTTCTCCACTTTCACTTAATTGAATTGCTTTATTATTATTTTTTTCAATCAGTCCCTCCATTTTCGATATGTTTGAATTTATCACCTTTTCTGTGAATAATTGAGTTGGACTTACTCTGCTTTCCGTAGAAGCTTCCACCTCTTTATTTGCCATAAAGTTGTGTCTTTTAACGTTTTCTTCTAAAGGGGTATGAGTATTTAAACTTTGTGTCATTTTAGTGCTTTCCACGACATGCCCATCATCCTTCATATTATAATCCCTTTGCTTCAGTATTATTTTGCCTCCACTATCTTTCCATTCTTCTTTTTTATTTGAATAATTGTTTTTTCCTTCTTCCAAAAAAGAATCATTAGTTTGCTTTATTAAATCTTCACGCCTAGCATTGATTGTCTCGTTTTCTGGGCTCGATTCCCGCACCCAATAATCATCGCACGATTCTTCGAAGTCCCCATCGGAAGATTCCCCCCGTGACATTTCCTCCGATGATGAATCTTCGTCCTCCACCGCCGGCGTGTTCTCGTCTTCTTTGCGGAACCATTTTTTTTCAGTCTTCCAGTCCTTTGCTTCAAAAAAATTTCCGTCCACCTCTTTGATTCTAATCACATGGCATTTAGAGTTTATGTTGACTTCCATCGTCGTACTAATAAAATTTGTATCTTCTGTTTTAATACAAATGATCCCATGCGACCAATCTTGGCGTTCTATCATGCATGGATCGGACACCACCACCTCTCCCAATTCTCTACCAATCGTGATAAAAGTATTGGAATTCCACACACTTACCGGAAGCCCTTCAATTTTTACCCACGCAAACCTATCAGATACCACTATTCCTTCATTCCACTCATCCAACGATTTAAAATGAGCTGTTATCTCTTTGCTCGCCCTTACTTTTTGGGTTTCTTCCTTATTTAACGTATCAAACAAAATCCATTGGCCTCCCATATATTTTGTGATATCAGAACGTAATCCTTCACTAATACACAAATTTGAAATGACATTCAAGCTATGAAAAGATTTAACTTCACCTATTAACTTTGACTTTAGCAATTTTTTCCATTCTTCGTCTTCTTGTATATTTACTACAGTCTTCGTTTTGTTCTGATCCCCTTTCGTTTGACCTCCGTTCTGTTTCTCCACCATATTTCCCCTGTGTTTATTATCCTCCTTATTCTCTACTTGGTATGTTTCCTTTACCCCTTTTACAATATCAACAAAAGATATATTGTCCTTCCTTTTTCCCCAAACATGCATGATACTTTGACTCGTTACGCCTCTTGAATTTTCAATCGTTTTCACCTCTTCTTTTTGTTTATTTTCTCTAGGAAATTTGGCCACCTTCGCAAAAATCCTTCTTCCCCCCATCGTGACTCCATTCAGATCCTTTTCCATTTGTTTCTCGTCATGCACTTTAACATACCTTACAAAACCAAATCTTAGCCCGTGTTTATCGTTCCTCTTGCTTAAATACACGTCTACCACTATTCCCAATCGTTTGAGCACTCCTTTGACCTCCATCCAATGCCATTCAAAAGGGATGTTTGAGATGAAGAAAGACGTAGCATTTATAAAGTTTCTCTGTTTCTGTATATCTTCAACTCGCTTAATTTCATTGCTTGCAATCCAAATGAACTTCTTTCTTTGATTATCTTCCCCTCGTCGGTCAATGCCCTTCCTCCATACTCCTTGTCCTCCCTCTCTCTCTCTCTCTGTGTCTCTCGCGTTCCCTCCGGTCGCCGGAAATCGCCGGCATTCTCTCTCTATGTATATATTATATATTATATATATATATATATATATATATATATATATATATATATATATATATATATATATATATATATATATATGTCAAATCATGATAATAACGTTACATACACCCACATACACACAAACACACACACACACACACATATATTTCATATCATGATAATAACATTACATATATCTATATGTTTGTGTTTATATATATGCATATGTATCTAGGTAGATACATTGTCCATTTGATTTCGTCATTATTTTACTTACATATAATGAAAAATCTATCTTGCTTAATCTTGATATTGTTATTGGTCAGTGGTTGTCATGCTAACAATGATGGTTTTATTGGGAAGGGGTTTATTGTGCACATCAAGTCGGATATGCCTAACGAATATATAACGCTTCGTTTGTCAGTCAAAAGATACAGATCTTGGATATCATGATCTTAATTCTTCAAACCTTGAATATAGCTGGTCCTTTCGCGAGAATATTTGGGGATCCATACTTTATTTTTGCCATTTCTGGCGGCGAATGGCTGAACAAACTCTTAATGTTTTCAACCTCACCATGTTTGCTTGGTGCGATCACAGTTATTTTCAAGAAAATACATGTAATTGGGAGTCAAGTATAATGGATTCTACTTCTTTGATTTTCATAGCCAAAAGTGGTATAAACAGTATGATTGGAAACCAAGAGACAATATATCTAGAAAACTCATAAAGGACTAGATTTTTATATGTGATGTTATTATGGACATTTTGCAAACAATAGATTACCAAAAAATCTGATACCTTATTAACTATTTGAAGGAAATACAAGATTTAAAGTAGTATTCATGTTCATTACTTTGTTTTAATTCATTTGGCTGCCATATTTTGACGTGCGATGTTGGATTTTGTATGATATATTGTTGTCTTTCAATTGTAGTTTGTGCGTTATACATGTTTTATTAAGTAATAGTTTGTACACATTTGGTTATACAATCGATGTTACCGACAAATTTATTTCTCTAATAAAATAAATGTAAATTATAAGGGAGTTGTTTTTACATAACATAACAATGGAAATGTTAATCAATAATACACATTGAATGCAACCGTTGAATTAGGTACATTAATTACATATCATTATCATTATCTATTTTATTTTATATTATAAAGGAAGCCATTAAAATTAATGTGGTTCAAGATAAATAATTTATCTTTTACCACATTAATGTGAGTTTTTTTCTTTATCTCACATTGCTTTATATACATATATGACATTTTCTCTTTCTCTTATATAATACAATTCATTTGCTTCCATTCTCCATCAAACTTGATCTTTCAAGTCTATTATTAATTAGTGATCATTTTATCATAAAAACATGATTTTATCGCAAGTTTTAAAAGATTTTTTACTATTTAGTTTCAACTCTAAAAAGTATTGAAACTCAAAAGTAAAAATTAAAATTACTTAAAACTTTTAAAAACTTGACTAGGTTGGAAGTTATAGTACTTCGTTTTTAAAAAGAGACATTGGTGTAAATATTTTTCGATTCACCAATATGTATATACATACAAATTTTAAAATCACTTAAAACTTTTAAGACTTAAAAATGTTGGAAGTTTATAGTATGTCGTTTGTAAAAATTAACACAGGTGTAAACATGTTTTGATTCACCAATATGTATATACGTAGAAATTTTGAATTGTTAATATTTTAGCTATCTATTATAAATGAGATAATTCAAAACAATGTTTTTTTAACATTAATAATTTGTTTTTTTACCATATTATGTTGATATTTTTCTTTGTCTAACATTGTTTCTCGCATTTATCTAACATTTCATCTATCACTTATATAATATCACTAATTTGATTACATTATCCATCAATTTTGATCATAATATGACTTTCAAGGTCTATTATTAATTAAATATCATTTTATCGTACAATCATTTTTTCTCAAAGTGATAAATGCTTCTATTTGCAGGTTTTTTTTCAAAAGTATTAAAACTAAAAAATGAGGATGAATATTACTATAAAACTTTTGAAAACTGATTAGGTTGCAAGTTTAAAGTATGTCGTAAAAAAGTGACAAGGATGTTGCATTGCACGTATATAACCTTCAAATTTTCTCTTATATTATACCACTCTTTAGGTTGTCTTATCAATCGTGATCATACCATTGTTTTCAAAGTCTATTGTTAATTAGTGGTCAATTTATCAGAAAAACATATTTTTATCTCAAAGTTTTAGCAATTATCATATTTCGTTTTAACTTTCAAAATCATTGAAACTGAAAAGATGAATATTTAAAAAAGTTAAAAACTATTAAAAAACCAATTAAGTTGCAAGTTCATAGTAAATCGTGTGTCGTAGTTCAATGTGTGATGACAGCGTTGTAAACATTTTATTTCGCTTTCATAAGATTTGTGCATATAAAACTTTCAAACAATAATCCTTCAAAGTTTAAACAAATCTGCATATATATATATATATATATATATATATATATATATATATATATATATATATATATATATATATATATATATATATATTTCATTTAATCAATACAGTTCAAGATGAATTTTTAACATATACCACATTAATTTAAATTTATTAGAAAAACATATTAGAGTGGACATCGGTGAATACCCGTCGATATTTTAGGAAAACGGTCCTAAAACTGAAACCAAAGGTTCATGGAATGTTGTAACCGATTCCTAATCCGGTTAAAATCAATAACACGAAATACGAAAGATATGAGAGAAATGATTTTAGTCTCTCTACTTATAGATGTTTTCTTTCCTTTGAAATTTGTTTCTTATGCTATGTGGGATAAGAATATATTAGTCTCTTTACTTATAGATGTTTGATTTCTTTTCAGTTGTGTTTCTTTAGCGATGTGGGATAAGAAAATGATACAAAATAACACGATATGAAAGAAATTTTGATCCCACATCATCATGATAAACTAACTCAAGAAGCAATTTTATTCTATAAATAAAGGTCTCCCACAAATTAAAACAATTATATAAATCATTAGATATTTTATTATTAAAAACATTTCCAAATATTAAAGTTCAAGGAAATAGATAGTTAAAGTTTTCTTATTTATTAATGAAGTTGAGCTTTAAAATTTTAGCTGGTTGATCCGAAATGAGCTATGGATTCGTTCATCAAGTTGCACAAAATCGCATGTATTGTGTTGCATAATGCAAATTTTAACTTTTATTTCTATGCAATATTGTTGGTTAAAAATGACGATTTCTAATATTCTCATAGGTCATTCAATCAATATATTTCATGTATTCTAACTATATCTATTTTCTCTATTATAAAAGAAGTCATTCAAATCAATGTGCTTAAAGATAAATGGTTTTTTTATTTATCTCATATTGCTTCACACACACACACACACACACACACACACACACACATATATATATATATATATATATATATATATATATATATATATATATATATATATATATGACTATTTTCCCTCTCTTATATAATACAACTAATTTGTTTCTATTATCTACTAAAGAGTATACTATTAATTTTAATTAAATATTCAAATATTTAAACATGACCAAATATGCAGTCTTTAAATTGATTTTAAAAAAGATAAAAGTAAAATTAAATTTGAAATTTTACAAAAACTTTATCCAAGCACAAACTGTTGGTATACTATTAAAATCATGTGATTTGAGATAACTCTTTATCTTAAACTATATAAATTTGAATTTTATTTTATGGATTGTATTTATTCATTAAAATTGTTAAAATTCGTTGTCTTCCAAATTTATGACACATGTATGTATTATCATATAGTTAAAAATAATGAAGATATTTTTCTATATAATTTTTCTAATTTGGTATAAGAATAACATGCATTTCTTTATATTGTAACTAATATTTTTTTTTCTACGCAACGCGCTGACATTTGCCTAGTAAATCTTATAATTGAGTTCATTCAAATGAATGTGATTCATGATAGCTCATATTACAATTTAAGAGTTTTCTAATTTATGTATAATTAATACTTACAACTCAAGAGTTTTAAATTTACGATTATTAATTAGTAATGACTTTTTATTATCCTCATTTATACACATTCTAACTTATATTATATAAGTAAGCTTTGCTCACAAAGATGCATGTGTTTGAAGAGATTTACGATTATTAATGGTTGTTGAAATGCATACGTTTCTATATATGAGGTGTATGTTGAATTATGTATATTATCTTTGTACGATTTGTGAGTATTTAATAAGTTTTTAAATACAAATGTTTAAATGGATGTTTTAGTATTTTTATGTTATTAATATGATTTTAATGTTAGATAAATGCTATTATTATTCATGTTTGATTTTTTTTTTCCAAAATCTTAAAAGAACCTTTTTATTCATACTTTTATGGTTAATATTTTATCGTCATCGTGTTTTGTCATTCATATTTCTATTTTAATTTTTAGCACAATGATGTCGTGTTTACTTGTATTTTTAGATAATCCTATTTTAATTGTTTGATTTATTTTTAAATTTACTTTTTAAAAGTAATTATTGTATATATAGTTTTCATGGTTAAATTGATGTGATAAGAAGAGATATTGGTGATAAACGGCCGACTAAATTTCATTAGTGTAAATCATTAATGAGAGTGTTTAAAAACTATTATTTTACTCATGTTAACAATTTTATTTTATATAGTTTTTACTTTTAAAATAATTAATCTATAAACTTAGTTATTAATTTAATGTAAAATAACACACTTATTTTATTTTTAATATTTTCATCTTCGAAAACTTAAAATCTTAATTACATGACCAAATCCAAATATAACTCCTAAAAAGTTAAAATTAAACAAAAATCAAAACCAAAAGATCAGGCACATAAAACTCTTTGTGTAACGCTCCGGATTTTCATACACCTTAAAGGTTGTAACATTTTATAAAACTTTATGTTGAAAAATCTCAATTAAAAAAAATACTTTATTTTGGTTATGACATTAAGTCATATTCTAAAATTTGGTCACAACAAAAACAATTTAGGTTTTCAAAATATTTAAACGACTTCGGGGGTTACAACTTTATATCAAATTTGACCATAGAAAGCAAGTTACGAATACAAACCATTTCATCAGCCAAAGCTCACTCCATCTAAAATCCCATTTTCTATAGGTCATCTACTTACTTCTATTCCTCGTGTCTAAAACCTGGAATACATGACATAAAATAAAAATACGTTCTCCTTCAACGTTCTCTTGTGAACAAGTTCAAACTGATCCACCCATTCAGTCCACAGGAGTAAGAGGTTCTGGTTCTAATGCAACCTTTGAGGGGGAGTCTTCGCTCCCATCATAGGTCTAGGGGGAGTCGTCACTCCCAGCACATATTCAGGGGGAGTTCCCGCTCCCAACTCATGTTGATTGAATTTCTCAAGCTGAGCCTAGCAACCGTCGCTCACTTGAGGGGGACCATCAACATCATCAAACCAACATTCTCTGTAAGATCTCATAAAAAACACATAATGAACATACAAGTCTATGTTGATGATATTATTTTCAGTTCCACCGATCAGCACATGGTTGACGAATTTGCCAAACTGGTGACTGACAAATTCCACATGAGCATGAATAGGGAAATTAATTTTTTTCCTTGGTATTCAAATCATGAAAACAAGTTGAGGAATATTGATTCATCAAGAGAAATAAACAAATGAGCTTTTAAAGAAATTTTCTCTTGAGAATTCCTCAACTTCCAAAGTGCCCATGTCAACCAACCATAAAATCTCACCTGATCCGGATGGTGAGCCAGTGGGTCATAAAATTTATAGAGGAATGATTGGTTCTCTCCTTTACTTTACAGCAAGTAGGCATGATATTATGTTTGCCACATGCATGATATTATGTTTGCCACATGCATCTGTGCGATATATCAAGCAGCACCAAAATTATCTCATCTGACTGTTGTGAAGCAAATCTTTAAATATCTCAAAGGCACAAAGGCACAAAGGCAATGGGCCTCTGGTATCTAGTTGGAGATGATTTCAAGCTTCAGTCTTTCACCGATGTTGATCATGCCTGTTGTAGGCTTGATTAGTAAAGTACATCCGGAGGATGCCAATTCCTGGGAGGAAGACTAGTGAGCTAGTCGTCAAAGAAACAAAATTGTGTTGCTCTTTCGTCAGCTGAAGCAGAATATGTTGCAGCTTCCAGCTGTTGCTCCCAAGTTCTCTCGATGAAGACACAATTGCTGGATTATGGGTATCAATTTCTCCAAGTTCCAATCTATTGCGATTCCAAGAATGCTATCGCGATTTCCCATAATCCCAATCAACACTCGATGACGAAGCATATCGACCTTCATTATAACTTCATCAAGGACCTAATCTTACAAGGTATCATCAAATTGTATTTTATTCCAACTGAAGAACAGGTCACAAATATTTTCACAAAAGCTTTAGATACAATCAAATTCCACAATTTTCTAGAAATGTTAGGTATGATGAATCCCGATCCAGGATTCTTCAGGACCTAAGCAACTTGGACTTTTCGGTTAGTCTCTACAAAACAAAATTTTCATTTTTGTGAAATACACTTAATCTGCTTAATTTCTGTTTCAAAGATAATATTTTCTAAACTTCACATTGTGAACATTCGGACCATCTGTGAATTTCGATGCTTTTATAAGATTTTCGGTCCTATCTACTAATTTTCGGTTCATTCTCAATCTTTGGCCATGCCAAGATTTTTGGAGGAACCTCATTAGGATCCAACCTTCGGACCCCACATTTTTGGTTCCAATAGTCAAAATTTCAGAGTTATTCAAAAGTAGGATTTTATTTGTTTTGCTCACAAATTTCGGCATAAAACTTGCAAATCTCAGTGGGCAACTCAAGTTTTCGGTACTCATCAACTTTCGCCATACAACTTGAAATTTTCGGTATCAAGGGCTTCAAACTACACATTCAGATTTATCACTCAGTTTCGGTTTCAATGCGAGATTTATGATACACACTTTCTGATTCCCTAAATCTCGATACATTTTCATATTTCTCTGAACATGAAACGACCAATTTAATGTCAAGAATGTGAATTAAATTTCGTTACATTTATTACTTATTATTGGCATTTAATTTTCAAAGAATATTTTAATTCCTCTTTAATCGAAACTGACGTGTCAGCGCCCGATTGAACTGTCAATGTTCATCATGACGTAGCATTAAATGCCAAGCCACACCTTTTCGGCTGTGTCCCCTCACCCGTCACCTCAAACGGTTTCTCGATTTCAAAAAGGGGTACAACCGTACCACAACCACTCATTCCTTCATATTCTCAATTAAACATTCTCTCTCATTACACCGGCGACTGTTGCTCTCTTCTTCCCCAGGCAAACCATTTTCTAGGGTTTCCTTCCACCATTTCCTTACTTCATCGCTGTCGACGGTTCTGCTGCTTCACATTCTCACTATCTTTGATTTAAGTGACTGCACTTCGTCTTCCTCGAAGACTTATCGCTGTTCCAGTTCGTCTTCTACAATTTCGGACTGTTCATCGCTGTGACAACCAAAAATTTTAATATATGAAATAAGGATTTTAAGCTAAGTATCATGATGTTAGGAAGTTTGATATCCAAATGAGCTTAATTGTATACGGAAGGGCAAAAGCATCAAAGAGTGTAAAATATGGAAACTTGAGTTTTATGACCTTTTATTAATTCATAATGAAGTATTATTTCATTAGAAAATTTCAATTAAAGGCCCGAGAACAAGAATGGCAATTTGGGACTAAAAGTGAAAAGATTAATTGTTAAATTTTAAAAATTAATATCTAAATATATATAAGGATTTGGGAAAAAGTCATCAATGAGACGTTTGTATCTTTTGATGTAATAAGAACTTAGGAAAAAGATTTGGGTCATTTGGAGTTATAACAAAGAATTTATGACAGGTCAAAGATGACCAAAAAGTGACAAAAGTGACTAAAGGGTCATCGTTAAGGGTCTGTACCGTAAAATATATTCAGATTCAGACTTAAGTTACTAGGAGAAAGTTGTTAAGCTCATTCCCACCTTTCTAAAGGTATAAAGTTTATAAAATTCCGATATCGTACGTGAAAGTTATGATGCTGTAAAGTTTGTTAGAAAAATGGAAAGAATGCAGAAATTTATTCGAAGGCATTTAAGTGGGAGGGGTATTTTCGGAAATTCATGCCTTTAACAAAGTAAAACCAGATTTTTAGCCCCTTGGTTCCCGTTTTCTTCCTGCTGTACGATTAGGGCTCAAAATGGGGGGAAACCAAGGTTAATTGGTGATTTGAACCACACAAACACAAATCGCTAGTGTGTGTGTGCGTGGTCTCGGTTCTAAGCAGCAAAGGTCGAGGGAGTGAGCGGGATGGAGAAGGGATGCGAGGATTGTAGAGATCGACAACAACATTAAGCTGCCGCCAGCGCCGATTGGCGGCCGGAGACGGTGGTGACAGCCGGCGGTGGAGAGCTCGACGGCGGTTAGGGGTCGGGTGACCCTCTCTTGGTCGGATTTTGTTTGGAACAAACAGAAATCTTCCAATCTCCACTGTTTGGACAGAAAAATTAAAAGGTAAATCTTGATTATTGAAACTCTAGTTATTTGGTTCGAATTTCTTTTAATGCATGATGGATTTGGAAGTTGTTTCTTGATATATGTCATATTATGAGCTCAAGAACACCCAAGAATGTAGTTGGTTTGATTTTCAAGTTAAAAATTAAAGAATGCATAATAGTTGTTCTATTTGATGAAGAAGATGATGAATAGTAAGATTGAGTTTTCTGATTTTGGTCAAATTTGACCATGAATTGGGATTTTTACATTAGATTGATCCATAAAAGATTATGAAGTATTGGAATCATGGATAGTAAAGAAAATTATCACATTTACTTACGATTTAAAAGGAAATGCCAATTTAGTTTAAATACATATTATTGAAAAAGATAATACTTGAAATCTTTTAGGGTGTGTTTGTTTCAAGTTTTTTAATGGAATTCAAAGGAATTGGAAAGAGAAATTTCGTTCAAAACGTGTTTGGTTAAAAAATTGATGGAATGGAATTGTGTAAGATTCCATCAAATTCCATATATAATTGAATTTATTATTCCTTTGCATAATGCTAAATAATTCAAATTCCATTGATTATTTTTCTTATCTCTGATTAAAATGATATATTTAACCTTATAAAGAGTAGTTTAGTCATTTTATATACTTTATATTCCAATTCTTTCGATAAAATTTGCAAACTAGTAGAATTCAACAAATAACTCCATTTCATTATCTGTCAACCAAACGCACTAGGGATTCAAATTCCTTCGGATTCCAATTCCATCAAATTCTTATTCATCTTAAAGATTCCAATTCCTTTGTAAAAATTCTGTGAACCAAACGCCCCCTTAGTTTTGTAAATTTGAATTTAGAATGAAACCAAAGAATGGAATTGAAATGGGTAGTTGAGAATATTGGTTTATCATATGGAACATTGGAATCATGATATCCAAGTATAAGGCAAATGAATAGAAATAAGTGGTAAAAGACTTCAGTTTTCTAACAATTGTTATGGTTGGAATGTAATTGGTAATTCCAATGTTAAAAAGAAAATAAGTGAGTTATTTACAAGTATATAAAGATATAGATATGGGACAACATTTGGTAAATTTGGAATGGAATGGTAAATTCCAATATATGTAGAAATATTATGTAAAGGAATATAAAATTTTATTGAAATGACTTTTATGAAATATTGGTGATAAATTGGAGTCAAGCAAATGAGAAATAACATGTTTCGCAATAACTTCTATTTATGGAAACTTTAATGGCCTAAATTGCTGAAAATGACATAAAAGGGTAAAACAAGAAATGTTTTGACATCTAAGTAACTAGTAGTGTTTTATAAGTATGCTAGACTTATAAAGTTATTTGAATTACATGTTAAACCTAAGAAATTCATAATTTGTCAAATTTGGGACAAAAGGGTAAAAGTGTCCAAAATGATTATTATGCTTTAAGAATCATAATTAATGATTGGAGTGGAATTAAATGATGTTAGAAAGAGGTCATATATGATTTTAAGACATATTATGTGTTTAGTTGTGTAATTGGTTCTAACCTCTTAATAAATTAATAGAGGTTAAAAGATGTTGGAAGGAAGTAGAGTCAAGAGCTAGTGGATCTTTGTAGCTAGACATACCTAGCTACCAAGGTGAGTATATGAGGACTTTTCTGGGTACATAGCAACAGGTTTTGTTTTATGCTAATTGTTTTATAATTAATAGTTTGACAAATGATTTTCAAAAGATATGCTAAATGCTTTATGAAAAATGGTTTCAAAGTGGTTTTAAAGCTTGAATTATTGAGTATTGATTTATGTAGACTAATTGAAACGGTTTGCAAATGATTGTAAAGTTTAAAGTTTTAAAAGTTGTTTTATGCAAAAGTTGTGATTATTTCTACATGATTGAATAATGTTTATGATCGAGACCAACATGTAATGAAATGATAAATGAAATATGAACTAAATGTAAGAAATGTGAAAGACGTCCGGACAAGGATCTCACCCTAATGAGGGGAGGTCAAAAGACACTACTGGGATGGTACCTCCCGTCGCGAAGTAGTTGTCTCAGCACGCCCTTATGGATAGATTCGTTCTATTCCATGAAGGGAAGAAAACTAGCACGCGCTCACGGATAGATTGGTTCTATTCCGGGGAGGAAAGATACGGGGAAACCCGTATGAACCAAATAATAATAAATGAAACATGAATTACAGTTGGTCTATGTTTTGATAAGAAATAGTTCAATTTATGTTTGTTTATGATAAAGTTGAAAACCTAATGTTTTTATGATGAAGTAATGACTTATATTTTATGATTATAGCAATGAACTTTGGTTTTATTGTTTTGACATAATAGTGGAGTTTGCAGGTTTTGAAAAGAAGGGAAAGGTTCTATTTACTTGCTAATAGCTAATGATATTTAAATTGATTTAAACTCATTGAGTCTAAAACCCATGTATCTCACGAGGCATTTTTGTCTTACGTATTGTTGTTTTTAAAATGCTATGTACTCAGGAACAGGATGTCTAGCATTGAATTAAAGGAGTGAAGAGCTTAGAAGCTTTTATGGGGATGATAGATACAGAAGATGATCAAGAAGATAGAGTTGATTCAAGTGCGGTATAGTTTGTTATGTAGTTGAGAGACATTATATTTATGGTTTAGAAATACCCATGTAGCTATACTGTAAAGTTGTGTTATGTCCCGTATTATTTTTGGGCTGTTTTGTTGAGTCGAGTCAGTATGGATTTGTCTATATTGCCCAAAGGTCATGCCGAATTTTCGGTAGAAATGTTGGTATAATACGGTACATAGCTTTAAGCTGTTTAAAAGCTTTACTATGATTGTCTTGATCTGAGTTTGTAACCCCCAAAGTTACTCAATTATTTCTAATACAATTGTTTTATTTGGGACCAAAAGTTTTAAACAATGTTTTTTTTATTAAAGGAAAAGTTTTTGAAAGAATGAAATTTTCGCTTAATGATGTTTTATAAATTATTACTCCAATTCAGGTATATGAAAGATGGGGTGTTAAAATCGCCATCGCTGACTACTGCCGTTCTAGGGTTACACTTTGACGGCGGATCGCTATTGTTCAACCATCTTCTTCAACTCCCACAACTACCATTCTCGATACCTTTTCTAACATCTGCAACTTCTGTTCAAGTTCTTCGTGTTCTTCATTTGCTCTTAGTTTTTTTGTGGATTTGGGATATATTTTGCTTTGGGTGATTTCCACATTGTGTTATGGCTGAATATTCCAAGAGTTTATCCGATTCATCTTCTGGTACACCACCCATGGTTATAGCATAGTGTAACTTCCTTGCTCCAAACGACCCAAGAAAATACAAATACCACTTGCAGGTGGCAATCCATGTTTTGACCCAACACCCATTAGCTAAAGCACTATTTGCTTCCCCACCTCCTATTCCGCTATCCTTACTTGAACAAATAGTAGTATCTACTTCAAATAAAGATCACAATATCACATTGATGTTGTCGAATGATATTAAGGTCACCCTTCAAAAGAAAATGTTTGCATCTTCCCTTGATTTACCCTATCATGACCAAGCAGAGGTCCCGTTCGATGAACCATCCCAAGCAGACTGTATCGACATGTTCTATCGTATGGGTTATGAGTAACCAATGTAGTCCGTTTCTCAATTCAGAAAGGGTAATCTATCTCCATTATGGCACTGTATGGTGCACCTTTTCATTAGGTGCTTAACAGGGAAGACATGTGGTAGCGACCAGATGAGCAGGCCCATGGTTGAGTTAGTATGGGGTCTATATACACAGACAGACAAGTTGACTTTGCAGCAATTTTATTTGAGGACTTTATGTCCTATCTCTCAGTCTCCCAGAAAACCCCAAGAAAAATACACTCTGCTCGCTTCTGGGCGATGTGTGTTGAGAAACTATATGCAATTCACGGAGTTTCAATTCCAGCTGCTGGTGATGATATTTCTTTGGAGATGCCGGCCTTCAAAGGTTCCACACTGATGTATGACCCGATTTTCGGTGTGGTTAGAAGAATGACCGAAGCTTTCTTAAATTTCGGTGATGCCACCGGTTCCTTTTTTACTCAACGTTTGGCCTTAACCGAAAATGTTGAACCATATCCTCTAGAGCCAGGAAGGAACTCCAGGCTAAGAAAGAAAAGAAGAAAGCAGAAGCTCCTCCATCAAAACAACCCAACCCTAAGAAATCCAAGAAATCGATACACATATTCTTTTCGTTAGACTTTACTTTCATGCTATAACTACATGTAGTATCTTGGTTATGTCATATGTGTTCATCACCATGTTGCATTGAATTTTCGGTATCACCACCTTGTTTCTTGAATTTTCGGTATCAACTACTTATGTCATAATTTTCGGATACATCTTCAGAATTTTCCATATATCCTCTTTCCCATATTTTGGTACATCCCAAACATAGTTCTCAATCTTTGAGTTCTTTCCAATCTTTTCAAATCTTCGGTGCATCATCCTTTTCAACACAATTTCGGATGCCCATATGTCTAGTAAAATTTTTGTTCACACATATCTCAAATCTTTTCCATTTTCGGTACTATCAATTTCTGTCAAAATTTCCGGTGCATGGAACTAAACTTTCGGTGTCCTTTGTCAAACCCTAAATTTTCTTCAATTTTCCGAGTTCTTAAGTTTTTGGTTAGCAATTAAAGTTTCTGATTCCCATGATAAAGTTTCTTTACTTCTATGCATTCCCTTCACTTATTTAATTATAAGTCACAACAAAAGTGTCACCATTTAAATTCATTGAGATAATCCTTTGACAGTTTTGGAAATCCAAATTTTTTTATTTGGTAACTTCTTGAATCTCTGATTCAAATCAGTTTCAAAACAAAAGTTTTCTAATTTTTGGAAATCCAACTTACTTTTGGTCATCAATTGTACATCTCTGTGATTGTTATCAATTCTGTTAACAAGGAAATTTGTTATCTTTGGCATGATTACTAATATTTTATTTGGTTTCAGCCTTTCTCTTTGTGGGAACTTGGACCAGATACCGAGACCAAAAAGCAGAATAGGCCGAAAGTTTTAAAAGAGGCCAAAAAAACAGAACGAGCCCAAACAAGAACTAAAAGATGCCCAAAAGAATAAAGAGGCACAAATTTCTGATCCTGTAACACCGAAGTTACATGCTGTTGGTTCGTTCCACCAGATGCGTTTTGACACAGCTCTTGGTGATCAAAAGCACATGATTGCCAATATACAACAAAGATTGGAGGTTCGCAATGTCTAACACCTCGTTTTCAGTATAGTGTTGTGATTAACGTTAGTTAATTAAGTCTCGTAATTTAAATTATGATAATAATAATAATAATAATAATAATAATAATAATAATAATAATAATAAATCTTAAATTACAAGTTGAGGGGGTTTAGTTGACAAAAGTGGAAACTTAAAATGTAGAGTAATTGAACTATGGTTAAGTAGAAAATAACATGGGAAAATGGAGGGACCATTCTTGTGAAGTTTTAGGGAAGTTTGCATGCTTTTAAACCCTTCCAAGGGTTGTGCGACGGGAAAGGAAAAAAAAAAAAAAAAAAAAGGCTGAAAGGCCCTCGGTTGTGATGCAGCCCAAAATAAGTCTCGAGTTCTAAACTACTATCGATCCATAGACAACCCTAGTTCTCGTTGACGTGATTTGAAGCTTCTAACTTTCTTCTGTTTTGTGTCTTGCCGAAGAGAAAAGGAACCGAGTGAGCTATGTTTCCATGCGTGCGGCCGAGTGAGGGGATGCTATAGCATGTGTGCGATCGAGTGATTAGAGGTGCTACCCCAAGTGTGCGGCCGAGTGAATGCTATACTATTCATTTCATGCGACCGAGTACCAACTTCTCGAAGCCCTTGCTTTTCTCTTTGTGCGATCGAGTAAGGTGTGAGTATTAGGTAGTGTGCGGCCGATGTGTCAAATAACCACAACCCTTGATCGATGCATGACACCGTGAAGAACTAGTGTGTGGGTGCTGTGAATCTCCTTTCCATCTCCTGCGTTTTCTGTGGGCTGCCGATGAGGAGAGTGTGATCGAGAAGAAGGAGGGCAGCAAGGGATGAGTGTTGAGGGCTGTGTTTGCTTGTTTGTTATAGCAAGGTAAGTCTTCCTCTCTTTCTCCTTGTTCTAGCCTATTGTCCTCACACTTGGTGTGTACGTGTGTGTTTATGTGTGTGCTTGAAGGGAGTTGTGCGTGTGTATTGGTATGGAAAGTTGAACTAAGGTTCTGATTTTGTGTGTCCTATGGAAGTCATTTCAGACCCTAGAGGTCTTAATTTAGTTCTTAATGGGTTAGGTGGGTGAAAACCCTAACCCTAGTTATCATTTTATGTTAGTTTAAAGATCCTGAAAATTTGGTCAGATTGTAAATTTCATATCAAATTGTGTCGGTGTCCATTTGGGTTGAGTATTATATCCCTAGAATGGTCTTTGAGTCTAGTTTCTATATCCAGAAGGCCTTGTCCTAATTCACGACTTAAGGTATATTAATATTGCAATTTTTATGTTTTGTCAGGTTCGGTATGCTGTCTTTCAAAATTCACCATAATTTGTAAACAAATCTTTTGGGGACAAGGCTAGTTGGAAACATTTAAGTTACGGGTGTAGTATTCTCAAACCAAAAATCAGAACCCCACTCCCTTTGAATTTTGTTTCTTCGTTATATCTTTGAAGTGTGGTCTAGTGAGTGGAATGATCAAGTCAGTCAATTTTGGGGATTTATCATTTGTTATTGGAAGATGCAAATGACCTGAGGTCAGGCCTTGTGATCTTGTCCTTGGGTCTAGTGTTTTCATGATTTTTTATCAGATTTTATCTTGAATTTATCCTTTCTTGATTTTTGTGAATCTTGTGATTGGGTCAGAAATCAACTTTGCTGTAGGATTCCTCTTTTGTGATAAATGTCCTAGTTATGCGTCTTGGGTGTCATGGTGTGTGTCTAGATGTGTCTAAACCTAACTAAAATATATAATAACCTCATTATTGAATAAAAGTGAACATGGGGGGTCATTGTTGAGACTTGGTGTCAGAAGTTATAAACATTTAAATTATAAGTAACGCTATGAGTATCTATTTATAGTAAGGCTAGTGCGTATACTTGGTAGTAATTAACTTAAAATGCCTTATAGGAGTATAAGGTGCTCGAGTGGACCTCGGTGGGACATTCAAGAGTTGTCGTGTGGATTGTTGCTGGTGCTGTTTCGAGGTGAGTTCTTCACTACATTATGTGGAAGTTGTACATCATTTGTTGTAGATTGTTTGTGATTTTAAGACGTAAATGGGTAGTACTAGGCTAGGGGAAGGTCTAGTAGATGTGGTTGTGTAACATGATTGAGCTGAGTGCCATGATCATGTTGTACCATGTAGGTATGTGGTGTACCATGATTGAGCTGAGTGCCATGATCATGTTGTACTACGTAGGTGTTAAGGTCAGAACGAGTCGTTGACCAACCCGGATTTTGTGTGAGGTTTTAGATGTTTGTGTGTTTGGTGGTACTTGAACAATTACTTTGATGGTTTGTTAGTTTGTTTACATGTTTGCTGATGGAATGAGTCATGGTTGTTGAAAACAATACTATTATGTATGTTTCGAATTGTGGTTTGAATGAATATGTTTAAGTCTGATTATCTGTAGTTATAATATCCTTGTTATATGTCCGAAGTTTGTCTTACCGAAATCCAGTCTTGGATTTTGGAACATTGCAAAATGAAAAACCTCAACATCTAAAGATAGATCAGAAGACCAAGACACGAAGATTGGAAGACCGCCTAGTTCGCAAGCCCATGTTTCGAACTCATTCAGAAGTACACTCAAGTTCGAAAGACGTACCGGAAATGATAAGATACCGAAATTAACTCAGGATTTCGGTTCAGCAACTCAAGCAAATCCGTAAGGCTTTTGTGTTCAGCAATCTACTATTGACGTCACTGAAGACTGAAGATAAAGATAAGACAAAGATAAGAGCTTCAAGTAATATAGAATGATTAGACTAATTTGGCGTGTCTTTTTAAAAGCATGTTCATGTACTGATTGTATTATTTATATTCAAGCATAGCCGCCCTAGTCTGACATTGTATTATTTTATTAATTAGAACCATCTTGTCTGACTAAAGAGAGATGTGTTGTCTGCTCTTTAGTCCTTAGGATATTATCCAGAGGACTCTAGTCTTCAAAACTTCAAAACTTCAAAACCTCGTTGTGTGGATTTCTCAGCTCTAGTCTTTCACAACTGTCACAAATCTCTATTACTTGTTTTTCTGAAAAGATCCCACTGAAATCTATTCAAAATGACTGATTCTACCGCTACTTATGCCAATATGCTCAATTATGCAAATCTCATTGGTTCTGCAACAAAAGCTCATGTTCCAGTAACTTCTTACTATGACTATTGGGCTGGAAGAATGAAGGACTATCTGATTGGGCTTGATAAAGATCTGTGGAGATTTGTAACTGAGGGTCCTCACACCGACATTGCTGGTCGCTTTGTGGTTCCGGATGGAGAAGAAGCTGTAGTTCTGAATGCTGCAGATTTAAAGAAAATTGAAAATGATGAAAGAGCCATGCGTGAACTGAGAAGTGGACTATGTCCTGATGTCAGTCATCATATAGCTGATGCTAAGTCTACTAAGGAAATATGGGATAATCTTGCCCTTCGCTTTGGAGGTGACAAGATTCTTCACACAAGCAAGGTTCAAGAAATTCTGGCAGACTTTGGGAACTTCAAACAAGAAGAGAATGAATCCCTTGAAGCATGCTATGAACGTCTTAGTAACATGATCTATACCTTGGATAAGTATGGAGAAACCCGAAGTCAACAGGAAATCAACATCAAATTTCTTTATAGTCTTCGCAAAGAATGGAGACCCATCATGCTAATGGTCAAATCCTATGAGAACATTGAAAAGTACAAGTTAGCTGCTCTGTACAATTTGCTCAAATCTCATGAACCTGATATTGTTGGTCGAAGGAGTGAAACTGCTGGATCTGGACCCCTAACCCTTGTTTCAAAAGAAGAAGAAGAAGACAGTGATGAAGATGTTGCTTCTTATATGGTTGATAACAAAGGTGAAACAGTTGCTCTTTATGCCGCAAACAGTCGAAGGTTCAAGAAACCATTCATCAAAAACAACTCAATAAAACACTTTCTCAAAAACTTCAACAAACCAAACTTCAATCCAAAACCAAAACCTGAAATGTACACCCCGAAGGAGGAAAACTCAAAGTCTTCAACTCCGAAGCCAGCTGAAACACATGCTTCGGAGTCACCAAAGGAGAAAACCGAAGAGAAGAAGGTTTCTGGTGATTCAGGCTATGATTGCAATTACTGTCGTGGAAAGAACCACTTTGCTAAAGATTGCATGCTCCGCAAACTAAATGAGAAGAAGCCTCAAGTGAAGGATGAAGCATACTATGCAAGGAAAATGGAAGAAGTAAAGGAAAAGACCAAGAACTTAGCCTTGATGGCTGCTGAGGATCACCAAGGAACATATCAAGTCTGATCTTCAGACTCCGAAGACGAAGAAGTAAGAAAGCCAACTCATAGTGCTTTATGGCCTATGATGATGGTAAGAGCTTTCTGAAGGTTACTTCTGAGAATCGTTGAGTTGAAGTGTCATTTGGAGTGTTTTAGGAGTGTTTGAACCATGAGATAGTAACACCATGTGGAAGTAGGTTGCTAATTTTGAAGTTCAAGCTGAGTTAGGTCAGCTAAAGCTGAGTATTAAGTTGAATGACTCAAGCTGACTGAAGGAATTCTGGACTGACCACTTAGCGAGGCTAACCATAAGGGTTAACGACGCCAAGTGTCGTAGGTCCAAAAAAATAAGTCAATTTAAAAGGTCTTTTGGGGGAAATAAAGAGGAGAAAACTCGTCGAAAGCCCTAGAAAATCCCCAGAAATCTCCCAAGACTGAATTAAAGCTAAAGAACGCAAGGAATTAAAGTAAGAGTCGAGATATTGTAGTTAAGAGGTATGATTCCATGTTCTTGCTTCAATGTATGAGTTTGGGTAGCTTGGAAATGTTAGGTTATATGTGGTGGTGGTGCTGGAATCCACCTGCAACTAACGAGGTTAAGGCAGGTGATTCTTGAATTGTAGGTGTAAAAGGGTTTTTAATCCAGAACCCTAAGTAGGTTGATCAAGTTGTGAGCTATAGTTGTGTGAATACAAGGTATTTACATATATGTGGTATGTATCTAATGGTGTAGGTGTTTGAAGGTACTAGAATAACACTTTGTATTTGCCGATTGTGTTAGTTAGAATTTCGCATAACTACTAACTAGGTGAGTAATCTCTACTATATATGGTGTGAATATGTTGATTGGGTCTTATGACTTGAAGTGATTTCACATGAGCCTTTGTGGCTTGGAGAATTTGTAGGAACCTTTGTGGTTCTTATCCGCCTTCGTGGCTAGGAGGTTGGGCTTAGTTGCCCATCATATGTATTTGGAGCCTTTGTGGTTCACACAACGGATGGGGTGCGGTGAGACTTTATGTCTCGAGACCGTGGGGTTGAGGCGGAAAGGAATTGAAGAATAGAATTCTGAAGAGATGTAGCGTCATGTTGTATTGAGATTAATGATGCTAATTTTCTCTATATATGTTGAATTATGTATTTGATTACTCATTGAGCTTTGTAGCTCATATGGTGTATAATGACCTTGCAGGTGAGCATGACCCTAGTAAGGGTAAGGAGATAGCTCATGGATAGGAAGCTTAGGACATGTAGTAGTCGATCCTAGTAGCCCTGCTTGGAGGGAGTTTTATTATGTTTTGTACTCCCTTGATACACTTGTATACTTCTTGTATGTAACTTATACACCTACTTATGTTTTGTGTGATAAACTATGTTTTCAAAAGTGAAATTTCTTGGGTGTATTTGTTTCTATGAGCCAGGTGTTACAGGTGATGGCAATGCATGACACGTACCCACTGATGCTGCTTCATCCGGATATTTATTTTGACTTGACTTTCTCATGTTTGACTTTCGTTGTTGGATTTGTTTAATAAATGTTTTTGAATACATAAAGGTGTGGAGTTTTGAATGTTTATAATAATACGATGTGTTTTTTATTAAATTTTTTAAAATTTAATGAAAAATTTGGGACGTTACAGTTGATCGGGTGGTAGTCCGGGGAGTTCGTCAAGAATGACATCTGGAAATTCCTTCACCACTGCTACATCTCCAATTGTTAATCCGTTGGGCTCTACCTGGATCGCATATCCCATGAGGAGTACTCCTCCTTTGCTAACACAACTTCGAGCCTTAACAAAGGAAATGATAGGCATTCTCGTACACTGCCGCTCACCTTGAATCAATACTTGCAACCCATCTGGTGCTATAACCACAATATTCATCATTTCAAAGTCGACTTGGGCATGGTTAGTTTCCAACCAATCCATTCACAATATCACTTCAAATTCCCGGGTGGTGATCGGCTCCAAATCGATATGGAAAGTGGTCACGTTGATCTCAAGCTGACACCCTCAAACCTACTAAGAAACCCACACGCTCTGCAAGTGACCGGAATACCTGCATCACCTGCAACTCACTGAAGATCGTGCTTCCTCACCCTCTCTGCCATCACAGCCGTTCACTTGCAACCTGAGTTTCAGGGTTTTCTGTGAAACCCTAGCTTACCGACTGGCCTCCGTCTGCCGTCTTCCTCCGACCCTCTTCTTACTAACTACTGTTCTTAATCATCGCAGGTAAGCATTTCATCCCCTCTGTTTAATGTTTTCTGCAATATGATTATCCCCTCTCTTTAATGTTTTTAGGGTTTTAATGTTCTTTATGTTCTTCATGTTCTTCATGTTTAGACACGTCCTTTTCTCCACTGTTCTTAATAATCATCAAAGTAACTCCGTAATAGATAACTTCTGCAATGCAATCAGTTACTTCACGATCAAATATATTCATCTTGTTCAATCTGTTATGATCTAAATGATTCAGCATTTGAATTTTGAAAAGTTCATATACATGTTTCTCTGTTATTGATCCTTTTCTGAAATTTTGAGTATGTTTTGTTTTTTTAAACATCTTAGAAAAGTGTTTATGGCTACATATTCTAGAAGTGTTGGGTCTGCTGGTGAGGACAACACCATCCTGGTTGTCCCGTGCAACATTCCGATCTCTAGGGATCTTTCCTCATACAAAGAACACCTGTGAATCTTAATTCACATCTTGGCAAGACACCAACTATCTCGTGCATTCTTTGATGACCCACTAGCCATACCCGTCTCTCTGCTCGAAAGAACAGTCTTGCCCGCTAATAAAGTACAATCCACCTACTTGGTCACTCTAACTGATGGCAGGGATGTACCCTTAGACAAAATTATTTTTGCTGCAACCCTTCATCTTCCTTTTCATCAAGCCCAATTTGATCATCCTTCCACAGAACAGCTTCGAAGTATGATTTATCGTATGTGTTACGGGTACAGATTAGATAACATGTCCCAATTTTCCAAAGGGAACATCTCGCCTATTTGGTAATGTTTAATTCATTACTGTATTAAGTGCTTATCTGGTAAGACAGGTGGTATATACCAGTTAAGCAAGCGAATGTTGGAGCTTCTATGGAGCTTATTCTCTGGACATGAAGTTGATTATGCCGAAATTCTCTATGAGGATTTCATCTCATACATTCCGGCTTCTCAGAAAGTCCCAAGGAAAATTTACTTAGCTCGTTTCTAGGCTATGTGCATAGAGAAACTATACGGCATATTCAAGCTTCCGATGCCTGAATCCGATAGTGACACCTTAGAAATGTCAGCAGCCAAAGCCTATGACCCAAAGCCTGATTCCATCTTCAGAAGAATCAGAATGCTACCAGACGCCCTCCTGAACCTACCTGATCCTGCTACTGAAGTCACAATCAAACATATTGAGAATACCGAGAATATTCCCCCTACACTCCTCATCCTCTCCGAAATGAGTTGGCACCAAAGAAAGGGAAAAAGAAGGCAGCTGAGACTTCTCCTGCCAAGCAACCTCAGAAAAAGAAACAGAAGAAAACCAGAGAGGTACACATTTCTAACTCTTCCGACTTTATTCTACTCTCTGAATCACAGTCTCTGACTCTCTATGCTTCTCTGAAAAATTTTCTGAATCTACTCTCTTATGAAATTTCCTTCTTTCTCCTGAACACATTCTCTGAACCCAAAGCCATTCTCTGAATTTCTATCTTCGGAACATCCTGTTTTTGGAATTTCAAAGTTTTTCCACATGTTAAAATAACTCTTTTTCAGTATCTCACATTACTTATCATGCATAAGTCATAACTGAATGCACTGTTAAACAATTTATTATTCATCGTTATTGGCATTTGAGAAATCCAGATACATATTCAGTATTATTTGGTCAAATTGTTCTAACTTTTGTGTTCTAACAAATTACGTAACAAAAATCTGCGATTTTTGGAATCCAAAATAAAATTTTGGTCTGAATTTTCATATCTATGTGATGAATTGCATTCAATCTCCCCAAGGTATTTGTTACTCTCAGAATTTGTTGCCAAGTTCTAAGATTCTAACTTCTGTAACTTACTTTCAGCCTTTTGATTGGTCACTAAAAGACTCAGAGTCAGAAAAGAATGAGGAAAGACAGAACTCTCCAGACTCTGAACATTTATCAGAAAAAGAAAAATCGATGGAAAAACAGAACTCACCCCAAAAGAAAAAGAAAAAGAGAAAGAGAAACTTCATACCACAACTTTCATTCTGGATCTTACCAAACCCCCTCCATGTACCGGTCCAATGGAAGAATGGAAATTTAACCGAGCTGTCAAACAGCAAGCTGTTCTTGTCGAACGTCTAAAGAATGGCTTTGAGCTACGAAATGATGAATTACAAGCCCTCATTGATCTTGGTCCTCCCTTGGACTCTGATCATGAGGATGTGAAGAATGAACGCACCCGCATCATCAAACTCACCTTTGGAATCAACGAGTACCTTGGTTCTCAACTTCCTAAGTTGGTAGATAGTCCTGTATATCTCTTTCACACCTCCGAGAAGGTATGGGCAAATATTGCTTCTTCCATCGTTCCCCTCACCTGGGATCGATACAATGCTCAACAGGTTCAGAAAACGACTCCTGCAACAACCAAGACTGCCACTGATCCTCCTGCTGAATTAGGGTCAAGGCAGGTCTTCTCCGACACTCAATCCAAAACAATCAAAGACTCTCTTTTCGAAACCGACCAGGAGGTGGATAAACCCACATTGTCCAAGGTTCACAAAATCGATTTAAGTGACACTAACTCATCCTCCGAAAAAGCTGAAACATAAGTTCCTCCTCCAAATCCCCCAGTGATCACTTCGGAAGAAAAGCTCTTCACCAGAAGGTCGACTCTTTGATCACCCTGGTTTCTGAACTAAAAGCTTCTCAGAATCAGGAGGCTTTGGTAAAAGGAGGCTTTGGTAAAAGAAATATCAGAACTCAAGAAAAGACTTTCTGAGTTTGAGAACAGAGATTTTGTACTTGATTTGGTAGATGAAGTGCAGAAGGCACTGGCAAAAGGACTCCTAGACATTGATGCAAAGAGACAGGAGGATGCCACCTCCCTCATGAAGAAAGCTTAGTAAACCTTGGAAGCGGTTTAGAAGGTTGAACAGAACCTTGCTAGTGTAACTGAAACCGTTGATCTCAAAATAAAGTCATTTATTGAACGACTTCAGCAATATCTTCATGGAGTTATCTCAAAGAACGAATCTCTAAGGAAGTCTCATTGTCTCCTTCTGCAACTTATAACTTACACACTTGAGAAAATAACTGACACCCTTCATGGGCCCATAGAGTAGGTCAAGTTAAGCACAAGCCTGAATATCGAAACTTGTGAACTCTTCAAGGAAGTCACCTCCAAGACTATCTCTAACGAAATAGGGAAAATTGCGAAGGAGGTAACCACTAAGCTTGAGGTCATCCTCAACCGCCTACCTATGCCCCCTTCGACTACACAAGGAGCCCCAGGAGGGTGAAAGGCGGTCCTGGAAGACAAAGAGGATGATGATAAAGATGAGAATGATGAAGATGATGTTGTGATAACAGATGCCAATGTTAGTGATGGCAGTCAAGGAAAGAAAGTTACAACCGATGAAGAAGAAAATAAATCTACAGAGGACACCACCCCCAAGCAAACTCCGAAAATTCCCACTCCACCTTCGTCACCAAAATCAACTCCGATCCAAGTCTCAATCCACACAGAAGATGAAAATCTTATGTATTCTCCCATTAAAGACTCTGATCCTCCAGAACTCAAAGTTCTAAAAGACGAGTACTTTGATGCCAGAGCAAACTTGTTTGCTGAAAAGTTCGAAGAAGACTCCAATACAGAAGCTGCTATTGATCCAACAACAGCTGGTCCAAGTGGTCCAAGCAAACCAGACTTCTCAAAGCTCTTCCGTTTCAGACCTCTTACCGATTCAGACTTTTGACCACATAAATCATATGATCCTCCTCCTCCTCCGGCACACAACTGGGATATCCCTCTGACCCCAAATGAAGACAAGTATATATATATATATATATATATATATATATATATATATATATATATATATATATATATATATATATATATATATATATATATATATATATATATACACTTTGAATTTCTCAGGGATCCTAGAACACAATTAAACTCTAGCAATGAGAGTCAAACTCCAAAAATTTCTGGACATGTATACTCAACCTCAAATCAATACCTGGTCTATTGAACCCATCACTACTGTAACTAGTGTAAAGAGGAGAACATATGATAGATCAAACTATTATGAATATGAGATTGTCCGGAAGAACGAAAAGATCGTGATAACGAAAGCAGACTTCAGAAAAATGAATACAGCTGACATCTATTCGATTGTTATGAAGTTAGCTTCAAAAGTTGTGAGGAGTAACGATTCAAGAGAAGCTTATGCTGCTGCAAAACGATTTCTACATTGCCTTTTGTAAGAATTCTGTACCAGAGATGGTGAATTGTTTAAACTTGTGATGAATCACCCAGATGAACAATATCGCGATCTAGTGGATCTTTCTATGCCAAAAGTCAGAGAAAGCTGGGAGAAAGGAGCCACCAAGGATCCCATGCTCGGACTGATATATAAAGATTCATCCAGAAAAAGAACTTTCTCTTATTCCGAGCAGAGCAAATCAAAAGGGTCCCAAATGTAATGTTGGAAAGTTTTATCAAAGCAATAAAGAAATATACTCACTCGGATTCGGCAGCCAAAAAGGAGATGTTGCTGAGAATGGAGTGGATGCTAGGAGTAAGAAAATTCTGGTCGTATGCATGCATGCTCGCAGTTCTCGAGAGGCCTTGAAGAGAAGAAGTCAAACCTCGCGGTTGGTCACTGAAGGGTTCATATTGTTAAGGTCAGAACGGGTCGTTGACCAACCCGGAGTTTGTGTGAGGTTTTAGATGTTTGTGTGTTTGGTGGTACTTGAACAATTACTTTGATGGTTTGTTAGTTTGTTTACATGTTTTCTGATGGAATGAGTCATGGTTGTTGAAAACAGTACTATTATGTATGTTTCGAATTGTTGTTTGAATGAATATGTTTAAGTCTGATTATCTGTAGTTATAATATCTTTATTATATGTCCGAAGTTTGTCTTACCGAAATCCAGTATTGGATTTCGAAACATTGCAAAATGAAAAACCTTGACATCTGAAGATAGATCAGAAGACCAACACACGAAGATCAGAAGACCGCCTAGTTAGGAAGCGCATGTTCCGAACTCATTCAGAAGTATGCTCAAGTTCGAAAGACGTATCAGAAATGATAAGATACCGAAATCCACTCAGGATTTCGGTTCAACAACTCAAGCGAATCCGGAAGGTTTTTTTGTTCAGCAATCTACTATTGACGTCACTGAAGACTGAAGATGAAGATAAGACAAATATAAGAGCTTCAAGTTATATAGAATGATTAGACTAGATTTGGCATGTATTTTTAGAAGCATGTTCATGTACTGATTGTATTATTTATATTCTAGCATAGCTGCCCTAGTCTGACATTGTATTATTTTATTAATTAGAACCATCTTGTCTGACTGAAGAGAGACGTGTTGTCTGCTCTTCAGTCCTTAGGATATTATCCAGAGGTCTTCCCTTGCACTATAAAAAGGGAGACCACATCTTCACTTTGTCATCATGTTTTGAGAGTTGATTGTGACGATCTTATTGATATATATAAAATCCTCTCATTCCATCATATCTTTTGTTGTTCATATCTCTTCTTACTTTATTCTTTCCATTTCTAGTATTTCAATCTTATTGTCTTTACCTTTTCATGTTGTTAACTGTTTGTACTTCTTTATTGTTGAGCTATTAAGATCTATCTAAGTAAACATCTCAATTTTCCGAACTTGTCCATCTTTCCGCAAACCACTCAAGTCTTCGAACTTGTCCAACAGTTCCAAACTTCTATTTTTGGAACTCTCACTTAGATTCCGGGACCTTACTTATTCTACATTAGACTTAGATTTCGGTTCCAACAGTAGGTATATGGTGTACCATGATTGAGTTGAGTGTCATGATCATGTGTACTATGTAGTTATGCTAAGTACCATTATTGAGCTGAGCGCCATGATCGTGCTATACTATGTGGTTATGTTGTGTATCATGATTGAGCTGAGTGCCATGATTATGTTGTACTCTGTAGTTATGTTTTGTACCATGGTTGAGCTGAGTGCATTGATCCTGTTGTACACTATAAAATATGTCGTGTGTCTTGTTTGTGCTGTGTGCCTTACTATGTTATATGCCTATGTTAGGGGTAAAGTATGTGTGATGGATATGGCGTGTCGTGCTGTGCTGAATTCATTAAGCTGTGTGTTTACCCTTTCCTTATAAAACCACTGTTGTAGGTACTGTAGGTACGAGGGATGGCAAGGGGTGACGTGTACACACTGCTACCGTCTATTTGGAGTTATGTTTTATGAATGTTATTAATTAAATGTTTTTTTTCCGCTACGAATGATTTTTGTTGTATGAATGGTGAAAAAGGAACATGATAATAATGGGGAATTTAATTAAGTGATTTTATTTAATGAATTGTGTTGAAAATAATTTTTTTTTAATTTACTCTTAAAATTGGGGATGTTACACAATGCTCACTTAATGGTATTAATAAGTATGGGAGAAGAAAAGGATACCGATACTTTGGCTATCAAGAAGCCAATTTCAATCGGAGGTTGATGCAAACAACCAATTTATTACTTTTGAGTTGTCTAAGATGGTCGGGGACTCCGACTATGTTTTTTATGTAAATGAAAAGGACTGGAAAAATGTGGCCAAACACTTAGTTCCCCTCACTTATGATGTATTCTTGGCACGAGAAAACCAAAGGAACCAACCGAAAATCACCAAACCAACCTCCCCACCGAAAATCACGAAGGTTGTTTCTCCTCCAATCCAAAAAGAATCTCTACAAGCTAAGTCGGGAGAGGCAATTCTTTTTTCTAAAACCACCTCTAAGCGTGTTGCTGATTTTGCTGATGATGAAGAGGTCACAAGACCGAAATTTACAAATACTATTGATATCGACATTGATGAGTCAAGCTCCACTTCTGAACCCAAAGATGACACTTCCACTCCTCCATTTCCCAAAACATCGGTGCCCAAGCCCGAAATTGAATCTATAGGCAAAAAGCTTGATTCTCTGATATTGATGGTTACGGATTTGAAAGCTTCACAGTCAAATGAAGCTTTGGTTAAAGAATTTGGTGAATTGAAGAAGAAAATTTAAGCTCTTGAGAAGAGAGAAGTCCAAATAGATGCGGTTTCCCAAGAGGCCATCTCCAATGGTCTCAAGGAAATAGATGATCAAAGGCAAAAAGAAGTCGAAGGCTAAAGTTAAGGAAGTTTCTCAAGAATTGGAAGCTTTTAATGCCATCATCTCCAAACAGATTATGGGTCTATTTGATGATGTACAAAAATACTTAGATGGCATCTTTTCAGAGAATCAGTCCTTGCGATCTGCTAATGTTCTATTCCTTCAACTTCTGACCACCACCTTGAAAAATATTTCTCAAACTGTTGAAGGCCCAGTTGATTCTTTGGGATTAGCTGCCAATCAGACGCTTGAAACCATGGACATTCTTAAGAAGATATCTGCTAAGGCTACTGATTCTCTCACTATCAAGATTCAAACGATTGTAGAAACGATCCATGAGAAGTTAGATGCAATCAGGACGCACCTACCTGTCACCAATTCTGAAGAAACGGCCACAGGAAGAGGAAAGATCCTTCCTAAAGATGTTTTAGATATAGAAGACGGTGATGATGACAAGGAGGGTGGTGATGAGAAGTTGGGAAATGATGATGATGATGATGCTGTTAAGCCAAAAGACGGTGATGAAGAAAAGAAGAAGACAGATGAAGAATATGAACAGGTTGAGGAAAATCTCGGTGCTGGTGGGGAGATTCCGAAAATTCCAACACCACCACCCTCACCATCGAAACACGATTCACCAAAACCATCGCCAAGTCAAGAAACTCCAAAAACTCCTCCCCACTACACGCAAACTGGTGATGATGAATTGAAGTATTCGCCAATTAAACTTTTGGATCCTCCCGAGATTCAAGTGCTTAAAAGCATTTACTTTGATGAGCTAGCAGCGAAATTCCAAGTCGATGTTGAAATGGAAATCAAAGCCGAAGCTGCTAAAACATCAGAAGGATCTAGCCAACCAAGATTATCCCAGTTTTCGATCTTCGGCCTTTGAAAAATGGTGATTTTCGTCATGTGGAATCCTATGCTCCTCCGGAAGACAATAGACATAGCTGGGATAATCCACTTACCCCAAATGGTGAGAAATACACATATTTCTTCAATTTCTCTTCCTCTATCCCTCAAAACCAAAGGGATCTAGACTTGAGGCTCAAGACCTAGAAATTCTTGCAAAGACATACTCAGCCAAGGGCATATGTATGCTCCAGAGACACCACCACTGCGGTAACGGGGATAAAGAAAAGAAGCTACATGAAATCGAATTACTTTGAATACACATTGGTAAGAAATGGAAAACCACTGGTGGTTACTGAAGCTAATTTTCAGAAGATGAATCCTAAGGATATCTACACCATTGTTATGAGACGGCTGCCGATAATTGAAATGAAAACTGATATCAAAGATGCATACTTGGCAGCCCGAAGAATCTTGAAACAGTTGGTGTTTGAGTTTCTGAGATTTCATGGTGAACTCTTCAAGACAGTCGATACAAGCCCTGAAGCTCAACGTACATAAGTTATCGATATGTCGTTGTCGGACAGAAGGGAAACATGGAATCTCGGAGCTACTGACGATCCAGTCCTTGGAATTGTTTATAGGTCAAAAATTCGTTCGGGAAAAGCCTTTTTCAAGATAGATGATATGAGAAAATCCCCAAATGCATATTGGAAAAGTACATTGAAGCTGTAAAAATTTCCAACCACGCAACCGAAGATGTCAAAGATGAGCTGCAAATGAGAATGGAATGGATGATTGCTGTTAGAAAATTCTGGGAGAGAGTTTCAAAACAAGTCGTGAAGGATGAATTGTGAAGACTTGAACAAAAACCCCTTGGTTGGTCACCGAATGGGGAATTGTTAATGTTAATCGTTGACCAACTTTATTTGGTGGTTTTTATCTTTGCAAAACAATGTTTGAACATGTTATTTTGGATTTGTTCATGATTAAATCTTAACTGCTGAAAGTTATTAATGAACAAACAGTTTTATCATTGTTGTGTTGTATTATCTATGCTTTGTACTTAAATCGAATATCAGAAGATCTTGGATACTGAAGTTCAGCAATGAACTTCGGCCACTCTTCAGAAAATCAACTATAGAAGATTCTTAATCCAGATGAAGAATTGATAATACCAAAATTCAAGTGTGAATTTTGGTCTCAAAGATTCTCGGATCATAAAAATAAGGCATTTCACTTCTAATTCAACCAACACCAAAAGTCAACAAAAGATCAAGTCCTTCAGCAAATCATATCAACAATTTCTGAATACCGAAGTTCACTTCTGAACTTCGGTTAACACAAAGAAGATTTTATCACCCGAAGAGAAAGACAATGACGAAGATAAAGACAAAAGATAAGCAGATCCGATTGTAGAGTATATAGGCTTGTTATTTATGTTCCCTAAAGTCAATATAGCGCTTGTACTGTTCTGTGATAGAACATTCAATCATAGGTCATCCTAGTCTGACTTTATACTTTTATCCATAGAACAATCTGAAGAGGACTGGTATGTAGCCTCTTCAGTCCATAGGTCTTTATCTGGTGGGATCTTTCCTTGCACTATAAAAGGAGATCACCACCACACTTCATCTTCATGGTTTGGAGAACTTAACTATAACTCTCTTGATATGATATAAAATCTTCATTCCATCAAACACTTTATCTTTCTTGTTCATGTTCATATTCTTATTCTTACTTAAGTGTTAATAATTCCCGCATTTAATCTTAAGTCTTTTACAGTTTGTGCACTTTAACTTGTTTGTCTTTAATTTATTGTTGAGCAAAACCGATCTTTTAAAGTTAATCATTATATTCCTAACTTTGCATTTCCAACAAATACATACCTCAAGATAAACAATTTGCATCATAATAATCATGCTTTCCAGCCCAAAACATAAAACAGTCAAAAGGGACTGTAAATACTCACAAATGGAATGAGTGTTCCAAAAGTTTAATTGCTCGGGTAAAGGGGAAGATGATTCCTACTCGTGTCCTACAAAACATGATGGTTCTAATGAGATTCCAATCTAACTTATAATGTCTTAGCAATATTAAATCAACTACTTGGGTCATAAAATGCCATAAGATTATTTGATATCTTTCCCACTATTAAATGGTGTTTATGAAAAACTTTATAATCATATATATTTACAAACACATGCAGATCACCTCTAAAATTCATCAAATTTTATCCTTATCACCTAACATGTGATATAAGGTTTCTATGAATTTTTGGGAAATATTAGACTTGTATTATTTATTCCGAGTTTAAGCTTGTTATATAGGATAAACTTGAAATAAATAGTAAAATGTCATGATAAATTTTGAAATAATTTTTTTAGTTATTTCTAAAATGTATAATATCAGAGAAAATTATTTTGATAGATATAGAAGACCCGGAACTCGGTTTTATAAATTCTCCATTTCATAAGGGCAAAAAATGAAACTAAATACTAAACGGTGTAGAAATGAGATGAAACTACTTGGGGAACCTCTATTCGTGGTAAAAACTGTTCCCACCAATTTTTAGAAATTGTTACGGTCTGTAGATAGGTTTTTGGATATTAAGTCACTATTTGTTACTCTTTTGTATAAAATCGAGGAAAACGTATCCTAGGCTGAAATTTTCAAGATAGGTCCTTATTACCATCTATTTGTTGGGAAAATCAGTTTCCTTTTTATTTGTTTCGAAATCAATGCATTTTAGCTTCATGCATTTTGAAAATGTTAACTTATTTTCTTTGTGTTTGAGAATTGAATTCTTTAATTTACAAATTTTTGTACATAGTTTCCAATTCTTTCCGGCCACCAAATTTTGACACCACATATTTTAGCATGTTAGGAGTTTGTATAAAGTTTCTCAAGATTTTTAGAAGTGAAAATGACCCTTGAACATGCATCACAAAACCATCCCTCACAGAAAATGTGTTGTTGGTGTAACAGTTTTGTAGAAATGCTTTTATAACCAAAAACATAATGTTTAAAGAATAAAAGATGAAGAACATGATTTTGAACATCTGAGGGCATATATTTCTTCTTCTTGAACTTGAGTTGGGTTTGATCATGGATTTTACTTTTTTTTTAACACATGCACACATGTGAGTGGTAATCTAAAAACATCAAGTTATGAGAAAGATTTCTAGTAATTAGGATGACATAGAATCCGAAAATGAAGAAGAAAGTACATAAATGATGAAAATATGAAGCAAATGGGAAGTTTCTTACATAGCACACTTGGGTTTCTTTCGATAATCACCAACCCACGAAATGTTGTCGGTTCTTTAGGGCTGAATATGGCCGAAAATTTGAGAGGGAAAGGAGAGGGAAAAGGTCTCTTGAGTGTAGAGAGATGGAGTGAAGAAATGGTGAAGAGGTGGTATAAGTAGAGAGATAGGATTCATATAGCATTAAAAGATTTGCATAGGGAAAAGGGAGAGGAGAGAGGGCCGGCCATGGGGAGGGGTAAAGGAGGGATTTTCTCTTTTATAAGTTTGTGTTATTTATAAAAGTGTAGGAAGTTTTTATAAAATTTTATCTGAAGTCTTTTTAATATTTTTAAGGGTGAGTTTTTTTTGAAATGGTTCTTAAAATAACTAACTGGTGTTTTTTATTTCATAGGGAATACTTTTATTTATAGACAGATTAAGCTAGAATTTAAATAATTATAGTTTGATTTAACTATTTATCATTTTAAGTATATAATTTGTTAAATTAAGAGTCAAAATACCTTGTTATTCTTGATTATCGTAAACTTATTCAATATATTTTGAAATAATATTAAGGGAGTTAATCTTTTGGCACTTTATCATAAAATGGAATGTTTTACTAAGAATCAACAGAATTTCCTAATGATTCTAAGCTTTCTTATTGAGTTAAGACTCGGTTCCTAAATTCGCGTTTAAAAGAATTGCAGCCACATATAGACTCTTAGGTTTTAAGTTGGGTAATCACCTATATATATATATATATATATATATATATATATATATATATATATATATATATATATATATATATATATATATATATATATATATATATATATATATATATATATATATATATATATATATATATATATATATATATATATATATATATATATAGTTCGATTAGCTATAAGTTGTACTGGTGGAGCTTGGTGGAATCTTCAGAGTCGTTGTGTGGATTTCTTCTTTTGCTGCTTAGTCCTTAGGCTCCTCAGAAGTTTTGAAGATTCAGAAATTGAAAATTCAGAGATTGAGTTTTAAACGAGGTTCCTCAGAATATGAAATTTTTCAGAAGTTAAAGTTGAAACGAGGTTCCTCAGAAGTTGAAAAGTTCAGAAAATTTTGAAGTTCCGAAGTTTGGAATTTCTAAGTTTGAAAATCCAGAAGACAAGAATTCAGAAGATCATTTTGAAACGAGGTTCCTCAGAAGTTTTAAAATTTTTCAGAAGGCAAAGGTTAAAAGAATTTTCAGAAAATGAGGGAGAGTTCCGAAGTTATTAGAAAATTTTTCGGAAGAACTTGTATGGGCTTGATTGAAAGATTACTCTCTGAAGAAATCAGGAACATGGTTTAACATTCCTAGCATATCTAAAAAGTTGTTGAATTTCACTGTGTCCAATGCTTTGGTAAAGAGATCAGCCACTTGTTCTTCAGTAGGAATGTAATAGAGTTCAATGTTACCTTGGAGGATTTGATCCTTAATAAAGTGATACCGAAGATTAATATGCTTGGTCATGGAATGTTGAATTGGGTTATGTGAAATTGCAATTGCACTTTTGGAATCACAATAGATTGCTTCTGCTGAAGATAAAACAACATAATTTTGCTTCTTTTGAAGACCAGCTCACAAGCCTTCCACCTAAGAATTAACAACCTCCGGAAGTGCTCTTCCTGTCCAACTTGCTGTTGGATTAAGGTTTCTAAGCCATAACTATAATTGATACATATGTTGGAATTGATGGCAGGACAGTGCTTTTGGGTTGCCCCCATTACCTGACAGAGGACAAGATTGCATATAGAGAGAAAGATTGATATACTATGGAGATAATATATTAATCAGAGGAATAAATGATTTATTAGTATATTACGAGAATAATATATTAATTAGAAATCATATTATTTAATTAATGATTGATCAGAAATTAATTAGAATTACTTTTGGGATTAATTAAAAGTACAGGGGCTGAAATGTAATTGTTCAATAGTTGAGTAATGGACAACCTGGAAACCCTAATGGGTTGGACGAAATCCAAGGCTTGGAGCCTTGTGGAATTCGCAGCCCATGGTGGTTTATATGGCAGTGATAAGCAGATCCCTTTATCTGATAAAAGCCTTGTCATATGAGGATCTTAAATAAGGCAGTTATACTCCTTATTGCTTATCACCTGGAGGCTATAAATAGAGGCCCCTGACACCCTCATATTCACACCAGTTTGAGGAGTTCATCCTCATTCTCTCTTACTCTCTTCCTTGCCAAGTTCTTGGGTGTGAGCCATTAGAGGCACGAGACTTGTGGTGCTTGCTTCCAAAAGATCTAAGGATCAAAAGGTTAGTTTTCTTGTGAAATTTATTTGATTCTTATTTTGTTCATAGTTATAGGTTCAATAGATGAAAACATAGATCCTTTAGGGTGCATGTGAACTTAAGTGATTTTGTTCATAGTTTGCTTAAAACCCATCAGTGGTATCAGAGCTAGATCTGTTTTCTGTTGAATTGTTATAATAGTTGAACTGTTAAAAGGATTTAATTGGATTTAATCCTTGGTCTCAAGGAATCGACATATGCAAGGGTTTTTAAGAAAACCCTAGCCTCCACCTTAATTGGCGAAAATAAGGAGGTGGTCCTTAGGGTTTCTTTATTTTTGGTAATTGTGATTATCTAATAAATGGAAACTCTTGACCCTTATTTTAGATAACTTGGTGGGCAAGATTAGGATTAAATTAAATTGTTTAATTAGGTAATCCTCATGTGATTTAATTAATTTAATTAACATCTAATTAAAAGATATACATTAAATCACTTGGGTTTAAATTTTAAATTTTAATTTAAATAGTTTAAATTTCGAAAAATTTAAAAAGACAAAACCTAAGTATTTTAAATGTTTAAAATACACCTTATACATATTATTATTAAATGTTAATACCTATATGTATAAGATTAAGTCAGTCAAATCGCTAGTATGCCTCATTCTGAAAACTGGTCTCTAAGGGGGGTATAACGAAACTGCCTATAAAATGGCGGTTGAATGGGTGTCCACTCTCACCCACCGCTCCTTTGATTAGTGGACTGTCTTTAGCAGAATCGGTTTGATGGGACAAAGCTAATCTCATTAAAAGTATAATGCTATTAGTGACAAAGTACTAGAACCTTTAGAAAACCCAAACTTTAGCTACTTTGGAAAATGTGAAAAGTATGCTAATCCAAGAAGGTGCACATTACACTTTGTGGGTCATTAGTGGAGCGTGGGTGGTTAACCGGCACACTAATTGAGACTCATGAAGAGTGGTGATGGGTATCTCGTGTCTTTATCATTGTTGATGGAGCTCCTGTGCATAACCAACACATCAATCGAGATGATAAGTGACATGGAGGTTACCAAGTAATTTGCATGGTTATTTCACATCTTGTTTGTGATCCTCGGCATCCCAGTCACAAACAGAAGAGCATAATCCGATATTAAACGTGCCATTTACCCCGGTTAATGAATTTCATAGATCTACCTTAATGACCATTATGTTGTGATTACGGCAATTCTCTTCACACCATAGTTGGGGCATCTTGGGTCCTAGCCTTACTTAATATTAATTGGGTAATTATTAATAAGGACTAAAGTTAAACTAATAAAATTTTGATTTTATAGATGTCTGAAGATAGTGTCAACTCTCCTCCTCCTCTTCTTACACCCATTCCTGAGTGCTTCAGGAAATTCTTGCTAAATATGAATAAACTGACTGGACTTAACTACGTGGATTGGATCCGCCAATGGAGATTGGTTATGAGATACGTAGATAAGGAATACATCCTCAACTTCCCACTTCTCTCCCTACCTAAGCATGGTGTCACTCAATAGTTGATTGACCACCATAACTTCCTGATTGATGAGGACGAAGAGGTTTGCCTTCTCATGCCATTAACCATTGACCCTGCCATCTGCAGGGATTTTGAATTCCTACGGCCACACGAGTTAATTTAACTGGTTAAGGAAACGTTCCAACAACCGGTTAGGCAGGAAAAACTTAGGAACTACAAAAAGCTTGGTGAGACCAGGCTGATAAAGGGACACAATATTAGTGCAAACTTTCTCAAGATTGAAGGATACTTAGAAGAGCTGTACAAGCTTGGTCACCCTCTCAGTCAAGAAGCAAGCGTCAATGGCTTGCTGGATCTCTGACTGAAGAGTACAAACTGTTAGTACAGATATACAGGGAAAGGGACCTACACAAGACCTTCATGGAAATGCATTAAGTGTTGACTCTATGTGAGTCACTCATAGAGGTGCATAGTTCGGGATTGAGTCCAGCTTTAAAGCACATCAGGAATCCATCAAGACGGGACCTGGGATGTCTTAAGCTGGGAATCCACAGGGTGGGATTGACATCGCAGCGGTCGTCATGCGGTCAAAAATAAGAAAATAAACCTCACTCTCACTTAGCACAGTGGAAGTCAGGGTCGATCCACAGGAGTTACATGGTCGAGAGAGGTGACAGATTACCAACTGCAGTGTCACGCTACAGTCAGAGGACCTAGTTCCTAACTTTTGACTATCAAGCCCAAAGAGCATAAACTAAACTAAAACTATCAACCAAACCTAGTCACTTACTGAAATCAGAAGTGCATCTCCAATTCAGAAGCAAACTAAGGCAATTCAAACATCAAACACAAACAAAGCATAAACTAAACCAATAACTAAAGTCCAAGTGAACAGTCACTGGCTAAGTTCAAACCAAAAAGCTAACCCTAGTTGGTCACTGAAATCAGCAAGGGAAATCAGTCCAATCAAGGTCATTCAAGCATCCAAACACAAAACAAACATTCACAATCCAATAACAAGCATAAATACCAAAAAATCAACACCTAACATAAACTGAATGATTATTATTAACCAAAACAGATTTCAAGGTTCCAAAACAGTAACAAACACTGGAAAACTAAAACTAAAAGACTCAATGCCAATGGTTGTCACTCCCAAGGACACTAGCCACTATCACTAACTATTGAACTAAATGAAAATTAAAGATAAAAACATAGAAATACCAAAAAGTGGTTCTTGAAGCTGAATCTCGGAGTCAAAGAGCCTTGGGGGTCGATTTTACACCAGGTCTTCGCTCGATTTTCAACCTAAAAGCCTCTATTTATAGTTGCAAAAATCCCGAGACCGCGCCGCGCTTTTACGGATCTCGCATCGCGCGTAGGGGTTTATCCCCGTTTCTTCGGAATTTGAATGTTTTCCACCGCCTCATCACCGCGTCGCGCCTTGATGATTTCCGTGGCGCACGTACGTATTTTCCTGATTTTTCCTTGATCTTCAAACTTCTTACAAATTGCACGCTTTTAGTCCCTATTTTCATTATTTCTTTCCAAACAAATGCTGGCACGAAAAGCGAGTAATACCAGTAGATATGTGATATAATTTCACTAAGAATAGGGCTCAACAACAACTAAAATATATGATATTACTAGGCGTTGTCAAACACCCCACACTTGTGCCTTGCTTGTCCACAAGAAAGAGAGTTTTTAATAGATTTTAACTAAGATTCAAACAATTTTTGACTGTGTTCAGTTTCAAAGCTTATTGCCTTATGAGTTAGAGTGGAATAGTTCGTGAAAACATAATCGGAATGTTCTTTGGAACTCATGGCTTTATAGAGAACCCTTGATTACAAATTTTCTGTCCACAATGAAGTGTACATACTCATTCAGATGCTAAAGGCCATAAAAGAATTGTCCATGACTTTTGATGTTGTCCGTGTAGCGAGCTTTTGGAAATACCAGACGCTCTTAGGTGGCAAGGTGCGTAAGGCCAACCCATTTTAAACTTACCGGCTCGAACAACAAAGGTCACTGATTGATAATTCCTTCCTAAATTCCAATCCTAAAACAGTCCAATCTTCTAACTCCTAAAACTCAACTTATTTGACTCAACTAATAGCATGATCACAACTACATAGTATCTCTCAAAAAATACTAATGCTATAAACAATCACAAAGTATTCATTTCAAAATTATAATATAATAAAAATTTTGAAAAAGTTGCTAAAATTTTGAAAATCGGTCATTTCTGCAAAAAAATTCAAAAACTACTCTTTCGACCGTCCACACCCCACACTTAAAACCGTGCAACGTCCCCGTTGTACAAAAATTATTTAGAACAAGGGAGAAAGAGTTACCCCTTTGGACGGTAGATCGCTTGGTTGGTACTCGGTATCACAGGTACAAAATACGAACAAAAAGGTCATCGATTTCGCATTTTGGAGTTGTAGCGCAACAGTGAACACGCCGGTAGTCAAGACAAGTGGAGGGGGCACGGTGACCCCACACTTACTTGAAACAACTCCTCCAATTTTTGGTATAACATGCACGACTCAAAAAGACAATTAAACACAAACAGAATGAAATAACAGGAAACAAAATAACAAATGTACAACAAACTAACTTTTATGTGTTGCGGATAGCTGCGGCGCGTGATTGAATTGCGCCCGTCGCGGTAATTACGAGGGTTGAAACTACCGTCAAATGGGAAATGATCGCACCGCGTCCTGTAAGGGTGCCGCGATGCGGTAATTTCAGCAGATTTACCAATTTCAAACACTCACAATAGCAAATTCAACACAAAAACGACTACTTTTATTACTTCCTAAATGCCTGAAAATGGCTTATTTTTCATCCAAAAACAATTGACCTAACATTTAACTATTTTTTATCAACAAAGTTCAAATCTAACCTAAAATTAACACTATTAACCTAAAAAATGCAAAAACATAATTACTTCACCCCTAACTGTGTGCTGTATCGTCCTCCTCATCCTCCATAGGTTCTTCCTCCTCGTCTTCTATCGGTTCTTCCTCTTCCTCAACATCCTGTGGCTGGGGTCTTTGAATAGGATTTTGAGACCCATTGATGAAGTTGATAATGCACTCTGACAGCCAAAGGAGTTGGGCGTGTGTATTTTTAGTACGCGTATCAACCTCATGCATCGCCATCGCTTGACCCTGGTGTTCCCGTCCGTGGGTCTGCAAGGCTTTTTGAACCGCCTTCACTTCATCGGCCAAATATCTTGACTCCATGGTGGCCGGAGAGAGTCCTCGGGGTAAACTGGTAGTCACCCGCGATCGCTTTTTGGAAGTCGATGACTCGGCCCTCAATACTGGAAATGGTGATCGCTCGGTTGCTATGATCCCATCGTCAACATAAACCACATCCCGGGAAAGGGTGGTCGGCGGACTGAAGGGGAAATAAGTTTTGACAAGTATAAGCATCAATATAACCAAGAATGAAGTCAAGAAAGCAACAAAACCACAAGAAAACCTTCCTGCTGCCTTGTTCCTGTCGCAAGTTTTGAGCATGCCAAAGAAAAATCACAAGCTCTTCCATGGTGTCAAGAAATGGTGGTTCAAATGTCATTTGATGATATAAGAAGCTTGGCAAAATTGTAGCCAAATCGAAGATCATTTGGTTGACTTTTTGTCCCTAGGTTTGGACTTGATATTTCATGTATGGCTCACATGAAATATCAAATTAGTTGGCTTGTGTTTATGCACCCATGCATGCATGTGATGATTGAATGTTTTATTATTTTATGTTGTGGATGAAAATAAGATTTTTGCATGCTAGACAACCTAGATAATTAAACATAATCATCAAGGAGTTTGGAATTTTCAAATTGACATTTAAAACATAAGATGTGATACAATTGGTTTTATTAAAATGGGTTTTGTTATAAAACTTTAAAAGTCAAGATTTGAAAATGAATGAAACAAATAAAATGGAGATTTTATGAATTCTTACAAACTCCAACCCTAAGTAATAATGGTAATTATTTAGGATTAAAATTGGTTCTAATGTTTGTGATCAAACTCAAACTTAATATTAGATATTAGTTCTAATCTTGACCACAAACAAAGAATTAATAAAATGGAGATTTTAAGATTAAAAGAACCAATTAACAAAATAAGATTTTAATGGTACCATATTCATTGGATGCATGCAATGTACATGATATTATATGTTTTTCAAAATTAGAATTTTAAAACATACAAATCCCTTTCGAAATACAAATCAATGTCGTCCCTCTTAAAACACTCATGTATCACTTGTATATCCTTGTAGGATAAAGGTTACCTAACCACTTGGAGTCTTCTTGTGATACAAGAGGTAGCTTTTCAATATTGATGGGATAAAGGACACCTAACCATTAATAGTTGGCAAAACTACACGTCCATTAAGTGGGATGATTTGTTTGGAAATCTTTTGTGATAAAGGTCACCTAAGCATTAGAAATCCAAGGCATAGATGGGATCAAACATGCCAAACTTATAAATATTATAATGGGATCCCATACCTCTAGAAATTATATTTGGATATAATTGGTAAACCGTTACCTACCTTGTTGATTCGAATAGGCGGGATAAAGGATACCTAACCGCTTGTTCGTATTGCAACTTGGATTCTAGACCTTAATCAATTAAAGTTTATGAAACAAGAAAGGGTATTAATTATTAAGGACTTGATATCATAAATTACTAAATTGAACCTTGTTAAAATTTTGTAGATGGCACCAAACGCAACAAACCTAGCTCCAAACAAAACATCACTACGGTCTCTCCTTGAGGGAGAAAAACTCAACCACACCAACTTTTTGGATTGGTACCGTAGTGTGAGAATAGTTCTCAAACAAGAAAAGAAAGAATATGTTCTCAATGAACCACTTCCTGAAGAGCCCCCTGTCATTCCTAAGCCCGCACATGATACATGGCTTAAAAAGATGGATGATTCCATTGATGCATCATGCCTCATGTTGGCAACCATGATTCCTGACCTTCAGAAGGACTTAGAGAATCATTCAGCCTATGACATGATCAATCAATTGAAGGAAATGTTCCAACAACTTGCAAGAAGGGAAAGGTTCGAAACTGTTTGGGCTTTCCATGCTTGCAAGATGGAGGATAGACAGATGGTAAGCTCTTATGTGCTCAAAATGAAGAGTCACATTGATCATTTGGCACGTCTTGGAGTTGTTATGCCTGAAGAGCTAGCAACGGATAGGATCCTTAACTCCTTAACAAAGTCTTTTGATCCCTTTGTCATGAATTATAACATGAATGGTTTGAACAAGACTATCCCGGAATTGCATGGGATGCTAATTATCGCGGAAAAGAATCTGCCTAAGAAAACCACTCAAGTTCTCATGATCAAGGAAGGTGGTACAAAGAGGACTAGACCCGAACACCCCACCAACTCCAAGGGCAAGGGGAAGGCAAAGGTTGTCAAAGGAAAGGGCAAGAAAGTTGTCCAACCATCCCGTCTGCCCAAGAAGAAGGCAAAGGTTGCCAAAGAAGACGCGTGCTTCGAATATGGCAAAGTTGGGCATTGGAAGAGAAATTGCCCTACCAATCTTGCGGAGTTGAAGAAGAAGAAGGCCGGTGAGGGCACTTCAGGTATCTATGTGATAGACCTAGAGCTTTATAATTTATCTCCTAACACCTGGGTATTTGATACTGGTTGTGGAACTCACATTTGTAATATGTTGCAGGGGTTCAAAAGGAGTAGGCGACTGAAGGAAAACGAGGTAGTACTCCGGGTTGGAAACAGTGCAAGGGTTGCGGTGGATTCAATTGGAAGTTTTGATTTATTACTACCTAGTGGCTTGTATATGACATTGTTGAATGTTTATTATGTTCCTAGCTTGACTAGGAATATTATTTCGGTTGCTAAGTTGAGACAATGTGGTTTTAATCTTTGCTTTATAAATGAAGACATTTGTGTTTCCAAAAACAATGTATTATATTTCGAGGCTAGGCCTTTAAATGGAATTTATGAAGAAAAGCTAAATTCGTAGAAAACAAGTTTATGACGGAAGAGGCTAGTGGGAGGTTTGTGGAACTTGAGGAACTTCAGGAACCACAGCCTGATACACAAGAAATTGGATCTAGCATTCAACAAGAAATAGTTGAACCTGAACAAATAGTTGATCAGGAACAAACTGTAACACAAGATGTTCGTAGATCTGGTAGGGTTCGATTTGAACCTGAAAGGTATGGTTACCTAATGATGGAAGAGGAATGTTATACGATAGATTCTGATGAACCTGTCAACTACCAGAGTGCAATGTCAGATCCTGAATCTGATAAATGGCTTGAAACCATGAACACAGAGATGCAATCCATGCACGATAACCAAGTTTGGGACTTGGTTAATCTTCCCACCAATTGTAAGACGTTGGGAACAAATGGGTTTTCAAGAAGAAAACCGACATGGATGGAAATGTTCACACTTTTAAGGCAAGACTTGTCGCTAAAGGATACTCACAAACTCATAGTATTGACTATGATGAGACCTTTTCACCAGTGGCAATGATCAAGTCGATTAGGATACTTTTTGCCATAGCCGCATACTATGATTATGAGATATGGCAAATGGATGTCAAGACCGCTTTCCTTAATGGACACTTATTGGAAGATGTCTATATGGATCAACCTGAAGGTTTTGTCGATCCCAAGCATCCAAGCAAAGTGTGCAAGCTTAAAAGATCTATCTATGGATTAAAGCAAGCGTCTCGAACATGGAACATCCGCTTTGATGAAAAGATTACAAATTATGGATTCATTAAAAATGAGGATGACTCCTGTGTTTACAAGAAAGCTAGTGGAAGCATAGTCATATTCCTAGTATTGTATGTAGATGACATACTTCTATTTGGAAATGACATCCCAACCTTAAAAGGTGTCAAAACGTTCCTTGAGAATTGTTTCTCAATGAAGGACTTAGGAGAAGCTGCTTATGTATTAGGCATAAAGATCTATAGAGATAGATCTAAGAGACTTATTGGTATAAGCCAAAGTGTATATATTGATAAAATCTTGAAAAGGTTCAAGATGCAAGACTCCAAAAGAGGATTCTTGCCAATACCACATGGCACCATCCTAAGTAAGTCTCAGTGCCCAAGCACTAGGACTGAACTTGAAAGGATGAAACATGTCCCATATGCTTCAGCAATTGGGTCCATCATGTATGCCATGTTATGCACTAGGCCCGACGTCTCATGTGCCTTGAGCATGACTAGTAGGTATCAACAGAACCCAGGTGAAGCCCACTGGACTGCTGTAAAGAACATTCTTAAGTACTTGAGAAGAACTAAAGACATGTTCTTAGTTTACGGTGGTTTGGAAAAAATTTTAAAGGTAAAGGGTTACACTGACGCAAGCTTCTAAATAGATAGGGACGATTCGAGATCTCAATCTGGGTATGTCTTTATTTTAAATAGAGGAGCCGTGTCTTGGAAGAGTTCCAAACAAGAAGTGATTGCACAATCCACTACAGAATCAGAATATGTTGCTGCTTCGGAAGTTGCTCAAAAAGCTGTTTGGATGAGAAAGTTCATTAAAGATCTATGGGTTGTTCCTTCCATTCGGGACCCTATAGAAATCTTCTGTGACAATCTAGGTGCTATAGCTCAAGCAAAGGAACCTAGATCGCATCAAAAGACCAAGCACATTCACCGAAGGTATAACTACATACGACATGAAGTTAAGAATGGTGAAATAAGTATTCACAAGGTTCATACAGATAAGAATTTAGCAGACCCATTCACGAAGCCTTTACCCCAAGCTAAGCATGAAAGCCACGCTAAGGGTATAGGACTTCGTTTTTCTAATGAATGGATTTGATTTGTGTTTAGTGTTTTTATGAATATGAAACAATGTAAACAACAATAATTATGTGATATATGTGACGTGATGTTTCAACATAATTTTGTGTTTTATTAGCATGTTTAATCCTTGAATAATTTATTTATTCTAAATGTCCATAGTCGATCATAGTTGTGGGAGCAATTATGAAGTAAGACTAGTATGAATTGGATTGGTTGACTTTTAAGGGTAAAAGTAGCAAAAGGTTGCAACCAAATTCATAGGTACTTGTCAGTGAACAAGTGTTGGACTTGACCCGCTTCAAGATCACTCCATGGATCATCGTCATAAGTGATTCTTGAATAAAGGTATTATCATTGTATCCTTAGACTTGAGATGCATATTTGGGACTCAAGTGTAGGGAGTGCTATGCTTTGATATGGTTCACCGTTGTTCTTGAAACATAGACAACCATAAAGGCCATACTCATGTATAGTACTAACTATATGAGGGGCGTATGTAGTCAAGACGGGATTTGTTCCTATTATGTGTTGAGAGTTAGACATCTAAGGCGCCTGATTAAAAGTTGAATATAAAATGAGAATGATTAAGATCCATGTCACATGTTCAACATGATGTCTGTGACAAAGGGATAATTGATAGATAACCTTCTACATCAATTAGAGTGATGTCTGTGACAAAGGGATAATTGATAGATAACCTTCTACATCAAATAGAGCCTCGTGCTTTTGAAGAATTGGATGTTGTTGAATGGCATTATGTCATGTATTATTGGGGGCAGTGAAATGTTGCTAGACGTTCACCACTGTCGGTATCATTCTTTGATGCAACCTTGTGCAAGTGGGAGATTGTTAGTTCTATATGCCCAAGGATGATCATAAAATGATATTACTAATAACACATGATCCTATAGGGTCACACCAACAACAAGTATGACACCAAATTGATCATTTATTGTGCTAAATTAGATTTACCATTAAACGATACTGAACTTGCAATTTAATTTTGTAAGTTATTATTATTTAAGGTAAATAATAATAACTCCAAAAGTAAGGGTTGATTTATAATTCATACGCGATGAATTAATCATGTATAACAATTAAATTATTTAAATTGTTAAATGATTTAATTGAATTATATGTAAACCTTTTATTTAATTTAAATGGTAAATTAAATAAAATGTAATATGCATATTGTAAATATATTTACATCATAAATAATGCATGTTTAAAAGGGTTTATATATATTATGATGGTTTAAAGGTTACTCCATTAAACAAAAGTATGAGAGTTTATTATTTATAAAAACTTATGGGATAATTTTTATAAATAATAGAAAAATGGAATTCTTTCTTTTTGACCAAACATGGCCGGCCCCTTGCTCTTCCCCAAGACCATGTGCTTAAACATAGAAAGTAGAGTAAGATGCTTTGTGTCCCCAAGACTTGACCATGTCAAATACAAATGCTTTTGTTTAAAATAAGATGAAGTATTTTTCTCACTTTCTTACTCTCTTGGCCAGCCATTTTGGGGTGAGGATACCACCACTTTCATGCTTGAAAAATCAGCCAAGAACACCTCCTTACATCTAGCCAAAAATCGTTTTCAAGCTCAAGAGTCAAAGGTGTTCATTTTGCAAGTTAACAAGACTAGCATCTAAGGTGTTTATACTTGTGGGAGGATCAACTATAGAGGGATTCTAGCTTGGTTCCTAGCCACTTCAAGTCGTCCAAAACAACCCAAGAACAAAGGTTATGATCTTGAACTTCATCTATGCTTGTTCTTCATCTTATCTCTACATGCATGTAGCATGATCCTCTTGGAAGTGAAGTTTGTGTTCATGATTTTATGCTTCCGTTGCAACTTCAAGTTTTTGAAATCTATCACATGAACATGGATTTCCAACAGGCTGAACGATTGTTAATCCACGGGTGGTGTGCTCGGATAGCAACCCGTAGGATTGGGCCAGCCTCATTACATAGTGTCCGCCACCGAGAGCGATTTGCTTCAATGGTGCGTCTGTGATCTGTTTGAAGTAGTCAGCCACGAAATACAGAATGTTGCACGTCTGGAGCATCCGCGTCAAACACCACATGAGATGTAGCTCACGTGGTAAAACCCGCTCCTCGTCCGCACGAGGCCATATCATAGTCTATATGAACCGATGCAACATTCGATGCGCCGGCAGATGCATCAGCCCCTCGTGTACAGTATTCTCGTGATACCGCGTGGATGATATGGTACTCCAATAGTCAGCACGTGAGAAGGAATCATCAGCGTCATAGTTAGCACATCGGTGGAATGGGTCGAACCCCGGTGCCTCTAACTCCTCCTGTGTATACAGCCCGATTCGATAACCAAATTCCCGTAGACTGCAGCTCTGGTTGTGATTACCCAACCGAAATTGAACCATCTCTTCAGTGTCCATCCCGGGTGGCTGATTATCAAAGTGGTAGCTTGCAAGAAATTGCAAGAGCACCTCTCGATAAATAGGTTCTTCCATGTAAACCACGTTTTCAATGGCCCGACATGTGTAGGTAAGCTTGCCATTCTCATACCCCCTTGGACTAACCAATCTTGTAAATGAGCAATCATTCCCGATTCCTTGGTCAACTCCCAGTTGACCGGCCAGCGGGAAGAATCCTCTTGTGTTGCTGCACTGATTGGCGATTGTAGAAGCTGTAAGTAAGTGTTCTGTCAACTCCTGTAGCCAAGGAGTTCCAGTAAATTGATTCTGAACTTGCGGAGGAAGACATCGTGCCTGCAGAAATCATAAAAATTGACAATTAATGCACTGTTTGATGTTCGACGTGGCGCGGACATGACATACCGCGGCGCGCCATAAGAATATTCATATTACGCGTCGTGGACTGAAACAGGCCACGGCGCGGTGAATGAGTTCAACCCAAAAATCGCAGATTATGTCCATTCCAAACCATATAACCTAATTCTAAACAGTGGGTTTTGCGGAGTACAGCAGTTTAAACCTAATTTTACTATCAATTTTATCAGATAATTACGACATTACGAATTACAGAGGCATTTAGTCAAAGTTCAAGACTCTAAAGAAAAGAGAAGAAAAGAAGGTACTTACTTGATTTGCTGAGAAGAAAACAACGATGCAGATGAGCTGATTGCACTAAAAGATTTGTCATGGTAAAGAATGCAGCGAATTGATCAATTTGGATTATGTACAGGTGTGGAGATTTTGGAATGAAGTTCAAACTCTGTTTTTGGTGATTATCTCTAAATTCAAATTAAGATAAGACCACGGCACGAGAAGCTTCTATCCGCGTCGCGTATAAAAATCTGATTTTAACTATAATCGTGAAAACTAAACATGCGCGGCGCGGATCCTAAGATTCCGCGTCGCGGTGTTGCAAAATTACCAAAATGACCCCACACTTGCTCTTTTCTTACCATGACCAATTGGGTGTAATTATTACTTATTGAACAATGCAAATATACACATGATGATCGGGTTGCCTCCCGACAAGCGCTAAGTTTAACGTCTTCAGCCGGACATGCACTTACCTGACTTATGACATATACACAGGACTGTCTGTCACGAATTCCACTGTTTCCACTTCCAATTTCTGAAACGTGCCCGCAATGACATAGGGTTTGAGCCTGTGTCCATTGACTTTGAACGGTTGCCCGCCTTTGAAATCTCGAATATCTATTGCACCATAATCTGTGACAGTAACCACTTCGTAGAGACCATTCCACTTACTCCTTAGTTTCCCGGGAAACATCTTCAACCGCGAGTTGTGCAGCCACACTTTTTGTCCCACTTCAAAAGTTTTCAGCCTGAGCTTAGCGTCGTGATACCGCTTCATTTTCGACTTGTATGTAGCCGCATTCTCGTATGCTTTGTCTCGTAGCTCCTCCAACTCGGACAGCTGTAATTTCCGTTCTTTTCCAGCTTCAGTGTAATACATATTCACTTGCTTGATTGCCCATAAGGCTCGGTTGGCGAGTTCCACAATCAAGTGACAACCTTTTCCGTAGATCAACCGATACGGAGTGGTTCCGATCGGTGTCTTATAAGCAGTTCGATATGCCCACAACGCATCATCTAACCTTAGTGACCAATCTTTCCTATCGATTTTGACAGTCTTTTGAAGAATTTCTTTTATCTGCCTATTGGACACTTCCACTTGGCCGCTCGTCTGAGGGTGATAAGGTGTTGCAATCCGATGATTCACCCCATAGTGCTTTAGCAGCCTTCCAAATTTAAAATTCTTGAAATGGGACCCTCTGTCACTTATGATCACACGTGGAACTCCATGCCTGGTGAAAATGTTTTTCTTGACGAATTTACACACCACATGATGGTCATTCGTGCAGGTTGCCTCTGCCTCGATCCATTTAGACACATAATCCACTGCTACCAGAATGCAAACATAACCATGTGACGTGGGAAATAGACCCATAAAGTCAATTCCCCAAACATCGAAAATGTCCACTACCAAAATTGGGTTTAAGGGAATTTGATCCCTTTTCGATATGTTTCCCAGCTGTTGGCAGTTGAGGCATTCCTTAGCAGTTTTATGTGCGTCTCTGAAGATGGTTGGCCAGTACAATCCAGATTCGAGAACCTTATATCCTGTTTTCTTGCCGCTGAAATGCCCTCCACATGCTGACGCATGGCAATGTCCCAATACCTCCTCGATTTCGCTATCAGGCACACATCGACGAATTATTTGATCCTCACCTACCTTGAAAAGGTCAGGGTCGTCCCAAATAAATCTCTTTGCATATGTGCGAAATTGCTTTTGCCTTTGTTTGGTCCAATGTTTTGGTATTGCTCCTGTGGCCAGAAAATTCACATAATTTGCGTACCATGGAGCTCCAGTAAGCTCCAGCAACTGCTCATCTGGGAATGAATCCTTAATTCCTGCTTCCAATCCTTCAGTTGACAGTCGAGAAAGATGATATGCCACTACATTCTCTGCTCCCTTCTTGTCCTTGATTTCCACATCGAATTCTTGCAACAGAAGTATCCACCTGATCAATGTTGGTTTAGACTCCATTTTTCGCTAGCAGGTGTCGAACAACGCTGTGGTCAGTGTACACCACCACCTTGGATCCCCAGATGTAGGACCTGAACTTGTCCAATGCAAATACTACAGCAAGTAACTCTTTTTCGGTGGTTGTGTAATTTAATTGAGCCTCGGAAAAAGTTTTACTAGCATAGCATATGACTACTGGTTTACTATCAATTTTTTGACCTAATACTGCACCAGCAGCATAATCATTAGCATCACACATAATTTCAAAAGGTTGGGTCTAATCAGGAGGTTTTAGGATGGGGCCTCGACCAATTTATTTTTTAAAATGTTAAATGCTTTTACACATTCTTCATCAAAAACAAATGGTGTGTCCTTCAACAGAAGGCCACAAAGAGGTTTGGAGATAGTACTAAAATTCTTAATAAATCTATGGTAGAAACCAACATGACCTAGAAAAGATCTAACCCTTTTCACGGATGTCGGGGGTGGCAATGTAGAAATAACCTTAACCTTAGCACGATCTACCTCAAATCCTCTCTCAGAGACCACATGACCTAAAACTATTCCTTCTCTAACCATGAAATGGCTTTTCTCCCAAGAAAGAACCAGATTAGAATCAACACATCTTTGTAATACCTTTTCCAATTGACTCAAGCAGGCTTCAAATGTTGATCCAAAAATCGAGAAATCGTCCATGAATATTTCCAAAGCGTCACCAATCATGTCGGAGAATATCGCCATCATACACTGTTGAAATGTAGCAGGAGCATTACACAACCCAAATGGCATTCTGCGAAACGCAAAAGTACCATATGGACATGTGAATGTGGTATTTGCTTGATCCTCCGGGTGAATGGCAATCTCATTATACCCAGAATAGCCGTCCAAGAAACAATAATACTTCTGTTCAGCTAACTTTTCCACAATCTGATCGATGAATGGTAATGGGAAATGGTCCTTAGATGTAGCGGCATTGAGTTTCCGGTAATCGATACATACTCTCCATCCAGTCAAGGGTCTTGTGGAAACTTTGTCACCATCATTAGTATCCACAACAGTTATTCCAGATTTCTTCGACACCGTCTGTGTCGGGCTGACCCATTCACTATCAGAGATCGAATATATGATCCCAGCATCCAGCTACTTTAGAACTTCCTTTTTCACAACTTCCTTTAGATTTGGATTCAATCTTCTCTGCGTGTCTCTGGAAGGTTTAGCTCCTTCTTCTGTGATGATTCGATGCATACATGTGGTTGGGCTAATTCCTTTTAAATCTACGATTGTCCAACCAATAGCCTCCTTATGCTTGGACAATATCTTGAGTAATTCCTTTTCTTGTCCCTCTGTCAAGTTTGCTGCTAAAATCACTGGTAAAGTATCCTTCTCTCCCAGAAAGGCATACTTTAAATGAGCTGGTAATGGTTTCAATTCTAGCTTCGGTAGTTCCTGCAATGATGGTTTTAGCGTCTTGGGAATCTCTGTCGTCAACTTATCTATGTGCGCGCATTCCTCATACTTCGTGCTTCTGTCCATATCTGCTGCTTCTTCTTGCTTTTCCTGCTCAGCCTCTCCTTCTTATTGAGTCTCCATCACCTCTTGTTGTAACACTTTTGGCGTATACTGCTGCACTAACTCATCTATGACGTCCACCTGGTAGCATTCTTCATCCTCCATGGTACTACCTTTGGCATTAAAAATGTTGATCTTAGTTTGCCGATGCCCAAAGGAAATCCCCATCTCTCCCGTACGACAGTCGATGTTTGCATTAGCCGTGGCCAAGAAGGGTCGCCCTAAGATAATTGTCGGTTGTTCTCCATTGGCCGCCTGACGAGTATCCAGAACTAAGAAATCTGCTGGGTAGTAAAAATCGCTCACCTTAATGATAACATCTGACAACATTCCCCTAGGAATCTTTGTAGACTTATCAGCAAGCTGAAGAATTACATCTGTAGATTTTAGAGTACCGAAGTCATACTTATCAAAAAGTTGTCTCGGTAAAATGTTCACACTCACACCTAAATCTAACAGTGTTCTCTTAATGTGCACATCACCTAAGTCAATAGAGATGAGAAGAACCCCAGGATCCTTCATCTTGGGAGGCAATGCATCCATTAAGATAGAACTTACATTCTCAGGCAAACTAATCATTTTAGGCAAATGGGATAAGATATGCTTTTTTTGAATGCACATATCCTTGAGAAATTTTGCATAAGCAGGAACTTCCTTGATAACTTTAACTAATGGAATGTTAACCTTGATTTGACTGAACAATTCCCACATATCTGCTGCCTGCGGTCCTTTCTTCCCATATGGTCTTTTCTCTGGCTTTTCCAAAGCCGTGGGGAAAGGAACTGTCCCACTCGTTTCCCCCTTCTCCCATGTACTTGTTTGTTTCTTCTGCTTTGCTTGCTCTTCCTTCCTATTTTTCTTTTCCTTTTCCTTTTCCAGCTCTTTGTTTTTATCAAAAATTATTTCTACATCACTATCCTCTTCTGCTGGTGGAGTTGTAACCTTGTTATCTACTTTCTTCCCACTCCTGAGTGTGATGACCTCATTCACTTGTACTTTTGCTGGTTGTGCCTTCTCTTGTGCTCTATCTTCCTCCATCTTAATGATCAACTCCCCTATCCTCAAAATTGCTTTTGAATTGGCATCCTCCGCTTCTTGAAGCTTAACTAACATTCCAAAAATTTCCTGTATGCCAATGTTCATATTTCCTACTGGAAGCATAGGTTGCATCTGCTGCTGCCTCACTAGTGGTTGTCTCACCTCTCGCTGCTGATTGTTTCGGAATGGTCGTGGTGCATTATGGAATTGACCATACCCATACACTTGACTAATTTCCTCCTGAGTCATTGAGCACTCATTGTGATTATGTCCTATTTCACCACATGTATTACATATAACTTGCCCATGCAATACATATGCTCCCTTCTCTTGTTGAAACCTTGCGAGCATTTGATTAAACTTCTTAGTCACAGCACTGAGCTCCTTCTGCATTTCTGTCTTCCACTTATTTTCTGCTTCAATGTTTGCTACGTAGACTGTATTGTCCTTCATGGATCCACTGGCCTTAGATCCTAAGCTCAACTGCTCTAAGAACTTCCAAGCATCCTCTGGCTCTTGCCACATAAATGTCGCACTTGATGAGGCGTTTATCATTGCTTGATGCGTCTCACTTACTCCTTCAAAGAACAACTTCACTAAATGCCATCTAGGAACCTCGTGGTGCGGACATGAACGCAGTAACTCCTTTAATCTATCAAACACTTCGTGAAAAGCCTCTCCAGGCTTCTGCTGAAAGTTTTGAATTGCGCACCTAACTTCTGTGGTTTTACTAACTGGATAGAATTCTTGTAGAAACTTTGCCTTAAGTTGGTCCCAACTAGTGATACTATTAGGTGGAAGAGATGTGAACCAGTATTTGGCCTTATCCTTTAATGTGAAAGGAAATAATCTTAACCTAAAAGTATCCCTATTGGTGTGTCTAGGAGTATTAGCATTTGCGATAGCTATAAACTCATACAAGTGATTGTATGGATCATCAGTCTTATAACCTCTAAATTGAGTTAATATTCCTATCAACTAGGGCCTAATTTCTACTTGAGATTCTATATCATCAGGAATGTAAATGGGCGACGAGTCATCGTACTCTCGTGGATGGAAGTGTGATGCAACTGATTGCCCTCTCGGTTGTGCAAAATACAAAGGTTGAACAGGATTACCGTAAAAGTGATGATCATTATATCTCTGCTGACCTTGTGGTGGTTGCTGATGCTGTGCTCTTCTTGGAGGTCCCCGACCTCGATTCCATGGTTGCTGTGGTGCTGGTGGAACCCATCCTTCGTCTTCTTCATCATATCTCTCCTCAGCCTCTTGATACTGGTACTGCTGCTGAGGTGGTTGCTGGTATTGTTGTTGCAGTGGTATAGGTTGGAATGTGGTATGAGGTTTAAAAAGTACTGATGCTGGTTGAGAAATGGGTTGGGAAATAGGTGTCGGGTATCTAGATACTGGGTGCTATCACGGGTCGGCGCTCCCCAAGACATGGTAGATGTAAATGGGTTTGTGGATTGAGGTTGGGATAAAGGTTGAAATGGTGGAATCGACGGCGGAGTGCATGAAGGTATAGGTGCAGGGGCTGAAGCTGCACCACCTGTAGCACTCATGCTCCCAATGTGAAATTCTGAAACTAGGGGAATGAATGACATCCCCGTTGCCTCACCCGAGGGTTCCTGGGCAACACTTACCATACTACTAACATTACTGAAACTCATTGTATTCAAACGCCTACGTGCATGGATCTTGCACGCAGTTCGCTCAATCTCTGAGTCAAAATGCAAAAGGGATAATTGCTCACCCCTACGGGTACGCATGCACTAATGCAACACGCCCGAAAAATAAAAAAAAAACAAAAATCAAAATTACTAACCAACTAAAAAGAAACTAAACTAGCAAGTCCTACAAATCACCTCATCTCAAGCTCACAACTCCCCGGCAACGGTGCCAAAATTTGACATCGCAGCGGTCGTCATGCGGTCAAAAATAAGAAAATAATCCTCACTCTCACTTAGCACAGTGGAAGTCAGGGTCTATCCACAGGAGTTACGTGGTCGAGACAGGTGACAGATTACCAACTGCAGTGTCACGCTACAGTCAGAGGACCTAGTTCCTAACTTTTGACTATCAAGCCCAAAGAGCATAAACTAAACTAAAGCTATCAACCAAACCTAGTCACTTACTGAAATCAAAAGTGCATCTCCAATTCAGAAGCAAACAAAGGCAATTCAAACATCAAACACAAACAAAGCATAAACTAAACCAATAACTAAAGTCCAAGTGAACAGTCACTGGCTAAGTTCAAACCAAAAAGCTAACCCTAGTTGGTCACTGAAATCAGCAAGGGAAATCAGTCCAATCAAGGTCATTCAAGCATCCAAACACAAAACAAACATTCACAATCCAATAACAAGCATAAATACCGAAAAATCAACACCTAACATAAACTGAATGATTATTATTAACCAAAACATATTCCAAGGTTCCAAAACAGTAACAAACACTGGAAAACTAAAACTAAAAGACTCAATGTCAATGGTTGTCACTCCCAAGGACACTAGCCACTATCACTAACTATTAAACTAAATGAAAATTAAAGATAAAAACATAGAAATACCAAAAAGTGGTTCTTGAAGCTGAATCTCGGAGTCAAAGAGCCTTGGGGGTCGATTTTACAACAGGTCTTCACTCGTTTTTTCGACCTAAAAGCCTCTATTTATAGTTGCAAAAATCTTGAGACCGCGCTGTGCTTTTATGGATCCCGTGTCACGCGTAGGGGTTTATCCCCGTTTCTTCGGAATTTGAATGTTTTCCACCGCCTCATCACCGCGTCGCGCCTTGATGATTTCCGTGGCGCGCGTACGTATTTTCCTGATTTTGCCTTAATCTTCAAACGTCTTCTAAATTGCACGCTTTTAGTCCCTGTTTTCATTATTTCTTTCCAAACAAGTGCTGGGACGAAAAGTGAGTAATACCAGTAGATATGTTATATAATTTCACTAAGAATAGGGCTCAACAACGACTAAAATGTATGATATTACTAGGCGTTGTTAGGGATACAGTCACAGGATAATTGGAAAACGCTCCAAAGCTAAATAGTTTGGCAACTCAGGTATATCTAAAAACTCAAAACTCCTAATCCTTAATTCCTTGGTACAAGATGTGATAGTCACATTTGCTTTGTATGCAGGGTCTCAGTAGGATGTAGGACATTGACGCATGAGAGCATATTCGGATTGGATCTCGAGCTCGTGTAGTTTTGGAGTTTAGTTAGATATTTAGATATTGTTATTAGATAGTATGATATTGTTTTCACACAATACATTGTTTAAAGGATATTTTGATTTAATAAAAGTTATTTTCTTTAAAGAATGACTATTTAAAATTATCCTTGAAATGTTGTGTGAATGTATTGATTAATAACTTGAATGTTGATGCATCCAAAGTGTATTGGACTTATAGATTGTGTTTGTATGATTGTTAAAGCAAGTTTTATAAGAATTATTTCAACCAAATGTCTAGATGGACATGACTTTGGAATCAATTGACTTAGAGTTACTTGATGAAGTTAGTTCTTGATAAAATTGTTTATTGCAAGAAATGAATCAACCAAGGATCCAATGGATAGGATCTTGGAATCATCTGACTGAGAGTCAAATGATGAATTCATATCTTGAGCTATTAACAAGGTCATAAAATTTACATAATAATGTAAAAGACATTAAGATTATGAGCAAAGTACACAATAGTTATTGTTTATTGCTCAGATCAACAAGGAAAAACACAAATTAGTTATACTTCAAAATATTTGCCATTCAGAATGACAAATACCACTTCGCTTATCAAAATGAGTGATTAGTTGAAACCTTGAATTGTTCAAGGATTTCAAGGGAAGTATAAGAACAACAAAAACCTAAGTAAAACGTAACTAAGAAATTTATTTCACAGTTTATACTCTTTAAAAGAACGTTAAATTGTTATAATGTATCTTAAGGAAGATTGAGCATTGATCGAAACAGTTCGATTCTCGATGTATTAGATACACTTCCAATAAGTTATTCAACTAGTCAGTCCATAAAACCATATTCAAACCACATCTTAGACTAAGTAGGTTACACAGACACCATCTGAAGTGTAAAGCATGGTTCACCCCTACTTATACACAGATAATTGTTCAGGGTCATGAAGCGTTTGTCTAAACCTCATGACATGGCTGGACCTATTCAGAAGTGTCATTGCATTGGCCATTCCGCCTGTACCTGAAAATGTGGAGTCCCTTTTAGAAAGAATTCACATTCTAAGGAAACAGTGGGAGTGTGAGAATCCTGAAGGAGTTCAGGGATTAGCCAAGTGAAAGAACCTTTAGTCATCACTAGGACTTGACCAGGGATCGGATTCCTATTAAACCTGGCATATCATTCTCTTAGCAAACCAACAGTGTTGGTCACCATCATAAGGAATTATGATCTGGGTGATATACCGATTAATGGTAAAACACTTAGATTGGTATAGATTGGTAATCTGATTGCTTGGAAGCATTGGTGAGCCTGGTTGCTGCCAAATAAGAGAAATTAATAGCAAGACTCAGTCTTTGTGATGATTTGACTGATTTTACACCTGGCTGAAAGCCAGTGGGAGTAATTGAATCATCAAAGAAAAGGAACATAGATAGAAATGTACCAACAAGAATGCTTGAGTGATGCAATACTCACAGTCATATAATTTACTCTGAGTGAGACGCTCTCAACAGGACTAAAACAAATCTGAAAATATATTGTGTGACAATAGTAAATTTTGGTCAACAAAAGTCAACTATAGTCAAACGAAGCGTACGTCAATCTATATATTGAAAAGTTATTTTCCATAACTTTTGCGATGAATTATTGATATTATAGTATTACGTATGCTAAATCAAAACAATTATCGGTTAAAAGTCGAAAATACGGATAGCAAACTACTGTAGCGTAAAAATTCGATAATCGTACAATTATTATTTTGAGAATAATAATATTCATAAAACGATCTACTCGTAAATACGAACCTGTGGATATATAGAACGTCGAAAACGGAGTTCGTATGTGAAAGTTATAACGATTAAATCGCTGTGAACGGATAAATGTACACAGGGTTTGGACTCAAAATACAAAATGTGGTGCCTTAAACATCAAACATGAAATAACAATTCATATGATAAGTAACGTAATAATATCTAGTATTTAATTTCAAAGCCAAATGCAATTTCCGGTAAAACGTCAAAAATCGCGAAATCGGAAGAATACTGCGCCTAAACGCGTATTTCGACACCCAACGAATTATATTTCAATCAAAATAAATGTTTGACAATGTTTTTATACAAAATAATTATTTAGAACTTCGTTTCGTCAAAAACGCATAAAATTTTACTAAAACGACTTACTATTTTATAAAAATCACTTATTTTTATAAAGTATGTTGCTATTTTATAAAAACTAACCCACCCCACCCCCCCCCCCCTACCCCTCATCGGCTGGAAACAATTCCCCAACACAAGATCTTGGTAGCCACTATTCACAATCTAGGAGAATTAGAAGCCTAGAATTTTATATTAAGGAAAATCAAGATCAAATCTACCAAAGGGAACTACACCATCTCATTTGAACCAAACCACCAAACCAACTCATCCTCTCTTCTCTTCTTCCTCTTGCTCTCGGCTCAAACCACCACCACCATCATCATCTTCAAGTTTCAATTCCAAGTTCTTTTCACAAGATTAAGTGGTAAGCTTCATCCATCTTTTGATTCTAAACAACATAACACAAGTTGTACACCTTTTACACACACTAACATCCATCAAAATCCATTGGATATTAGCTTTGTCCAAGGGTCTTTGAGCTCAAATATTCATCATCTTCAAGGATCTTTCAAGCCTTCTTGGTAAGTTATGATCATCTAGTGATTTAAGTTCTAAATACCTTCATTTACTCTTTTACACACACATACTCACGAAAATCCATTGGATAATAGCTTTGTCCAAGAGTCCTCCGGGTCCTAGAACCAAACTCTTCAACCTTCTACCAAGAAACCTTAAGATCAACCAACCAATGTGAGTTCATACCCCTCATTTTCATCTTTTCAAACCTTTTTGGGGGAGAATACAAGTTCTTTTACTATAAATATTGTTTTAGTCAAATTTATATGTGATTAAATGTTATATATGTTGATTTATACAAGTTTATAAAGTTAATATTTGTGTAAAAATGCTTTTGACATGAAATATGGATAACTCTTTGTAAGATATTCATAATGATATATATAATGTTAGTGTAAAAGTTTCCAAACTATAAATAAAGTGTGTAAAAATATTAGATCTTGGACAAAAATGTTATAAAGATGAATTTGGCATGAAATATGAATAGATCCATGTATTATGAACACTTTGACATATTAAGTTGTGTAAAAGTTACAAAACTACAAATAAAGTGTACAAAGATACTAAATCTTGGATAAAAACGTTATAAAAACGAAAACTAGTAAAAACTACGTTTTTATAAATAAAGGTACTATTTTCTAGCAAAAATGGTTATAATCAAGTTATTACACCATTTTTGTGAGAATTACCTCAAAAGATGATTATTTATAATCTTTCGAATAAGTTATTTCGCTATTGTTCGTAAAAATAAGGTTATTACGACGGAATACTAAAAATAGACTATTATTGGAATAGTTTACGAATATAAGACTATTATGACATTTTGGACATGACAAAAATAATTATATAAATTATATAATTATTAAACATTACTATATTATCATGGGAAAAATGATAATGGATGATTACAATAGTTTTTATATACAAATCGTACGTAAACAAGTTGATTGGAATACATACATTTTTGTGAGATGAATCTTCACAGTACTTTTATAAGTACCTATTATAAGTCCTGAACTTTTATAACCAAGGTCTCGGTAAGAGAGCGCGATATAGGGGTGAGCATAATGACCGAAAAACCGAACCATAACCAATATAACCGATATAACCGAACCACTAAAACCGAACCACTAATTAAAAAGATGGTGCGGTTTATGATTTTATTAACCGAATCATAATGGTTCGGTTTTGGTTTTTTTGTAAAACCGAACCGTATATAACCGAATCGAACCAATTAATAAATATATATTTGAAAAAAGAAATATATATATATATATATATATATATATATATATATATACATATATATATATATATATATATATATATATATATATATATATATATATATATATTAAGTTCTTAATGTAATCCTTAAAAATTTTTAAATCAAGGCTCGGTACATACTCATTAGGAAACTAATAAGTCTATAAAAACTAAAAAATAAAATAAAATGCATTCTAGTGTACAATTGTAAATATTAAAAGTCGATACTAGCTTTAATGGTTAATATCATTATTTTTACTTTTGAGACAATTTAACTCTTATATTCATACAAAGCATAGAAAGTTATAGATAAACGAACCTTAAATTTTTATGTAATTATGGTTAACCATTATTAACCATTAACCAAAACAATTAACCGATTAAAACCGTTAACCATAACCAATATTAACCATAACCAATGGCTGCTAAAATGCATTAACCGATTGTAATGGTTATGGTTCGGTTTTGGCCACTAACCGAACCAAACCGCCCCATTCACACCCCTAGCGCGATATTTGAGTATAGATCTATACGGGCTTGACAACCCCGCACCTGAGCTGCTAGCTACAGCTTGACCGGCAGGTCTGAGGTGTCCAAATGTCTAACATTCCGACGTTTGAAGAACGTCGCAGCAGGCCAACTAGTCAGAGTATGGTTATAGGGTATCTCACATGGGAAAATAATCAACTTAATAATTTTTATAAATTGTTTACGTGGAAATACAAATTTCTAAGGAAATTACACTACAATTTGACATATTATATTTTAGTCTTTGGGATATAAAGACTTGTTCATTTTTATGAGAAAATATTGGATTTTCTTGGTTTTCAACACTATCGCTTACAAACAAAGGACATTTCTTACGCAAAAATCTTATGAACTCACCAACTTAATTGTTGACACTTTTTCAACTACTTGTATTCTCAGGAAATTGATAACGTAATGCAAGCGCTACAAGATGGGACGTTACGACGTCATTTTTGTCTATTTTTGATATCATTTCAATTGTAATTGAAACATGAAACAAGTAAACTTTGTAACATTTGCAATTGATTAAATGATGGTTGTGTGCTTGGAATTCACTATTGTTCAACTTTGTTATGATATTGTTCATGAAGTCATCCACCCTCGAACGATTCCGCCATTACGGTTTGGGGGTGTGACAGATTGGTATCAGAGCATTGTTTATAGTGAACTAAGTATATCAATACATTTAAAGATATACAACTATAAATACAATGGGACTAAAACTCTCGAAAACATTTTCGTACAAGTATACTTTTAAAATTACAACAATAATTTTTATAAAAGTATAAGTACATACATACATACTAGAACGATATCATAACGAAAACATACAAAAGTGGTAAGATGAGTTGAACACTACGGATAAGCCTAAGTATTTTTGGTAATTATATCTTGGATAAATAGAGCCTGATCAATTGTATTGATCCAAGATATGATTAACGTATACTTAGGAATAGTCGTGGCGAACAACAAGTCCGAACACTTACCAATAACCAAATAACTAAACATAAAGTTAAAATACTATGGGAGTATTTTAAGACACTATATAACTAAACATAGAGTTAAAATACTACAGGAGTATTTTATAAATACTATGAAGTCGTACACTTAGAATTTTCTCTTACATAAATCTCATACCCCTTAGAAATCACCTTACTTATAACAACTTCTAAAGACTTACCAAGAACCATGTACAAAGAAAAACACTAGAACAAAACATAAAACAAAAATACTATACGAGTATTTTGTGATACTATAGAACCATACATCTAGATTCTTTATGCACCTATTATACCCCTATCACTACATAGTCGACATAAACGTATAATAGAAACGCCGTACTTTGATAACCCTTACCAAGAACTAACCAACGTCAAATCTTGAATCCTTGTGGCAGAAATATGCCACCCCGTCGAAGAAACGCTAGGCGCGCACCGATCGCAACTCCCGAGCCACCCATGATGGACTCAGCTACTTTCCAAGCTGCTGTTACTGCTGCGGTAGCAGCTGCTATCGCTCAGATAAACTCGAATGGGACGAATGGCAACGGGAGCAGAAATGGCACCAAGGACTCCACAAATGGAGAAACATCAAACCAATCGCGAGTATGTACTTACAAGGACTTCGCGAATTGCAAACCAGTGACTTTCCATGGTACCGGCGGTGTCTTTGCTCTCACGAGATGGATTGAGAAAACAGAATCAATCTTTGATATCTCCGCATGCCCTGAGGAATTTAAAGTCAAATTCGCCGCTTGTACCTTTGCCGAGACGGCCATGTCCTGGTGGAAGGGCCATGTTAAGGCTCTGACACTTCCTGTGGCCAACTCAATGAGTTGGGAGGAATTGAAGACCATGCTGATGAAAGAGTACTGTCCCAGAGGGGAGATCCAAAAACTAGAACAGGAGCTGTGGAACCTTACTATGAAAGGTTCAGATCTGACCGCCTACACTAACCGATTCAACGATTTGGCAACCCTCTGCCCTACTATGGTCACACCAGAATCTGTGAAAGTGGAACGTTATATCTGGGGGCTATCTCCTCTGATTCAGGGGAATGTAGAAGCGGCAATCCCCGCCACTTTCGACAGTGCCAAACGACTGGCCCAACGATTAGTCGACCATGGGATTCGCCAGGGCACCATGACCCCTAAAACTGATCAACCAAGAGAGAATGACCACAAGAGAAAACCCTGGAACAGGGGGAGAAATCAGCCTAACCAAGAAAGTGCCAAGAGACAACAAATTGTGGCAGTCCGTGCAGCCACTGTCCCGACTACCCCAACAGCAACCCAACAATATAATGGGACACTACCCAAGTGCAACAAGTGTAATTTCCACCATACTGGAGCCTGTAGAGAAATGCACTGCTCGAACTGTAACAAGAAGGGTCATATTGCCCGTTTCTGCAGGGCACCAGTTCCACAAGCCACCCAAGCCTCTAATGCTGGGGTAAGTCAAGCTTGCTATGGTTGTGGTGAGACGGGGCATTTTAAGCGTGATTGCCCGAAGTCAAAGAACGTTAGGAGAAATGGAAGAGTCCTAGCTACGGGACGCGCGGAAGCGGTAGAGGATCCTACTGTGGTTACCGTTACGTTCCTCGTCAATAATTCATATGCTTGTATACTATTCGATAGCGGTGCGGAGAGGAGTTTCGTAAGCCACGAGTTTAAATACTTACTAAAACAAAAACCACAACCACTTAATGAACAATTTACAGTAGAAATGGCAAATGGCAAAACAGAAAGCACAAACGACATATACATAGGCTGCACACTTACCCTCGATGATCACTCCTTTCAAATCGATTTAATGCCTGTTAAAATAGGAAGCTTTGACGTGATTGTTGGTATGGATTGGCTAATCCCCCACCATGCCGACATCATGTGTTACGAACGAGGAATCCGACTTCATCTGTCGGATGACAAGACCCTTGCTGTCTACGGTGATAAACCCAGTACCAGCCTCCGAATCGTGTCTTGCATCAAAGCCCGAAAATACCTATAGAAAATATACCATGCCTTCCTAGCCTATGTTGTTGACGAGAAGAAAGAAGTAAAGAACATCAAAGAGATCCCCGAAGTCTGCGACTTTCCTGATGTATTCCCAGAAGACCTTCCAGGAGTACCACGCGCACGACAAGTCGAGTTCAGAATCGATTTGATCCCAGGAGCCACCCCGGTAGCAAAAGCGCCATACCGATTAGCCCCGGCAGAAATGCAAGAATTATCCAGCCAACTAAACGAACTGCTAAGTAAAGGGTTTATCAGGCCAAGCTTCTCACCTTGGGGAGCACCGGTCTTGTTCGTGAAGAAGAAGGATGGATCATTCCGTATGTGCATTGACTATCGTGAGTTGAACAAGCTCACCATCAAGAACCGATACCCGCTACCCCGAATTGACGACCTGTTCGATCAACTCCAAGGATCGAGTTATTTCTCAAAAATCGATCTAAGGTCGGGATATCACCAACTCAAGGTTCAAGAAGAAGATGTTCCTAAGACGGCATTCAGAACCCGCTACGGCCATTATGAATTCGTTGTAATGCCCTTCGGATTAACCAATGCGCCCGCAGTGTTCATGGATCTGATGAACCGTGTATGCCGACCTTACCTAGATAAATTCGTGATAGTGTTCATCGACGACATACTTATCTATTCACGAAGTAAGGAGGAACACAGTCAACACTTACGACAAGTTTTGGAGACATTAAGAGCAGAGAAGCTGTATGCGAAATTTTCGAAATGCGAATTTTGGCTTCGAAAAGTGGACTTTCTAGGCCACGTAGTCAGCAAAGAAGGGATACATGTGGATCCCTCCAAAATCAAAGCCATCGAAAACTGGGAAGCACCAAGAACTCCGACAGAAATCCGTCAGTTTTTGGGCCTTGCTGGCTATTACCGAAGATTCATACAGAATTTCTCCAAAATTGCAAAGCCACTTACTACCCTGACACAGAAGGGTGTGACATTCAAGTGGGGAGATAAACAAGACGCCGCCTTCCAGACCTTAAAGAAAGCCTTGTGCAGTGCTCCTATTCTGTCCCTTCCAGTAGGAACATAAGACTTTGTAGTTTATTGCGATGCATGGAACCAGGGTCTGGGCTGTGTACTCATGCAGAGAGGAAAAGTCATTGCCTACGCTTCAAGACAACTTAAAACTCATGAGGTCAACTACACTACACATGACCTCGAGTTGGGAGCAGTAGTGTTCGCATTGAAGATCTGGAGACACTACCTGTATGGCACGGAGTGTACGGTATTCACCGACCATAAGAGTCTCCAGCATATCCTCAACCAAAAAGAACTCAATATGAGGCAACGACGATGGGTAGAGCTACTAAGTGATTATGAATGCGAAATCCCTTATCACCCAGGAAAGGCCAACGTGGTGGCAGATGCCCTTAGTCGGAAAGAGTACTCGGGCCGCTGGGTAAACTCTCTGTCGATAACGATCCATTCCCATTTGTCCGCTCAGATCAAGGAGGCGCAATTAGAAGCCTTAAAACCTGAGAATGTCGCGAATGAAGCGTTGCGAGGGATGGATAAAAACCTCGAAGTTAAGGATAACGGAGCTCGTTACCTCATGAATCGAATCTGGACCCCGAGGTTCGGTAGATACAGAGACATTGTAATGAATGAGGCTCACAATACTAGATACTCCATTCACCCTGGGTCCGACAAAATGTACCTGGACCTCAAGAAACTGTATTGGTGGCCAAACATGAAGGCAGAAATTGCTACTTACGTGGGCAAGTGCCTGACTTGCGCCAAGGTTAAAGTAGAATATCAAAAGCCCTCGGGTCTACTACAACAACCAGAAATACCCGAGTGGAAGTGGGAGCGGATAATTATGGACTTCATAACCAAACTACCAAAGACAACTTGTGGGTTAGACACCATTTGGGTAATCGTCGATAGGTTAACCAAATCCGCTCACTTCCTGCCAATTAAAGAGACCGACAAAATGGAGAAACTTACGAGGACGTACATCAAAGAAATAGTACCATTGCATGGTGCGCCAATTTCGATCATCTCAGATAGAGATAGTCGATTCACTTCACGATTTTGGCAATCATTGAAAAAAGCCTTGGGAACCAGACTTGACATGAGTACAGCGTAGCATCCACAGATGGACGGGCAAAGTGAAAGAACCATCCAAATGCTGGAAGACATGTTGAGAGCCTGTGTGATAGACTTCGGAAGGGCGTGGGACACCCACTTACCGCTCATTGAGTTTTCATACAACAACAGCTACCACACTAGCATCAAAGTTGCTCCATTTGAAGCATTATATGGATGCAAGTGCAGATCCCCTCTGTGCTGGGCTGAAGTGGGTGATACTCAACTAGCCAGAGGCCAAGTACCTAACAGTACTCTCACCGGTCCATAGATCATACGAGAGACAACGGAGAAAATCGTTCAGATCCGTGAACGATTGAAAGCATCTCGTGACCGACAAAAGAGCTATGCAGATAAGCGACGCAAGCCCTTGGAATTCCAGGTTGGTGACCGAGTGTTGTTGAAGGTCTCGCCATGGAAGGGAATGATACGCTTTGGAAAGCGTAGGAAGCTGAACCCCAGATACATTGGGCCCTTCGAGATCCTTGCTAGGATCGGCCCAATAGCCTACAAACTTCAACTACCGCAGGAGCTCAGCAATGTCCATCCCACCTTTCACGTATCCAACTTAAAGAAATGCCTGTCCGATGAAACCCTTGTCATTCCGCTCGACGAGATCAAGGTGAACGAGAACCTTCATTTTGTGGAAGAACCCGTAGAGATCATGGACAGAGAGATCAAGAGAACGAAACAGAGCCGTATACCGATAGTTAAAGTCCGATGGAGTGCCAAGCGTGGACCTGAATTTACTTGGGAGCGCGAAGACCAGATGAAGCAGAAGTATCCACATCTCTTCCCAAACCCTTGAGGATCTACTCAAGAGCTAAATTTCGGGACGAAATTCTTTCTAACGGGTAGATGATGTGACAATAGTAAATTTTGGTCAACAAAAGTCAACTGTAGTCAAACGAAGCGTACGTCAATCTATATATTGAAAAGTTATTTTCCATAACTTTTGCGATAAATTATTGATATTATAGTATTACGTATGCTAAATCAAAACAATCATCGGTTAAAACTCGAAAATACGGACAGCAAACTACTGTAGCGTAAAAATTCGATAATCGTACAATTATTATTTTGAGAATAATAATATTCATAAAACGATCTACTCGTAAATACGAACCTGTGGATATATAGAACGTCGAAAACGGAGTTCGTATGTGAAAGTTATAACGATTAAATCGCTGTGAACGGATAAATGTACACAGGGTTTGGACTCAAAATACAAAATGTGGTGCCTTAAACATCAAACATGAAATAACAATTCATATGATAAGTAACGTAATAATATCTAGTATTTAATTTCAAAGCCAAATGCAATTTCCGGTAAAACGTCAAAAATCGCGAAATCGGAAGAATATTGCGCCTAAACGCGTATTTCGACACCCAACGAATTATATTTCAATCAAAATAAATGTTTGACAATGTTTTTATACAAAATAATTATTTAGAACTTCGTTTCGTCAAAAACGCATAAAATTTCACTAAAACGACTTACTATTTTATAAAAATAACTTATTTTTATAAAGTATGTTGCTATTTTATAAAAACTAACCCACCCCCCCCCCCCCCCTACCCCTCATCGGCTGGAAACAATTCCCCAACACAAGATCTTGGTAGCCACTATTCACAATCTAGGAGAATTAGAAGCCTAGAATTTTATATTAAGGAAAATCAAGATCAAATCTACCAAAGGGAACTACACCATCTCATTTGAACCAAACCACCAAACCAACTCATCCTTTCTTCTCTTCTTCCTCTTGCTCTCGGCTCAAACCACCACCACCATCATCATCTTCAAGTTTCAATTCCAAGTTCTTTTCACAAGATTAAGTGGTAAGCTTCATCCATCTTTTGATTCTAAACAACATAACACAAGTTGTACACCTTTTACACACACTAACATCCATCAAAATCCATTGGATATTAGCTTTGTCCAAGGGTCTATGAGCTCAAATCTTCATCATCTTCAAGGATCTTTCAAGCCTTCTTGGTAAGTTATGATCATCTAGTGATTTAAGTTCTAAATACCTTCATTTACTCTTTTACACACACATACTCACGAAAATCCATTGGATAATAGCTTTGTCCAAGAGTCCTCCGGGTCCTAGAACCAAACTCTTCAACCTTCTACCAAGAAACCTTAAGATCAACCAACCAATGTGAGTTTATACCCCTCATTTTCATCTTTTCAAACCTTTTTGGGGGAGAATACAAGTTCTTTTACTATAAATGTTGTTTTAGTCAAGTTTATATGTGATTAAATGTTATATATGTTGATTTATACAAGTTTATAAAGTTAATATTTGTGTAAAAATGCTTTTGACATGAAATATGGATAACTCTTTGTAAGATATTCATAATGATATATATAATGTTAGTGTAAAAGTTTCCAAACTATAAATAAAGTGTGTAAAAATATTAAATCTTGGACAAAAATGTTATAAAGATGAATTTGGCATGAAATATGAATAGATCCATGTATTATGAACACTTTGACATATTAAGTTGTGTAAAAGTTACAAAACAAAAAATAAAGTGTACAAAGATACTAAATCTTGGATAAAAACGTTATAAAAACGAAAACTAGTAAAAACTACGTTTTTATAAATAAAGGTACTATTTTCTAGCAAAAATGGTTATAATCAAGTTATTACACCATTTTTGTGAGAATTACCTCAAAAGATGATTATTTATAATCTTTCGAATAAGTTATTTCGCTATTGTTCGTAAAAATAAGGTTATTACGACGGAATACTAAAAATAGACTATTATTGGAATAGTTTATGAATATAAGACTATTATGACATTTTGGACATGACAAAAATAATTATATAAATTATATAATTATTAAGCATTACTATATTATCATGGGAAAAATGATAATGGATGATTACAATAGTTTTTATATACAAATCGAACGTAAACAAGTTGATTGAAATACATACATTTTTGTGAGATGAATCTTCACAGTACTTTTATAAGTACCTACTATAAGTCCTGAACTTTTATAACCAGAGTCTCGGTAAGAGAGCGCGATATTTGAGTATAGATCTATACGGGGCTTGACAACCCCGCACCTGAGCTGCTAGCTACAGCTTGACCGGCAGGTCTGAGGTGTCAAATGTCTAACATTCCGACGCTTGAAGAACGCCGCAGCAGGCCAACTAGTCAGAGTATGGTTATAGGGTATCTCACATAGGAAAATAATCAACTTAATAATTTTTATAAATTGTTTACGTGGAAATACAAATTTCTAAGGAAATTACACTACAATTTGACATATTACATTTTAGTCTTTGGGATATAAAGACTTGTTCATTTTTATGAGAAAATATTGGATTTTCTTGGTTTTCAACACTATCGCTTACAAACAAAGGACATTTCTTACGCAAAAATCTTATGAACTCACCAACTTAATTGTTGACACTTTTTCAACTACTTGTATTCTCAGGAAATTGATAAGGTAATGCAAGCGCTACAAGATGGGACGTTACGACGTCATTTTTGTCTATTTTTGATATCATTTCAATTGTAATTGAAACATGAAACAAGTAAACTTTGTAACATTTTCAATTGATTAAATGATGGTTGTGTGCTTGGAATTCACTATTGTTCAACTTTGTTATGATATTGTTCATGAAGTCATCCACCCTCGAACGATTCCGCCATTACGGTTTGGGGTCTGACTCAACATGGATCGTTAGCGGGAGCTCCCCCTGGACATGAGCCGGGAGCGAAGACTCCTCCTGAACCTGTTGAACACGTGAAGGGAGCGAAGGCTCCCCCTCAAATATTGCATTAATATTTTAAACTCTTACCTCATTAACTAGATCAGTAGGTTCGGAAAATGTGGAAGGTGCTGGTGTTGATTCTGTAATTATCTGCTGAATAGCTTCATGAGATCGAATAATTTCAGCATAAGTCGCAGTTTTTCGCGGGTCAAAGAGAAGATCATAGTCTATTTCGATTGTAGGAATATGTTAATGACCTTCCGGAATGTCAGCCTCCATGCGTATAGAATACCTTGTGCTGGATTTCCCTAGAGGCATTTGACATTAGGTTTTATCCCATTTAAAACTTCATAAGGGGTCATTAAGAGTCGCTTATTAACGATAGATCGGTTCTGAATGAAGCATGCTGTTGATACAGCTTCTACCCAGAAGGACAATGGAAGATTGGCAATGTTTAACATCGATCTGGCTGCTTCAGTTAAGGTTCGATTTCTTCTTTCCACCACACCATTTTGCTGAGGTGTGTAGGGAGCTGAGAAGTTGTTTTCATTTCCTTTAGAAGCAAGAAATTCTTCTATCTACCGATTGTTAAATTCAGTTCCGTTGTCACTTCGGATACTTCTGACAGGCAGTTGCACCTTGAGCTCAATTGATGTGATGAAATTTCGAAGCTCTAAGAAGGTGCTGAATTTTAGCCTCAAGAAAAATACCCAGGTGAAGCGAGTGAAATCATCCACAATCACCAGAATGTATTTCTTGTGATTCAGGCTTGCAACTGTTGATTGGCCACAGAGGTCGACATGGAGGAGTTCTAAAGGGTGAGAGATGCTTGAATCTATGATGGACTTATGAGGTTTCTTCTTCTGTTTTCCTAGTACACACGTTGCACATAGATTTTTGTTGTCGAACTTCAGAAGTGGCATTCCTCGAACCATTTCTCCTGTGACCAGCTAATTCATGTACCGAAAGTTGAGATAAGCCAACTTCTGATGACATAACCAGCTTACCTCGGAATGAGCTTTAGACAAAAGACAGAGTCGATTGTTTTTCCCTTTTGAAAGTTGTTGTTTTTGGTTCTGAAAATATTTTGCTATTGATTGTTTTTCCTTGAAGTTTCTGAAAAATTGATTGATTTTGAAGAGCTTGGTTTGCTGGACTCAGAATCATGCTTTCCTGTGGTTGAGAAAACAGACTTTGCTGCCTTCGCAACATATGCAACTTTGGGAAACTCAGAATGATAATCTAAAAAATTTGTAGTTTGTCGATAATGAACAAGTTTGGTGCTTGGGGTCGGAAGCAGACTTGTGAATGTACTTATGTGGTACCGAAAGAAAGAGTCTCATAGTATGTTTCAGAGTGATGAAAGAGGAATTAGAGTTGGATTTTATTTGATTACCCTGTTTTTTGTTAAGTTCTGTCCCTTTCCTTTTTGAAAATTTTTGTTTGGGTGAGGAAGAGCCAAATAGAGAATCATTTAATGTGTTTGAATCTACCTGACTGATTTTAAGTTTTTCAAGTGAAATGTTTTTATCCGAATTTGAAGTTTTTGAAAGATTGTTTTGTAAAACATCTATATATGACTTTGTGCCTGATCCAGATGGTTCAGAAGTCACCTTTGATGTGTTATCAACAATGGGACTGTTGATCGTAATTTTATTGAAATCAGTTCTGATGATAACTTTATTTGGACATTCCTCCATTTCAATTTCTTCATCAACTATTTCTTCTTTTGAATTTTCCACATTGGTAAGACATGGATTGAATTCATCAGCAACATAGTTGCTTTGTAGATTTGCAAAGAATGAATGTTGGTGAGAAGTTGAATAAGAATCATTCGGGACCGAGGTCAAGTGTCGTGGAACAAAGGGGACCGAAGTTGTTGACAATTTACTGCTTTTAGCAGTGTCAACTTCCGAAAAATAAGAGAAGGGAATTTTAGCTCCTTTAGTTGAAGTGGAGGTTGCAGCCTTTGAGTCAACTGGAGGAGTTTTAGTTAAACTTTTGGTCAAGTACTCATCATTTTTATCATCATATTCGTTTGAAGGATATCTAAATAATGGACTTTGTTTGGAATAGATAGGGTAATTTTTATTTTTTGCTTTTCTCGCCCAACCCCAATTGAAAGTATTTTCGAAAGTGTTAGTGTTTGCAGGAGATTTGAAACCTCAGTTGCGTGATACAACTGGCCTATTAAGCGATTAAGACGTACATTGTCACTTCGGGATATATCCCGTTGTGATGTCAAAAGCTGATTTGGGTTTTCTAACAACATCCTAGAAGTTTTCTCGATTTTCAAATCAGCATCTAGTTTGTCACACAAAAGTTTCTTATCCTCTAATCTACTCCTCAATTTCATCACTTCGTGATATCCTTCGTCCCTTTCCTCCAGAACCCGTTGGTAAGCAACTAAGGCATCTATGCAAGTATTAGAAATTCTTTCCAATACAGGTTCTAAATCAGTAGAGTTAATATGATGAGACTGAAGCATTTGACGTACCTGTTCAATGATGCTCACTCCATTGCTGGTTTTGTGATTGACCATGAATGCATAATTCTTCAGCATGGAAGTAGCTTCAACCACGTCATTAACCTGCTTGATGTTCCCCAAACTGGTGATTGGAATTTCGGAGGCTCCCTGGACGATCATACATTCACCAGCTGCTTTTCCCCGCTTGCGTTTATTGTCGTACGGTTCCTCTTCGTCACCTGACGACCAAACCTCAACGTTCCTAGACGTTGCGACAAACACTTTCACTTTCTTATCATCTTTTTCCCTATGAAAGTTCCGAGGGGCTCTACAATCAGCTGCATAGTGCCACAGTCCGCCACAGTTGTGACACTTTATCACATCCGTTTCATTTTTAACTCATGCTCAGATGTGATTGGAACTGGCAGCTGGTGCAGGAGCATTTTTAGGTTTTTCTGGACTCTGTTCCTCGGTAATCTGCTGATGTTGGTTCTGGTTTGATTGGTGCTGACTCAGAGTTGATTGGTACTGGCCTCTCTGATAATTGTTGTTCTGATTTCTGGATGGATAACCTGCATGTTGGTTAGTTTGTCTAAAATTTTTCTTTGGACTGGCATAAGATGGTATCCGATTGAATTTATGGCTTATCAAGCCGATCTCTTCTTGATATGCTGCCTCTTCCTCGTCATCGTACTCCGAATATGCTGATTCGGAAGGAGCAGTAAGAGCTAGAGTTGGAGCATTGATGGATTGCTTGGAAACAGGAGGTTTGTACTGGATCTGAGGTACTTGATAGTTTTAAGGGTAGGAAATTTGCAGAGCTAATGGATGGTAGGATGGGACAGGATTGGGTTGATACAAGATCTGACTAACTTCCTGTTGATGCATCTGGTGGTTGGTGGGCAAGATGTATATCGGGTTTTGAGCAGCTTGGTGATATTGTACAAGTTGATGTGGTGAATTTCCCAACACTGGCAGATTGCGTTCCGCCACCAAAGCCAGAGGCCCTCCCATCTGTGACTGGTTGCTCTTCAAGTCATTCTCCTGACCTAAAAGATTGTTGTAAAGCCTATACATGTTAAATGTTTTCAGCTTGCTAGAATCCTGAAGTATCATTTTAACCATCATCCATTCCTTCCCTAAACCTTCAAGAAATAGGATGTTGATTTCTAGGTTGGTTCGTGCTACTCCTGCTCCCAGGAGTCGAGTCACAATGAGAGAGAAACGGGTGAAGGCTGCATTTAAGGACTCTCCAGGAAAAGCTGCAAATTGATTATATTCACTAAGGCTTGCAATCTGGATCTTGTCCTTCCCCTCTTCAGTTCCTATGGCCTATGATGATTGTAAGAGCTTTCTGAAGGTTACTTCTGAGGAGATTGAAGATGATGATGAGCTGATATATGAAGGAACTGCTGGTCTTGGTTATAAGGCTTCGGAGGTGAATGAGATGCATGCTGCTGGTACTCCGAAGAGATGGTATGATGACACTTCGGATGATGATGAGGAGGTCTGTCTGATGGCAAATGACACACGCCTAACCATCCCTGAGCAGATATCTAAACTTCTCTTAACTTTTAAAATTCCTATTACTCAATCTACTCCTATTATTAATGAAATAACTCATGATTGTTCTGTGATGCATAAAATGCTTATTGATGCGAAAAATATGGAGAAAATCAGTGAGCAGGAGATTCTCAGCTTGAGGGGGAAAGTAGAAAGTTTCAAGCTAGCCCTAGAAAAGTCCAACCTAAGAATCTCTTTGCTAGAGGAGAATAGAGAAAAACATTTGAACAATCATGATGTAATCTTGAGACAACGTAACATCTTTTGTGAAACTACAAAACGTTTATATGCTCATATTACACGTATCTATCATTCAGCTGATGTGTGCAATGTTCAACATAGACAACTATTACCTTTTATTGAGTTTAAGCTTAAGGAAATTGACAGTATTTCCTACGAATGTGAACTATAGTTTCAGGATCCGAAGTGACAAATCCTTCGTATAAACATGGCTTGATATCTGTAGAAAAACATCTCACTGCTGATACCCTATTGAAATTATTGCCACAAGAAATTCCAATCTTGAAAAAGAGTGTTCCTCAAATTGATAACAAAGAAAAAGTTATTGTTGAAACTGCATCTGATAATGATTCTCAAAGTAATTCGGATATGGAGGAAATTGATTGCTCTTCATTGACTTTATTAAAATCAGCCTCCGCATCTGCATCACCCTCCGAAGACATCTCACAATTGTCTTCGGTGAATAAAGGAAAAGGAAAAATTGATTATGAACCTGAAACTTCTGATAACAAGGAAATTGTGAAATCAAAATTACAAATCTCTGATGATTGTGTTTCCTATGATCAATATCTCAAGGAAAATTCAAAAAGGCTAGTCCATGTGGCTTGTATCTATCCGAAGATTTCTTATTTCAAAAATGTCATCTTTGTGAAACCTGGTGGATTACCTTTAATTGAACACGATTTGGAAAAACTTCTTGAGGAGGATAATTCCAGAGTTACTGAGGAAGTATTCTTCTCATCTTCAAAAATGGTTGAAAATGAAATGAATGAAAGACTGGAAGTAAAAATCAACATAAGAAAACAAGATTTGTATGGCCATAACATTTACAATCGTCTTTGTTATGAAAAAGAAAAGATACCCAAAAACATGTCACATCTTTTGAATGTCAAAAATGATAATCACATTTATACAAATCGAAATTACAAAAAATTCAAGTGATGGAGAAACCCATAGCTCCGAAGATGGATGCTTTTCAATTAATGGAATCATGTGAAAGTGTACCGCTATGACAATCTTCTGAAAATGTTATTGCAAAATCAAAAATTGTTGTTTCCAAGCCTTCGGTACAAAAACCCAAGATTTTGAAGAGACCTCAAATTCAAAACCATGCTTCTACTTCCAAAACAAAACCAGCAATTGTGGTTACAAAACCAATTCAAAAACCTATTGCTGAGAATTTGAAAACGAAACAAAATGATAATCTTGTCAAAAGAAAAACCCCCTTCGGAGTTTCAAAACCAATCATTGCAAGAGCCTTAACTTCCGTAACAAAACCCACTAATTCAAAGATTTTAGAAGTAAAAAATAAACCTTCAAAACCATCCTTTACACCAACTAATCCAAACTTTCCCAATGCCAATTTTCAAAAACCAACAAAGAAAACATTTTCAAAAGGCAACAACTTGATAGATACATTCCATCAATGGTTAGACAAAATTTTGTATCTGTTTAAAGATAAGAATCTTTCATTAAATGATTTCAAATTGGCATACGAAGAATACCTTTGTACCTCTACGTTGTGCAGTTCAATATCAAAGAAATCGAAAACTGAAAATCCGAAACAAAATTGGAAAAGAAATGACTTAAAAGGCAATCTCACTACAAAAACCAAATCTTCAAAATCATCAATGAGTTCAAAATTTTCAAGTAAAAAGAAAACCTCAAAAACTTCAAGGTCAAAATCATCCAGACTAAAATGGGTTCCGAAGACTTGCATTTTGTCAGTCACTTCGGACTCATCAAATTTGACAAAAAGCTTTTATGAATATTGTTCAGACTCTTCGGAATCATGTTCATCACATGAGGCTTCGGAGAATCTGATCAACTTAAATGCTAATGAAATATTAGAAGAGGCCGTAGAAAAGTGGATTCAAGAATCCTTTGCTTACCCTGAGGACTCAAGATTGATTGGGTACCAACTCCTTCTTGATTAATTGCAGGTAATGTCTAATGAGCGGTATGATACAAAATGGTACATGGATAGTGGCTGCTCAAGACATATGACAGGGAAGAAGGAATATCTTAGAGATTATAGGATTTTGGATGATGCTGGAAATGTACGCTTTGGTAATAATGAAACATGTCCAATTCGGGGTTATGGCAAAATAACAAATGGCCAATTTACAATCAGTAGAGTGGCATTTGTTGAAGGGTTAAAACACAATCTTGTAAGTATATATCAATTGGTGGTTGGAACTGGTAATGCAGTTACATTCAACAACCAAGGCAGTGTCATCACAAAAGAAGCAACAAACGAAGTCTTGCTAAAATCTTAATGGAAGGGATCAATGTTTCCCTTAAATCTAAAGCCTGTGACTGGTGGGCAATCTTTATGTCTTCTCTCAAAAGCCAACTCCGATGTCAGTTGGCTTTGGCACCGAAGACTTGCTCATTTGAACTTCAAAGACTTAAACAAGTTAGTGGCTATGGATTTGGTTCATGGAATGCCAGCTCTCAAATTCGATAATGACTCCCTTTGCTCTGCTTGTGAGCATGGCAAGCAAACAAAACAAAGGCATCCAACTATGATCAACCCTAAAATCACCGAACCCCTTTCACTTCTCTACATGGATTTATGTGGTCCATCCGCTGTAGAATCAATAAGAAAGAAGAAGTATATTCTTGTGATAGTTGATGATTACTCAAGGTTCACTTGGCTCTTATTTTTAAGAAACAAGTCAGATGCGGCTGAAGAAGTTATTAATTTCATAAAGAAAATGGAAGTGATGCTGAACAAGAAGGTTCGAACTATACACAGTGACAATGGTTCGGAGTTCAAAAATCAAACTCTTGATGGATTTTTGAAAACAAAGGGGATTAGTCACAATTTCTCAGCACCTTACACTCCTCAACAAAATGGTGTTGTAGAAAGGAGAAATCGTGCTTTGTGTGAAGCAGCTAGAACTATGCTTAATTTTGCAAATGTGCCCATGTACTTCTGGGCCGAAGCCATTTCTACTGCTTGCTTCACTCAAAATAGATCCTACATTCACAAGAGATTTCATATCACATCTTATGAAGTACTCAACCGAAGAAAACCAAATGTCAAATTTCTTCATATCTTCGGTTGTAGGTGTTTTATCTTAAACTTGAAAGATCATTTCACAAAATTCAATGACAAATCAGAAGAAGGGATTTTCCTTGGATATTCTCAAGACTCAAAGGCCTATAGAGTTATGAACAAGAGGACTTGCAAAATTGAAGAAACCTTCAACCTCACGTTTGATGACTACTATATCAATAAATCCTTGCATCCATTCCCCATGTCATCCATCTTTCCAAAGTCTGCTGTTGATGCTATACCAATCACCACATTTGATACAGACTTCACTCTTTTGTTTGATCCACCTGTAAGGGCTGTGGACTCCGAAGCCAGGGCACCTGATAACCATGTGTCTGAACTGTCCAAAACTCACACATGGACCTGATGACTCTTCAACAAGCAGTATACAAAGACCATCATCTGTTAAGGGGGAGCCATCAAACCAAAGTGAAGGGAATGCTAGTGTTAAGGGGGAGCCAAACAATAGTCCAACTTCACCCCCACAGGGAAATCTCTCATATCATGTCCCTATACCCATTAGTCCAGGGGGAGCCAGAAATTTCCACTCCAAACTCTACAACACCAGCCGCTTCGGATAGAGCAACCACTTCCTCCACACCGACTGCTGTCGAGGGGGATAATACTCTAAACTCTTCTTCACAATTACACACACCACAATCAAATGCAACTAACTCAAACAATCATTTAATAATGGGTGATTTCCCTTCCACTTCGAGCTATCCTTCAGATATTGAGGACATTGATTCTGAAGGACCACCTGATTTTGATCCAAATTATCCTCCTTTGGACAAATGGACGCAAAATCATCCACCATCACTTGTCATCGGTAATGTTCGAGATAATGTATTGACTCGTGCACAACTCCACAAAAGACAACTGTATTTAAGAAAAACATCAGAGTTGTGCATGTTCAATGTCTTTATTTCCAAGGTTGAACCTAAGAACGTTAATGATGCATTTGATCACTCTGACTGGATTGAAGCAATGCAACTGGAATTAGAGGAATGTGAAAGAAACAAAGTATGGAGGCTAATTCCAAAACCTACAAATGCTTCAATTGTTGGTCTGAAATGGGTGTATAGAAATAAACTAAACACCGAAGGCAGTATGGTTCGGAACAAAGCAAGGCTGTTTGTCAAAGGTTATTGTCAACAGGAGGGGATTGACTACAAAGAGACATTTGCTCATGTTGCCAGACTCGAATCTGTTCGGATATTTTTGGCTTATGCTGCTCACAAAAACTTTGATGTCTATCAAATGGATGTCAAATGTGCTTTTCTGAATGGTGATCTCGAGGAAACCGTTATTGTTGAACAACCACCTGGCTTTGAAAGTAAAGAACAACCCAACCATTGCTATGTGCTAGACAAAGTTGTCTATGGTTTAAAACAAGCTCCCAGGGCTTGGTATGAGACCTTGACAAAATTTCTAAAAGAATCAAATTTCAAACAGGGTTCAGTAGATCCAACAATTTTTAGAAAAAAAAGTTGGATCTCATTTGATGTTAGTCAAAATTTATGTGGATGACATAATCTTCGGATCCACTGACCCCAATCTCTCAAAAGACTTTGAAAAACTCATGAAAAGCAAATTTCAGATGAGTATGATGGGAAAGATTAACTTCTTTCTTGGATTACAAATAAAACAATCTAAGGAAGCGATTTTTATCAATCAACAAAAGTACACGAAGAGTTTACTTGAACGCTTCGAAATGACTAATTGTTCCAAAGCAAAAGTTCCATTGCCTGTAGGTACAAGGTTAAATCCTTCATTGACAAACCGAAGACTGACATCCAGACATACCGAAGCATGATTGGATCATTGCTTTATCTCACAGCCAGTCGACCTGATATCATCTTTGCAGTCTGCAACTGTGCAAGATACCAGGCTGACCCAAGAGAACCTCATTTGGCTGTGGTTAAAACAATTTTTCGATATCTTCATACCTTACCTGCTTATGGACTGTGGTACCCAGCAAACTCAGGCTTCTACATACAAGCTTATTCAGACTTAGATCTTGGTGGATGCTCTATTGATCGCAAGAGCACTTCGGGGGGTTGTCACTTCCTTGATGGAAAGCTAATCAGCTGGCAATTTAAGAAGCAAACTTGTGTCTCTATCTCCACAGCAGAAGCAGAGTATGTGGTAGCTGCGGCGTGTACCTCACAAATCATTTGGATCCAAAGTCAATTGAAGGATTATGCCATTAACATGAGAAAAATACCATTGTTCTGTGATTCACAAAGTGCCATTCGTATATGCCACAATCCTGTTCAACATTCCAAGACGAAGCATATAGCTCTTCGCTATCACTTCATCAAGAGTCATGTTGAGGAGGGGAATATTGAGGTTCACTTTGTTCACACATCAGAGCAATTGGCAGACATCTTCACAAAGGCTCTAAATGAAGAGGCATTCACAAGAATAGTTCATGGACTTGGAATGATTGACGGATCCACTCTACAATAAATCTCAGATTTGCTCATTCTTTCCTTAGTCTTTTCAATTGCAAAACAAAAACTCATAACACTCCATAGCACTCCGAAGACCTTTATCGCTTCAGAGCCCATCGGAGTAAAATAAGTAAAACAACTTAATGTTGCACTGCAGTACTCCGAAACCTTTTGTGGCTTCGGAGCACCTCGGAACAGACATTTTGGGTTAATAAGACTTCATAAATTTTAAAAGGTTGCTTCAGAGCCCATCGGAGTAAAATAAGTAAAACATCTCTTGCCTTTGCATCTCAAGGATAAATAATCTCACAATAAAAGGTTGCTTCAAAACACTGGCAAAACCTTTAAAAGAGAACACAATTTTTCATGCATAAATGACCAACTTTAACCTTCTTTTCATGAATCAACTGATTAAAGGACAAAACTTTGATTTTAGATTCTGATAATCATACCTTATTGCACTAAAAGGTATTTGGGGATCGATTTGAAACATTGGTAAGCAATCAGACTTCGGAGTGAGGTTAAGGCTATTTTACAGATCAAAGCCTAGTTTGATTCTAATATCCTTAACATAATGTCTATTCCTAACCACCCCACTGAACTTGACTCACTTCAATACCAAACTAATCATGTAGCCTCAAAACTACACAATATGATTCATGTGTTTTGAAATTTTCTTCAAAAGTAGTACCAACATTGTCTGATAAGCAAATTTAAAATTATTTTCATTAATGTTTCAAAATTGAACTAAATGAAGCTCTTCAAACTCAAGGATTGTATAAAACAAAACAAAAAGCACCACAGAAGAAACCAAATGGTGAAATTTTACTTTTCTGATAAGAAAATCCAAAAAGGAAAAGATAACCTTCAAAAGGAAAAATTGAAAAACTCAAAAAGATAAACAGAAATCAAAGTGTCAAAAGATCCAAAGACAACAAACAAGTAAAAAGATAAACAAGGGAGTGCAAAAGAAAGATAAATTAGAACTCAAAGGCTTATTCTTCTGTTTTAAATAACAATACAAGGAACTCCTATAACATAGTCGAGTACCATGTAGAGAATATGAACATTTCAAGTAATCTATCTTAAATGGTAAAGTTGGAGTGGTGTACGAAGCTCAAAGGCTTGTCATCAGAGCATAGTATCCAAACACTTCAACTGATGAGATGGAATAAGTTTTTCTAAAAATTCTTCAAAGTCAATCCAAATTCTAAAAAAACACTTCTAATGCTCAATTCAAGAATGAAATTTTTTTTAATTTCAATGCAAAGAATGTTATCATTATTTGGTATGAAAAATTTGAAACACAAAAGAATAATCAAAACTCTTAATTCTAAATGCGAAATTAAGTTCACATTGGGGTGATTAGACTTATACATTCATGACTGATATTGAATCAAACAGATTTCGAAATGAAAAATGGACTTCCAACATGATCCAAATGATTCTGAACATTAACTTGTTAAATCTTCATTTCATAATATTCAGGGAAGTAAGGGTTAAGTGTCATAATGAATCTCTCATAGTTAAAACAAACTATTCAAGAAAAACATAAAGAAAACCATTGGACTTCGGTGTATTGATAAACACTTCTCAAACGAATTTTGCTATCCGAAGTCTTACCAATACCCTTCGAAGTTGCTCATAACATCGGAGTTGCTCATAACTTTTACTCAATCTTTATACTCCGATGAGACATATATCAGATGCAAACATCTTTGTTGATCCGAAGTCAACTAATTGTTCAAATGATTTTCACATTTATGTTAATGACAAAGACAAACATTCTTTTAAATTAAATGAACGTTATAGAACAGCTATCACACAGAAAATCAAGGGGAATCATAACAAAAAGATCGTGTAAATATGGCGGTTCAATTTCAAATAATCATGACTGACAGCCGGACGTTTCCACTTTTGCAGGGTTAGTAGGACGCGCAGGTGCTAGGTGTCTTAATATTAGTGGATCAATTCAAACGTGCATTAAATGGCTTTGGAACCACGAACACTATATATACCTCACGACCCATCAGTTCACCTCTTTACGCGATCATCTCTCTCAAACTTCCTCTACAAGAATTCTCTCAAGAACCCTAATTTCTCTTCTTCTTCTTCTTCTTCAATGCTCAATGGCAACTGAAGGTTCTTCGCAAACCACTGAGGCAATTTCCATCGCTGTGCTCAAGAATAAGTCGGCTAACCTGGTTCTTCGCACTGATCTCAAACTCTACCCTCAACCAATCGTCGCTCTGGTTGAGTGCTTAAAACAGTCTGTTCTTGGACACGCTCTGACCCACGCTCTAGCCATCCCTACCACTTTGGTACACAGAGCCCACTATACATCAAATGCTCTGATCGACACCAACAACAACGTCAAATCGGTGTTCTATGTGGCCATTGATTCAAGGGGCAAGACCAAGAAGGTGCAACTGAAAGGAGAAGTTTGTTGAAGCCCTTCGTCTTCCAACCTACAACTCAAAGGAAATGGTTATTCCAACGGCTGAACAGTTAGTGGACGTGTTCAATGCGATGGGCTATGAACCACAGTTGGAAAGCATCAACACATTCAGGAAGAAACAGCTTCCCGACCTTTGGAGGTATTTCTTTAGTGTCTTCCTTAGATGTCTTTCTGGGAGGACATCTGGTCTGGATTCTGCAAGCCAATCCTTCCAAAGTCTACTGTATGGGATTTATTACGATGTCAAGGTTGATTTTACATCAATCCTTTGGGCTGATTTCTGTTCGCATATCAACCATGCCTCGAAAGGAACTGAGATTGCAAATGCAAGATTCTGGGCGATAGTTGTTGATGCCCACTACCAACGGATAGGGTTTGTTTATGACCCTAACCTTCCTGAAATACGATAGACTCACATCACCGTCCCAGCTCTGGATGATGTACCTGCAGAGTTTTGTGCACAAATCCCTCGTGAGATGCTTTTGAAAGTCTCAATGGATTGCGATGAAGTTAACACTTATCGCAATACAGTTCTGATACCTTACCCTGTTCGTGAGATCATCCCTACTGTCCCAGTCAAAGCACAAGCTCCAGCCAAAGGAAAAAGGAAACTAACAGGTGGGCCTAGTGGTCTGAAGAAGGCAGTAAAGAAGAGGAAACCTTCGGAGCAAGCGACTCCTAAACGAAGGCAATCCAAAAGGTCTAAGAAGTTCTCTTTGGTGGACGAGTCTTCAGAGTCCAACAGGACTCCAACTGCAACAATACAGGAGGAAGAGGAAGAGGAGGAACATCAATCCTCCCCAGTTCATGAAACCAGACCCCCAAAACTCCAACATATACCACTAATCCACCTCCTACAACAGCTCCTTCCACAGCCACCATCACATCGGAGCAAACCACCACAATCCACACATCCACTTCAGATGTACCCCTAACCACAGCTCCACAAACTTCAACCATCCACACCACAAAAACACCCCCCATCTCCACAACTCAAACCTCCGAACCCATTACTTCACACCTTGAAAATCCCATTACATCAGCCCCTCTAACATTAGCACCTATCATCACCACTTCTGAACCTTTTTTACATATTTCATCTTCTAGATTGGATACATCACTCCCTGAGTATCCCTTCGATGAAGATTATGATTTTGAAACCACCATATTATCAAAACCCCCCTCAAATGAGGAGACTGTGGCTGCCTTCCACATGGTGCCAATCACGAATGATGACAATGATGATGAGAGTCTTGATGACACCGGTTTTATCTTAGGCAAACAATACAAGACTCTAAATCGTAAACTGGATGCTCTTCTACAATCCAATACTAGCTTTGATCCCACAAAGAAGCCTGAGGCAAGCATTGAGAACCAAGTGGCTGAAGCCTAAAAAGCCTTGACAGACAAAATGGATGAATTAGTCAAGGCTTCAGAGAAACAAATTCTCGATCATCAGATCGAAATTCAACGTGTTCTAGAGAGAAAGTTCAACACCGCTATTGAACAAGTTGAAGAACGGTATAGGCTCCTTAAGGAGCAAATTAAGAAGAGTATAAAGGATTTGGTAGAGAAATTGGATATCTCAAACTCTGAAGTGGACAAGGGGGAGATAGTGGAACATCAGGGTCAGGATCTCAAGCCTTAGGGTCTCAAGCTTTGATCACAACAACTACCGAAGCAACAACCACCGAACCACAGACTACTTATCAATCAACCATCTTGGGTAGACCAGACTTCATCGCTCCAATCATCTCCAATGCTGGTCCTACCTTCGGAACCACAACAACGACAGAGGCGGGTGGTTCCAGTTCAAAGAAAAAGGTGAAAGAAATAAGGATTGCTCCTCATATGGAGCAAGTCCATAAGGAAAGAGAATAGGAGTACAAGAAGATCCTTATAATAAACAACATTGCCATCGAAAACCAAACGTGGACTGAGGAATTGATCACAGCCATCGGTTTTACTGATTTTCATGTGAACAATAGGCTTCCTCTCAAAAGTCTTGAAACAAAAACTGGCATCAACCAGCAACTGGATCTCCCCTATAATCCGAAGACATTTTCCTTTCTGCAATTTGAATGGCATATGCCTAGAGAACAATTGTCGGTCTTCAATAAAAGGAAATTTGCATTCTATACAAAGTTCATACAGGCTCCGGACTATGTATTGAGTGAAAAGAAGATAGTAAAAATAATTTCCATCAAGCAAGGAGAGGAGTATGAAGGATTTCAAAACCTTGATTTCTTTGTACTTCAGGGCATAAATGAAGATGAGTCAAGATTTACTATTGCTTACTTCCCAATCATGAATCCTTCGGATTTCATAGCACTTCTTGACATCATAAAGTTCTCTGCTGGAAATGAATGCAAAAATATGGGGGTCTTCGCACTGGAAAAGAACCATATCTCCTCCTTCTTTCGAAACTATCTTCTGAGAATCGCCAAGTTTGATATTGTTGTGGCAGGATTCTTCGGACAATCTCTTGCACCTCCATTAACTACCATTGAAAATTTTGATCACTTGAAGGCAGGGCAGATTGTGGACAATCCCTGGGGAGTTGTGTTCAAGGGATTGTCAAGTGACAAAGAAACTCTTGTCACAAAATTCTTCGAGATAGATTTCATGGGTCGTTTCCCTTTGGAGTCCATTTCTCAAGTCCTGGCCTTGGTAAATAATTGCTTTGTAAACACCTGGAAGGAGAATAAGGTGCTGTTTGTTTTTTAAGATGTAAAAGGTCTACGGTCTGCGGACCACATCTGCAGACATCTGTAGCAGAAGAGGTGGACCAAATGTCAGCAGTCTGCAAAGAGAAGACTGTTTGTTTTTTAAAGTCTGCAAACGGTAAAATAAACTGAAATTTAAACAAGTCTAGTTTTAGAACACCGAAATATAAATCATGCAACTACAATAACCCAAACAATTCGTCAAACTTTAAAACACCATTATAATTACTTGTGACATTTGCAATGTTGGAATTTTTTCATGGTCACATCTATGCTAATTCATGGAATTATTAACAACGCTTACTGCAAATGTCCTTGTCTTTCTCTATTCCCATGTTCATTTGATTGCATGAATGATGCTTCATACCCTTGCCATTTTTCCACAAAAGGACTTGTTGTACCCTCTATATTCAAAGAACCATTATTTTCTTGAATTTCATCGACACTTCTAGCTTCCACATCATACTCTTTTCCATCAACAGTCAATAAATACATGGGCTCATTAGTATATTCCAATGACAAACCATCTCAAAATTCCCAGATTTTGGGAGCAATAAGCAAAATCAACAGCAAAATCGTGGACCCCAACAGAAATCGAACCAAATCAGAAACAAATCAGCAAGCAAAATCATTAAGCAAAATGCACAAATCAGCAAGCAAAATTCGGAAATTTTGATGCAAAAATCAGAACTATTGATGCAGAAATCGAAACCCTAAACAAATCATAAACAAAATGACCAGCAGCTGGCGATGGAGCTGTTGGAATCGAGAAGAAACATTGAAACCCAAACAAATCGCAACCCTAGAAAGAAGAAGAAGGGGTACCTGATGTTGGAATCGAGATTGGAAGGACGAAGGAGATGACCAGCAGCCGGCAATGGAGTAGCAGCCGGCCAGTCGCTATCGCCAAGAGAGAATCGCAGCCGGCGGTGGAGGTAGCGTGTTTTTTTTGAAGGGATACGCATGATTTTTTCTGAACGGGAAGACCTTGGAAGAGGTTTGAAGACCTTGGACCACATCTGCCCCAAAAAGAGGACGCGCAGACCTTTTAAGGTCTGTGGTCTTCTAAAAAACAAACGCACTGCAAAGCTCCATGTCTGCGCACCGTCTGCGTGGCGCAGACAGAAGTGGTCAAGAAGATCTTCAAAGGAAAAACAAACAGCCCCTAAGAAAGTAAGAGAGTACCTCAACTGGTGGTTGACAGTGAGGTACACCCTGAAGTAAGCATTCAAGAAACACTATGGAAGACAGGCTTAGGATGCACTTCACACAAAGGGGGAGATTGTTGAGTCTATTTGTGCTGAAGTGCTCAACTATCCGAATACCTGGTTCAAAGACCCCGAATCGTAAAACAATTAATAGAAGACCACGAAGTCTGAAGACTTCGAAGGGTATATCCTGAAGGATCCGAAGACTTATCAGTTATAATACTTTTTGTAGGCACGCGTAATAGTACATTACGTGTTGCATGAATCTAGTATCATATTGGTTAGTACTCTGATAGGATATTCTCTGTAATAAAGTTGTATTATGCGTATCACTGATCACGTATAAATATCAGTGATACCATACCGTGTCTGGGGCGAGATTGTAATCGTCCCAATTGTAGAACCCTAAATCAATCAATCAAGCATTCGGCACAAGTTATCCATTTCACTATGTTTATCAATTGTTCTTAACTATTCTTATCACTGTGTAATTACTTAGTCCAAGATCAACTGTTAGAATACAAGTCATCACTTGATTATTAAATCGATTTCAACACCCAACAATAGGCTTCTAGTTATAGATTCAAATAGAGAAAACATAGATCCTTTAGGTTGCATGTGAACTTAAGAGTATAAGTTTATCTATTTCCTATTTCCCATCAGTGGTATCAGAGACAGGTTTGGCTTGTTTTCTTTTGAATTTGCTTTAATTGTTGAACCTTTTGGATTAGGGTTTATAAAAATTAAACCATGATAGCCTTAAATTTCGATTTTTGGGCTAGGGTTTCAGAAACCCTAGCCTCTCCCCTAATTTTCGATTTTTGCATAGGTTTCTTAGGGTTTTTCTATTTTTGGTAATTATGATTAATTAATAAATGGAAAACCCTATACCCTATTGTTTTTTCGAAATTAGTGGGTATGGATAGGATTAAATTAATTTGATAATTCTTATATGATTTTATTCATTTAATTAATTGTTAATTAAAGGATAAACATTAAATCAATTTAGGTTTAAATTTAAATTTAAATTAAAAAGTTTAATTCAAAATTTTAAATAGATAAACCAAAATATTTTAAAAGGTTTAAAATACATCTTATATATATTATTATTAAAGGTTATATTTATATGTATAAGAACTGTCAATCAAATCGCTATTATGCCTCATTCACGAAGCTTATCTATAAGGGGGTATAAGGAAACTTCCTATAAAATGGCGGTTGAATGGGTGTCCACTCTCACCCACAGCTTCCTTGATTAGTGGAGGGTCGTTAGCAGAACGAATTTGATAGGACAACTTAATCTCATTAAAAGTATAATGCTATTAAAGAAAGTACTAGAACCTGTTTAATATAAATCCCAAATCTAGTTACTTTAGGAAAAATGTGAAAAATATGCTAACCCATGAAATGGCACATTACACTTTATTAGTCGTTAGTGGAGCGTGTGTGGTTTACCAGCACACTAATAGGGACTCATAAAGAGTGGTGATTGGTATCTCATAAATTATCATTGTTGATGGAGCATGTGTGGTTTACCGGCACATCAATTTTAGATGATAACTGACATTGTGGTTAACAAGCACATTTGCATGGTTATTCACATATTGTTTGTGATCCTCGGTATCCCAATCACAAATGGAAGAGCATAATTCGATATTAAACATGCCATTGAATAGTTTGATGAATCTCATAAGACCTAGGAATTTCACTTAATTTGATTATCTTCCGTGGTAGAATTGGTAAATCATCATTTACCTACCTTTATAAAATTTGCAATTAGATTACGGCATCCCTCTTCAAAGTTGTGAATTATATAGTTGGGTCCTAGCCTTAATATTTATTTTTAGGTTAATATATTAAGGATTATATATATCTGATTAAAACTACCTACTTTTATAGATGTCTGAAACTAGTGTCAACTCTCCTCCTTCTCCTCCTCCACCCATTTCTGAGAGCTTCAGAAAGCACATATTCAATATGGATAAGCTGACTGGACTGAACTATGTGGAATGGCTTCACCAGTGGAAATTGGTTATGAGATATGAAACAAAGCCATATCTAATCGAGTGTCTACTTTGCCGCCTACCGAAACATGGCATCATGCAGCAGCTTTGTGATGATCATGACTTCTTGATTGATGAATCCGAAGAAGTACGTAGCCTCATGCTGTTGACAATTGACCCCGAGTTCCGCAGGGATTTTCAATTCCTGGGGCCACATGATCTAACACAACTGGTTGAGGAAAGGTTTCGAGAACCAGGTGAAAAAGAACGAACTAGGATCTTCAAGGAGCTTGATATGTGCAAGCTAGAAAAAGGAAGTAGCGTTGGTCCGCATGTTCTCAAGATTGAGGGATACATAGGCGAACTGTGCAGACTTGGTCACCCTCTTAATCAGGAGCTGAACAACAACATCTTGCTTGCCTCATTGACTACCCAGTATGATCTGTTCATCCAGATGTACAGAAAGGGAACCAGTATAAGACTATCATCGAAATGCATTTAATGTCGACTCTGTATGAGTCGTTCATGGAGAAGCATAGTTCCACTGATTCGGCTACTTCGGGATTGAGTCCGGTAATGAAACAGATCAAGAAACGGTCAAGATCATGTGGACCGGTTCTGAGGTGTCTCAAACTGGGACCACAGGATGGGATACAGTCACAGAAAGATTAGAAAATGCTCCAAAGCCAAATCATTTGGCAACTCAGGTATATCTATAACTCAAAACTTCTAATACTTAATTCCTTGATACAGGATGTGTTTCTCACATTTTCTCTGTATGCAGGGACACAGTAGGACGTAAGACATTGACGCATAGGAGCATATTCGGATTGGATCACGAGCTCGTGCAGTTTTGAAGTTTAGCTAGAGATTTGATTTTGTTATTAGCTAGTAGATTGTATGACATTGTTTTCACATATTGCATTGTTTAAGGATATTTCTGATTTAATAAAATGTTATTTTCTTTTAATAAATGGTTGTTTGAATTATCCTTGAAGTGTTGTGTGAATGTGTTGATAGTGTGGATGGTAATAACTTAAATGTTGATGCATCCAAAGTGTGTTGGATTTATTAATAGTGTTTTCTATGACTGTTAAAGTAAGTTTTATAAGAATCGCCTCAACCAAAGATCCAGGTGGACACAAATTTAGAATCATTTGATGTGGAGTCACATTATGAAGTGAGCTCTTAATAAAATTGATTGTTGCAAGAAATGAATCACCCAAAGATCCAATGGATAGGATTTTGGAATCAGTAGGCTTAGATTCAAGTGATGTATGCATATCTTGAACAATTAACAAAGTCATAAATTTACATAAAATTGTAAAAGACATTAATATTATGAGCAACGGACACATTGGTAATTGTGAATTACTCGAATCTACAAACAAAACACAATTAGTTATACTTCATAATATTTTCCAATGAGCATGACAAATATGATTTCGCTTATCAGAATAAGCGATTGATCGATTGATTGAAGCCTTGAACTGTTCAAGGACTCTAAAGGAAGTATAAGATCAACAAAAACTGAGTAAAAACATAAACTGATAAAATGTTTCACAATTCATCCTCTTCCAAGAACATTAAATGGTTATAATGTGTCTTAGAGAAGAAGATCGAGCATTGGTCGAAATAGTTTGATCCTAGATGTATTAGATACACTTCTGATTAGTTTCCGATAAAATGAATATTCAGTCAGACTATAAAACATATTCCAACCATATCTTAGACTAAGAAGGTTGTACAGACACTATCTGAAGTGTGAAGCAGGGTTCATCCTTACTTGTACACTTAGAGGGTCCACGGTCATGCAGCGTTCATCCGAATCTCATAACTAGCCTGAACTTGATCAGCAGTATCATTTTCATTGGCCATCCCGCAAGCACCTTTGATAGAAGAGTCCTTTTAGAAAGAACTCATATTCTAAGGAACCAGTGGGATTGAGAATAATCCTGAAGGAGTTCAAGAATTAGCCAAGAAAAGGAACCTATAGTCATCAGTATGACTTGACCAGGAATTAGATTCCTGTTAAACCTGACATATTCTTCTCTTTGCAAACCAGTAGTATTGATCACCGTCAGAAAGTGTTATAATATGGGTGACATACCGGTTAGTGGTAAAACACTAAAGTTGATACGGATAAGCTATCCTACTACCTGGAAGCATTGGTGATCCCGGTTGCTGCCAAATAAGAGAACCTAAGGGCGAGACTTGGTGTATGTGAAAATTTGATTGATTTTACACCTGGCCTAAAACCAGTGGGAGTAATTGAATCATCAAAAGAAGGCAACACAGATAGACATGTACCTACATTCTAAGCAAGAATGGTTGAGTGGTGTGATACTCAAAGTCATGTGATTGATTTTTGAGAGAGACGCTCTCAACAGAAATGAAACAAATCTGAAAAAGATTATTGTTTGCTATAATTGCACTTCGTGAGTCATAGCAGGATTGGATGATCTGAACCGCTTTCCTTTAATGGAAAACATAGAGGGTTGCGTGTAAGACGCAACCAAATGGGTTTAGAACAAGTCAATACAAAAGGTACATAACCTCGAGATTTATTTAGCGGGCTCCTCGCAAGGAAGGATCCTTGGATTCTCATAATATGCCAAAAGTTTGGATTTTGTGAATAATCTGAGGGAGTCCTATGATTATGACAAAATTTTGGATGTTTGGATTCTCAAAATATGCCATAAGGTTGGATTTTGTGAATAGTCTGAAAGAGTTCCAAAACTATGTCAAAGCTAGTGGGAGTATCATTGTGATCTGCTGTTCAACGTATGTCGGTTACATACTAATTCTAGGAAACATCTCTAATCGTTACAAAGTGTAATGACTTGACATTAAGAGATGATTCGCTATGAAAGACCTAAAGGAGATACAATGTACTCGCGTGGTTGTTAGCATCTATCAGATAGATAAAATTGTCAGTAAAGACCCTGCCAAAATAAGTATGATCTTGATAAGATTCAAGATGCATGACTACATAAAAGAGTTTTCTAGAAGTCATGACACAAGGATAATGAGTCATCCTTATATTCTGAAAAGATTCAGAATGGAATGAATCGTATCCCATGAGCTTCTACAAATTGGTCCGATCACAAGTGTCATGAACTCATCCTGATAACTTGATGCTTGGAGCATGGTAAGTTGGATTCGAGACACAACCTGACTAAGAGTACTGGACGGATTATTTGAGTACACATTGTGAGATATTTGAGGTGAATATAATAATAGTTTGAAAGGAGTTTCAAATCTGTAATTATTGACATCAGTATGTGGTGCTAAGTGACTTCATGGTTAAAGAATTCCGTTGGTATTCTGATGGAGCGCGTGTGGTTCACCGGCACATCATAAAATCTCGAAATCATCTTAGGGTGCAGTCATCTGGACTAAATATCGCGAGAACCATGAGAAGTCATAGTACACACCACCGTTTCCGGAATGGAGTTAGGAGAGTAAAACAAGATGACATATTGAGATATTGTCGAAAGAGTGTCCGATCGGATTATCTGTAATGGTGTGCATCGTGAACAAATGTAGGACATTTTGGCATAGAGTAGAAGAAGGTCACCTCATCGTGAAGATGGTATCATCTAAATAGAACTCTACAGATCCTTTGACGAAGGCTCTGAGTGGGTCAAGCACAATCAGCATGCTAGGAGCATTGGTCTGAGAGATGATATTAGTTTTCAGTAATTAGATAGTTATTTTGAAACATGTAACAAAGTAAATGTTATTGAATTTTGGTGATTAAATAATGGAGAATTATTTATGAGTATTGATTACTGCTATTCGTCAATGGTTTATTATCTCGAAATCATCTTAGGGTGCAGTCATCTGGACTAAAGATCGCGAGAACCATGAGAAGTCATAGTACACACCATCGTTTCCGGAATGGAGTTAGGAGAGTAAAACAAGATGACATATTAAGATATCGTCGAAAGAGTGTCCGATCGGGTTATCTGTAATGATGTGCATCGTGAACAAATGTAGGACATTTTGGCATAGAGTAGAAGAAGGTCACCTCATCATCAAGATGGTATCATCTGAAGAGAACTCTGCAGATCCTTTGACGAAGGCTCTGAGTAGGGTCAAGCACAATCAGCATGCTAGGAGCATTGGTCTGAGAGATGATATTAGTTTTCAGTAATTAGATAGTTATTATGAAACATGTAACAAAGTAAATGTTATTGAATTTTGGTGATTAAATAATAGAGAATTATTTATGAGTATTGATTACTGCTATTCGTCAATGGTTCATTATTGTGTTTCATTTTGCATGTTTTACTTCCCGAATAATATGATTATTCAAAAGTCCACAGTTGATCGTACTTGCGGAAGTGAGTAGTGAATTAAGACTGTCATGAATTGATTTGTAGACTGTCGAAGGAGTTAGACATAGCAATAGAATTGCTGCAATGTTCATGAGTACTTAGAAATAGCGATTTGAGTATTGGACAAACCCACAACTTAGAGAATTACTTCATGGATTATATCACGAGTAATTATGAGACGATAATATCTTATTGTCTTTAAACGGAGACATATAAGTTGTGATTTACAAGTCGGTTGCACATTGATAGTGCGTAAACGCATCGGTAACTCGATGTTGTAAAACGTATTGTTGTGCGCAATTTGATGAGTAAAGGACACAAGTATATGAGTCAAAGTTTATTCGTTCCTTTTGCCCTAATGGGAAAAGCGATATCTTTAGGCCCCTCGGTGATTTAGTGTTGACTTATAGTGCTGGGCTAGCCAGGACTAAATTGATGTGTTCGATTAGAAGTCCTATATCATCACAAATAGGAAATCGGGAAATAAAGTATTGGACATCGAGATTGATTAGAATCCATGTCTCATGTCTGATTGATATCTTGTAGAACGGAGGATCATATGATCACTTATCTTAGGACGCGTAACTGACTAGGTCAGAGTTCGGCAGCGGCTTTTGGAAGCTACAATTTGCTGATTGATTTAGAAGTTATACTGGCAGTTATAGTCAAATACTTATCCAAGTGAGAGACTGTTGGATTAGGTGTCTAAGCCATGACTATAATTGGTATATACTTGATTGATAGTAGCACATTCCTTTTGGGTTGCCCTCAACGCTAGCAATTGGACAGGATGACTTTTAGAGAGAGCGGATGATTTATTATATGATTAATAAATCAATATAAATAGTTTATTAATATATTATGAGGATAATATATTAATAGAAATAGTAATATTTAATTAATAATTAATCAGAATTTAATTGGAAATAATTTTGGGATTAATTGGATTAATTAAAAGTACAGGGGCTGAATTGTAATTGTTCAGTATTTGAGCAATGGATAATTAATGAGGGATGATGGTGAACGAAAATATAAGGATTTATCCTTATTATTTTCGCCAAATAATAGGATAAGGATAAGGGTTCGAATTTAAGATAAAAGGTTTATCTCGTTTGAATTCATATAAGGCTTATCCTGTTACACTTTTTCCACTATAAATAGAGCCTGCTGGCTCCCATATTTCTGTGCCAATTATTATTCTCCCTCTCCTCTCTCTGGTTTTTCTTGTTGCTAGCATTTGGGTGTGAACCATCTGAGGAACGACGCTTTTAGTGCTCGCTTCCAAAAGATCAACAAAGGTAAGTCATTCTTGAATTATCTTTTATCAGAAATCGAAATTGCCTATAGGGTTCTAGTTATAGATTCAAATAGAGAAAACAAATCCTTTAGGTTGCATGTGAACTTAAGAGTATAAGTTTATTTGTTTCCAATTTCCCATCAAAAGGTAGGGGAATACGGAACATGAATGAAGTGGATATAAATGAATGTCTGGCTCTATGATCAAATAACACATATGCAAGAATCGAATTCAAAAGAAAGATACCTGAAACCACATCAGTCTTCTCACGGGCCTCCACGATTGTCATCTGAACGGCTCGTGAAGCTGATAGTCCTCCTCGGCCTCGAGTCTCCTTTTTATGACTCCCCTGCTCCTCCTGTGATCTGTCTCGAGATGCTCCGGTATTTATCTCAAGAAAATCTATACGAAGGTGGTCCTTGGCCCCAAACTAGAAACACACCCGCTCCGTCTATAGGCAATCTTGAGCATAATGCCCCAGCTTCCCACATTTATAACAAGACAATGGTGGGGGACTGGTAGGGCAATTTCATGTATGCTTTCTTCGACACTTATCACACCACTTACCCTCCGTCTTTCGGGTTTAACCCCAAGGATTGGAACTAGACTGCTGGGATTTCTTCTAAGATGTCCACGGGCGCTCTTCTGCCTTTCTCTTCACCTCTGCCACCTTCCTCTCGTTCTTGTGGCGCTTTAACTCCACCTCACGCTCTACAACCCGATCTACCACTTCCCAGAACGAGGTCAAGTGGCTGCACTATCTTCTAAATCTGGGTTCTCAAACACAACACATATTTATCTATCTTTTCGTTTCTCTGTATACTTGTGTATCGATCGGGATGCTTGCTCCAGATGCATAAAGTCATCTTCTAACCTTTTCACAGCTACCTCGGAACAACATTCTTCGTTGAAGTTTGTTTTAAACTGCTTCCAGGTCAACAGTCGCGTCAAATTAGGACCCAAAGCTCGATTGAGCACCTGCCACCGGTACTAGGCACTCCCGTTAAACAGGCTGGTGTACCTCAGAACAATATTCTTCGTTGAACTTTGTTTTAAACTGCTTCCACGTCAACAGTCGTGTCAAATTAGGACCCAAAGCTCGATCGAATACCTGTATGGGTTATGAGGTTGAAAACCTTAACCCTAAGTTGTCATTTCATGTGAGTTCAAAGTTCCCGACTTTTGGGTCTTTTGGTAAAAATCATATAAAATCGTGTGAGTGCCCAATTTGGAGTGATCTCTATATCTCTAGAATGGTAGTTGAGTCTAGTTTCTAGACCCTGGAGTCTTGGCCTAATTCGTGTGCTAGCTTAGGTGAATAGTGCAATGTTAACTGATTGGTCTAAGCTCTGTCAGATTTGGTCCCCTGTCATGTGAAATTCACTATAAAGTGTACAAAAATGTTTTGGGGTCAAGACCAGTGGGAAAAGTCTTTTCTATGTGTCTAGTTTCTTCCTACCAAAAATCAGAACCTAACCCTCTGTCTCTTTGGTGTTATGGTTCTATCTTTGAAGGGTGGTACAATGGGTGGACTGATTGTATCAGTCCACTTTGGGGATTTTTCATTTATACTTGAAAGGTGCAAATGACCTGAGGTCAGGCCCTCTTACCTTATCCTTAGGTCTAGTTCTTACATGATTTTTGTTAGATTTTATCCTTGAATTTTCATTGTCCAGTTATTGCAAATCTTCCTATGGGTCCAAAAATCAGCTTTGCTGCCAAATCTTCTTTTCGTGGTTTTTGGTCTTGATTGTGGCCTTAGAGTTTGTAGCGGATGTTTGGACCTATATAAGCTTAATAGAGATAATTAAAAACCTCCGTTATGTATATATGAGGTAAAGGGAGGGCATAATAGGACACAGTGCGTGTTGGGTATCGGGAAAAGTGTATATATATACATTCTTATATAATTATAAGTAGTAAACGTAAACGTTAATCCGTTCTAAGTAGTAACCTGTGGAATGTAGGACCGGCGAAGAAGGAGAGTTCTTGAGTATCATGTGGCTTGTGTGTGCAACCTACTTCTACTTATCAGGTTGCATTGTATTGACGTCATTCATTCCCTGTTGTGTTGTGTTATGAATATGAGTTGATATTTTATCTGTGTTTCGTGATATATGTGATATGTGTGGATGGTGCTATACTGTGTGCATTGTTCTGAATATTGTGGTGATACTACTGTTGGGTGCATAATGTAGTATTACCATTGCTGGGTGCATTATGTGACCATACCACTGCTGGGTGTATTTATGTGGGTGGTCATGCCACTGCTGGGGGCATTATGTGGCGATATAACTGTTGGGTGCGTTATGTGGTGATACCAGTGCTGGGTGCATTATGTGGTAATCTATGTTGTTGGCAAGGCATGCTTGATTGATATATTGTGTATGTGTTGAAATTCACTAAGCTGTGTGCTTACCCTTTCCCTGTTAACTTATTGTTCCAGGTTCTTTAGATGTGGGAGATGGCAAGGCGTGACGTGTACACACTGCTGCAGTTTCCTTGGAATTTGTTTAAAAAATATTATTGATTAGACCTTTTTTTCCGCTGTGGATGGTTTGAAATTAATGATAAGGGTTTTGTATGAGTGGTGAACAAAGAGGAATTTAATTAATGTGATTTTATTTACTGAAAATGTTTAAAATAAATTTTAAATTTACCCTAATTTTTAGGATGTTACAGGTTGTAAGTCCCAAACTGATCACTAGATCACAAGGTAGCAATCAAAAACACGTTTGGTGCGGAATCTCAACCGCATTATCAATAAAAACAACAAGAACAAGGAGATTATCAACCTTCAATTCACACTATATTGAATATAGTCTAGTACATAAGGTTCTTGATTGCTTGAATGCAAGAACTTTCTCTCTCTACTTAGCACAAACTTCAAGGCAACCAACTAGGATAATGACGGCTCACATAGTCTTAAATACCCTACGCCTAACCTAGCAAACCCTAAGCCCATCCGTCAAAAGCCCACCGAAAACCCCTTGGCCCAGCCCACCGAAAACCCTTGTTTTCGGTCATGATTACCGAAATCAAGAAGGTTTTCCGTCCAGACCGAAAACCCAGTAAAGTCCATATTTTCTACATTTAAGCCCATAAAATGCAAAGATTAAACCAACTAAAACATGTTCTAACAATCTCCCCCTTGGTTTAATGCTTTCATTTGTCTTCAAGCTTTATCTGGATTGAGGCCTTCGGCTGTACACTGTAGAGAAATCTAACAATCTCCCCCTCGAGCGAATATCGGGTGTAGATGTTAATAACTTTTAGATCATTGTAGAGACAGCTTCATCTTCGGTATTGGACTATCTTCAGATTTAGCTTTGAACGCACATTGGATGAACAGGCTTCAGCATAGGTCTTGAAACAGCACATCCAGCTTTTGATTTGACTTTGACTGGAACTGGAGTCTGAATCTTCAAATCTTCACTCTAGATCACATAAAGGTGCAAATGTAGAAACGAACTGATTGAGGAGGAATTCAACACAGCTTTTCACATGGAGTTATGCTTCACCTTCTTCGGGGATAAAATGTATGTGTTGAAACTTTTGACCTTCACATCTACTAGCGTTTCTTGATAGGAACGCTGACCGCAAATCCTGTGGGTCACGGAGTCATAAAACTCTCACCACAGTTGTTCAAGGACCCAGCCTTGGCTCAGGACGAGACTTCTCGCAGTATCTGTGTGAACCCAGAGGAACGCATTGCGATTGTTTGAGTATCGGAGAACTACTCGTGGCTGTTTTGATTTTGGCCCCTGCATATCCTTGATCAAAGATCTCAATGCAGTTATCAAGTCAACAAGTTGACTTGGCTCTTGGCGAGACGTTCATTGGTATCCAAACACTGCGGAGTGTACCATCCTAGTGCCATTTTTGAATCTGGTGAAGTTGTTGGGGTCTCACAGCTATTGTGGTAAACAACAACGATCACTGACCCAGAGTTTCGATGTTTCATCAATTTGAGGTAAAATCACATCGAGTCACGAACATCTTCATTAGAAGAAAATTAGGGTCAAGAGTGGTATAAGCGTATAATATGTCTTGGTTACAAGATATACCCATCGGCTAGACTTTTGAATTGTCACTAGTGTATGGTTTATTACACTAAGTCATCCAACTCTTAAATTAGAAGCTTTGTAGGTAAGAATGGTTATTGATGTCTCACATCTACTACTGGTATTGTAGCAGAGATCACTGGCATAGAGTTTCGAAATATCATCACCACTTGGTTTAAAGTGATGAGTCGTCTATTTCTTGCAACAGAAAGATAGAGGTTGTTGAGAATGGATTGGTGCGTGTGATAGATTACGGTACGCAATCTAACCATCGACACAGAATTTTTAACTCTCGACTCTGAGTGGCTTTACTCAAAGTGTCTAGAAAGTTTGTGTTGCAGAAAACTTAAGGTTGGTTAGAGAGAAAACTTGTTCGTGCTTCAAACTCATCGTGGTGTACCAATGAGAATCATCAGCACAAGCTGTTTTGTCTCAGTAGTGAGTGGTATAGCTCAGTGCATCGTCGACAGGTAAGGAATGTCTTAGTGAATCACGGTGATAGTAGAACACATCTTTGACATTAGAGTTTGATCTATATTCCTGATTGGTATTAATCAGGAACATTGACGATCGTGCAAATTGTGTAAAAAAAATATTTTTGGATTTTTAATTTTCTGAAAAGTAAAGACATAACGAAAAAAATATTTTTGTGTTTTTGAATATTTGAATTTTTATGTTGTTTTTAATTCTCCCCCTAAATTTGTACATGGAAGAGAATTTTCGAAAATAAAGCATGAATAAATTTAACTAAAAAATTGTGCAAAATTTACAAGAACATATTTAATCGTCATCGAAGCGAATCATTTTTAAAAGTTCAATGAGCACATCGAACCGAGCTTTTGAGAAAGGTTTTGTGAACAAGTCCGCCACATTGTTATCTGTGTAGAGTGGTTCCAAATGAATTAGTTTACACTCGTAGCAATCTCTTATAAAATGAATTTTGATGTCAATGTGCTTGGTTTTTGAATGCTAGACTGGCTTTTTAACTATTTGGATAGCTGCATCATTATCACAAAATATAGGAGTATCAACAAAGTTCATACCATAATCAAGAAGTTGATGCTGCATCCAGATGACTTGAGAACAGCAAGCCGACGCAGCAACATATTCAGCTTTAGCTATAGAGGTTGACACGGTTTGCTGCTTCTTGCATTACCAAGAGATCGGCCTTTCTTCCAAGAATTGTCATCCAACACTTGTGGACTTTCTGTCAATGTCGCATTCTCCATAATTGCTGTCTAAAAATGCATACAGATCAAATTCACGGTTCTTTGGATACCCGAGACCCAATTTAGGTCTCCTTTTGAGGTATCGAAAGATCCGCTTAACAGCAGTTAAATGAGAAAGTTTAGGATTAGCCTGATGTCGACCACATTGCCAGACTGCAAATACGATATTCGGTCTGCTAGCTGTCAGATACATCAGGGATCCAATCATTGAACGATAATACGTTTGATCAACAGATTGGCCATCTGGGTCTGAAGATAGCAGAGGTCGCTCAGACATCGGAGTGTTAGCATTTTTAGCATCCTTGAATCCGAACTTCTCGATAATATCCTCCACATACTTGCCTTGGTGAAGCAGAATACCCGTTGAGCTTTGTTTCACTTGCAACCCCAAGAACATCGTCATTTCACCCAGCGAGCTCATTTCAAACCTTTTCTTCATCACTTGCTCGAACTCTTTACACAACGCCTCACTTGTAGAACCAATGATGATATCATCCACATAAATCTAGACAACAATTTGGTCTGCCTTTTCGCGCTTTATAAACAGAGTCTGGTCGATCGTGCCTCGAGTGTAACCATGCTGTAATAGATGATCAGTCAATGTAGCATACCAGGAACGGGGAGCTTGATGAAGACCATAAAGAGCCTTATCCAGCTTGTTGACTTGATTCGGAAACTTGGAGTTAACAAAACCTGGATGTTGATCAACATAGATCTCCTCCTTCACTTCACCGTACAGGAACGCTGTCTTAACATCCATCTGATACACAGTAAAGTTCATGTATGAAGCATATGCAAGAAAGATCCAAATCGCCTACAATCTTGCCACCGGAGCATACATTTCTGTGTAATCAAGACCTTCAATCTGACGGAATCCACGAACAACCAGGCGTGCCTTATTTCCCACTATAACTCCAGAGTCATCCTGTTTGTTGCGAAATACTCATCTTGTGTCAAGAGACTTTTTGCCCTTGGGTAATTCCACCAACTGCCAGATGTTAAGCTTCTCGAATTGATTCAGCTCTGCATGCATGGTGTCCACCCAACTTGGTTCATTAAGTGTCATTTCCACATTCTTTGGCTTGATCTGAGAAATGAAGCATGAGTAGAGGCACTCGTTGACATGACCGCTCTGGCTTTTGGTTTGAACCCCATCTTCTATAGAGCCAATAACATTATCAATCGGGTGATCGCATTGAATTCTTGAAGGAATGGCATGCTCGAGTGAAGCACAAGAAACCGGAAGGTTCGTTATGTTTTCAACTCTGTCTGAGCCTGAAGCACCTCTGTCGGAGTCTTTGAAATCGTGTGAAGTGCTTGCCATATACTCATCAGGAGTTCTTTCTGGGAAGAGAGAATCCATGAGAGTGGAATGAAATAGATCAGCAGGTTCAGAATTGATAACGCCTTCTTGAGTGGCAGATTGTTCAACAATTGGAGGTTCGCCAATAACCTGGGATGATTCAGCAGGAGCATCTTTAGTTACAGTAGTGGAGGCAGGAGATGCACCGTCATTCAATATAGGATCATCAAAGATTACGGACGGTTTGATGGAATCAGGAATGATTTCCGCATCATCATCTCTGTTGACTCCACTTGGACCTGGCTGTGTGCCTAAGACATCATCAGAAAGCATATTAAACGATTTAAACAATTCAGCATAATTAAATAACCAGTCGAGTCCAACTCGAGCATCCGTCTCATTCTCTTCTAGCCATCGCACGTCGAACAATTCTACAATCTGCTTAGTCACCTTGTTATACACCCGATAAGCAGTTTTACCCGCATACCCCACAAAGTAGCAATCATCAGCTTTAGAGTTGAACTTTGGAGTAGCTTCAAGATGAAGAAGGGTGCAATGGCAACCGAAAGTGCGGAAATGTGCAACAGTTGGTTTACGGCCATAGAGAATTTCATACGAAATCCTCATTTGAGGCTTGTTGATCATGACCTAATTCTGGACATAACACGTTGTGTTAATTGCTTCGGCCCAGAAGAACACCGGTAGTTTGCAATCGACGAGCATGGTGCGTGAAACATCAATTAACGTTCTGTTCCGGCGCTCAGCAACACCATTTTATTGAGGTGTACGAGCAGCACTATACTAACGCTGCACTCCCTTATCTGCACAGAATTTATCCAACACCGCGTTCTTGAATTCAGTCCCATTGTCACATCAAATTGCCTTCAACTTCTGATTCGTTTGGTTCTCAATGAGAGTGATGAATCTCATGACCAGCTCTGCAGTTTCACTCTTATTTTTAAAAAAGTAAACCCAAGTAAAACGTGAGTAATCATCAATAATAACTAAACAGTAAGAGTTTTTGTTAATACTGAGAACGTTGGCAGGGACAAAAAGATCCATATGAATCAATTGAAGGAGCGAATCAATGGTGTTGACCAATTTGGGCTTGAGTGGCTTCCGATGATGTTTGCCTTGAGCACAGGCAACACACTTCTCAAATGAAGTCTTTAATAGGAATCCCCCTCACAATATCATTTTTGGCGAGACGATTCAAATTCTTCGCATTGGTATCATGACAACGCCTAGTAATATCACATATTTTAGTCGTTGTTGAGCCCTATTCTTAGTGAAATTATATCATATACATCGTGGTATTCTCACTTTTCGTGCCAGCACTTGTATGGAAAGAAATAATGAAAACAGGGACCAAAACCGTGCAATTTGGAAGAAGTTTGAAGATCAAGGCAAAATCAGGCAAAGACATACGCGCGCCGCGGAATTCATCAAGGCACGACGCGGGTATGAAGCGGTGGAAAGAATTCTAATGCCGATAAAACGGGGATAAACCCCTACGCGCGACACGGGATCCACTTATGTGCGGTGCGGTCTCGAGATATTTGCAACTATAAATAGAGGCTCTTAGGTCGAAAAAATTAGTGAAGAGCTGGTGTGAAATCGACCCCCAAGGCTCTTTGACTCCGAGATTTAGCTTCAGCAACCATCTTTTGGTATTTTTATGTTTTTATCTTTAATTTTCAATTAGTTAAATAGTTAGTGATAGTGGCTAGAGTCTTTGGGAGTGACAACCATTGACATTGAGTCTTTGTTTCTGTTTTTAATAAGTTTGGTTACTGTTTTGAACCTGTTGGAACTGATTTGGTTAATGAGAATCATTTGGTTTATGTTAATTGCTTAGTTTTTCGGTATTTATGCTTGTGAATGATTTTTGAGTAATTGGATTGTGTTTGATGTTTGGATTGCCTTTGATTGCTTCTGAATTGGAGATGTACTTCTGATTTCAGTAGGTAACAAGATTTAGTTAGTAGTTTAGTTTAGTTAATGCTTGCTTGGAATTGTTTTAGTTCTTTTGGGATTGTTTTGGAAAAAGTTAGGAACTAGGTCCTCTGACTGTAGCGTGACACTGCAGTTGGTAATCTGTCACCTGTCTCGACCACGTAACTCCTGTGGATCGACCCTGACTTCCACTGTGCTAAGTGTGAGTGTTAGGTATTTTCTTATTTTTGACCGCATGACGACCGCTGCGATGTCAAATTTTGGCGCCGTTGCCGGGGAGTTGTGAGCTTGAGAATAGGTGATTTGTACGACTTTTAGTTTTTGAATTTTTTGGTTTTTGATTTCCGTTAGTTAGTAATTTTGGTTTTTGATTTATCGGGCGTGTTGCATTAGTGCATGCGTACCCGTAGGGGTGAGCAATTATCCCCTTTGCATTTTGACTCAGGGATTGAGCGAACTGCACGCAAGATCCGTGCACGTAGGCATTTAAATACAATGAGTTTTAGTAATGTCAGTAGTAGTATAGTGAGTGTTGCCCAGGAACCCTCGGGTGAGGCAACGGGGATGTCATTTATTCCCCCAGTTTCAGAATTCCACATTGGGAGCACGAGTGCTACTGGTGGTGCAGCTTTATCCCCTGCACCTATACCTTCATGCACTCCGCCGTCGATTCCACCATTTCAACCTTTATCCCAACCTCAATCCGCAAACCCATTTACATCTGCCATGTCTTGGGGAGCGCCGACCCGCGATGGCACCCCAGTATCTAGACAGCAGACACCCATTTCTCAACCCATTTCACAACCAGCACCAGTACGTTTTAAACCATAAACCACATTCCAACCTATACCACTGCAGCAACAATATCAACAGCAACCACCTTAGCAGTAGTACCAGTATCAAGACACTGAGGAGAGTATCAAGAGACTGAGGAGAGGTATGATGAAGAAGACGAAGGATGGGTTCCACCAGCACCACAGCAACCATGGAACCGAGGTCGGGGACCTCCGAGAAGACCACAGCTACATCAACCACTACAAGGTCAGCAGAGATATAATGATCATCACTTTTACGGTAATCCTGCTCAACCCTTGTATTTTGCACAACCGAGGGGGCAATCGGTTGCATCGTACTTCTAGCCACGGGAGTACGATGACTCGTCGCCCATTTACATTTCTGATGATATAGAATCTCAAGTAGAAATTAGGCCTAAGTTGTTAGGGATATTACCGGAATTTAGGGGGTACAAACAGGATGACCCAAACAATCACTTGTAGGAGTTTATAGCAATAGCCAACGATAACACCCCTACGAACACCAATAAGAACATTTTTAGATTAAGATTGTTCCCATTCACTCTTAAAGACAATGCCAAATATTGGTTTACATCTTTTCCATCGAATAACATCACTACATGGGACCAACTCAAAGCTAAGTTCTTACAAGAGTTTTATCCGGCAAGCAAGATGACGGAAATTAGGAGGGCCATTTAGGATTTTCAGCAGAATCCTGGAGAAGCTTTTCATGAAGCATGGGATCATCAAAAGGAGTTGATGAGGTCGTGCCCTCATCACGATATTCCTAAGTGGCAACTGGTCAAGGTATTCTTTGAAGGATCAAGTGAGACGAACCAAGCTATGATTAACGCATCATCTAGTGGCAATAATATGATGCAAGACCCGGAGGAGGCTTGGCGGTTTTTGGAACAGTTAAGTAATGGCTCCAAGGCGAATTTCTCTACAAGAAAGATGGTAGGCACAGCTGCAGCAATAGGAGCCGATGCCGACTGGAAAAAGGATGTAAAGAAGGAGATAAGTGATCTCAATAAGAAATTCGATAGGCTTGTATCTACTCTGCAGAATGGACCTCAGAGTCAGCCATAAGGAGGTCAAGGAGGACCAAAGACTCAAGAAGCAAATCAAGTCTATGGTCAGGGTCAAGGTCAATATGGCAATGGACGACCCTATAAACCATATAACCAAGGTCAGCAGAATTTCAATAACCAGAGGCAGAACAACTACCAAGGGCAGTCATCCAACCTGCCCAGGCAGTATCAACCGGCAAACAACAGTGGTAATGCCAATGGAAATGGTAGCAGCAATAATAGGGGGCCCAATAACTCCATCAACAATACCCCAGGGACTTAGGAGGATCTGGTCGCGAAAATGTATGAGATGTTCAACACAACACAGCAGCAATCGCAGGCCAATGCGAAAGCCATCGTCAATATGGAGAGGCAAATCGCCCAAATGGCTGAAGACCAACAAAAAAAAGATAATTGGATGCTGCCAAGTACCACAGAAGTCAATCCGACCCATTGTCAGCGGGCCGGAAAGAAACATGTCAACACTGTCGAGGCTGAATGGAGGAAGGTCACCCTGGAAGATTTGCTAGAATCAGGAAATGAGGCTGAGAGTGAAAAAGAAGAAGTTAAGGAAAAGGTGGAAATTGAAAAGGAGAATAGGAAAGACACGGAATTAAAGGAAATTCCCGTTGAGAAGGAAACTCAACCAAAGGAGAACAAGGATGGCCAAGAGGAAAAGCAGCCAATAATAGCTGGAATTAAACAAAGGAAGAAGGATAAGAAGGGAAAGACAAAGCAAGAAGCGCCCAAATCGACGGGGCCATCGATGAACCAACCCTTGTGGGATGAACTTAAGAACGCTCCTGAGGATACAAGAATTCTTTAGGAGATGTGCGAGAAAAATGGAAAAAGCAAGACTCCCACACCTGACACTGTGAGGTTGACAATTAAAGCTAGTGAGGCACTGTTGGGAACACTGCCCAAGAAAGAAAAGGATCCTTGGTCACCACTGATCACTGCTACTGTAGGAGATGTGGTCATTATGAACACCTTGCTGGATTTGGGAGCAAGTGTGAATGTGCTACCGGGATACTTGTATGATAAATACAAGAATGAGGAATTAGATTCGGCAAAGACCGTGTTACAGTTGGCTGACCAGTCAACCAAAGTATCCCGAGGTAAGCTGACCAATGTCATAGTGAATGTTGGGGATTTCTTTTACCCAGTGGAGTTTTTAGTCATGGAATATGAGAGTCAGGAGGATGCGCATGCATTAATATTAGGACGTCCGTTTTTGGCTACAGCCGGCGCTATTATTGATTGCAAATCAGGAGATTTCGATATCTTCTTTGGGTCGAGAAAAAGAAGGTTAAATATGTTCGGAAGTCCCATATCTCTACCTCAAGGGTATGATGATAAGAATTTGGATAGCAACTTGCTGATGGAGCCTGGGGTTAGGGACAAAAGAAAAATATGGATGCGAACGGGAGAAGGAGGAAAAGAGGAAGTTTTAAAGGAAACAAAGGAGCATCCGTTGTCCACCATTGACAAGGAGCAGCTGCTGGACATGATGGAGATGTTGGAGGCAAGGCACCAGCAGTATGAGAAAGATGCAAGGGAACGAGAAGCAAAGGTCTTTCAACTTCTGGAAGCTCAGCAACAATGAATTAGCGTGGATAGTGACAGGATGACTCAACTCACTTCATTGATGTCAATGATGGCTCATAATTTCACGCCAGATCACAAGAAGATGCCATCAGGAATTCAAGAAGAATAGGAGTAGGAATAGTACGTCTGGCTGAAGACGTTAAACTTAGCGCTTGTTGGGAGGCAACCCATCTTTTCATAGGTTAGGATCTGTATTCTTAGGAGTAATTAGGAAGATTATATCATCGTCATTTGCAGGTATGATTGGTCCAAGGCAAGTGTGGGGTTGTTTTGAAGAATTTGGATTTTTGATGACCGCGCCGTGGTTAGGAAAATTGCGCGCCGTGGGATCGTAAACCAACCCGATGCGCAGGGGTTGATATGGGGGTACGCACGCCGCGGTTCGCTCATATCCGCACCGCGGGAATCGATCAGTCGGTTTCTGTCGATAATAAGGTAAGCCGCGACACTATTCACACATACCACCCCGCAGAGCTCTGATCATCGAAAATTTCTCGTGTTTTTTCTTGCTAATTCTCGCCACCAAGGTACGTCATTCTAACTAGCTTTTACTTGCTAAAACTAGTGATTAGGCAGTTGATTTGGTTGATTTCTCCAAAAACTCAAAAACTTAGAAATCGCCAATGCTGACTCGTAGGGTGTTTATTTTGCCAAATAATGACCCTAGATGAGTTAGTCGGTACTTAGGCTACCTTGTAGTATGGTTGGATTGAGTTTAAACAGGTTAAATCGTGATTTTGGGTTTGGAATTGGAAACAGCCGCTCGCCGCGCCGCGCCATTGTGCTTGGGCCGCGCCGCGGTGCGGCGGGGAAGAAAAGGACTTAAATTTCAAAAAAATTTCTTTTGTGCAGATGTCGTTCTGACTTGACCACCAGTTTCTCTAGTTCCCTGAGGGATTAGATAGCTCTGTTGAGTTTGCCAGCAGGAGGGATGCACTCGTAGGTCGCCGGGTTCTTGAGGTGACGATCATTGACCGAGACATCCTCAGAGATGCGGGGCTTTGGGGAGAGATCGAGCCATTCCTCCACCGCACATGGACCCACGGGGATGCTTCATTCACTTGTCGAGGCTGGGATAGGCTTATGGCCAACCAGGAGGACACAGTATACACCGAGCTTCTTTTGGAGTTCCTATCTACTGTCCGTTTTGCACCAGGGCTGACAGTGGCCTGTTCCAGACTGGTACGATTTAGATTGCGGGGAGTGCACAGGGAGTGCAATCTCCGGGAGTTTGGGAGGCACACATGCATCTATACAGAGGCGGACCTCCAACACCGCCATTTCACGCAGTTTATCCAGGTATGCACTCAGGGGCAGCCCGCCAGGGCTGCCAATGCAGAGGTTTGGGCACCGTTGTCCAATGTGTTCTATGAGGCGGGGACATCCAGGGAGAGCCATCTCCGTGATCTGCTTCACCGACTCATGCACCGCATCGTCTCCACCTCCATCATGCACAGGGAGGGGGGCGAGAAGGTGTCTGGCGAGGACATGACGTATCTCTGGGTCCTCCTTGACCCTTCCAGGTTCCTTCACCTCCCGTTCGCTCTAGCCGTCTCCCTTTCCACCCGTGCGACGGGTGCATCATCCAGCAGTCCTCTGGCCCGCATGCATTACATCACCCGCCTGGCCCGTTCATACCGGATCCTTACTGCTCCTGTTGTGGCATCCTTGACTGCTTTACCTCCAGCTCGCACTACGGCACGAGCCCTGGAGAACATGGGGCTTATAGAGCAGCAGCGCCCAAGTCAGTTCGTGAGGGTGGCGACTGAGGCACCCCAGGACCCCCAGCTAGCTTAAGCCCAGCCGGGTAGGAGACCCCGGAGACCGGCAGCACCAACAGAGCCAGCACCACAGCCACAGCAGGAGGAGGCGACAAAGCTGAGGCGATTGCAGGATCGGGTCGCTAGGATGGAGGAGCAGTTGGAGTGGATCGGAGGGGTACTTTTGGAGTTAGCCACACAGCAGGGACACCGCCCCCGACCATTCCCAGCCCGAGCTCACGATCATGAGGCTGGTTCTTCCAGGCCACCAGGTGGCGATTGATGTATTTTTCTTATTTTCTTTTGTGTATCTGTACTGTACTTATGATACTTTCTATCTTTTGTTTGTTTATATTTTAGTTGTTTGTTTGCGTTTAATGTTTTTGTGAGTCATGCATGTGATACCAAAATGAAGGAGTTGTTTCAAGCAAGTGTGGGGTCACCATGCCCCCTCCACTTGTCTTGACTACCGGCGTGTTCACTATTGCGCTACAACTCCAGAATGCGAAATCGAGGACCTTTTTGTTCGTATTTGTACCTGTGACACCGAGCACCAACCAAGCAATCTACCGTCCAAAGGGGTAACTCTTTCTCCCTTGTTTTGAATAATTTTTGTACAACGGGAACGTTATATGGTTTTAAGTGTGGGGTGTGGACGATCGAAAGAGTAGTGTTTTTGAAATTTTTGCGGAAATGACCGATTTTCAAAATTTTAGCAACTTTTTCAAAATTTTTAATAGGTTATAATTTTGAAATGAATAGTTTGTGATTGTTTATAGCATTAGTATTTTTCGAGAAATACTATGTAGTTGTAATCATGCTATTAGTTTAGTCAAATAAGTTGAGTTTTATGAGTCTAGAAGATTAGATCGTTTTAAGTTTGGGATTTAGGAGGGACTGTCAATCAGTGACCTTTGTTGTTCGAGCCGGTAAGACTAAAATGGATGGGGCTTATGCACCTTGCCACCTAAGATCGTCTGGTCTGGGATGGTATTTCTGAAAGCTCGTTACACGGACAACATCTAAAGTCATGGATAGTTCTTTTATGGCCTTTAGAATCTGAATGAGTACGTACACTTCATTGTGGACAGAAAATTTGTAATCAAGAGTTCTCTAGAAAGTCATGAATTCCAAAGAACATTCTGATTATGTTTTCATGAACTATTTCACTCTAACTCATAAGGTAATAAGCTTTGAAACTGAACACAGTCAAAAATTGTTTGAGTCTTAGTTAAAATCTATTAAAAACTCTCTTGCTTGGGGACAAGCAAGGCACAAGTGTGAGGTGTTTGACAAAGCCTGGTAATATCACATATTTTAGTCGTTGTTGAGCCCTATTCTTAGTGAAATTATATCATATACATCGTGGTATTCTCACTTTTCATGCCAGCACTTGTTTGGAAAGAAATAATGAAAACAGGGACCAAAACCGTGCAATTTGGAAGAAGTTTGAAGATCAAGGCAAAATCAGGCAAAGACGTACGCGCGCCGCGGAATTCATCGAGGCACGACGCGGGTATGAAGCGGTGGAAAGAATTCTAATGCCGATAAAACGAGGATAAAACCCTACGCGCAACGCGGGATCCACTTATGCATGGTGCGGTCTCGAGATATTTGCAACTATAAATAGAGGCTCTTAGGTCGAAAAAATTAGCGAAGAGCTGGTGTGAAATCGACCCCCAAGGCTCTTTGACTCCGAGATTTAGCTTCAGCAACCATCTTTTGGTATTTTCATGTTTTTATCTTTAATTTTCAATTAGTTAAATAGTTAGTGATAGTGGCTAGTGTCTTTGGGAGTGACAACCATTGACATTGAGTCTTTGTTTCTGTTTTTAATAAGTTTGGTTACTGTTCTGAACCTGTTGGATCTGATTTGGTTAATGAGAATCATTTGGTTTATGTTAATTGCTTAGTTTTTCGGTATTTATGCTTGTGAATGATTTTTGAGTAATTGGATTGTGTTTGATGTTTGGATTGCCTTTGATTGCTTCTGAATTGGAGATGTACTTCTGATTTCAGTAGGTAACAAGGTTTAGTTAGTAGTTTAGTTTAGTTAATGCTTGCTTGGAATTGTTTTAGTTCTTTTGGGATTATTTTGGAAAAAGTTAGGAACTAGGTCCTCTGACTGTAGCGTGACACTGCAGTTGATAATCTGTCACCTGTCTCGACCACGTAACTCCTGTGGATCGACCCTGACTTCCACTGTGCTAAGTGTGAGTGTTAGGTATTTTCTTATTTTTGACCGCATGACGACCGCTGCGATGTCACATCACCAAGACGGCGATGCCATAACCTAGCACTCTATTCAGAGGCTTTTGAGAACAAGCAAGTGACGTTTTCAGGAGTGTTGTGATTAATGTCTATGATGTAAGCATTGCTTTTGCGTTCGGATCTGACAAGAATCCACTCCTCAGGAATAACAACACCGGGTTTTAAGATCAGACATTCTTTCTTCATGAAGTGGGTTGAAAAACCTTTGTCTCATATTTGAGAAACGCTCAACAGACTATGCCTGAGCTCAAGAACAAAGTTAACCTTCTCAAATTTCAACACGCCATTCGAAACAGTCCCTTTCTGTGTGATCTTTCCTTTTTCACCACCCGCAAAGCAAACATATCCACCGTTAAAGTTTTCAACGTTGTGTAATTGCGACATGTCGCCTGTCATGTGCCTAGAACGGCCATTATCAACATACCAGGGTCTGATGATATTCCTCCATAGCTGTTCCTGCACAAGTTGCGGGATTAATTAGATTTAGGGACCCAGTCCATTCGGAAACTGGGTTGACCCTTACTGTCGATACAAGAAACGGATTCTAAGCTCATGTCACGTTTATCAAATAAAGAAGAAGAAATTTCAGAAGGATTTTGAACATTGTCTTCAGGAACCCATCTATAATTAGATTTAAATCTTTTATCTCTAGACCAGATGGGAACATTTGCATTTGCTTTTAAAACAAGACTACTACTTGAGTCAGTCCTTTTGTCGTAGCAGTTTGAGTCTTGGTTTTTGAAACATTTCGATTTTTCTTTCGAGAACGTGTCCTCGAGGGTTTTCTTTTATAAGATCTCCCCCTTGGCATGTTCTGCCAGAACTGTTCATGTTGTTGAGCGTACAAATATCGGGGACAATTTCTGGTAATCTGACCAGCAATTCCATAGTTGAAACAAGTTTGTCTTTTCAAATGAGCAGTGCAACAAGTTTTTTAATAGAATTCTTGGTCCTAGATTTTTGAAATTTAACATCACAAGAATTTTTCAAAACATTTAAAGTCTTAGTGTCACGTCGCACACAATCATTAATAACAGGCAAAACAGAAATATCAGTCTTCAAACAATTTTTATCAAAATTAAAAACACGCTTGTCTTCCTCGTCCTCATCCTTCTTTTTCAGTTTATCTACACATAATATAGAAGAATCAGTAGAGTTCATTTCAGTACTCAGCGGTGCCAGATTGATCATTCTGAACGGAACTGGATGTAACGGGTTGTTCTGTCTCTTGGTTATCAATGGAGGGAGTAAAATTATTATTAAAAGGTGGTGGAACCGTTTTTATAACCAAAGCCTTCACCATGTTTGTTTTGCCATTTTAACTGATGTTCAATCATAGATTCAACAACAGTACTTGATGCATCAAATTTCTTAATATTGAAATCAACATCATTATATTTTTCCTTCAGTGCATCAAGTTCAGCAGTTAATTTTGCAATATCCTCATTAGCAAATCTAAGGTGACAACTTTTTATAGTATACTCTTCTTGTAATTTATTAAAATCCGAAGTTTTAGCATCTAGCATTTCGTGAAGAGGTTTCAGTTTCTTTTAAAATTATAAACGACATTTTCAAGATCAAAAATTTCTCTAACTAATTTATCGTTTAGCTCACGGTATTTAGCAATCTTATCATCACAAGACTTAGAGCAAAAACTTCACTAACCTCATCATTGGCAGGAGTAGAAGAGACCATGAATGCAAAATAGAGTTCCATCATCTATTCCTCGGCATCATCAGCATCAGCATCTTCGTTTGCTTCAATCTGGGCCAAGTGAGCACCCCTTTCATCAGTCAAGTTCAAGGCCTGCATTTGATCCTCCCATGTTATTGGGTGTTGAATTCAATCAAGGGATGGATTGACTAAGTGTTTAACAATATGAATCAAAAAGATAAGCAACTCACACAATTGATTATAAGAATGAACATTAAAGAACTTAACAGGATTTGGATAACATGTGCCGAATGCTTGTATTTCACGATTAGGGTTTTACAATTGGGATGATGATCAACTCACACTCGACACGGTATGGTATCAATGATATTTATACATAATCAGTGATACACATAGTACAACTTTATTATAGAGAATATCCTATCAGTGTACTATCCAATAGGATACTAGATTCATGCAACACGTAATGTACTATTACGCGTGCCTACAAAAGGTATTACAGTTGGAAGTCTTCGGATCCTCCAGGACAATCCCTTCAGAGTCTTCAGACTTCGGGGTCTTCAATTATTGCTTTTACTTCGGGGTCTCGAGGTAGGAATTCGGATGGTTGGGCGCTTCATCACAAATATACTTCAACACACGTGAATTGCTGAGCCACCATATCTCTTACGGTATTCTAAGGAGCAGCTTCACAATTATTTCCAACTGGCACCAGATTTCTCTCAGCATTTGCATTCTTCATTCTGGGCTTGGTGCACTCACGAGAAAAATCTCTAGGCTCGTGATAGTTGTAGCACCGAAGCTTGGTCTTGTTGAATCCCACCGTTCTGTCTCCATTCGCACCCCGTTTTCTTTTACCCGTTCTCTGTGTGAACTTTTTAGCCCTGAATACTGCCATAGAATATGCCAGGAAATGTCCATCTCTTCAACATCGTCAGGGTGAATCTGCCATAGAATATCCATTTGGGTTGCCCTCATAGCTGGAGGATTATTGCAGAGTTCAGTAGAGAGAAAGGTTGATTTATTAATTGTTTAATAAATCAATAGAAATAAATAAATAGTTTATTAATATATTTAAGTGTTAATATATTAATTAGAAACTATAATAATTAATAAGAAATTAATCTAGAATTAATTGGATTTAATTTTAAGATTAAATTAATTAATTAAAAATGCAGGGACTGGTTTGTATTTATTCAATAGTTGAACAACTGACAAACTAGTTGCCAGGGGCCAGAATTGGCGCCACCTTGGAGGGATCCTCCTAGGTTGGCGAAACCCTAATTAGGGTTTAGGAGATCTGGTCCAAGTGGCTACCAGGCTTGCCCATTAAGGAGGCTCCTCTAGGGTTTCAGGTGTAACCCTAGGAGGCTATAAAAGGAACCCCATGGGCACCCCAAAACCTACGCCAACTTCATCCTCTCCAGAGACTCTGCTGCTTTCTTCCCTCCTTGCTTGGGTGTGACTTTCATTTGAGGCAGGATCTCTTTGCTGCTAGCTTCAAGAACAATATAAAAAAGGTTGGTAATTCTTATTTTGATCTTTAGAAATAATTGTTGGCCTTAGGATTTTGTTATATGTTCATAAGATAGAAAAACATAGATCCTTCATTAGGTTGCATGTGAACTTAGGGTTTCTAGTTCATTGTTTGTGCAAAACCTTACAGTGGTATCAGAGCTATGCTTGTTTTTCTGTATGAATTGCTATAACTGTTTGTGCCATAAGGTTTTTTTTGCGAAAAAATAACCCTTGGCAAAGGCCTTGATCGATTTTCATGCTAGGGTTTTGAAACCCTAGCCGCCACCCTAGTTGGTCCCCCTTATTTGCTTGCCTTGATTAGTTGGTTGTTATTTTTGGCATTTATTGGATAAATAAAATAACTAGAACCCTTATCTTTGTTTGCAATTTTCGATGACTAGGGATAAGGGTTAGGAAAAATTAATTTGATTAATTTTGTGTTTCCCTTATTTGATTTAATTAGTTTAATTAAATTGTTTAATTAAAAGACCAATTAAATCACTTTAAGATTAAATTTAAATTTTAGAAAAATAGATATTAATTTGCGAAAATTAGTAATAAATTAAATCTAAAGTATTTTAATAAGATTAAAATATATCTTATATATTTATGATTAAAAGTTAATATTTATATGTAAGATAAAAACTGGTTAGTCTTACTGTTAGTAGGCCTCATTCACAAAACTATCATATAAAGAGGGTATAAGGCGACTGCCTATAAAATGGTAGTCTAATTGGTGTCCACTCTCACCCACCGCTCTCCTGGTCAGTCGAGTGTCGTTAGCCGAACGGGTTTGATAGAACCGCTAAGCCTCTTAAAAGTATAATGCTATAATTGAAAGTACTAGAACTTTGAACAAAAACCCAATCTAGTAACTTTAGGTTAAAAAATGTGAATTGGTGCTAATCCATGGAATTGCACATTGCACTTTGTGGAACGTTGGTGGAGCGTGTGTGGTTTACCGGCACGCCAACTGGGGTCCGCAAAGAGTCGCAGTGGGTTTCTCGATTTTGCCATTATTGACGGAGCGTGTGTGGTTAACCAGCACGTCAATTAGAGATGATAATTGATTTCGAGAGTACCGAGCTAATTCACATGGTTATTCACACCCGGTTTGTGATCCTCGGTATCCCAGTCACAAACAGTGGGGCATTCCCAAGATTGAAACATGCTATTGAACAGTTCAATAAATCTCAAAAGAAACTAGGAATTCCATTATAATTCGATTATGTTTCCACGGTGGAATTGGCTGAATCGTCATTCGCCTACCTTATAAAATTTACAATAAAGATTACGGCATCCGTCTTCGATATTGTAGATTGTTATTGTAGGATCCTAGCCTTATATTTATTCTTGGGTGAATATAAGGATTATTTATTAATGTCTAATTAAAACTACCTTATTCTTATTCAGATGTCTTCTGACCAAACCGCCCCCACTCGAACCCCAGTAATGTCACCTCGATCTTGTCATTGTGCTCCAAAGTGACGTTGGACGGAACTAACTACAATGACTGGATCCGCAACATCAAAATGGCTCTTAGGTTTGAACACAAAGAGTATGTTCTAGAAACCGATCTTTTTGAGGTTGACCCAGATACCGCTACTCCCGAGGAAATCGCCTCGTACCAAAAATACTCAGATGATGCAACCAAAGTGGCTTGCATCATGATCGCCACCATGAACCCTGAGATGCAACGAATCTATGAGGACTATTGGCCTTACGAGATGCACAAAGTGCTCGCGGAAAAGTTCCGCAAGCAAGAGCGCATCGAAAGGCATGAGGTTGTAAAAGCTTTCACTAACAGCAAGTCTAAAGATGGAGAGTCCATCTGCACTCACGTGCAAAGGATGCATGGTTACGTGGAGAGGCTTAGGAAGCTGGAAATGCCTGTTCATGAGGATTTAGCTGTTGACATAGTGCTAAACTCCTTGCCCAGCGTATTTGAACAACAATCAAGCAACTCTGGCTAAATTACACTGCATGCTTCGTACTGCTGAAGACGGGATGAAGGGAAAAGGTCTGCTCCCTATTAACCCGCCTGTCCTGGCTTTTGGCTCTGGCAAGGGAAAGAAATAGAAGGGCCCTCCGAAGCAAAACTGGAGGGAAAATGTTCATGTCGGGTCATCTAGCAGTGCCCCGAGAGCCAAGTCTTCCAGCATTCCGCATGTCATGAATCCCAAGGAAGCTGACTGCTTTTATTGCAAAGAAAAGGGTCATTGGAAGAGAAGCTACCCCAGGTACTTGCAAGATATCAAAGATGGCAAAGTGAAGCCATCACAAGAAGGTACTTACTCTATATCTAATAACTCATATTCTTCATGTTCTTGAGTCCTTGATACCGGATGTGGTTCTCATATCTGTTCTGATTTGCAGGGCCTAAAGGAAAGTAGGGAGCTGGAGCACGGTAGATTGAACCTGGTAATGAGCAATAGGCAAACGTCACCTGTTACTAAGATCGGTGTCTATAGACTAGTGCTTAGTAGTGGAGTTACGTTAGATTTACATAATTGTTGCTATTCGCCTGATATGGCAAAGAACATAATTTCTTTGCCATGCATTGTTCAAACAAGGCTTTTATTATGATTTTAATAAATTGAATGGTTCAATTTCAGTTTTCAAAATGATGTTTTTATATTTAATGCTTTGCCTTGTGATGGAGTGTATGAATCTATTATGTGTGTTGACAATTGTGGTAAACATGTACTAACTATTGATTCTTAAAGTGGTGTAGAAAAGGCGTGTCTGTGGCACTGTCGCCTTGGTCATGTTAATAAGAAACGCATCGCTCAACTCCAAAAGGATGGAGTGTTGGAATCATTTGACCTTATATTGGATGATGTATGCGAATCTTGTTTACTTGGCAAGATGAAAAAATCACCATTCAAAGGTTCCTTTGAAAGAGGTGAAGGTCTATTGGATATCATACACACTGATGTACGTGGTCCCTTCAAAACAACCACAAAAGACGGCACGCGGTTCTATGTGACCTTTACTAACGATTTTAGTAGATATGGGTATATCTACTTAATCAAGCACAAGTCAGATACCTTTGAAAAGTTCAAAGCGTTTAAAAATGAAGTAGAAAATCAACTGGGCAGAAAGATAAAGATGCTTAGATCCGACAGAGGCGGTGAGTATCTTAGTATCGAGTTTCTCGATTATCTTAAGGAATGTGGAATTGTTTCACAGTTGTCGCCTCCAAGAACACCACAGTTGAACGGTGTGGCTGAAAGGCGAAACCGAACGTTGTTGGACATGGTTCGTTCTATGATGAATCGAGCTTCGCTTCCAATTCATTTCTGGGGGTATGCCTTAGAGACTGCCGTCCATATCCTTAACCTTGTCCCAACCAAGAAGGTTGATAAAACACCACACGAGATGTGGATGGGGAAAGTTCCCTCGTTGGCACACATCAAAGTTTGGGGTTGTGAGGCTTTCGTAAGACGAGAGACTCAAGACAAACTCGCAGAAAGAACTGAAAGGTGTTATTTCATCGGATACCCGAAACAGCCATTTGGATACTTGTTCTACAGACCGAGCGAGGACGTGGTCTTTGTAGCTAGACGAGGAGTCTTTCGAGAGAGAGAACTCATTCCCAAAGAGGACAGTCGGAGTACAATCGATCTCGAAGAAATTCAGGAGACGCCCGATGAAACAACCTTAGGAGAACCTAGCCACCAACATGAAGAAGAAGTTCATGTTGGACCGACTGACATCTCATTGCCCCTTAGGTGTTCAGGTAGAGTTAGTATGCCACCCGAGTTTTATGGTTTCCATATAACTACGGATGGTGATACGTTTGTCAGTGATCGTACATTGACAAATTTGGATGAACCAGCTAACTACCGCGAAGTAGTGGCAGGCCCCGAGTCTGCCAAATGGAAAGAGGCAATGGACAGCACGATTAAGTTCATGTATGACAATCAAGTTTGGAACTTGGTTGACAATGTGCCGGGTCGTAAGACAGTCGAGTGCAAGTGGATCTTCAAGAAGAAGACCGACATGGATGGTAAAGTACACGCTTATAAAGCTCGACTGGTTGCGAAGGGATTTACTCAAAAGTCGGGGGTTGACTATGATGAAACCTTCTCACCAGTAGCCAAGATTAAGTCAATTAGGATAATGCTTGCCATAGCTGCGTTTCATGATTATGAAATTTGGCAGATGGATGTCAAAACCGCTTTCCTTAACGGGAAACTGACTGAGGATGTTTACATGAATCAGCCATAAGGTTTTGTAGACACAAAGCATCCTGATAAAGTGTGTAAGCTTGAGAGATCAATCTACGGATTGAAACAAGCGTCTCGCAGCTGGAATCTTTGCTTCCATGAGAAAGTCAAAGAGTTTGGTTTCTCTAGGAGTAAAGATGAGTCCTGTGTATATGTCAAAGCTAGTGGGAGTGTAGTCACTTTTCTGGTGCTGTATGTTGATGACATACTGCTCATGGGAAACGACGTTCCGACCTTGCAAGATGTCAAGGCTTGGCTCGGAAAATGTTTTGCCATGAAAGACCTTGGAGAAGCTGCTTATATTCTCGGGATAACGATACTACGAGATAGAAAGAGAAAATTAATAGGTTTGAGTCAGTGTACTTACTTGGAAAAGGTACTAAAGAGGTTTAGTATGGAAAATTCCAAGAAGGGAGAGCTACCTATCCAAAGTAATGCCAAGTTGAGTAAGACTCAAAGACCGAGTACCGATAAGGAAATAGCTGAGATGAGTCGGGTACCTTATGCTTCGGCAGTAGGATCGATCATGTATGCTATGACATGTACTCGCCCCAACGTATCCTTTGCATTAAGCATGGTCAGTCGGTACCAGGGTAATCCTGGAAGGGCACACTAGATTGCAGTCAAGAACATACTCAAGTATCTGTGAAGGACAAAGAACATGGTGTTAGTCCTTGGTGGCAGTGATGACTTGAAAGTGAGTGGATATATAGATGTCAGCTTCCAGACAGATAGAGACAATGGTCGGTCTCAGTCGGGCTGGGTATTTCTTCTGAACGGGGGAGCGGTCACTTGGAAAAGTTCCAAGCAAGAGACGGTGGCTGATTCAACGTGCGAATCAGAGTACATTGTAGCGAGTGAAGCGTCTAAGGAAGTGGCTTGGCTGAAGAACTTTATCAGTGACCTTGGAGTTGTCTCGAGCATTCAGGAGCCGATGGAACTATTCTACGATAATGAAGGAGCGGTCGCTTTGACAAAGGAATCGTGAGATCATGGAAAGTCTAGACATATCGACAGAAAGTGCCATTACATACGACATTGCGTAGAAGAAGGTCACTTACTGGTTAAGAGAGTATCATCATAAGACAATCCTGCAGATCCTTTGACTAAGGCACTAAGCAGGATCAAGCATAATCAGCATGCTCGGAGCATTAGACTGAAGGATGATATTAGTTTTAGTAATTAGATATAGATTTGAAACTTGTAACAGTATAAATGTAATTGACTTGGTGATTTTATAATGGAGATTTATAAATGAGTATTGTTACTACCTTCATCAATTGTTTATTATTATGTTTCAATATTTGCATGTTTAAACTTCCTAAGTAATTAGATTATTTAAAATTCCATAGTCGATCATACTGTTAGGGAGTAAGTATGCACGAAGACTGTCATGAATCAGTTGTAGATTGTCTAAGGAGTTAGACATTGCAGTAAGACAGTTACAACGTTCATGAGTACTCAGAAAATAGAGATTTGAGTATTGGATAAACCCGCGCTTAACAGATTGCTTCATGGATAACATCACAAGCAATGTTAAGACGATAATATCATTTGATCTTCAAGTGGAGAGATATGATCTGTAGTGCGAGGCAATTGCTCATTGATAATGTGAAAACGTGCCGGTAACTCGGTGTCATAAAACGCACTGTTGTGAGTACTCTGAATGGTAAAAGATATAGACATATAAGTCGAAACTTATCCGTCCCCTGACCCGATGGGAAACAGATATCTGTGGGCCTCTCGATGATTTTGAAATTGACTGGAAGTGTTGCCCAACCGGGACTGAATTGATGTGTTCAATTAGTAGTCTCAAAGTCATAAGCAAATCGGAAATCGAGAAACAGAGTATCGGACCAAGATTGATCTTAATCCATGTCTTGAGTCTGAAAATATCTTGTTGGACGGAGGATCATCTGATCACTTATCTTTGGACAGAACTGGCTGGGTCAGAGTTCAGAAACAGTTTCTAGGAAACTGAGATTAATCAAAAGGTAAATGGACAATTAAAGTCATAGACTTATCCAAGTGGGAGACTGTTGGATTTGGTGTCTAAGCCATGACTTATAATTGAATTTATCTTGTTAATTGAAGCAAAGTCCATTTGGGTTGCCCTCATAGCTGGAGGATTAATGTAGAGTTCAGTAGAGAGAAAGGTTGATTTATTAATTATTTAATAAATCAATAGAAATAAATAAATAGTTTATTAATATATTTAAGTGTTAATATATTAATTAGAAACTATAATAATTAATTAGAAATTAATCTAGAATTAATTGGATTTAATTTGGAGATTAAATTACTTAATTAAAAGTGCAGGGACTGGTTTGTATTTATTCAATAGTTGAACAACTGACAAACCAGTTGCTAGGGGCCAGAATTGGCGCCACCTTGGAGGGATCCTCCTAGGTTGGCGAAACCCTAATTAGGGTTTAGGAGATCTGGTCCAAGTGGCTACCAGGCTTGCCCATTAAGGAGGCTCCTCTTGGGTTTCAGGTGTAACCCTAGGATGCTATAAAAGGAACCCCCTGGGCACCCCAAAACCTGCACCAACTTCATCCTCAACTTCATCCTCTCCAGAGACTCTGCTGCTTTCTTCCCTCCTTGCTTGGGTGTGACTTTCATTTGAGGCAGGATCTCTTTGCTGCTAGCTTCAAGAACAAGATCAAAAAGGTTGGTAATTCTTATTTTGATATTTAGAAATAATTGTTGGCCTTAGGATTTTGTTATATGTTCATAACATAGAAAAACATAGATCCTTCATTAGGTTGCATGTGAACTTAGGGTTTCTAGTTCATTGTTTGTGCAAAACCTTACAGTAATTCCAGCAGTGGTCATTTCAGTGTTTAGTGTAATGAAGCGTTGCAATTGGTTCTCGAGTGTCTCTCCAAGTACGTGGTTGAACATGTTAAACCTCTGACGAAGCAGATCTTGCATGCTCTGTTTCATATCATTGTTTCCTTCGTAGTAGTCAATCAACGCTTCTCATAAAGATTTGGCGGATGTGTACTCTCTAAAGCCCTAACCGATGTCGGGGGACAGTGCCATAGTGAGAGTGGCAAGGGCCTTTTCATCTTGGTCCACCTTGTGAAAATCCAAATCTGTGTATTCTTCAATAGGTTTATCTATTACAGTACCATCTTGTCGAGCGAGTATAATTTTGACAGGCGAACGTAAAAAACTTCTCCATAGTTTCACATCTTTCATTTTAATATATTGTTCGAATCTGTATTTCCATTCCAAAAATCCTTCAGCATTGAGCAGCCTAGGAATGCGGGTAACCGTAACCATGACAGAATCGAGATCGGAATGCATAGTGGAAGCGAATTCCATTGGAAATGAACTTGAAGATTGAACCGAAAAGCACAAAAAAAAATTGATCTGACTGGACCGAAATCAGCACACCGAAAACCAAGACCGAGAATCACACTTGACCGAAAACCAGATGAAAACTCTGACTGAAATCACCAGATGACACCGAAATCACCAAAACCCTAAAGGTATCACCGAAAACAAAATTAGGCTGACCAAAAATGCACTTAACGAACCGAAAACTGCAAACCCTAACCGAAATCGACTAAACCCTAGCCGAAATCCCAGGCGCCGCCACCGAAAACCACCAGGACAGACCGAAATCGACAATCAGATCCAAAAACGCCGATTTTTGCTGAAAAACTGAGTTTTGAAGATCAAAAACTCAATTTTACCAAGAACAATGAAGAACAAACAAGAATACTAACACCCAAAATCAATCAAAAGGTCAAAATACACCCAAAAACATCAAAATCTCCAAGATCCAAGCAAAGGTATTGAAAAAATTGATACCAAAACACCCAAAACACAAGGTTTTGAGGCTCTGATACCAATTGTATGTCCTAAACTGATCACTAGATCACAAGGTATCAATCACAAACACGTTTGGTGCGGAATCCCAAACGTGTTATCAATCAAAACAACAAGAACAAGGAGATTATCAACCTTCAATGCACAATATATTGAATATAGTCTAGTACATAAGGGTCTTGATTGATTGAATGCAATAACTTTCTCTCTCTACTTAGCACAAATTTCAAGGCAACCAACTAGGATAATGACGGCTCACATAGTCTTAAATACCCTATGCCTAACCTAGCAAACCCTAAGCCCATCCGTCAAAAGCCCACTGAAAACCCCTTAGCCCAGCTACTTGGTTTTCGGTCATGATTACCGAAATCAAGAGGGTTTTCGGTCCAGATCGAAAACCTAGTACAGTCTATATTTTCTACATAAAAGCCCATAAAATGCAAAGATTAAACCAACTAAAACATGTTCTAACACAGGTGGCGGCGGTAGTGGTGGTGGCAGAGGCAGCGGTGATAGTAGAGATGGCAGTGGCGGCAGTAATGGTAGTAGTAGTGATGGCGGCGATGGTGGTGGTGGTGACGAAGGTGGTGCAGATATATATATATATATATATATATATATATATATATATATATATATATATATATATATATATATATATATATATATATATATATATATATGGTTAGGTTCTTGTGAGAACCTAAAAAACCATGAGATCTTGAGAACTCACTCTGATTGGTTAGATCATAAAAGGGCATGATAGTCATTTAACAAATCTCATTTAATTTGGATTTTTTATATTTTTGGCAACAATAATGTCAATTCCTAAAAATAAGCCTAATCAATTTCAAATTTCAAATTTTAAAAATAATAAGATTTCATCTTATTAATATCAGAATTTTTTCCAGATTTTTGTTTCTTTAAATATCAGAATTTTCGAATTTTTTTTAAATAGATTTTTGGAATTTAAAATGCATACGTTTTTTATAATTACAGGTGCATATATACATATTCATAGGTGCATATATGCATATTCTCTAAATTCATACATACATATTCTTATCTTTAATATATTAATGCAAATAATAAAAAATCGATTTATTAAAAACAATAATATCCAACTGTTTTCAACAATAAATACAAATTTATTAGAAACTATGAACGATACATACAAAAAAATATAAAAACAACAAAAATCCTAGATATCTTCATTTTTCAGTTTGTCACTTTTCACTTCATCAATTTGTTGGATAAATTTCTTCAAAATCTGCAAGAAAATTAATAAAAATTAATATAAATGTATATCTAAAAACATTAAAATAAATACATACATGCATATACACATATGAACAAATAAGCATTTATTAATGCATATATGCAAATACGCACACATGTGTACATGAACAAGTTGAAATACATATGGACATATGTATAAAAATGCATATATTCATACATATATGCATATATGCACATACGCACACATGTATAAATACACATATAAACAAATGACATATACACACCTTTATAAAAATGCATATGTATATGTGCATGTATGTACATGGGTATATGTGCACATATGCACCTACATATATACACACATGTGCACATATGCATCTACAAATACATGAAAAATACACACATATGTGCACATATGCACCTACAAATACATGATAACTACACACATATGTGCACATATGCAACTACCAAAACACGAAAAATACACACACATGTGCACATATGCACCTACATATATACACATATATACACATATGAAATCTAAGCAAGTCAAACATAAAAATGCTTGTGAGACGTAATGTAGCGATTGTCAAACTTTTGTCACTTGCAAGTGGGATATTCATTGAACATGTGGGAAATTCATTGAACATACTCAAAAACCAGAGTTTGAATTCATGAGCTTTGATTTATCATGAAGAACTTTCGTCTCTGGCAAGTGGGGAAATTCATTGAAGTACAACTCCTACAGCACAAACTACCTCTATTTCATCCTAATTAAATTCAGCACGACACTTCTTAAAATTCTTGAAACAATCTTGAAATTAATAGAATGTTGGACAGAGAACTTGTATCGACAATCTTGAAACAATTTCTTGAAACAATCGGTTAAATGATCCCAGAACAATGAAGTTTGACCAGGAAACAACAAATTAATGCTAACGAACAATGAATTCGACTACCAATATAAACAGTCACATACCAGATCACCGGGGACGAAGCTGTCAGAGAAGAAAACGTCGATTGGTCGGAAGTCAGAACTCAGACAGGGTTGGTCGGCGAATCCGGCCACCTCTTCTCTTGCGTGAAGTCGAAATGCTGGTGAGATGGTGCAGGAGGCATGAGAGGAAGACGACGACCATCGAGGAGGAAGAAACTCCGGCGGATTTCGTTTAGGGTTTTTGGATATCAACCGAGAAATTTTGGTGCGACCTGTGTATAAGGCGGCGTACGCCTCGATGTCGAGTTGCTCGCCACTGATAATAGGTCTCCGTTGCTGCTGCTGCGACAACGATTCATCGTCTCCGCCGTTCGTGTAGATCTCGTCAGTCATCTGTCCATATGCTTCCTCCTCGGTGTCCATAATCACACCGTTTCTTAGGGTTTCGTTCCACGAATGGATTTCGATTCGAAGCTTTCAGTCGCTTGTTGCCCCCTTGAGAACTCTGAGTAGACGGATTCACCATTTCGTGTAACGATCTCATCCGAGTAAGATGCTAGCTGTTGGGGTTTTTCTTTGTTTGGATTTCTCACCGCCGATGGGCTTGTCGGAACTTCCGATGGTGCTGGTGTGCGATTTGGAGTCGACGGAGAGAGCAGAGGAAGACGAAGACGCGTGAAAGAGAAAGAGAGAGAGAGAGAAGGAGAGACGGTTTTAGCGGACCTGTTACCTAATTAATTGGGATGTTTCTAATTAGCTAAATTTGATTTGTTTTGTTATATCAAAATTACCCCTGATTTCTTCTTTAAATGTCGAATGTACCATAGAAATTACTATTAATTACAAAACTGCCATAATACATCATAGCATTTGATTTTTTTGATCTAGTGGTCCACAAAGGGTTCTCAAGATCTCAGGAAAATATGAGTTTTCAAATGAACCTTACTCTATATATATATATATATATATATATATATATATATATATATATATATATATATATATATATATATATATATATATATATATATATATTTCATCGAAGGTGGTGCATATATTAGGGCTGGCAATCCTAACCCGAACCTGCTAACCCACCCGAACCCAACCCATTAATTTGCAGGTTGGGTTTATATTCTCAACCCGTTTAATTAAATGGGTTGCCCCATGTAACCCGTTTAACTAAATAGGTTGGGTTAGGGTTGAAAATCTCAACCTGATTTCAACCCGTCAACCCGTTTATATATATATATATATATATATATATATATATATATATATATATATATATATATATATATATATATATATATATATATTATTTTTATATTAGGTAATTAAGTTTTATGGGGTTATGGGGAAATGACCCGTCGTACACAAGCTTAGAATTTAATTTTCTTACCGGCAAAGTATTCATTCATTCTCAAGCTGTGAAATCCGAACTCGAGTGTTATTTAGAGGAGAAACTAATGCCTCGAGTTAACAATTTCAACATTTTGGATTATTGGAAAACTCATGAGATTCGTTATCCAACCGTTGCTCGAATGGCTAGGGACATCTTAGCCGTTCCTATCTCAACCGTTGCATCAGAATCTGCCTTCAGCACGTGTGGTAAGGTACTTAAAATCAATTTGTATATTTTTGTAGCAAATATACAATCCCAACTTGAGGAGCTTTGTTGTGCTATCATGACGGAGAAGATGGATGATCAAGATGACAATCATACCGAAAGTAGAAGTCGTGGATGAGTTGGTGAAAGTGAAACTCAAGTTACATAAAATTTTGATATTAATTCGTGTTTGAATTACGACTTTATAATTTTTATGGTTGTAAGCACTTGGTTTGAGCTTTGTTATGAACTTGGTTTATGGTTACTTATGTATTTATAAATTACAATGTTTAACTTTTAAGGGGTACTTTTGGAAATTTTAAATAGGTCAACCTAGGTTTAACTCATTTATTAAAGAGGTTGGGTTGAAAAAACACTAAACAGGTCAACCTGATTTCAACTCATTTACTAAAAAAGTTGGGTTGGGTTTGAATTTTCAACCTGTTTAAGTATACAGGTTGGATTGGGTACAAACTTTCATCGATATATATATATATATATATATATATATATATATATATATATATATATATATATATATATATATATATATATATATATATATATATATATATATATATCATCGATAGAGCCTACGGTACTGAAGCTCTAGAGCAGCAAGAAAAATTATGTGGTTTAGATTTAGTCTCGCGATCTCAAACATTTTTTTTTAACGAAACCTAATTCTATATATATATATAATATGTACAAGTTGTTAAAGCCACAATGTCTTAAAAATTTTAAGAGGTACTACTCATTTATGCAGCAAAAGTAAACACATGGACAAAAACAAACACGGGTGCTACAGTTATACAATGCTGAGTTGGACTTCACATGGATTGCTAAATCTCTATAAAATAATCCAATGGCTGACAATAATCTATAATTTTATGGCACCCGGATCGCAATCCAATGGTTGAGAATACATTTCCAATAATCACATCCAGCTTATAAATAAGAAACACATCTAGCTTATAAATCAAATGAGTATTTCCAAGTAGTCATTCCGTCATTCAATCCTGATACGTTGTACTTTTTTCTTGCCTTTGAGAATCTGCAGGAAGAATTTTGTGCTTTGTTAACTTTTTTTTATAAATGCTTTATTATACATTTCTAACAGATCTCATGCATGAAAGTTTTGATTTATAGAATAAATCTTTTATTATTTAAATGTAGAATATAATGTTTTATTTAGTTAAATGTTGTTTTGTTTGTACTTGAATTTCAAGCAGATTCTGTGATGAGAAAAAATGAGGGGTTGAAATTCACCATCAAGAACACACAATTTCAGAATCTCTCATTTGTATTTTTCAGGTTTTATAAAATATACTACTGACATTTTGAAAATCTGGTGATTTGAGAGAAACATAAATAAAAAAAATTATATATTTGAATAACGTTTCTACTTTGCAAGTTTGAAAAAAAACTCTACTGATTTTTTTGTTTTAAAACTTAAAAATACATCTGAATTTTAAAAATTAATGAGTTGATGAAGAAAACGAAGATTCACAAGAAAGAGAACAACTGTTATATGTTTTGGGTCGAAGACTGTCCACCCTTCCTATCTTTTTGTCAACTTACTTTTGGTGATCCTTATCTTTGGGTCTATCCCTGTAAGCTCGAGCTCCAAACACATCATCAGTTATATATGTTGATTTCCCCGTTTGACCATTTACGTCTGTCAAAAAAATTAATACAAGGGTTTACTACCTTTTGTTTTGCTACATATGGTAGAACAATATCTCTTTAACTAAATTTACTATCGTCACATTTTTAACAAATAATAAAAAGGCACTTGCAATAACAGAGTGCTCTCTTGAAATCAGTGGCGGAGCTAAGAAGGGGCTGGGGAGGGCCATGGCCCCCCAGCTTTTTTTACTCAGAAGCATAAATTATATGTATATGTTTATTTTAATATAGCATAGGTTTCTCTGCCCCCAGGTTCGTTACACACATACTTATATATGTAAAGAAAGCAATTTTTTTTGAGTAATTTATCTAAAACAAAACAAGAATATCATTATAGGTAACTAAAAATTAGGAAAATTACATAAATTATTAACAATAAAACCGAAAAAAAATCAAACATACTCCTAATAAAATTAGGATACAAGTTGATATATATATATAAACTAAAACTCTATAAAAAAGCCATATATTTACAATTACTAACATCTCAAGAAACACCAAACCGGCAAACCCTAAATTAGAGATATTGTTGCCGGAAATAACCGCTCACCAGAAAGAAGAACCGATCATCGGAAAGTTAAAAAGCTTCTCACCGGAAAGTAAAAAAATTGTCGACGCTTTTTCACCGTTTGTGATTTCTCTGCTCTTCGTCTTCGTCTCTACACTCTCGATTTGTGGTCGGCAGATCGGTTATTGAGCTCACCGTAAGTATATCTTAAATTCTTCTTCGATTTTCTTTTTCACTTGCTTTTTCCTTAGGAAGCCGATGATAAATGTGATATATAAAATATGATAGAAAAGAAGAAAGGGATAGGAAAAGCTAGGGATAGGAGTACTGCTGTTTGCTTTTAAGCTTTGAAGAGACATGTTCTGAAAAGTCTCCTGCAACTCCAACTCAATTGTACTATATTACTATAATAATATAAAAAATATATACATAACAATTAAAACTTCTTAGTTTCCTATGTCACGAATACATAACAATTAAAACTTTTGAGTTTCCTATGTCACGAATTTATGATGCAAATTAACATAATCTAGTTGTTAAGAATGTATCTTTGTGTATGTTAGTTGTTTAATTTTTATTTCTAAAAATTATTAGTTAATTTTATATTGTTATTGAAGTATAATTATAATTGTTGTAAAAAAGTTCTAATGAATTAAAATAATTAATTGTTTGTTAATTATAAATGGTAACTACTATTTCATTTGATTATTTGTTAATTATAAATGTTAAAGACCAAATTACGAAATAAAATGGAAGATGTGGAAGATGAGTTTTTGAATGATGCATTAGTTTTGTACTTCGAAAGGGAGCTTGCAGAAAAGATTAGTTTAGAGACAATTGTGGAAGACTTTAAACATGCAAAAGATCGGCGAGTTCCACTTTGATGAACGATATTAGACTATTTTGTATTATTTTTTTGTTTAGATTTTTTATATGTAATAACTTTAATCCAAATTAAGCTTGTTAATATGGTAATTTTTTGAAGTTATGGTCTCGGCCCCTCTAGTTCTAATGCTCGTGTTCCGCCTCTGCTTGAAATATAGAATGGATCCATACCTTTTACCTTTTAGATAATATAAATTTGATATTCAAAAATAGTGAAGAGAATTGCTACTCTCTTTTCAGACTTGAAAGACAAACGATCCATAAAAATTTGAAATAAACTTGTAGTTGAATACAGACTTACCGGAGGTATTATAATCACTTTAAAATGAAAAAACATGTAATTCTTTAAGAATGGATTTCAGAAGACGTAGATCTGTTAGGTCGATGTTTTTACATAACGTCAAAAGACATAGTTCTGGGAGATCGATGTTGATTCTTTAAGCAAAGCCTTCAAGAGGGGTAAGAGAAGAATCAGTAGGAAAAATTTAATTAAAACTCTTACCTATAGGCTTGTGGGACTGCAGCTATATGACGGTCGATGGAGTCTTTTGAATCGGGTTTAAGTGATAGCTGGTTGGAAGGAGGTCGGATGCATGGTACCGGAGGTTTAAGTGTATGGTCCGATTGGATCCGGCCGAATGCATGGTGCCGGAGGTTTAAGTGTATGGTTGGATGTGGCTGTGATTCTGGAAGAGGGTCGATGAAGTGGAGGTGGTCGGTTGTAGCGATGTCATGATGTCGGAGACGACTTTGGTTGATTCGGAGAAGATCAAATCCGTGTGGATAACGGTGGTGATGGAGCGGCTCCAGTTTAAGCGATGACAAAATAATGTTAGGGTTAGGTTTGATTGTGTCCAAAAAGGTATAAGTATATGACTAATTTACCCTTGTAGACTACAGATTTATCTCTGTAGTTTATTCAAATAAAAAATACTATGACAGTAGATGTTTGGCAACTTGAGGTCGCGAGATATATACTAATAACTTAATATAATTCGATTTTATTCAAATAAAATAGGGAAATGACTTATTAGGGTAACCAACTAGTTGATTTGTTCACGTTTAGTCACTTTCTTTTTTTTGGTGCTTTATTTGCCATTGAACTATCTATTTTGTTCATCATACATCCTTACGACCTGTAATAGCAGGTTACAGCCTAATTGACATCTATTTTGTTCACATTTGGTCACTTTCCTTTTTTATTCGTGCTTTATTTGCCATTAATTTAATTTATTTTTCCATTTTTAATTTATTTTTCTATTTTTATTTGTGCATATCTGAAATGACTATTTTGCCCTTTTTAATTTATTTTTCCATTTTTATTACATTTTAAGGATTTTTTATTAATGACTTTTAATTAAAAATAAATAAGAAAATAACCCACCACTGCCTCTCTCTCTCTCTCTCTCTCTCTGTGTCTCTCTCAATTAATAAAACCTGCAACTAAACACACACACACACACATTGCAACTAAACACACACACACATACGCATTTTGCAACTAAAAACACAGACATCACCACCATCTACAGCAAAGATCTGGACAAAGATGATGAGAGGGAAGAGCACTCCAAACCTATCTAATCAGAATGTTGCAATCAGAAGTTTCCCGATCTGTGCAAAAAAAAAAACATTGAAAACAAAAGTACACATCAAAGTTGTTTTGCCCCGACAATCCACCTCTACCGTTACAAGCCAACGATTCAACCAACTAAGCATGCGTATGTATATGTGTGTGTGTGTGTGTGTTTAGTTGCAATGTGTGGGTGTGTTTAGTTGCAGGTTTTATTAATTGAGAGAGACGGAGAGAGAGAGAGAGAGAGAGAGAGAGAGGCGGTGGTTGATTATTTTCTTATTTATTTTTAATTAAAAGTCATTAATAAAAAATCCTTAAAATGTAATAAAAATGGAAAAATAAATTAAAAAGGGCAA